>CM050512.1:76432500-77032500 GCA_027563665.1 Antrozous pallidus
ATTCTGTCACAAATCAAAATGCAAGGACATTTATGAGGAAAACTTTAAAAAATACAACAGGAATAAAATTATTAAGAAAAAGAATTTTACCCCATCACCAGTCAATTCAACAAATAATTTTGTGCCATCCATTATGGCATGCCAAGTAGTGTAAAAAGTCTCTTTCCTAAAGAAGTGATTTTGATGTGAGAACAAATTAAGAGAGAGCGTGAATAAGGGAGGGAAGGAGAACAAGAAAGGGAAGAAAGCTAACTAACTAAAAGGGAAGAAATTTCATTTTATAATTTTAAAAATATACCTTATCTTTTCTTTATGATATTTATAAATTATACTAGATTTTTTAAATCATAGAATTTTTATGAATGTAATAAATCTAGATATTCTGTAGGCTCATTGGGTATTGGATAAAAATAAAAAATCTGAAAGAAAACCCACATTAGAAACTTGAAAGCACAGGCAGTGGTTTACATCATAAATTAAGTAGGATTAGATTGAGCATGTTTGAGTACAGCATTGATCAACAAAGAAAATTCATTGCTAAAAATATAGTTGTGTATGCGTAACATAATATCCACACTATCCATGGAGCCTTGTATATTGAAATATATATCTTTGAAACCAAACTATAGAAACAAAAGGCTTATTTCCTATCAGGAAACAAAGCAATGAAAAACAAAATCCCAACTTGGAATGGTCTTTGAAATCAAATTCATTTCTTTTTCCTTCCCCCATTGGCCCACAGAGCAATTGCACCATGCAATGATTCTAATGCCAATGTCTGTATAGCACTAAGTGACAGTGCTAAGACAAAGATAAGTTCTTCTCAGGGCAAATGGTTGGTCATTAAAACACTGTTGAGTCACATCCATGCGCATCTTATAGAATTGCAAAGGTAAGTGTTCTGACCAATAACTGTGTGTAAGTTGCTGGCTCTATTTCAGCAATTCCACAGAAGTCAAATCTATCTGGTCTCTTAGAGAGAATACCAGAGGATAAGGAAAAACTCTGCTGCAGCCGGTCTGCCTACACACACATACAAAATGTTAGCTAGAGAGTAGATTCATGCCCTTTTCTATAAAAGCTGATATTATCCAACATTCAGTTCACAATGACTCATATTCTATCTTAAATGAGCTTATTAAAAAATCAGTCTCAAATAAATACACTGTCTACTGTAGGAGGAATTCTTGTAAATGAAATGTTCTCAACCTTATTACCTGAGATATACTAGGTGTACCAGTTAATAATGGGGATTTTTTTTCAATAGATGGAGTTACACATATGTTGATATATATGTCATTTGATATGTATGCTATTTTGTTGTATTGACAGCAAGCTTTAAAACTTCATATGTCAAATTTGCTAAAGGTTTTAACGATCATAGGTATTTTACACTTAAAAATATCGAATTTCGTGCCAAAAAAAGAGAATTTGTGGGAAATTATAATTCATTATTTTATTTTGAAAGAAAGTGCTGCTGAATACTTTGGGAACCTTATGATGAACATGCTCCACCTCAAAATACTGTGAATGCTGGTTTAAATGCTTTCAAAGTAATGATTTTAATGTGAAAGACAAAGATGGCCAGTTCAACCGAAAAAGTTTAAAGACCAACAATTACAGGCATTATTGGATGAAGATGCTTGTCAAACTCAAAAACAACTTGCAAAAAAAATTAAAAATTGCTCAGCAAACAATTTTCGATCATTTATAAGAAACAGGAAAGATTTTAAAGGAAGTAAAATGGGTGCCACATCACCTGAACAAAAGACAAATGGAAAACCAAAAAGTCATCAGTAAAATGTTGCTTCAAGGGCAAGAAAAAGTCTTTTTTTGCATCGAATTGTGACCAGCGATGAAAAGTGGATTTATTTTGAGCATCACAAATGCACAAAATCATAGGTTGATCCAGGTCAATCATTAACATCAACTGCAAAGCCAAATCACTTTGAAAAGAAAATGCTCTGCGTTTTGTGAGATCAGGAAGGTACGGTGTATTATGAGCTTCTAAAACCAGATGAAACCATTAATACTAATTGCTACCAACAACAAATAATCAATTTGAACCAAACTTTGATTGTGAAACGACCAGAAAACATGACAAAGTAATTTTGCTTCATGATGATTCACCATCACACACTTCAAAACCAGTTAAAGACACATTAAAAGATCTTGCCTCGGAAGTTTTAACCCACCCGCTGTATTCACCAGACCTTGCTTCTTCAGATCACCACTTGTTCAATCGATGGCACACGTACTTTCTGAGCAGCACTTCAAAATGTATGAAGAAGTGGAAAATTGGGTATCTGAATGGTTTGCCTCAAAACAAGAAAAGTTCTATTGGGATGGTATCTACAAATTATCTGAAATATGGGGGAAATGTGTATCTAACAATGGACATCACTTTGAATAAAGCACTTTTGATGTTTGTCTTGAAATGATTATATTTTCTTATATTCCAAATTCCACCATTATTAACCAGTAGATGTCTTATGTGCCTCTTTAGATTCTTTTGGCCTTCCTTGCCTTGCAACTCTGAGGTGCTTGCTTAGCCTCAGTTATAGCAATGGCCTACCAGTTTTATTAATCTTTGCTTAGTTTAGCTGTCTGTGGCTTATGACTGCCTGATAACTCAAAGCTCTTACATCTAATACCACTTGTGGACTTAGACAAAACACTGCACTACTGGGCATGAGGTACAGTTTTTCAATAAGCTACCAAAATAGCTGGGTTTAAGTGTGGGTTAGCTAACTTTCTATAGAGAAAACAAAACTCTCTGCAGTTAAACAAGATCTCTCCCTTTCTTTCCTCTGAAGAACTTTTCCAAGGTGTGGTTTTTCAGAGATGTCCCTCATCACTGAGTGAACATCTTTGTTAAGAAAACAGCTCATTGTCAAGCAGTGGCCAACACGGATAAATGAAGTAACAAGATGAGATGCTTCCCACTTTTCCCTTCCTCCTGTGTTCTTTCTGTTACTTATAGACTCTGAGATTACACCTTACCAAGTTTTTTTTGGTGTTCCAGTTTCAATTCCAATGTGGGTTGGGAGTGGTTTCCCTCACAACAATCTTATACAGCAGTTGCCAGTCACAGCTTAGGTTGTTACTTGTGCTTCAACTGGCTATGAATGAGAGGTTGTCACAACTCTCTCCTTCCTTGGTCATAATTAATTTGCTAGAGCAGCCCACAGTATTCAGAGAAATGTTTTACTCACTAGATAACCAGTTTTATTACAGAAGGATATAACTCAGGGGCAGCCAAATAGAGAAGCATGAGGCAAGCAGGGTATATGGGAAGAGGTGCAGAGCTTCCATGTCCTCTTCAAGTGTGCCATTCTTCCCACATCTCTATGTGAACCAATCCGAAGCTCTCTGAATTCATTCCTTTTGGGTTTTTATGGAGACTTCATTACATAGGCATAATTCATTAAATCATTGGCCATTACAATTGATTCAATCACACATGTCCCCTGAGGTCAGGAGGGTGGAATTGAAAGTTTCATCCCTCTAATTAGCTGGTTGGCTGCCCTGGTAGCTAGCTCCCATCCTTAGCTGTAGTCCAAAGGTTACCTAATTAACATAATAAAAGATATCTTTATTGCTCTCATCACTAAGAATATTTCAAGGTTTTAGCAGCTCTGAGCCAGAAATAGGGACAAAGACCAAATATATATTCCTTATTATAAAACACAGTATCACACCAAGAAAGCATCAATATTTATTTCTCCCTCAGGATGGTTTTCTGGAATACCTTGGCTAAATCACCCATAACCTGAGTGCTGACCTTAGTTAGTGGGCTTTTCTATTGCACTCCTGGGTCTAAAACCTGAAAGAAAGGTCAGGTTCAGGCTCTACATTGAAGTGCAAACTCTCCTTCTCTTTTCCCAAATCCTCTCCAAGGCCCTCTCTATATAATTCAGTAATTTTTCTCTTCTCAGTTCTCTAATTTTGTTTTTGTAGGTTAAACCCATGATTTTTAAAGTAAAATCTGGGTCTGGAAATGAATGCATTACTCTATAGGTTATTTCTGAGAAGAGCTTTTGAAAATCTATTTGGAAGATCAAGTCCAAGCAATTAATTTTTTTTAATCTAGGCAATGCCTTTTTTCTTCCTGGCCAATGGATACTACTGGCTCCATGTGTTCAGAGATCACATTGCAGCAATACAATTTTCTGGAAATTAATAATCTTATTCAGTGGAAATCATCCAGTGAAGGAATGAAAAAATAAATTGTTAACATATTTCACAGTTTAAAAACGGAAACATATTTATCTATTGTTAAATAGATAAATAAAAACCTAAAATGAGAGGTGACCAATGTTTATGTGGGGGTCAAAGGGAATTGCAATTCATGAAGTACAGGTTCAGGCAGAAAAACAAGTAGTGTCCCAATTACAGGAGGAGGGCAAGGTATTGTTTTTTTTTTTGTTTTGTTTTGTTTTTAATGAGGGAATGAAGGGAATAATTATAAGAACAGAGGAAGAATTTTCTGATGGTACTAACAAGTGAGTTACTCTTTTGTTATAAAAGGCTGATTACTGATTCTGTCTTCAGGAAGAAAGTTTATTATTAGTCCTTGTGGACAGAATGTTTGCTTTGCTGTTTACTTTCCAAACCACTTTTTGTAAAATAGTGTTGGTTGGCCTACTTCATAGGTTATATTGCTCAGTTCAAATATTCCAAAGTTTCAAGCAAGGCTCTTCCTATGGTATGGCAGCTCTAAGTCCACTTTGAAATGGCTATGATCCACTAATTTAAACATTTCACACTATTTATTTTTATTTTAGCATAGATATGTCAATGTCTGATGTTTAGTGACATTTTGTTTGTGAAGAGACAAATATAGTTTTAGCTACATAATAGTTTCATGTGCTTTTTTAATTTTTTTACATTATTTTATCCGTGTTTGTAAGGTTTCATACTATTTTAAATGAGAAAAATTAACCCCAATTTACTATTTAAAATATTATCCTTCTACACAGGTTATGTATTTGATTTGAGATCTAAAATGTAATTTCTTAAGCAGGATCTGTCTCATATGATTGAACTTCTTGACATCACTAAATAGGTGTCATGGATATAATAGTTTTGTTGTTTATTTATTCAGTAAATATTATAGAACTAGAGGCCTGGTGTATGAGATTCATGTACTCAAAAGGTCCCCCAGCCTGGCTTGTGCCCTCTTTCAGTCCAAGAGACCTGGGAGGATGTCATTTTGGGCTTTTTATGATGTTTCTTTTCCCGTGTGTTTAAGTATAAAATTAGGTTTTTATTTGAGATTCTTTCTTGTTTCTTGAGGTAAGCCTGTAATATTATGAATCTCTCTTAGGACTGATTTTGCTGTGTCCCATAGATTTTGGATTGTCGTATTCTCATTTTCATTTGTCTCAAGTTATCTTTTGATTTCTTCCTTGATCTCTTGTTAACTATTCATTGTTTAGTAACATGTTATTTAGCCTCCATTTCTTTGTGTGTTTTTCAGGTTTTTTTATTTTTTTTATTTTCTTGTGATTGATTTCTAGTTTCATACCATTATGGTTTATATAGTTTCAGTCTTTTTAAAATTTTATCTTTATTGTTGCAAGTATTACAGATGTTCCCTTTTCCCTCTCATTTACCTCCTTCATCCCACATCTGTATCCTTCCCAAAAGGCCTTCAACACACTATTCAGTTTTTTTTAAATTTACAGAGACTTGTTTTGTCTTCTAACATGTGGACTATGCTAAAAAATGTCCTTATACCCTTGAAAAGAATATATAGTCTACTGTTTAGTGGTAAGATACTCCGAAGATATAAATTACATCCATTTGATCTATTGTGTCATGGACGACCTCTCTTTCCTTGTCTGGAAGATCTATCCATTGATATCAGTAGAGTGTTAATGACTATATGACTATTGATTTCTCCTTTTATGTCCATTCAGATTTGTTTTATGTATTTTGGTGCTCCTCTACTGCTGCATGAATGTTTATAAGGATTATATTTTTTTGTTGGATTGCTCTCTTTATTATTATATACCTAGAGGCCTGGTGCATGAATTCATGCACAAGTGGGGTCCCTTAGACTGGCCTGTGGGATTAGGCTGAAACCATATCTCTGACATTCCCTGTGGGGTTCTGAATTACAAGAGAGAACAGGCCAGACTGAGGGATCACAGTGGATACATGATCAGGGCTGGGGAGGGACGAAGGATGTCAACCAGCTGGGGAGAGATCGCAGGAAGTTCTCAGGGTGTGTCCAGTTCATCTCATCCAGTCCTGATCAGCAGAACCCCAGTAGCAAACTAACCTACTGGTCAAAGTGTCTGCCCCCTGGTCATCAGTGCATGTCATAGTGACTGGTTGACTGGTCAACTGTCTGCCCCTGGTGGTCAGTGCACTTCATAGTGAATAGTTGAGCAGCCTTAGCATATCATTAGCATATTATGCTTTTATTGGTTGACCAGACAACCAGTCGACTGGACACTTAGCATGTTAGGCTTTTATTATATAGGATTTCCTTATTTGTCTCTATTTATACCTTTTTGTAAAGTCTGTTTTGTCTTTCATCCTTAAGTGGTTTCTTGGAGACAGCATATAAATGATTCTTGTTTTTTTATCCAATCATCAACCCTATGTCTCTTGATTAAAGTGATTGTTGATAGATACATGTTTATTGCCATTTTATTCTTTACAAGAGGCCCAGTGCGTGGGGTCCCTTGGGCTGACCTGTAGGGATTGGGGCCGAAATTGGCTCTCCCACATTCCTTAGGGGTCTCAGAATGTGAGAGGGTGGTTCTCAAGTGACATACCCCAGAATTGGGCTCCCTCCTCTGTGATTCTAGGTATATCACCAGAGAACTGCAGCTGCCAAATCACTGCAGCTCAGGAGCTTTGTGTTGAGTGTCTGCCCCCTAGATCAGTGCACATCATGGCTATCGGTTGGACAATCACTTAGGCTTTTATATATAGAGTAGGGGCCTGGTGCACAAAATTCATGCACTGGGAATGGGTGGTCCCTCAGCCCAACCTACCCCCTCTCACATAATGGGAGCCCTCAGGGGATGTCCTACTGACTATTCATCCCCAGACTGCCCAAAGACCAAAGCCTCTGGCCAAGGCTTTCATCCTTGGGCAGTGGACCCCAGCCAGCAAACAACCTGCGATCCGGCCAATTGCTGGCTGGCTCTGCCCCAGCACCAGCCTGCCCAAGGCTGGAAAGCCTATGGCTGAGGCTTTTCGTCCTTGGACAGCAGCCATCTTGGTTGGGTGTTAATTTGCATATCATCCTGATTGCCTGGTGGGCATGGCTGGTGGGCATGGCTGGTGGGTGTAGCAGAGGTATGGTCAATTTGCATATTACTCTTTTATTAGATAGAACTAGTAGCCCTATTCAGGAATTCATATGCGTGGAGCTTGTTGCTGCTTGGCCACCTACCCACTGCTACTGGTAGCTCTCACTCTCCACTGCTTGCAGCTCGCTGCCCTGCCTTTCTAGAGATCTCCACCCAATGCCCCACCCTCCTGGCCCCTCTAATAGCTTGCTGCCCTGCCCCCTTCTGCAGCTCTCTGCCTCCCACTTGCTTGCTGCCCTGCCCCCTCCTGTAGCTCTCCGCCCACTGCTTGTAGCTCACTGCCCCACCCTCCTACTGATCCATGATCCTCTGGTTAGGAAGTTGGTCATTAAAGCTTCAGACATAATGGATAATTAGCATATCCTCTCTTATTATATAGGATAAGTAAGATTTTCCTGTTGTTACTTTTCTTCTTCTTTTTCTTAAAGATGACCATTTAATATTTCTTGTAAATACCTTAAATCAATAGTGCTTTATTCAGAAATCTGTGGCTTATTGGAATCAATTTGCATATAGTTGGGTTCTTAGAGAGGAAGAGGAAAAATACATTTTTTCAGGGAGAAAAACAGAGGAAATTAGTCAGTTTTTACAAATAAATTGTGAAGAATCTCTGGTTTTCAAACTATGTCTTTCAGTAATTTCCTGTATATGCCTCATTATATACCAGTTACATTGGGTAGTATTTGCTAAGGTACAGCTGTAACCAAAGCTCTTCAGTACTTCAGTTCAGAGAGTTTAATTTTGTTTTTCTGATAAAGGAAATAGGACAATATTTGTTCTAAATATTGGGAATGATTTTAACAACAGAGTCAACAGAGAGCATACATTTTTCTTTCCTCCACTTGCCACCAATTCCATGGGATGGAGATAGATGATTCAATTTTTTCATGATTACCATGAGTCCCTATCTTTTTTCTCACACCCCAATATTTTGCTGTAAGTTTCAATTGATTTGCTTAAAGTCCAGTAAAAAAGTAACAGTATACTTATAAGTGTTATCTGCTCTATACTTTGGGCTATGGAAGCAACAGTGAAAGAAAATTAGATCGAATTAGTATTTATTACATTGAGCTCAAATAAAAGGGTAACTACTATTATCTAAATTTTTGTTTTCTTGAAACCATGAATGATTGTTTGAGCATCTGTTTTTATGTGTGTGTTTGTGTGTTTGTGGTGGGATGGCCATAAGTGGAAGGCCCTGAGAAGGTAGTCAGTGGTGATGCTGCTTATGCACAGTTATCTAGACCTGACCAAACACCCCAACCAACTTGCTCCACATATGTGAGCAATGCAACAGAAAAGGAGAACTGCTCCTAAGGTAAATTATTATTAGAAACTAGAGGCCCGGTGCACAAAAATCATGCATGGGGGGGGGGGGATGGAGGATGTCCCTCAGCCCAGGCTGCACCCTCTCCAATCTGGGACCCCTTGAGGGATGTCCAACTGCCCAATGAGGTCTGATCCTGGTAGGATCGTGCCTAAACAGGCAATCAGACATCCTTCTCACAATCCAGGACTGCTGGCTCCAAACTGCTCACCTGATTGCCCCTAACCACTTCTGCCTCCCATCCTGATCACCCCTAACCACTTCTGCCATCCAGCCTGATCACCCCCTAACCACTACTCTGCAAGCCTGTTTGCCCCCAACTTCCCCCCCCTCTGCTGGCCTGGTCACCTCTAACTGCCCTCCATGCAGGCTTGATCTCCCACAACTGCCCTGCTTTACAGGCCTGGAACCTCCTACCAGCCTCCCCTGCTGGCCATCTTGTGGTGGCCATCTTGTGTCCACATGGGGGAAGGATCTTTGACCACCAACGGGCAGCCCTCTTGTGTGTTGGAGTGATGGTCAATCTGCAAATCACTCTTTTAATAGGTCAGATAGAGGCCTAGTACACGGTTAGGGGCCAGCTGGTTTGCCCTGAAGAGTGTCCCGGATCAGGGTGGGGGTCCCCTTGGGGCATGGGGTGGCCTGAGTGAGGGGCCTATGGTGGTTTGCAGGCCTGCCATGCCCCCCAGTGACCCAAGTGGAAGCCCTGGGATCTGGGATTATTTTATGTCATGCAATTGAAACTTTGTAGCCTGGAGCAGAGCCAAGCCTTTTGCTAGCTCCATGGTGACAGCCATTTCTGTTTATTTAATTCTATAATTGAAACTTTGTAGCCTAGAGTGGAGGCCTAGGTGCTAGGCTGCAGAAGTCTGGCTTCCTCCATCGCCTAGGCAACCCTAGCCTCTGACTCTTTCCAGCTCCATGGCTGCTGCCATTTCTGTTGGGATTATGTATCTTCTATAAATGAAACTTTGAGTGGAGGGCTAGGCTGACAATGGCAGGCGGAAAGCTTGGCTTCCTCTGTTGCTGGGGAAACCCAAGCCTCCCTCCTACTTTCAGTGGCAGCAGCCATTTTGGTTGGGGTTTATTTGCATAATTTGCTCCTGATTGCCTGGTGGGTGTAACTGTGGGCATGGCTTGATTTGAGGTATGGTCAATTTGCATATTACTCTTTTATTAGATAGGATACTCTTGACTGATGTCACAGGAATAAAACAGATGGTAAAAAATGGATCAACAAGAAGCTTTACTTCTGCAGAAGGGTGCAATGCACCAGCAATGTGGTGGGCAAGCACAAGATTAGGAAATCTGTTCTTTTTATCCTGAATGTGTTACTGTATCATACCCTGATCGTTTTAAGGGCATGGTTTCACAATCTGGCATGAATGTCTAACCTGAGAAGTGTGGCACAATGGGGGGTGTTTCAAATGCCTGCCAGGAAGAGGTGCAAAACTATGTCTTTGTCTCCTATGCGAAGGGAGGCCTGATTGGATTTGAGTACAAAATGAAGTCTTATAAAGGGAAAGGGAGTTACTATCTGAACTGTAACTTTGATAAAAATTCTTATCATCTTTCTATTTCAACCTTTCTTTTCATATCTTTATAAAGGGTAGATATGTACCAATTTCTAGTGCCTGACTCAATAATTCTATCACTTCTACTGGAAAGCCCTTAAAGAACATCTACTTAGTTAAAAACTCATAACATTGTTTTAAAAAATTAGTCAGGACATTCTACCTTAGAGTCTCCCAGTTCTAACAGCTTTTATTGCAAATGCTCCAGGAAAGAATATGGTGTTTTGTTTATAAAGACTAAAAAGACTATCTATCCTATATAATAAAAGAGAAACATGCAAATTTGACCGTACCTTTGCTATGCTAACAGCTAATCAGGAACAGGAGGCGGGACCTAGCGGCGTGAATGCCTGGCCCCAGGGGCGGAGGCGAAGCGGTGGCAGCAATGAGAGCCTGGCCCCAGAGGCTGAGTGGAAGCAGCGGCTGTGGCAGCGGCGAGTGCCTGGCCCCTGGTGGCAGAGACAAAGCAGGGGTAACATGGTACTCCAGCCAGAGCAGAGAAGACTGAAGGCTCTGGTTGGAGTGAAGCCTCTAGCCGGCCAAAGCAAAAATGGAAGGCAACAGCCAGAGGGAAGGCCTAGGTCCCAAGTTCCAGAGGAAAACTGGTCCTGGCAGCCAGGGGAAGGAAAGCTTGTTGTATGAATCTGAATGACTGGTCAACTGGTTGTTATGATGTGCACTGATCACCAGGGGGCAGACACACAATGCAGTAGCTTCCCTTTGGTGGTCAGTGTTCTTCCATAGTGGGAACACTGTTCAACTGACGAATGTCAGATGCTGGGCTCATGGCTGGTGAGTGTAGATGTGGCAGTATGAACCTTTCCTGTATCTGCTGCAGCACTACTGAGTGGCAGTGTTGGCTGGCATATCCAGGCCGGAATGAGCAGGTGTGTTGCAGTGCCTGGCCTGGGCTCAGGATCCTCCCTGGCCACCTGCTGCTTCATGTACTACTACCTCTTTTGGGGTACCAGATTGCAAGAGGACGCAAGACAGGCTAAGGGATCCCACCAGTGCATGAATTCATGCACCAGACCTCTAGTGGAAGGATAAGAATCTAGACAATCTAACCTGATTGGTAGTATATCAATTGAAGCAGATGACAAAAAATTCCATAATCATAGAGATTTGGTTTAGTTTACAAAAATGTGTAGAGAAAAACAATTTAAAAATTGAAAAGGAAATTGTTTCAATTTAAACAGTTTTCCAGTGAAGCACAATGAAAGAATAACATTGTAATTAACACATTTCTTTGACTGACAAATTATTATACTCGATTTTGTTATATAAATCCTAGCCTATGCTAAAATTTTGTAATATGTACTCTCAATTACTATTCTGTAGAAAAGTTGAAATTTATTTTTATGAGAGAGCAAATTTAATTTCATCCCAGAGAAAGAAAACTTGTTAATCCTTCACTGACAGAGAATTTAGATGAAATTTTTGGAAAATGATGATGGTGTTCTGAAAGCTGCATGGCAAACAGAAACAAACCCTGCATTTTTAGAATGAACATATCAATATATGACAATGTAAGCTCTTAGGACTCTAGCTTTTGTTTTAAGAAATTCTGTCAAAGCAAGCAATACCATAGCTCTAGTCTCTAATAATTCTTTGTAAATGCATTCACAGCAAGAGGCTCTGTGACTTTATCTTGGGGAAGGAGCAAAAGTATAGCATCTTCATCTCTATGTATAAAAACCTAAGCAACCATTAAGACCGGTTGACCAAATGACTGGTTGACCAGTCACTATGACCTGCACTGACCACCAGGGGGCAGATGCTCAATTTCGGAGCTTCTCCCTGGTGATCAGTGTGTTCCCACAGCCAGCCTCCCATGGTCCCTCCACATGGCTGACCAGGCCCTATGAACCCCTATGAACCCCTATCGGGACTGGGTAAGACAGCCCCAATCACCCAGATCATAGGCTAGGCTGAGGCTCCCACTGGTGCATGAGTTCATGCACCGGGCCTCTAGTCCTATATAATAAAAGGCTAATATGCAAATTGTCCCCTTGACCTGGAGTTTGACAGGGGCAGGCCCACTGGCCAACTACCCATGGCCCTACTCCCTTATGGGGTGGGGGGGTGATTGGGAGTGGGGCCTGCCCACCAATCATCCACGGTCCACCTTCCAGCCAACCCGGCCCAACCTTACCCATGCAAGAATCCATGTACTGGCCTTTCGTTATTTAATAATGTAGGAGCAGCTAGAGGCCAACATTTCCCTTTTCCCATCATGTCATGTTCATATGAGAGCAGGGATTATCAAACTTTTTCTCTTAATAAATAGCCAGAAAGTAAATATTTTAGACATTAGTTGTCATTTGGTATCTGTCAGAACTATCCAGCTCTCCATGCTGTTTAGTGCAAAAGCAGCTATTGAAATATGTAAATGCAAATTTGCTAACAAACTAAAGAATTCTTCACTATCTACATTTTGCACTAATTTTCCTAGTTTTGATTTTCAACCAACACCAAGGTGGGAAGTATTTGTAACTCTGGCAAGAACAGCCTAGTATTCTTGTATTTTTCCTGGGTGTAAATGTAAGTTAAATTCAGAAAAAAAAATTGTGAGATAAACAATTTAGAGTAAAATCTGGCACAGAGAGGTTGACTGTAAGAATTAGCTATGTTTAGAGGTAGCTTGAAAAATGGTTCAAAAAGGGTCTGAATCATTGGTTCAAGTTCATGGTTGATACTCACTACTCCAAAGTGAAGTGCCAGCCACAGGACTATGTAATGGATGCAAATGTGTAACAGCTTGCACACACACAGTTAAAAGGCAGGGTGTCTCTCAGCCGCAGGTTCCCAGTAAAGGAAATGGTTAGTTTATGAAGGGACTAAGACTAATCATAAAAATACTACTGTCATTGTTAACTACTTACAGGCAGTCATCAGGTTACATCAGATTCGACCTACATCGTTTCGTGGTTACATTGCTATCTCCCCCTTAAAAATGTTCCTTCATTTCTCTGTATGTACATATATGCTTTATGTTTTTTATTATTTATTTACCACAAGTAAAGGTCAAGAATTATTCTTTCTTTTAATTTTCTTTTACTGTTTCATTACTGCTGTGTATGTGCTCCATGTGAGTGACGTAGGTGCTTATTTAAGTGGGTTTTGAATAAACAGCAAAAAATCACATTACATCGTGCCAAGGAATTGCTCTCAGATGTAACCTGAGGACCTACTGTATATTGTATGAACACATTCTAATCTAACATTCAAAGTTACTCTTTGAAGCAAATATTGGGAGCCCCATTATGTGAAGAAAAAAAGAAAGCTTAACAGTGCTAAAACTTGGTCCCAATAAAGAAAAGGAGTTGATGAATTTAGGCTGTATGTATCTGAATTACAACAAAATCAAAATGGAGAATAACATACCTATGCTATTTAAAGTATGACAGTGACTGGGATTACAACAGTTTATTTTACAGTCAATAGCCCTAACCAACTGTTGGAGCAGAGGACAGGGAACATGAAGGTATAAAGGACTTTGCAAGGGCTATAGGCTCAGAGGAAGAATTGAGCTCTATCAGTAACAAGGCAGTTACATCAATATTTTGGAGAGCAAATGAAGTATGGTAACCAAATCTCCTGGTTTTCCAAGATTTCTTAGAACATGGGAGTTTCAGTGTTAAATCCTGAAAAGTTCTAGCAAACTAGGAGGGATGTTACAGTTTTATAGGTGCTTAGGGCTTACTAGAAGCTCATAAGCAGTGCTGTCCCAGATTGCTAAAGGGCACAGTGCAGGCCTAGTGACCCCAGCGGTACACGATTGGGACCAGGGACAGACCCAGGAAGTATCTGGCCCATCTCACCCAGTCCCAGTCAGGGCCAGTTGGGCTGGCCAGGGACTGTGGGAATTTGACCAGCTGGAATGCACCGCAGGAAAGGGCTATAGAGCGTGTCCAGCCCCGTCTGGCCCAGTGCTGATCAGCCAGACCCCAGCAGCAAGCTAACCTACAGCTTGGAGCATCTTCCCCCAGTGGTCAGAGTGTGTCATAGCAACTGGCCAAACAGTCTAATGTATGGTTGGACACTTAGCATATTAGACTTTTATTATATAGGATTATTATTTATAAATTATGTGCTACACATCCTTTATATTAATATAATTTATAATAAACATAAATGAGATCTATAGACCTATACCTATAGATATGAGAGCTGGTTGTTAACTATTTCCCAGCATACCATCTTGTAAATTACCATATCTATAGCTGTAGCAAGAAATATCTGAACCCTAGCACCTAGTGGATTTGAGTTTTTAACCAACTGGCTACTTTGTTCAGAAATAATCTGATTATGGATGTAGCTCAGTATGTTCAAGCAGAAAGGAAGTCTGGTTAATAAATAACATCAGAGACCCAATCTTTGAGGTACTTATGTTTTCCCAGGTTACATAATTATGTTCTGAAGTGACAGTTATTGCCTGAAAGTCTTCTATGGTTGTATCTATTTAGGCCATAGCATAGTTAGTCCACTTAAAATGTAAGTTCCATGAAAAGACAGATTATTTGTTCAATGATGAATCCCCAAGACACATTGTAGGCTCTCAATGCCTATGCTTCAGGTGCATGAAAATGACTGAGTGAATTCAATTTCCTCATCCTTTCTTAATGTTAGAAGCTGTTATCTCTCATTCCTAAGGTTTTCTTGTAACGGCAGGGATTCTAGTACATCTATATATATAAAAGCCTAAGCACCCATTGCAACCGAAACAACAGAAAGGATGATTGAACAGTCTGCATGGGGCAACCAGGCTGTCAGGCGAATTAGTGAGGGCCGGCAGACCAAACAGCTGAGCAGCAGGCTGCATGGAGTGACCAGGCCGGCAGGGGTTTTAGTGAGAGCCAACTAAATGACTGAAAAGTGGACTGTGGGGGGTGACCAGGCTGGCGGGGGAGATGAGTCAGTGAGGGGCAACCAAACGACTGGGCAGCAGGCTGTGTGGGGTGATCAGACTGGTGGGGGGCAGTTGGGGAGTGACCAGGCCAGCAGGGGGTTCAGAAAGGGGTGACCAGGCTGCAAGAGGGGGGCAATGAAGGGACATCAGGCTGGCAGGGCAATTGGGAGTGACCAGGCCAGCAAGGGGGGGCAATAAGAGAAGACTAGGCCTGTGGGGGAAGCAGTTATTGCTGACCAGGCTTTCAGGGGGTAATTGGGGGCAACCAGGCTGGTGGGGGGCAGTTGGGGGTGACCAGGCCAGCAGGAGGGGATAGTTAGGGGTGACTAGGCTGGCAGGGAGGGCAGTTGGGGGCAACCAGGTCAGGAGTGGCGATCAGGCAGAAAGGCAGGTGAGCAGTTAGAAGCCAGTGGTCCTGGATTGTGAGACACACATTCATTCCCCAAGGGGTCCTGGATTAGAGAGGGTGCAGGCTGACGTGAGAGGGACTCCCCAGCCCCCTGTGCATGAATTTTGTGCATCAGACCTCTAGTTATTTATGTAATACTAATATACTATTATCCCCTTAACTTGGAACTGGGCTTATCAAATGTTTTTCCCTTTTACCTTGAAGGACAAAGCTAGAGTCTTGGTCTGGTTTTGAAAGTGGCCTGTTTTGAGAATAAAATTTCTCTGTACTTTTGTATTTACACTTAAAATTCACATTGATCTCTGTATTTTTTACCCAAAGAGCACCAAATTTTTATTACCTTAAATGGTCCATCAAGAGTTGTTTATAAGGTACATTAACTAGCTTTTTCTCAATAACTATTTGAATAAGACTAGAGTTCCAATTGTACTAGTATATGCTTGCTTTGTCCTATAAGAGCTTATTCACATGCATTTGACAAATATTTGAGGATTTAATGTAATCCTGTTTGAGTAATTTTACATAGCTACTCATAAAATTCTCTTTGAATAGTTTATGCCAATAAATTTTCCTCTATAAGAATATTCCTCACCAAAATTGGTTTTGCTCAGTGGATAGAGCTTCGGCCTGTGGACTCAAGGGTCCTGAGTTTGATTCCGGTCAAGGGCATGTACCTTAGATGCGGACACATCCCTGGTGGGGGTGTGCAGGATCAATGTTTCTCTCTTATTGATGTTTCTAGCTTTCTGTCCCTCTCCCTTCCTCTCTGTAAAAAATCAATAAAATATTTTTAAAAAGAATATTCCTCTATAAGACTTTATGCTTTAAGTAAAAAACAAAAACAAAAACAAAAACAAAAAACAAAAAAAACAAGTAAAAATATTCCCTCCATCATTATAATTAAAGGTAAAGCAAAAACCTTAATAAAAATATAAAATATTTTAAAGACCATACTAAATGTATGGTAACATTTTCAATTTTATTTTACTATATTCAAATAAATCAAGTATCCTATATAATAAAAGAGAAACATGCAAATGTGACCATACCTTTGCTATGATACCAGCCAATCAGGAGCAGGGGGTGTGGCCATGGCACACTGGGCACAGGATATGAGGCCGGCGGGGAGCTGGGTGCAAAATATGGAATGCTTCATGAATTTGTGTGTTATCCTTGCGCAAAGGCCATGCTAATTTTCTCTGTATCGTTCCAGTTTTAATATATGTGCTGCCGAAGCAAGCATGCTACAAGATCCGCCCACATGATAGGTAAGGCCTGGTGAGATCCCTCCTTTCCAGTTACGGTGACTGAGTCACGTCCTTTCGCAGTGACCTCGGCATGGTTAGGGGAATTTGATGCCACGGAATCCTCTCATGAGGCTCACATGTTGGTTGCTCTGATAGTTAAGCTGTGACAGAGCTGTGGGGTTTATCTGTCATTTGGGACATGCAAATGAGTGCCCGGGGCACCTTGGGTAATGAGTGTGAGGCGGGACTGTGAGTTATCAGGCCCAGGCGCTGGGTTGGGGCAGCAGGCAGGTGGCGGTGAGTACGGACCACACCTTTGAGCACGGCTCTTTTGAGGGCCTAGCAAGTGGGAGAGGCTTGGTCCTTGAGATGTCGGTGGTGTGGGGAGGGCTGGGCCAGGAAGACACCATACTTTCAAAGCAAGTTGTTTCCCACTTAAATATCCTCTGTTGAGTATCTTTAGAAAAGAAGTAAATATTCAGCCATTGTCACACCTTGAAAAGTTAAGCTAATTCCTTAATATCACCTAATATCCACTGTATGTTCAAATGTCTTTGTTTCAAAGATGCCTTTTACTGTTGGTTTGCCAAGGATCCAGGTGAAGTCCCATTGACCATGTTGTATTTGGTTACTTGGTCTTTAGGTCTCTCTTATCCTCTATCGTCATCATCCCTCCCCATTTCTCTTGCGGCCGCAGTGGGGAAACTGGATATTTGCCCTGTGGAGCGTCACAATTCTTCCATTTGGCCCATTTCTTACTGATAATGTCACTTACCTTCTCTGGCTTACATGTTCCTTAGAAAGTCATAGATCCAGATGTCCAGTAAGCCTGCAGTCATTGCATCCCAGCGTGACACTGGCGGGTCCTGCTGAACCAGTGGGCTCCAGTGGGTCACCCGTTGGACCCTCCATTATAAAGTCTGGAGCAACAACCCTGAGCGACCTCAATAACTTTCAATTTCAAGAGGGGAAGAGGAAACTGGAAAAGTATAGGCACTGTACTTTGGCAGAGGTATGGGAAGAGGCACCTAAGGGGTCCCGGGTCTGCAGTGGAGCATCTCTGGGCATGGCAGAGAAGGCAGGAGAACGAGAACTGGGGAGCTGGGGAGGCGCTGCGTGCACAGCAGGGTCCTCCAAAGGGCAGCCTTTGCGGGGAGAGGCGGACACGCGGGCCAAAGGTCCAGAAGGCAAGAGACCCCCCACGCCCTCCTCCTGAGTCCCACCAATCTCCGTGGTCAAGGTTGGGCGCACCCTGTTCTGGCGGGCTGAGCACTGTGCATTTGGCACCCGTGCCCACAGTGGTGGGGGCAGTTGGGGCTTAGCAGGCCGGCAGAGGGGACCAGTTGGGGCAACCAGGCCAGCAAGCAGAGTGGTTAGGGGTGATCAAGCAGTCAGGCAGGTGAGCAGTTAGGAGCGGATTGCAAGGGGGTTGTACAAGTGCCAGTTTAGGCCCCATCCCACAGGGGTCTCAGATTGGAGAGGATGCAGGCCAGACTGAGAGACAACTCCCCCCCCCACCCCCCGCATGCACGGATTTTGTGTACCGCACCACTAGTAATATTAAGAAAGGTCAATTAGTTACCTATTAAAATAAGATAACATTTTAAATTCCTTGAATGTTTCACATTATTTTAAACTTTATTTAAATTGCTTAAACATGAATGTTAAACAACTAGAAGAATGTGATGTTAAATTACTATAAAATATCCCAGAGCCAGTTACTGACATTCTTCATGGTAAAATGAAACAATATTGCCACAATACTTTTATATTCTTGTGTCTTTGGTAATCATAATTTTCTCAATGATTTTTGGAAGCCAGATATGCCAAGAATAGTAAATAAGTACTCACAAACACAAGTAGCCTAGATTATTTCTTGGCACATATTTCATTTTCTCCTTTAAATTACTTGTGTTAATTCTATATGTAGGTAACTATATCATTTTGAGTATTTCTATGCTATTTAAGAGACCTTAAAAATGTTATGGGTGGAGTCCCCTTCCTCTTTTTGTCCCTCCCTCCCTCCTTTCCTCTCTCCCTTCCTCCTTCTCTCCCTTCCTTCTTTCCTCACAAATTTATGGTGCCAAATTTATGGTATATATACAAACTCAGTAGCTTCCATACTGAAGCTGAAATGTGGGTTCAGGGTGCAGACTTTTCTTCCGTGGGTTCTTGCCCTACAATTTTGAAGAATAAACTCATTACTAACATTTATTTAATAAAAATGTGCAAGTTTATTGGAAGCATATACAAACTCCATCTGGGCAGGGTGTCCCCAAAGGGAATCCCCTGGGAAGGAAGGGTCCCCAAATGGGAAAAGTCTGTTCTCTCTCTTTAATGAGAACAAATATAAATCTAAAAAATCTGTAATCTTGTCTTATGTCCCATTTTTTTCTGGTTTATAAAGGCTTTAGTTCTTTTTTTCTTCATGACCTTTTCTAATTGGACCCTTTCTTAACTTAAAACCTCTGTGCTCTCCTCATTGGTCATTCTGCTACATAGCATTAGTTTTTTAAAGCCCATATGGTGTCCACCAATTTCTCTCCGCTTATTTTGAAACATTATTTTATCTGTTCAGGTGGGAGTTGCTTTTGATCTCCCTTATGACTCTCTCTGCTGCTCAGGTCAGAGCTGCTTTTGAACTACCTTGTGCCTGTTTTAATTGTTCAGGCCAGAAATGCTTCTATCCTCCCTGGATAACCCCCCTCACCCCCACCCCCGCACTTCCTGTCTGCCTAATTAATCTAGCTAGCTAACCCTTATCAAAGCTAAAAGGCATAAACATGTCCTCAGCTTTCTGATAAGTCCATAGGCATAATTTAATAATTTTATTAAAATTTAATAAACCTGCCTTATCTTTTCATAATTCACTTTACTTTAGACTGAACACTTGCCTGGAATCATGCTTATCCCATGGGATGAGCAATAGATACCACCCATTCTTAAATAAATTGGTCAGCGAACAGTTTGAATCAATAATTTGTTAGCCTGGAGCAATTTCAATAAAGAAAAAATAGGTAATAAAAATTATATGTAATCTGAAAACTCTTTTGGAAAATATTGTAAAACTAAATTATTTCCATTTCTTTCCAAATACTCAGGCCTAATTAAAACCAGAAAGGGAACATATTTATATAGTGATTTCTATAAATTCATTAACTATTTCCAGAAATACTTGTTGAATTACTAAAACAGATATATAGAATCTAGGGAGACCATTTATTTTTTAAAATCAATAAACTTTATTTTTTATTTTTTTATTTTTATTATTATTTTTTTAATCTTTATTGTTCAGTTTATTAATTACATTGTTTCCCCTTTTTATCCCCCTATAGCTCCCCTCCACCCTGTACCTATCCCACCCTCCACCCTCACCTCCCCTCCCCACTGTCCTCTCCCATTGTTGCAAGATTTTTGTCCAGTCTCTTGCTGCACTTCCCACAACCCTTTTCTCCCCAAGAATTGTCAGTCCATTCCCTCTCTATGTCCATGTCTCTGTTATATTCACCAGTCTATCCTGTCCAACAGCCTATCAATTCACTTGATTTTTATGTTCATTTGTTGTTAGATGTGTATTAGTTGTTCATAATTTTCATCTTTACCTATTTCTTCTTCCTCTTCTTAAAGAATATCTTTTAGCATTTCATATAATGTTGGTTTGGTGGTGATGAACTCCTTTAGCTTTTTCTTATCTGCAAAGCACTTCATCTGACCTTCAATTCTGAATGATAGCTTTGCTGGATAGAGTAATCTTGGTTATAGATTCTTGCTGTTCATCACTTTTAATATTTCTTGCCACTCCCGTCTGGCCTGCATCGTTTCTGTTGAGAAATCCGCTGACAATCATATGGGTGCTCCCTTATAGGTAACCAACTGTTTCTCTCTTGCTGATTTTATTATTCTCTCTTTGTCTTTTGCTCTTGGTATTTTAATTATGATGTGCCTTGGTGTGGTCCTCTTAGGGTTCCTATATATTGGGGTTCGGTGGACTTCTTGGACTCCTAAGTCAATTTCTTTCACCAGGTGTGGGAAGTTTTCAGTCACTATTTCTTCAAATAGGTTTTCATTGTCTTGGCCTCTCTCTTTTTCTGGCACCCCTATAATTCGGATGTTGGTATGCTTGAGGTTGTCCCAGAGGCCCCTTACACTATCTTCAATTTTTTGGATTCTTTTGGATTCTTGCTTTTTCAGCTGAGTGGATTTTACCTCTTTGTATTTCAAATCTTGAACTTGGTTCTTGGGGTGCTCCAGAGCACTTTTAGGTCTTTGTATAATATTTTTTGTTTCAGTCAGTGTATGCTTAATTTCTGGTTGGTCCTTTTTCATATCCTTGAGAGTCTCCTTTATATCCTTGAGGGTCTCCTTCATTGCCTTGTAGGACTCATTCATTTCCACATTGGTCTTGATAATTTCCTTGCAGGTCTCGTTTATAACCTCAAGGGTTTTGTTCATTTCCTTGTAGGACTCATTCATTTCCTTTGTGGTCTTGCTTATTTCCTTATAGGCCTTGACCTTTTGTTGGAGCCTCTTGAAAAACCCTATAACCGTGGTTTTGAATTCCATGTCCAGTCGTTTTTTTTTCCTCCATTTCTTTCACATCTGATTTCTTTCCATGTTGCTGCATGGTGGCTGCTTCCCTGAGTTGGTCAATTAGCTTTGTGTGGTAGACTTCCTACTAGGGACAGTGGCTCAGCCTCCCGGGTTACCTGAGGTGGATATGGGCTGCACAGTCTTGCTGAAGTTAAGCTCAGTTAATCGTTGTTAGCACTTGGAGGGTTGACCTCCAGGCCAATTGTCTGTGAAGCTCAGCTGTGCTCAGGTTGGATGGGCGGAGTCTCTGGGCCAAGCCGACAGTGTTAGCTCCACCCTATGCGGCCCCAGGGACTCTGTGCTGGGGGCAATGGCTGCCAGCACCTCTGAGAGAGAGCCGCTGCTGAGCTCCACTGGCTGCCAGGGAATTCAGACTCTCCCCAAATGACTTTGCATGTGCAATGTCTCACCCAGGGTCGTAAAACAAAGCAGTCTGACGGTTTTCCGAATGAGAGACAAGTCGCAGAGCGCTCTCTGCGCTGTCACGCAGCTGTGCTGTTCGCTGCCTTCTCCACAAGCCGGGAGACCTGGCAGCACCCGAGCTTCGGCGTGCCCTCCCTCTGTCCAGTTTTCACCCTGTATGATAGTGGGTTCTCTGGACTTTGCCCAGAGCTGGAGAATTAGTCCAGTGGGACTTCTTTGTCTCCCCGTTCGAGAAAACTGGCCTGTTTTCAGCCGCCCGCCCTCTCCGCTGGCGCGCACTCCAAACCTCTCTCCGTGCGAATCTTTCAACGCTGTTTGCCGCTGCTCCTCCGAGTCACAGTGTCTTATTTTCACTTTCATTTGTGGAATTTTCACTCGGCGAGCTTTCTGGTGATTCTGGAAGGTGTTTGTTCTTTCGTTAAGTTGTAGTATTAAAATTGTTGATTATAACGGCAAGATAGGTGTTTTACCTTTGCCGCCATCTTAGTTCTCAATAAACTTTATTTTTTAAAGTTGTTTTAAATTTAAAGAAAATTAAGCAGACTAGAGAGGTTGGTTAAATTCATGAAAAACAGTGTTTTTTTGTTTTTTGTTTTTATTTGGAAATGTAACACGAAGAATTACTGAAATATTTTCTGAAGCTTTCACAATTGCAGTTTCTGCTGTTCATTTCTCTAAATTTAGTTGATGTTTCTTGGACTACTATTTCTATTTACCATCATCATCTAACCACCACTTTAGGAATTGAACTCTGGATAATCTACATATCAGAAAATGTCAATAATTAATAAAAATCTCATGAATTCTTGTTTGGTCATTGTTATTCCCCCAGTTTTATATCCTACCTGTGAGTGAAATCATATGGTTCTTAACATTTCTGACTTATTTTGCTTAGCAGGATATTCTCAAGATCCATTCATGTAGCAATTGCTAGTATTTCATCTTTTCTTATGGCTCAGTAATATTTCATTGTATAAATGTACTACATCTTCTTTGTCCAATCATCTATTGAAGGACACTTATGTTTTTTCCCTGTCTTGGCCACTATGAATAATGCTGCAATGAACATAGTGATGTATATATCTTTGCATGTAAATGTTTTCACATTTTTCTTAGCAGTTGAAAAGTAGAGAAACGTTTCTAATCAACTTTTGAAAATTTATATGCCTATATGATTCTCCCTGAGAATCATAATAGTAAAGTATTTCATTTTTTACTTAATTATGTAATTGTGTTTACCTGTGTATAAGAGAAACAATATTTTTGTTATTATTCTTAGTAATTTGCTTTGATACATATATTTTAATAACATAATGTAACTTACATTTTGCAATAAAATTATTTTTGAAAGTATTTTACTGTTTTTTTTAATTGGTTTGAAATATTGCAAAATTTAAGTAATGATTTATTGAACACGTTAAGCAAATTCAAAACAGTCAAATTTTATTTATTTTTTAAACATATTTTATTCATTTTTTTACAAAGAGGAAGGGAGAAAGATAGAGTTCGAAACATTGATCAGCTGCCTCTTGCAAACTCCCTACTGGAGATGTGCCCACAAACCAAAGTACATTCCCTTCACTGGAATCAAACCTTGAGTCCACAGGCTGAAGCTCTATCCACTGAGCCAAACCGGTTAGGGCCAAAATGTCAAATTTTAAAACGACTATTTGAAAAGTTAAATGACCTGAAATAGCTCATATTATTATTTTTGTAAATATGTTAGAAGTCACTAAATAAATAATATTCTAATAAAAGTAAGAGAGCCAAAAGTTGTGGGTGGTCAACTTTTTGACATATATATATATATATATATATATATATATATGTCAAAAAGTATATATATATATAAAGTATATATATATATAAAATATATATATATATATATATATATATATATTTTACTAGAGGCCTAAAAGTATATATATATAAAGTATATATATATATAAAGTATATATATATATAAAATATATATATATATATATTTTACTAGAGGCCTAAAAGTATATATATATATAAAATATATATATATATATATTTTACTAGAGGCCTGGTGCATGAAATTCATGCACAAGAGAAGCGGTGTCCCTCAGCACAGCCTGCACCTTCTCCAATCTGGGACCCCTCAAGGGATGTCCGACTGCCCATTTAGGTGCCTGCCAGCCTGATTGATATCTAAATGCTCCCCTGCCAGGCTATTTGCCCCCAACTTCCTTCCTCTGCTGGCCTGGTCACACCTAACTGCACTCTCCTGCAGGCTTGATAGCCCCCAACTGCCCTGCCTTGCAGGCCCGGTCCCTCTCAACTGCCCTCCCCTGCAGGCCTGGTCACCCCTAACTGCCCTTCCCTGCAGGCCTGGTTCCCCCCAACTGCTCTTCCCTGCAGGCCTGGGTCTCCACTAACTGCCCTTCCCTACAGGGCCAGTCACCCCCAACTTCCCTCCTCTGCTGGCCTGGTCACCCCTAACTGCCCTCTCCTGCAGGCTTGATTGCCCCCAACTGCCCTCCCTTGCAGGTCTGATCTCTCCCCACTGCCCTTCCTTGCTGGCCTGACCACCCACAACTGCCCTTCATTGCAGGCCTGGTCCCTGCCAACTGCTTCTCCCCTGCTGGCCATCTTGTGGTGGCCATCTTATGTCCATATAGGGCAGGATCTTTCACCACATGGGGGCAGCCATTTTGTGTGTTGGAGTGATGGTCAATCTGCAAATTACTCTTTTATTAGATAGGATAGAGGCCTGGTGCATGGGCAGGGGCCAGCTGGTTTGCCCTGAAGGGTGTCCCGGATCAGGGTGGGGGTTCCTTTGGGATGTTGGGCAATCTGGGCGAGGGACCTGTGATGGTTTGCAAGCCAGCCACGCCCCCACAGTGACTCAAACAGAGGCCCTAGTATCTGGGATTTATTTATCTTCTACAATTGAAACTTTGTATCGTGGAGTGGAGCCAAGCCTTCATGGTGGCAGCCATTTCTGTTGGAATTTATTTACCTTTTATAATTGAAAATTTTAGACTTAAGTGGAGGCCTAGGCTGCCGGCCAGGGCTGCAGAAGCTTGGCTTCCTCCATCACCGGAGGCAACCCTAACCTTTGGCTGCTTTGATTTCTGTTGGTATATATCTTCTATAATTGAAACTTTGTAGCATTGAGTGGAGGCCTACGTCGGCAAGGACAGGCAGAAAGCTTGGCTTCTTCCATTGCCGGGAAACCCAAATCTCCTTCCTGCTCTCAGTGGCTGTAGCCATCTTGGTTGGGGTTTATTTGCATTTTTCTCCTGATTGGCTGGTGGGCATGGCTTGTAGGTGTAGTGGAGGTTTGGCCAATTTGCATATTACTCTTTTATTAGATAGGATTTGTTTTCAAATACAAGCAAGTCTTTATTACAAACAAACAATAACTAAGTAAAGAAGAATTACATATGTCTAAGGTTTTCCCATGCAAACAAATTTTATGAGTGGGAGTCCTATAATTTTAACCAGTCAACTTGGAAAAAGGAAGAGTCAACCATTGAGTATCCCAATCAATTTTAGTCAAGTGACTAATTTTGGGCTAGAAATTATTCAGTTCTATTTTTTTGCTAATTTGACAAAATTATACTTTTTTGAATAAAGTTACATTATCTATATTTTTCTGAATCTATTTTGGCTCTCTTACTTTTACAAGAATATTATTTATTTAGTGACCTCTAACTTATTTACAATAATAATAATAAGAGCTATTTTAGGTCATTTAACGTTTCAAAACTTAGATTTATAAAGATATACTAGAGTAAAATTCATCTTTTTTCAGGTAAATTACTTGATAAGTTTAGAAAAACATATATAGACATGTAACCATCACCTTAGTCAAGATGCAGAATACTTTAATTATCTCTGTCTTCACCAATAGCCCTTTACAACTGCTGATCTGATTTCTGCTTCTTTTCTTCATGATGTCATTGTATTAGATTCTTATTTTTCTTACTTTAATTTATGAAGTTGTTGCTATTCTAATGAAAACTTAATTTTTATTTTTTTCAATTTTTCTTATTAAGTAATGGGGACATGTAAACATATAACCTTTATTTTATTTGTACCCCACATTTTATTAAAGGCAATGCTATTACTACCCTATATTTTGTTACTTTGATTTTAAGCTCTTCTTGGATCTGGGACACTTTTAATTACATTTTAAAATTAAATTTATTGGGGTAGCATTGTTTAATACAATTATATGTGCTGCAAATGTACAACTCTATAATGCCACACAATGTCAAATTTTCTTCTCTTACCATATATTTGACTAACTTTGCCTTTTACTATCCTTTTGCTCCCCTTCTAAACACTCATAGACATAGACAACAGTATGGTGGTTGTCAAATTTTATTTTAAAAAAATAATCATCCTTAAGGAAGAAACTGTTAATGCTTCTTAGCACCAACATTTTGTCCAACCATCTCCTTCACTGTGGCTTTTTCCATCTCTGTACTCAACTCTATCCAGATATTCCCTATTCTTTCCCTTTCCTACATGTCCCACCATCTAAACCTTTGAGACCCCTTCAACTTTGTCATAAAAAAAAACCTTTCTTTTGTAAAGAAAGGCCTTTCCACTTTCCATTTTTTCCTTTTCTCTTCTTCCTCTATTTCTGCTGATGTAACCAAGGGATGAGTTAGAAGTTTAATCCTAACCCAGTAGTTAATTATCTTAATCAGTATTTAATCACCCTTAATCCTATTCAACATCCCCCATTCCTATCTAATAAAAGTAATATGCAAATTGACTGTACCTTCACTACACCTTCAAGCCACACCCACAGACCAATCAGAGTGAGTATGCATATTAACCCAACCAAGATGGCGGTTAAATTGCATATTCATGCCAAGCGCTGCAGAAAGGAGCAAAACTGTGGAGAAGTAAGCAAGTGGGGCGGAGGAGAAGGAAGGGAGCAAGACAGAGGAGATGGGAGCAAGTCAGCCAGTGGAGATGGAGCAAGGCAGAGGAGACAGGAGCAAGCAAGGCAGTAGAGAAGGAAGGGAGCTTTGATCAGGTCACAGGAGACTCTATTCTTGCAGGAATCTTCCTGCAACAGGTCTCTAGTATTTTATATAAATAGCCATAATGTGTTATGAGAACACAACTTTATATTTTCTACCAAGATTTCAGGATAGGGACATTGTTCACGTAATATTAAATTCTGGAACTACAATTACTCTGACCTTTACTAATTTCACTTTCCTCTATAGTAAAAGCCTAAATGTGAAGTATTCTAACAACTTAAGTATGTAGGAACGTTTATTTACTCTCAATGCCTATTGATTTTTAGAGTTCATGTTACTAAAACTTTCACGAAATTAAATTTTCTCTGGAAGTAAGTCCCAACTCTCTTTTTAAAAATCCTTACCTGATGACTTTTCCATTGATTTTTAGAGAAACATATCAATTGGTTGCCTCCTGCACAAGTCCAACCAGGGCTCAGCGGGGGAGTAGCATGCAACCGAGGTACATGCCCTTAACCAGAACCAAACCCAGGACCTTCCAGTCCACAGGCTGACGCTCTGTGCACTAAGCCAAATCGGCTTGGGCTCCCCACTCTTTTTGAATCTCTTTCCCAAAGGTTTCAGCATGAGTCTCAAATTTTTATTTCTTTTTACCCACTTTGTAATATCTTGATGACTACAGCATCCTCACTGATGACACAAAAAACATACAAACTTCACAGTCCTACCTCAGATATGATACTTCTTCTTAATTTCACCCTTTCCCAGCACAGCCAACCATTGAATTTTATAACTAGTTGAATGAATTCCATCTACAAAATCACAAGATCTTGATAATCACACCCAATTTAAATTGTACTTCTTCCATTTTTTTTATTCCCCTCTTGTTGATTTTCTATCATTTTCCTCCTACTTAGAATATCTGTGATTCCCCAACCTTCTTGGATTTAGGTCTATTCTCACAACAGGAGAACTCATCAGTTGGCTCTATTTAGTTGTCTTAGACTTCCTAAGATCAATTTGATTCCTCCTACTCTTTCCTTGGCTAACTCTTCAAACTGTGCTCGTACTTGCCTGCTGTTTTCAGTTTGGAGAGATTTGTTCTGTCAGTACTCACTTTCTCTTGCTTATTAGTTGTTTCTTCTCTTTTATAGGGATCCTCAGAACTTTTTTATTCACAGCCATAAGTGATGGAAAGACCACAACCAGAGAAGAAAATATAGCTTTAGGTTGAAATTTCTTTGGATTGTATGGCTGGATTTATATATTCCATGTATCACTAATTTACCTTCTGACTTAAAAATCTCAATATATATGTAACCTGTACATTTTGTAAATTCTGAAAACGTGCATTAATGACAAATATTTATTTGGCTTCATGTTCTCAGTAAAATCAGGTAGATGTGTACTTTTCGGGAATAAAATATTGTAATATTATAAGCTCCATGAGGACAGGCATACTATTGACCTTGCTCTCTGCTATATCATAAAGACAGATACCACATCAGTATTTGCTTTTGAAATTACATCAGTGAAATGAACAGAGGAAAAGACTTAGATAGGGAACAAGGTAAATCTATTTCCTCAGATCACTCTGCAAATTAACTTTAATTTATGTGTTCTTTTATGTCCACTAACTTGTGTAATATGGAAATGTGTAGGTCTGATGCATAGGCCTCCTTCAAGGCTTTTTCTTGGATAACCCTGATTTAAGTATTTACTTATTTGGGAGATCTACTTAGGTTTTCCTGTGTTCGATCTATTAATATTTTCAGGTTTCATAATGATATAGGTAAAGAAAATAACATGACAACACTTTTAAAGACTTTATTTGCAGAATTTTCAGTAATTTCAATGTTACTAATGGGTGTGAAATTGGAAAACAGATTCTCTAAGGCCATTAATAGCATTATCTTTCACAATTTTTCTATAGTATTTTTTTCTAATCAAATAGTCAAGTATTGAGTTCATTTTCATTTTAAGAATGATTTAATTTTTTTCAGTTGAATTTTGATAAGCATTTTTTTAGTGGCAAGCACAATTAGACTTGTTTTTCATTTTAGTAAAAGATTTAAGAAGCTCTAGGGCCAATACCTGTAATTTTGAACCCACAGATTATGGTACATATGTTCTCTTTAGTGACACAAAAAAGGTTGCATGTGGTATTATACAAAGACTTAGCTAGAAACCTCAGAATTAGGGAAAGTTATTGAACACCTATTTCTGAATCTATTTTTATCTAAAAAATAGGAATAATAGGTTTGTTGTTATGATTTATAAAAACCATGATTTACTATGATCTTTATTATAGGCTTATGAGAAACACAATTAAGAAGAATGGTTCAAAATCATGTATTAATGATGTATGGACACAATAAGAGGATTGAAGTTTTAGAGCAGTTGTCTGTGTTATTAATATTATATTTTACATTTTTAGATATTTCAAAGTTCTTCATAAACTCTTATTAAATTTAAGTGTTTTTTTAAAAAATATCATGAGTCATCAGCAGCTCTTTGTTTCTTTTCATTTGAACCCTAATACCTTTTTTCTCTTTGTCTTTGATTAGACTCAATAAATCATAGTAATCTGATGAATTATTGAGAAGTGCAAAAATGCTTCTTTTTATCTTTTCTCTAATGTTTTGTGAAAGCACTGTTTTTGACCAGATGGCAAATTGATGGGAAAATCAATAAGTGAACAAAGCAAATGCTAGATAGTTATCTTAGTATGAGATAACTTGTACTGTTCCTATAGAAATCAGAAGAAAATAATATGCAAAGAAATAGCAGAACATGAAGTATTGTATTAACAGAAAGGGATATTTTTAGGAAGCAGGGTTTTTATTTTTGAGCTCTTGTGAATTTCCTTTCTAGTTTAAATTTTAACCAAGTATTGTTCTATTTCATTCATATTCTTTTTTTTTAATATATATTTTATTGATTTTTTACAGAGCGGAAGGGAGAGGGATAGAAAGTCAGAAACATCGATGAGAGAGACATCGACCAGCTGCCTCCTGCACGCCCCCCACTGGGGATGTGCCCGCAGCCAAGGTACATGCCCTTGCCGGAATCGAACCCGGGACTCTTCAGTCCACAGTCCGACGCTCTATCCACTGAGCCAAACCGGTCTCGGCTATTTCATTCATATTCTTAAAGAAACTAATTCAAATTATAAATTCTGATGTTTTATATCTTATTAATTTATAAAATACAGGGTATATAAGTGTATTATTTTTTTCTGATAATGAAGGAATTTATTTTTATGGAACATCAATTGGAAAATTAGATATCTGTCATTTTTTATCCCAAAAGAGTAGAATATATAGCTAAGAGGGCAGTAGTAGAAAATATTGATAACTCTTCTATACTTGTTATTATAAGTTATCTGACTTTGTAGTATTGATACACCCTTAAATACATGTTCTATAGTCAAATCATTATCATGAAAAAGTTATTATATTTTACATACAGATACGATTATATGCCTGTAAGAAGATGAAGTATCTCCTATGTCCATAAAAGTCCTATTTATTTACAAAAGCTAAGATCTGGAAACAGCCCAAGTGACCATCAGTAGATGATTGGATAAAAAAGATGTGGTACAGTTACACAATGGAATACTGTACAGCAATAAAAAAGAAGGATCTCTTACCCTTTGAGACAACATGGAGGGAACTAGAGAGTATTATGCTAAAATAAATTAGAGAAAGACAAGTATCACATGATCCACTTATATGTGGAATCTAATGAATGAAATAAACTGAGAAATAAAATAGATTCAGAGATGGAACAGACTGAAAAATCTCAGAGGGAAGGAGTTGGTGGGGTGCGGAAAGAGATTAACCAAAGGATTTATATAGATACTAGGGGCCCTGTGCACAAAATTCGTGCACAGGGGTGGAGGATGTCCCTCAGCCCAGCCTGTACCCTCTCCAATCTGGGACCCTTTGAGAGATGTCTGGCTGCCCGTTCAGGCCCGATCCCAGTAGGATCAGGCCTAAATAGGCAGTCGGATCCTTCTCACAATCCAGATCTGCTGGTTCCAAACTGCTTGCCTGCCTGCCTCCCTGTTGCCCCTAATCACTTCTGCCTGCCAGTCTGATCACCCCCTAACCACTACCCTGCCAGCCTAATTGATGTCTAACTGCTCCCCTGCCAGCCTGTTTGCCCGCCACTTCCCTCCTCTGTCGGCCTGGTCACCCCTAATTGCCCTCACCTGCAGGCTTGATCACCCCCAGCTGCTCTCCTTTGCAGGCCTGGTCCCTCCCAACTACCCTCCCCTGCTGGCCTGATCACCCACAACTGCCCTCCCTTACAGACCTGGAACCTCCCAACAGCCCTCCCCTGCTCGCCATCTTGTGGTGGCCATCTTGTATTCACATGAGGGCAGGATCTTTGACCACATGGGGGCAGCCCTCTGTGTGTTCGAGTGATGGCCAATCTGCAAATTACTCTTTTTTAGATAGGATAGAGGCCTGGTGCATGGGTGGGGACCAGTTGGTTTGCCCTGATGGATGTCCCAGATCAGGGTGGGGCAGCCTGGGCAAGGGGCTTATGGTGGTTTGCTGGCCAGCCACACCCCTCAGAGACCCAAGCTTTTGTTCACTGCCCTAAACCATTTGAAGAAAGATGTAAGACGATCGGAGCAGCCAAGTCTTTACTCAGAGCTATCTGTGACAGCAGTTAACGATAGTCTCATCTCATGAAGCAGGAAAGGAGATTGTGCTAAAAAATTAGGTCCAGAATTTGATTGTAAAAGTGGCAGAGCTATAAAGTAGATGTAATGTATGGCATTGACTGTCACCCTATACTACAACAAAGGCTCTAATAGGGAAATAAATTAAACTCTAAAACATTTTACCAGACAGGAGATACTCAGTAGCAATGAATATTCTGGGGTGGCAGGAGCAGCCTATAAGGAACACCCCACATTCACCATTCACTTTTATTGATGCTTTGGAAAAAGCTCTTTTTTTTTTCTTCTGAAAACAACAACAACAACAACAACAAAAACCTGAATGATCAATTGCCTATTATAAGCTATGTGTGAAAGGCTGAAATCCTCCTTGTTAGCATACAGAGGCTAGTGTGTCTTGCTATAGTAGGGCTAGCAACATGAGAATCAGGCCTACCTTGTTGGAGTGGCTATTGTGGCAGAGATAAAGGCTATGTATAAGCCAAACTGCATAGGATTTCTTTCACCAAGGCTCATTTAGTTACTGCTGACACCATAGGCACTATTTCTCAGTAATTCCTATTGTCTACATGGTGGCAAATTGGTTTATGGGATCCCATCCATTCTGAAAAAATCATATATTTATGCTGTCAGAAAAAAAGATGCATTCTGAGTATGGGATTGCTTTTTATTATCACAGGCTTCTAATCAGCACCATTATACAAATAGGGTGTTTGGTCCACCAACATGGGATATCATATTTCAAAACAAACCAGAGGATTCTTTCCCTTAGTGGAAATGTGGAAGTGAACTTGGGACTACAATATCTACTTTTTATGTTGTATACTGCACTACTCAGAAGTTGCTCAAATGGTAAACTTAGAATAACCAACTAAAGATGCAATGGAAATGCCAGGTTACAGGCAGTGCTCTGCAAGTTTAGGGAGTCCATCTTCTAGTATGCAGAATATAAGTTATAACAAATACTTTAATGCTATACTTTGTCCCAAATGTGAAGATTATAGGAATGGGTCTCAGCATTACTTCCATTAACTCACTGGAAGATATTTTGTTTCTTTTTCTGAAACTCTATACTCTGCATGGTTAAAGGCACTGTTCCCCAAATGGTATAATCTTTTCCCAAGGACACATCAAAAGTCCTATTGAATTATGGCTGCCACCTGGTTACTTTGTACCTTATATGTATACACTAGAGGCATGGTGCATTAAATTCGTACATGGTTAGGGTCACTAGGCCTGGCCAGCGATCAGGGCTGATCTATGGGTTAACCAGCGGGGCAATTGGGGGGACCCCCACTGGTACCCACCTTGGCTGGCCTTGGTGCTGTCCACTCACCGGCTCTGCCCCCTCACTATCCTCGCCAGTTACCTCCCTCTGCGGGGCGACCAGCAGGGTGACTGGGGAGGTGAGGGCCCACTGGCACCTGCCTTGGCTGGCCTGGGGCCTGCAGGCTGCGGGCAGCTCCTTCATTGAGCATCTGCCCACTAGTGGCCAGTGTGCATCATAGCGACTGGTCATTCTGCCAGTCATTCCACTGCTTGGTCGATTGGTATATTAGACTTTTATTATATAGGATGGAATTGTAGGCGAGATGAAGAATCACCATTTTTGCTTTTTTTTAACATCTTTGATATATCATGTGTGAGGTTGGTTTTCTAGAGCAGATTAAAGTGGTATTTGGAGTGTAAGATGTTTATTAGGACTAAAATTATGAAATGAAAATAAGAAAAAAGCAGGGTTGGGTATAGGGAAAAGTTGAACTGTGTTGTACAGCTTATGAAGTTATAGCCAACTGGTGGGAGCTTAGGAGTAAGGATTTATTGCTAGCATGGTCCGGCATCAGATAGAGGAGGTTGAGGATTCACACCCTTAAATGCCTAATAAATTTGAGATAAGAATTTTAGAACAATAGAATTTGAGCCACTTAATCTTCCATATGCCCCATTTTGAAGCAATGAGAGTTGGGGTGGGGAACTTTTTTCCTGCCAAGGGTCATTTGTATATTTATAATGTCATTCATGGGACATACAAAATTATCAACTTAAAAATTAGCCTCCTATATTTGGTCATACACTTAATTAACTCATCCCTAATGCCTTGGCAGGGCCAGACCAAATGATTTCTCAGGCCTTATGTTACCCTAGTGTAGTGGTTAACAAACTGCAGCTCGCGAGCCACGAGTTTGCCAACCCCTGACCTAGACTCTCGATTCCAATAATTATAAGCTGTTGTTGTTCTTCGTGATTAATCCCCTAATGTATCCCACCCCTGCTTAGGATGCCAAAAGGCTAGGATATAAGCTATGAATGTGCAGTTACTTCTGTTATTGATGTTTTGGTCATTTTATTTACATTGTTTTATTGTGTTTCTGTTCTGTTCTGTTCTGTTGACCCATATACTGCATTTAAATAGGTATCGACCATGTTTACCTTGACTCAACTCTTACATTGATGGTTAAGCTTAAATTCTCACCAGTAGCTATACAGCTTACTCATTCTTCTAGACACTTTACACTCTCTCATTATTAAGCACTGATCTAATACATTAATCCTTAGTTTCACTTATCTTAGCAGATACTACCAACATGTAGTAAAATAGAGCTTACAAAATGACAAAATAGTATCATTAGTACTTTTAGATGATAACTAAAGAAAATAAGAATCCTCACTCAAAGATTAAAAACTGTTCAATAATCAAATTGAAGTAAAGAAATAAATACTTAGGCATTTATACTTTTTCAGAATTCTATAATTTGCCAATTCAATATAATATAAAGTGATTTCTTAATTTTAAGATTTATTTTGCTTCTTTCAGGGAAAAACCAATATTCTGCAAGAGTAGCTTTTTTCAACAGTATGATAAAAACTAGTGATCAAGAGTGGGAGGGAGGGATTCAGTTTTACTTAAAATAGATGTGCTTTATGAGATAAGTTAGAAGACTATTGCTCTTCTCTGTAGGAAGTAATACTCAGTTGGGGGATTTCTTTCTTGTACAATGTTAAGTATGTAATGAATTCTATAAATTTCATCAAGAATAGTACTAAAAATGATAGGTTATGAATTTATATGCTTCAGTAAGTCCACTCATCTTCTTTAAATGCTTATGAGGTAACAAATTAGATTTTACATTTTGGATAAGAAACTTCTAATTTAGGATGTTTTTGCATCAAAGTTCATAAATTCATAAATGATAAGTATTCACTTTGGTCATGACACAGTTCTCTTGATGATGCATTCTAGAATTCAAATTAGGAAAAATACCGAAACATCTGTAAAGATAAAAAAATTGGGATCCTTCCAAACTAAGTATTCATCTAAATAACACATCATAAATAAAGCTTTTAAAAATTTATGAAAGAGAGAGGGATATATTAATTGGTTGCCTTCTACACACCTGGGTATATGCCCTGGTCAGGAGTATCAAATCTGCCACGTTTTGCTGTACATGACGACGTTCCAACCAACTGAGCCACACAGCCAGGACATAAATGAAACTTTTTACTAAAATGCAAAAAAGTCTGAATAATTACAAGTGATTTTACATTTGGAAAATTTAAATAAATATCTGTGGATTTTAGGACTCAAAAGCTTATTATTACACCAAAGTTACAGAACATCTTTTGTTTGCTTCTCTGATATGGTTCAAGGCATATGATGTAAGTCCTGTCTGTTTCATTTGTATTCACTTTTGCTTTTATAGTTTTGCTGCAGTCAGCTCTGCAACAATCATTTGCTTTTTTCTGAGCCTTCACTTTGTAAAGTACAAGCTTTCTCTCTGTTCTTAAAAAGAAGTGATCGTTCACTAACATTTAAAGTCTAACCAATTGGCCTAACAGAAACTGAAAGTTAAAAGGGTCATAGGGAAGCAGAAAAAAGATGTGATGCCTACTACAATTTGTCCATACTCCATGTAATAAATTTCATATATGTTTAGTCCAGTAGTTTTTCTTTCTCTAATATTTAAGTTTTCCTGGATCTATTTTTCCAATGAAAATATAGTTAGAATACTAACATGAGAACATTTCCAGAACAGAATGTTTTACCCTGGCTGGGTGGATAAATTGGTTGGAGTATCATTCCATACACCAAAGGGTTGAGGGTTCAATTCCAAGTCAGAGCACATGCCTGGATTAGGGGTTAGATCCCGAGTAGGGGCTGTGTTGGAGGCAATTGATAGATGTTTTGCCTTCACATTAATGTTTCTTTCTCTCCCTCTTCTTTTCTCTCTAAAAATCATTTTAAAATATTAACACAAAAAGAAAGGGAATTTACAAGCAATGTATGATCTGGGTGAAAATGCACGTTTTAGGATTGAATTTCATGTCCATGTAGACCCCGTGGAAAGAAACTAAATTTTACCCTTCATGCCCTGCAGCAAAGGGACTGATGCCTAGTTGGTCCTCAGGAGCTAATGTTTGTTTGGTATAAGCTTTATATATTATTTAATGCCATCTAGTTGTTACAACATAGGTAGGGTTGAGTCAATGCCTATGATCTCATATTTTTCATACAGTTAATTTTCACATTCCAAAGTCAGAAGCCTGTGAGGTTCCAGGAAGACTCTAAATGGAGAGACTGACAGTGAAAGAATGAGTGATATATTTTCCTTTGTGCTTTTCATACCTAAAATACTTCTTTCATAGAATTTGATTTACTTTTTCTAGTTATGAGAAATAAATATTTTTTATTATAAAGTTTCCCAAACCTATCAGCTGCTAAATTCAGATTATTTTTCTAAGAGTCAACAAGGATACCTGGGCTTTACTGAATAAGAATTTCCACACATTGGATCAAAACCACTGCATGTCAGCAGTCCTTTTCAGTATTGCTGATATACACAGAGTAGGAAAAGTAGTAAACTAGAAAAAAGGGTGAGCTAAATAGGGAGCTGGGTGTTGGGAGCCTGATGACATATGAAGAAGGCAAAACATCTCTATAGATTGAATTTTTGACAGTATTATCCATTCATTTATTAATTCTCAAATGAAGGAAGCATTTAAAAGCAAAAATGTTGTTAATGGTTATTGATAATTTGAAGAAAATGTAAGATTAAGAATGTATGTGTATTCTAAAGCTAAATAAGATAATCCTGTAGTGTATCGTTGAATAAGCAGATATGATCTTTTCTGCAAATAGTAATTGTACCAGAATAAATTATATTTACAACTTTTTAAGTCATATGTCTGAGAAATATTCCTCAGTGGATAGAATCAATGGGATAGAATTATAAAGGAGAAGAAGCTGTGATATAGAAGTAAAAATGTGCTTTTATCATTCTTTCTTTTTATGTATAAAAGAAAATAACATATAAATTAAAAACACACTTTTACTGCAATGGCAATGGAGGAATTTCAGGTTTCACTGTGTATGTATCTGTGTCCTTGGGTCTGTCAAATTGAAAAAGGAGAAACTTTGAGCCAGCTAAATTCTGCCATGGGCAGGGAATTTCTATTATGATAGCTATGGAGCCTGGCTTGGGGAACAACTTATATTTTAAAATCTGTCTGTAAGTATGATAATGTAAGTATGATAATGTTCCAGAAATGCCATTATTATGTATTTGGAAGTTAATAAAAATGTTAGGGGTATTCACAGAAGCAGTAACTCAAACACTTTTCACTTTTGCAGGGTTCATCAGTGATTGGTTCCCACTATTAAACTTGTCTTTTCTTTTTTCTTTTGTGTGTAATGAATCTGTGGAGTTGCTTTTGCTTTCGAAGCACTTATCTTTGTCCTATAATTCATTGGTATTCCACACATAATACTGCTATATATTTGCACTTACTGGAAAGTGAACTGGAAGATATATTTAAATATAGCCATTATATGCATGCATTAAAAACAGACAGTGTAGAAGTGTAAATTCACATTTCCTATATAATAAAAGCATCATATGCTAAGTGTCCAGCTGTCTGGTTGTCCATTCAAATCAAAGCATAATATGCTAATGATATGCTAAGATCACTCAACTGCTTGCTATGATGTGCACTGACCACCAAGAGTGAAGGCCTAAGCCAGCAGTCGGACATCCTTAGTGCTGCTGCAGAAGTGGGAGAAGCTCTGGCCACTTCTGCTGCGCCAGCCATGAGCCCAGCTTCTGGCTAAGCTGTGTTCCCCCGGTGGGAGCACACTGACCACCAGAGGGCAGTTCCTGCATTGAGAACCTGCCCCCTGGTATATCTCTTTCCTTAAAGGCCATATCTCCAATATACTCATGTGGAGAGGGAGATTAAGGATTTAACATATAAATTTAGTGGTGGGGGACATAATGTGGTCCATACAAAGCATTGTCTTCCTTAATAATTATATTTCAAAGAAATGACTCCCAAGACATTGAAGGAAACATTTCTGGGTTGCAAATCTGGCAAGAAACAGGGAGAATATTTATATATCAAAGCAATTGAAAAAGATTTGAAATTGCAAGTTTTCTAAAGTAAATGCTCTTGGAAAGGGAATATCATGGACTATAGAAACATCTCTAAAGTTTAGTCAAATTGAGAGGAACAATAAGTTATCCTGGGGGTCATTATTGCTTCAAGTGCTCTCTTAAAAAGAAATCGCTACAGTCTTTTGCCTTTTCATTCATTCATGTTAAATCTGGCATAAAATTCTATGCATTAGTTGAGCCATGTCTTAGAGGACCGAGGAAGTGCTGCATAACGCAATAAGTGGGTTACATTTAAATGCTGCCAACGTTCTCTACTCTTTGTTAACTAAAGAGGGGAAGAAATATATCTTTGTTTAATAACAACTCTTTGTGTCCCTTGGCCAATTATCCTTTTTTTATTTTTCTTTTTTTTTCTTTTTTTTCTTTGTTTTTCTTTATTGTTCAGTTTATTAATTACATTGTTTTCCCTTTTTTATCCCCCTATATCTTCCCTCCACCCTGTACCTATCCCACCCTCCGCCCTCACCTCCCCCTCCCCAATGTCCTCTCCCATTGTTGCAAGATTTTTGTCCAATCTCTTGCTGTACTTCCAACAACACTTTTCTCCCCAAGAATTGTCAGTCCATTCCCTCTCTATGTCCATGTTTCTGTTATAGTCACCAGTTTATCTTGTTCATCAGCCTATCAGTTCACTTGATTTTTATGTTCATTTGTTGATAGATGTGTATTTGTTGTTCATAATTTATATTTTTACCTTTTTCTTCTTCCTCTTCTTAAAGAATATCTTTCAGCATTTCATATAATACTGATTTGGTGGTGATGAACTCCTTTAGCTCCTATTAGTGGAGTTTTCATTCAGCCAGCTTTCTGGCGATTCTGGATGCTTGTCTGTTCTGCTGTTATGTTGTAGTTCTTAAATCTTTGCGCGGGGCAGAACAATAGGTGTTTGCCTATGCCGCCATCTTGGTGTTCCTCCAATTATCCTTTTTTTAAATTAATGGTCTGATTGCATATGACTAGGCATCCAGAAGTCAGTCCATTATCTTTGACTAGAAGGGGCAAGTGTGTATTGTGAAAAGAACTATCAAGGGACTATAAAAAAAGAGGAGGGAAGTGGGAAAGGAAGGAAACACAGAAAGAGGAAATTCCTTTTCTTAAATTGGTAATATCAATGTCAGTTAAAGGTGCTGTTGGTGGCATATTACCAAAGGAGGGCATTCTCTCAGTGTGTTGAAAATCAACTGTTCATAAAGGAGCTTTTCAGTTGACCTACCATTTGATGAACTCTTAGTAAACTGGGTAAGTAATAGGTGTTAGCCTAGGATGCAGTGAGACATACCACTCCTAGCTCTGAGTTCAAAAGTTAAAGGGAAATTCCAAAAATCAAAATTAATTCAGAACATGATAAATATTACTGATTTTTTGTGGGGAGGTACAGGGTCTAACATGGCTCCACAACAAGCATGCAAACTCAAAGGCTAACATGGGCCAAGTAAACAAGGTTTAAGTTTATGTGGGCCACAAATAAATGAAATCTTCAATTTTCATAGAAACATGGTTTTATTTCAATAGAGACATATTGAATACAAAGGGCTGAAATAAATGAGTAATCATTAAGATAATATAATAGAACATTTTAATAAAAATTTATATTTTTTCTTAAACATTAACTTACCAGATATTGAATAACTGCACAAGTTAATAAACGTAACTCAAATAAACCTATTTTTCTTATTCTTTGAAAGTGAAGTATTTACTGTTGCACACACCAAACAAGTCACTCCAAGACTAATGACATGGCATACAGTTGTTAAAATATTCACTGATAGAATTAGTGGAGAGAAATGGTGCGCCAGCATATAAGGCACTTAAGGGAATTGAATGCAACATGATTATAGTAATCAGTCATTAGCAAACATTGTAGTTCGTTATTTATAACTAGAGGCTTGGTGCACAAAATTCATGCATGGCGGGCAGAGGATGTCCCTTAGTTCACCCTGCACCCTCTCCAATCTGGGACCCCTGGAGGGATGTCTGACTGCCTGTTTAGAGGATCGAGCCTGAACAGGCAATCAGACATCCTTCTCACAATCCAGGACTGCTAGCTCCAAACTGCTCACCTCCCTGCCTCCCAGATTGCCACTAACCCCTTTTGCCTGCCAGCCTGATCGCCGGCTAACCACTACCCTGCCAGCCTAATTGATGTTTAACTATTCCCCTGCCAGCCTGTTTGCCCCCAACTTCCCTCCTCTGCTGGCCTGGTCACCTCTAACTGCCCTCCCCTGCAGGCTTCATCGCCCCTAACTGCTCTCCCTTGCAGGTGTGGTTCCTCCCAACTGCCCTCTCCTGCTGGCTTGATTGCCCACAATTGCCCTCCCTTGTAGGGCCTGGAACCTCCTAACGGCCCTCCCCTGCTGGCCATATTGTGGTGGCCATCTTGTGTCCACATGGGAGCAGGATCTTTGACCACATGGGGGCAGCCCTCTTGTGTGTTTGAGTGATGGTCAATCTGCAAATTACTCTTTTTTTAGATAGGATAGAGGCCTGGTCATGGGTGGGGGCCAGCTAGTTTGCTCTGAAGAGTGTCCCAGATCAGGGTGAGGGTTCCCTTGTGGTGAGAGGTGGCCTGGGAGAGGGGCCTGTGGAGGGTTGGAAGCTGGCCACGCCCCCCAGCAACCCAAGCGGAGGCCCTGGTATCTGGGATTAATCTATGTATACAATTGAAACTTTGTGGCCTGGAGCAGAGTCAAGCCTTCTGCTCGCTCCAGGGTGGCAGCCATTTCTGTTTGAAACTTTCTAACCTAGAGCGGAGGCCTAGGCTGGCAATGGCAGGAAGAAGGCTTGGCTCTTCTCAGGAGCAGATTATGCAAATAAACCCCAACCAAGATGGCTGCCACCACTGAGAGCAGGAGGAAGGCTTGGGTTTCCCCGGCAACAGAGGAAGTCAAGCTTTCCAACTGCCATTGTGGTCCTAGGCCTCCACTCAATGTTACAATTTTTCAATTATAAAAGATATAGAAATGGCGGCAGCCACGGAGCTGGAGAGAACAGAGGCTTGGGTTTCCCTGGCAACAGAGGAAGCCAAGGTTTCAGTGTGCTGTTGCTGGCCTAGGCCTCCACTCTAGGCTACAAAGTTTCAAACAGAAATGGTTGCCGCCACAGAGCAAGCAGAAGGCGTGGCTCCGCTCCAGGCTACAAAGTTTCAATTGTAGACATAGATTAATCCCAGATACCAGGGCCTCCACTTGGCTTTCTGGGGGGCGTGGCTGGCCTGCAAACATCCATAGGCCCCTTGCCCAGGGCACCCCTCACCACATGGGAACTCCCACTCTGATCTGGGACACCCTTCAGGGCAAACCAGCTGGCTCCCACCCATGCACCAGGTCTCTATCCTATCTAATAAAAGAGTAATTTGCAGATTGACCATCACTCCAACCACAAGAGGGCTGCCCCCATGTGGTCAAAGATCCTGCCCCCATGTGGACACAAGATGGCCACCACAAGATGGCCAGCAGGGGAGGGCCGTTAGGAGGTTCCAGGCCCTGCAAGGGAGGGCAGTTGTAGGTGATCAAGCCTGTAGGTGAGGGCAGTTAGGGGTGAGCAGACCAACAGAGGAGAGAAGTTGGGGGCAAACAGGCTCACAGGGGAGCAATTAGACATCAATCAGGCTGGCAGGGTAGTGATTAATGGGTAATCAGGCTGGCAGGCGGTAGTGATTAGGTGCAATCAGGGAGGCAGGCAGGTGAGCAGTTTGGAGCCAGCAGTCCTGGATTATGAGAAGGATGTCCGATTGCCCGTTCAGGCCCGATTCAGGATTGGGCCTAAATGTGCAGTTGGACATCCCTCCAGGGGTCCCAGATTGGAGAGGGTGCAGGGTGGGCTAAGGAACACCCCCCATAGATGAATTTCGTGCACCAGGCCTCTAGTGGTCTATAAATGCTGGTTCAAATTCCTATAAGTTTAGATAGATATATCTTTGTTTACTTAGCTGGTATCTGAGAACAAATAAATAGTATATCTGCTATTTATTTGAATGACCCTTTCTTGTTTGTATTAAGTTCATAATCATGCTACATATACTTAACATATACAGAATCCTAATTTTAATAATAATCTATGACCTATCAAAGAGAAATATAAAATTTTTATTCATTTAGGAGTGATTCTTTAAAAAACTATAACAATTCAAATAATTATTTTGCTACTTACATAGACCACAAGTAAAGTAGCATAAATTAATGTGTCATATTGGGGTTGTAAAACTTTTTGTAAAGGGCTAGGTTGTAAGTATTTTACACTTTTCAGGTTACTTACCGATTCTACATGTTGGGTGCATAACACCATTTTGAGTGTTTGTCTTCATAGCTTATAATTTTGAGTCTTAGATTTAAATTATGAACTCAATTTGAAAAGTCAGGAATCAGATGTTTACCATTAAGAACTAAATGGGAATAGAGTGCTAATAAAATAAATAATTTTTAGTAAGTGGCATGATAAATCAGCATGTATATACAAGCCACAAGGGCAAGTCTCTTGGGATAATTCATAGACCTGAGCTGATGTAAACTTTATCATTAACATGCAGCTTTCAAGTAGACCCCAAAATACCAACATCCCAGTCTAGGAAAGGGAGGAGCAGGGTGGGGCACATAACATAGGAGGTTTGTATGCCGATGCTTGGAACTGGGCATAATATTTCCATTCATTTTCCATTGTCCAAATGTAATCACATGGTCTGAACTATCTTCAAGGAAAGCTTATAAATGTAATATAGTCCAGGTAGAAAGGAGACATAATCTTCTTTGAACAATCCCAGTCACCCATGATATTTACTGACAGTAAATATTACTGTGCATTTAATATTTTCATAGGAATCATTACACTATCCATGAAGGGGGAGGCCATGTGTGGTCACTGAACTTAGCTCATAGTAGCCACTTACTATTAGGAAATTTTTATTGCTTTACATCATTTTTCACTTTATTTTTATCATTTACACTATTACAGATGTTGGCACTCCCCCATGCCCCTCCAGCTTGGCCCACCTCCCCCTACACCCACTCCCCGTTTCCTTTGGCCATCACAACACTGTTGTCTGTATCTATGGGTTATGCGTATATGTTCTTTGACTAATCCCTTTACTTTGTCTCTCCTCCTCTCTCCCCCTGCTTCTCTGATAGCTTTCAGTCTTTTCTATGTGTCCATGACTCTGTTTCTATTTTGTTTGTCAGTTTATTCTATTCCTTAGATACCACATATAAGTGATATCATGTAGTATTTACTAGTATCTTTCTTTGACTGGCTAATTTTACTTAGAATAATAATTTCCAGGTTCATCCATGATGTCTAAAGATAGGATTTTCCATCTTTGATATGGCCATGTAATATTTTATTGTTAAATGTACCACAGATTTTTTTAAAAACTTATTCATTGGTGTACACTAGGGATGTTTCCAAATCTTGGCTAATGTAAACAACGTTGCAATGAACATAGGGTTACATACATTCTTTCAAATTGGTGTTTCAAGATTCTTAGGATATATTCCCCAAAATGGGATTGCTGGGTCAAAAGGATGTAACTTTTATTTATTTTTGGTAAACCTCATGTTGTTTCCAAAGTAGCTGTACCAGACTCCATTTATACCAACAGTGCACTAGGATGGCATTTCCTCCACATCTTCACAGTATTTGTTGTTTGCTGACTTATTAATGGTTGTCATCCCAAGGTGCAAGCAAGTCTTGGATAGTGGCTGCCCAGCTATTACCTAATAGCTCATTGTGTTTTTGTAACTTAAAAATTTTTTTTAGTTGATAGAGAAAGAGAGAGAGGAGGAGAGAGAGAGACATGGATGTGAAAGAGAAACATGGATCAGCTGCCTAGTGCTAGAGCCCCAACATGGGTGTGTACCCTAACCAGGAGTCAAGTCCAATGAACTGAGCCACATCAGCCAAAGCTCATTGTGGCTCTGTGCACTTCTCCGATGATTAGTGATGCTGAGCATTTTTTCACGTGTCTATTGGTCATCTATATCTATTGGCCATCTGTATGTCTTTTTTTGAAAAAGTATCTATTCATGTATTTTACTATTTTTAATTGGGTATTTTTTATCCTAGTGTTGCATTTTTATAAGTTCTTTATAAATTTTGGAAATTAAACCTTATATGATGTATCATTGGCAAATCCTATATAATAAAGAAGGAATATGCAAATTGACTGTCATGTCATCAACAAAGATGGCAGTGCCCAGTCCCCTCAGCTCTGCCAGAGTCACACAGTCCTTTCAGACTAGCTAGGGGTGAGGGGGTGCCAGGTGCACAGTATGGCCGGGCCCACCCTCAGCCACCCAGGGCTAGCCAGAGGTGCAAGCAAGCCTTGGATGGTGGCTAACCAGCCACCCAGGAAATCAGGACCAACCAAGGCTTATGCTACTGGCATGGCGGCAGCAGAGGTGTGATAGGGGCATCAACTTCCCCTGATTGCCAGGTTGCCTCCTGCCCCTAAGGGTTCCCAGACTGTGAGAGTGGGCAGGCCGGGCTGAGGTACGCCCCCATCCAGTGCATGAATTTTCATGAACTGGGCCTCTAGTATATTAATATTATCCAATACAGTAGGTTCTCTTTTCATTTTGCTGATGGTTTCTTTTGCTATGCAGAAACTTTTTTTGTTTAATGGACTTATAGATACACAAATAACAAATATGGATCACTTCTTTATTAATTTCTCAGCAAAGTTGAATTTACAAGATCTTTTAACTCAAGGCAGGAAAGCATGAGAGTCTTCTTTCTCTCATGATTTGTGCATCTCTTCTAAGGATAAGTTAAATGCTGCTGGTAAGGTGCGACTATTGAATAGGATGTCAAGGAGGTTGGGATCTAGATAGAACTCTGAGTTGAGCTAAGAGTCCTACCCATTAGAGGGCAGAAGACTTCCCAGTACAAAACCTCAAATGCCCCTGCATATTCTTAAATGTGATAAGCAATGGGAGAATGTATTTCAAGAAAAAAAAAAACACTTAAAAGGAGTGGAGCAAGTCCAGGGAGATGAGTGGAGAACAATGTCCTGTTTGAGGAAATATGAGAGGGCTTAAGTGAATTAGAGTTGAATCAGAGAAGCATAGAAGAATATGTTTCTATGAATGGTACAATGGCATGTTATACTACCAGAAATGTGTGAAAGCACTAACAACTTAAAACCCCTGGGCCAAAAGTGGTAGGATCCCCAAAACTGAACTTGAAATGGAGTAAAGATATCCAGTTGAAGACCCCATCACATCCATATATGTGCAGGGCCAATGATTTCACATTCATCCCATAATAGACCACTTTGCAGTCACTGTCCCCATCATTCTTTTAATTAAAATCATCCACCTCCATTTAAATTATCTACAACACAAAGAATTATAATTTCTCTGAATCCTAACACACTAGACTAGTATTTCTAGATAAACATAAGTGTGGAATATATTCTTTGTGTTTGGTTTCTTTCTCTCTTTGTTATATTTATGTAACTTATTAATGTATCATTTGAATTTATTTTGTTCATTCTTGATATATGTATACTATTGCATGAATATAATTTTTTCATTGATTATGCTTTTCTGAGCATTTCAATTACTTTGTGTCTGAACTACATGAAAAGGTGATGTTTTGTACATTTATTTTTAATGTGGACACATTTCTGTTTGGTGAATTCTAGAGAGTTTGACTGATAGGCCCAAATAAGGTGCCATGTTCTATCTTAATACCTTCAGAACTCAATCTTTCATATTTTTACTTTTTAATGAAATCATGAGTTCCTGCCCTTCTAATTTATACACTCTTTTCTGTACTCTTTGCCACTTTTTCCATATAATAGATATTCTTTCTCTTATACACCTTTATTTTCACATGTCCACATTAAAAATTATATACTTATTTTACTAGTCTAAAATAGAACATTCTCGGTAATAGAATTCCATATCTAAACTACATGACATGTAAAATACACACACAAATCGATCATAGGAAATGCAAACTACACACAGAAATATATTCTAAACCAACATACAGACACAAAACACATATACCCTCCTCAGTTATACAAAGCTCATCCTATATTCAGATTTGAAAACATCAAATCAATCACACATTAAAACTTAACCCAGTTTAAACCAACACGTTATAAACTTAAACACCAAGTATATTTATATTTACCATGGAATTTTTCTTTTTTTCCCAAAAATTTCTTTATTAATTAAGGTATTATATATGTGTTATCCCTCTATTAACTCTCCCAACCCTCTCCTCACTCATGCCCTCACCCCCCTGGTGTTCATGTCCATTGGTTAGGCTTATATTCATGCATACAAGTACCACAGAATTTTTTTTATAAATTTGAGTAATATATATACCACACATATTCAGGGGACATAATAATAATCTTAAACGGTAAAATAATGATCAGTGAGCCTGGCTAACATTAAAATTGGGACAATAACATAGAAATAGTGAATAACTTCTTCAAAAATGAAATTATATATTTTTGCATATCTCTATACCTATATAAGTATATATAGCAATATAAATATATGGATATAGGTACAGAAAGCTTCATGAAAGTCACACCATATATCTCCTAATCATATAATTTTTCATGAGGAAATTGAGTTCATATCCACCTTTTAGTTCCTATATACTTTTAGGCAAATATTCTAAGTTTTTTATAATCTGTATAGATCTCCAGAAATATCACATGCAAGATACCCAATCCCATTGACATCCTCCAAACATAGCATTTAATAAGTATTTATTTATAGTTTGAAGTAAAAGGAATTGTAAATGGGAATGTCTCCTTAATTTCTGTGAGAGCAAGTGTCATGTGAAGTGAGGATCCCTGTAATATCCAGTCAACATGTAGTCTTTGAATTGTCACAGACTCCAGAAAATGCCTCATGTCAATGTTCTTTTTTATTTCATTGCCTGGGTCCATGCAACATCCAATAGGATACACCTCAGCCTAAATCATCTGAAGAGGCCCCAGCCTGAAGTCAGGCAGAAGGAAAAAAGTCTTCTTTCTTTGAACATTTTATCTGTGTCTTCTCCCCATCCAAACGTCCTCATCCTAATAAGGGTGGTAAGGAATACACAAAGATGGGACCTGAGCTTAGTCAAGAGTTGTAGCTCAATTGCTCAGCCTACTCTCTACTTCACTTTCCCCTCAAAAACGGAAAAGGGCTTCAGGGTAGGGACGGGGTAGGGCTTCTGCAGAGGGACAAGTAGGGAGGACAGGGCAAGGTCACTCAACACAAATTTCCAACATAGCAGCACTGGGACAGCAGTGGCTGAGATAGAGGACAGTGCTGACATGTGTATGGGCGTTTACTCAGAACCTTGCCCTCAGATGAGCACAAACTCAGATCCTCACACTCTCACACATCTGTCCTCCACCAGGTAAGGCTCCATTTCTGCTGCTTTTCCCTTGTTCTCTCATATACACAGGCCTTCTCTCCTCATCTATCTTTCCAATTCTCTAACAGCATTACCTAGATACACTCTAGCCTTCATTTCTTCGCCCAATCATTTTCACACTCATTACATAAAAATTCACATACCCTCATACAGATAACTTCTTTAGGTCAAACTCTAGAAAACTCACATGCCCTGAAGGAAATGTACTTGCATCTGTTGTCCCTAACCATTTGGTACTTCATCCACCAGGCCTTCAGATTTTCATAGGACTGAACATTCTGAGAGCACATACACACCTCTTCTAACACTCTCCCTCTCAAAAACTCAGTAAATACAGGTACCAGTCCTGCAGTGTTCACATGCGCTGTCATCCCACATAGCAAACATGTACATCTATTTACCATTGATTATATTATCATGGAAAACACTCCCAGATATGTCCCATAATATGCATACCACTTGACTAAAACTTGCACACAAAGCTATATCCTCATCCCCACAGTTAATACCATGTAACAAAGAAATTATCCCACATACAGAATTCTGAAATATCTCATATATATGTACTTTCATTGCACATACTCATATACGTCATGGCCATCTTAATTCCTACAATATTTACACACAATTTCTTATGTTTGAAATTTTCTTTCCTAGGATTTCATCAATTACATCAAAATGTTTCTTGTCTTACAACCATTGAGATTCCTATATACCAATCAGCTAGGAAATGGAAGAGCACAGATGGGCACTTAGGAGGTTTGTAGGCAAAGCCTGGAAGTGGCAAATGTCATTTCTACTCATTTGCCATTATAGAAATGTAATCTCATGATCAGAACTACCTGAAAGATAAACTAATAAATATAACATTCTTGAAGGTACAGATTGAAAGGAGACAACAGTCTTCCTTCTCTGAACATTTCATCTGTGTCTTATACCCATTTACAAATAAACTTCTTTGTGCAAACCCAGTAATCCATGACATATATGGACACAATAAATATGTCTGTGGACTTAATATTTTCATAGCAATCATATTATATTATCTATGAAGATGGAGGACTATGTGTGTTCACTGAACATGGCACATAGTAGACTCAATGATTTTTTTAATGAACAGATAAATACACAAATAATCACAGACTACATAATTTATTATTTTTATTTAATTTCTCAACAAAAAGGAACTTAAGATGTACAGTGCAGACACAGAGCAGTGGCCCTAACTCAGGGCCAGAAAGCATGGAATGCCTCTTCAGACAGTTTACCATGCATCTCTTCTAAAGACAAGTGAAATAGTACGGCTAAGGGGGGGACTACTGAATAGAGTGCAAAGGGAGGTGGGATCTAGACAGAACCCAGGGTTGAGCTGAGTGGTAGTGCCCAGTAGTCTACACAAGGTTGCCCAGTGAGAAAACACAAATGCTTTTGCATCTTCTTTAATGGGATCAGCAGTGGTCGCAATATATTCCAAGGGAAAATACTGAAAAAGACTGGAACAAGCCCAAGGACACCAGTGGAGAACAGTGTTCTCTTTGAGGAAATATGGGAGAGGGCCTAAGGGGATGATAGTTTTGTCAGAGAAACATGGAAGAATATGTTCCTTTGAGCTGGAAAAGGGCATGCCATATTACCAGAAATGTGTTAAGCACTAATCACTTAAGAGTCTCAACGTGGTAGGGTCCTCAAGAACTGAACTTGAGGTAGAGTTCAGAGATACCCAGGCAAAGACCCATTGCATCCATATATTTTCATAGCCAATGTTTCCCATTCACATTCATCCCATATCAAATCCCTATGCATTCACTGCTTCTTCATTCATTTTTTTATAATCTTCCACATGCATCTAAATGCTCCATGTTTTCTTTTTGTCTGTACCATTTGCAAACAGATATAATTTCTCTGACTCTTAAAACCCTAGATTAGTATCCCTGTTTTTAAATCTTATGGAAATAGAAGGAAAATAGTATATAGTTTGTGTCTAGTTCCATTCAATAATCATTATCATTGTGTAATTTATGCATGTTATATGTGACATTAATTTTATTCATTCTTAATATATGTATGTCACTGAATGATATTTCTTTGTTGATTATAATTTTATGATCATTTGGGTTGCTTTCAGTCTGAACTGCTTGAAAAAGTGATGCTCTGGGCTTTCTATTACCTGTATTTTTTTTTACTATGTACACATTTCTATTTGGTGAATGCTTAAGATTTAGACTGTAAGACCTTAGTTGCCATATTCTATTTTAACCTCTTCAGAAGTCAGTCTTTCACATTTTACTTACTAATGCAATCTCTTGTTACTGTACACCTAATATTCCCAACTATTCTCACACTCTTTGCCAATATTTTCAAAGCATGGGTATTTTTTATTATATACACCTTCATTTTCACATACTCACATTCTTTAAATATTTCCTCACATTTTGAAAATATACTAATTCCACCAGTCTCAGAGAATATTCTCAGTAATAAAACTCCATATCTAAACAACATAATATGTAAAACTGACTGACAGATCCATCATTATAAGTCCAATCTACACACATAAATAAGTGTTGAACTACCATACAGGAACAAACACACATACCTACCTTTCTCAGTAACACAAAGTTTATACCATATTAACATTTGGAACACAAAATCAATTATACATTAAACCTCAACCTAGGTTTAATGAACACATATAAACTTAAACACCAAACACATTACATTCACCATGGCATTTTGCTATAAATGTGAATAATACATACACGAAACACATTCAGGAGACATGATGATAATTTTCAACAGTGAAATAATGAGCAGTGAGCTTGGCTAACATTTAAACAGGGTCAGTAACATAGTAATAGTGAATACGTTATTCAAAATAAAAATTTATTCTCTTACATTCCTGCATATCTACATCTGTGTAAGTAGCATTAAATATATGGATATACATGCAGAATGCTTCATGAAACTCAAACCACATATCTCCTAATTATACAATTTTCATGAGAAATTGACTTCATACCATTTTTATTCCCTGAATACTATCTTTCAGGCATGATTCTAAGTTGTTGATAATCTGTATAGAGCTCCAGAAATATCATATGCAAGATACTCAATCCCATTGACACCTGCCATTCATACCATTTAATAAGAATTTACTTATAGTTTGGAATAAATAGGATTTTAAATGGGAAAGTCACCTTAAAATTTCTGTGAGAGCAAGTGTCATATGATATGAAGATGCCTGTCATGTAATGTCCACTCAACATGTAGTTTTTGAATTGTCACAGACCCCAGAAAATACCAAATATCAATGTTTTTATTTATTTATTATTCCACTGCCCAGGACCATGTAACACCCAAGAGGATGTTCCTCAGCCTGAATCACCTGTGGAGGCACCAGCCTGAAATGAGGCAGCAGGAGTAAAGTCTTCTTTCTCTGAACATTTCGTCTGTGTCTTCTCCCCATCCAAACTTCTCCTCCTAATGGATGGTAAGGAATACCTACACAAAGGTGGGATCTGAGCTTGGTCAAGAGTTATAGCTCAATTGCTCAGCCTATTGTCTACTTGGTTTACTTTCCCCTTAAAAACAGGAAAGGGCTTCAGGGTATGACTAGTACTAAGGCTTCTGCAGAGGGACAAGAAGGGAGTGTGCCTTCAAGGACAGGGCAAGGTCCCTCAGCACAAATTTCCAACATACAGCACTGGGACAGCTGTGGCTGAAATAGAGAACAGTGTTGAGATGTGCATGGGAGTTTACTCAGAATATTCCCCTTAGATGAGCACAAACTCAGATCTCCACACACTCATACATCTGTCCTCCTCCATACCAGGTAAGGCTCCATTTCTGCTGCTTTTCCCTTGTTCTCTCATATAAACAGGCCTTCTCTCCTCATCTGTCTTTACCATTTTCTAGCAAGATTACCTAAATACACTCTTACCTTTATTCCTTCACAAAATCATTTTCAGACTCACCCATTTACACATTAATTCCATAAATCACATCCCCTCACACAGTTAACCCCATATGCCCTGAAGGATATAAACTTTCATCTGCTGTGTCTCTACCCATATGAAGCACCAGCCACCAGCCTTCAGACATTCATGAAACCAAACATTCTGAGGACCCGTACATGCTTCTAATACTCTTATTCCCAAATTCTTATACAAAGAACAGATAATAGCACCTACACTTGTTCATGTGCGCTGTAACTCTACATAGCAAACCTGGACACACTCATTCTCTATCCCCTTTTACCAACATCAAAAATACTCACATGAATGTTCTAATGTGTACATACAACCCCACAAACACTGGCATATGAGCCTGAATCCTAATTCCCACCTTGTTATACCATGTAAACACCTCAAATAAAATATCCCACAAAGCCCAACAATCATGACTCAGTGGTTGAGTTGAGCATAGACTTAAGAACCAGGAGGTAACAGTTTGATTCCTGGTCAGGGCACATGCCTGGATTGCAGGCTCTATCCCCAATGTGATACATGCAAGAGGCAGCCAATCAGTCATTCTCTCTCATCAACAATGTTTCTCTCTACGTCTACCTTCCTCTCTGAAATCAATAAAGATACATTAAAAAATAAAGTATCCCACACACAGAATTCTGAAATAGTATATGTAGGTGTACTTTAACTCCACATAGTAATGCAGGTCATGGACATTTTAATTCCTACAGCCTTCACACACATCTTCTATTTTTATTATGTTTGAAATTTTCTTTCTTTTTTTTTTTTGTCAGAGAGGATATTTTATGCATGTTTATATTCTTTAATGATTAAAGTATTACATATGTCTCCTTTTTTCCCCATTGACCTCTCCCTGGCCATTCCCATCCCCCAGCACATACATGCTCTCACCCCCTAATGTTTGTGTCCATTGGTTATGCTTATATGCATACATATAAGTCCTTTGGTTAATCTCTTACCACCTCCCAACCTTTTCCTGCCTTTCTTCTGAGGTTTGATGGTCTATTCTATCCTTCTATGCCTGGTTCTATTTTTGTTCATCAGTTTATGTTGTTCATTGTGTTCCACAAATGAGTGGCATCATGTGATATTTATCTTTCTCTGACTGGCTTATTTAATATAGCACAGTGCTTTCCAGGTCCATCCATGCTGTTGCAAATGGTAAGAGTGCCTTCTTTTTTACACCAGTGTAGTATTTCATTGTGTAGTTGTACCATATTTTTTAATCCGCTCAACTGCTGATGGACATTTAGGTGTTTCCAAATCTTAGCTATGGTAAATTGTGCTTCTGTGAACATAGGGGTACATATATCCTTTCTGATTGGTGTTTCTGGTTTCTTGGGATATATTCCTCAAAGTGGGATTACTGGGTCAAATGGAAGTTTCAATTTTTAATTTTTTGAGGAAACTCCATGCTGTTTTCCACGTTGACTGCACCAGTTTGCATTCCCACTAGCACTACATTAGGGTTCCTTTTTCTCTACATTCTCCTCAGCACTTGTCAGTTTGTTGATTTGTTGATGACAGCCATTTGACTGTATGAGATGATACCTCATTGTCATTTTGATTTGCATCTCTCAAATGATTAGTGACTTTGAGTATGTTTTCATATGTCTCTTGGTCTTCTGTTTGTCCTCTTTGAAAAAGTGTCTATTTAGAATCAACAGGCAGAAAAATATCGGACATATGTCATAGCAATATCATTACCAATACAGCTTCTAGGACAATGAAAACTAAAAAGAAAATAAACATATGGGACTACATCAAAATAAAAAGTTCCTGCATAGCAAAAGAAACCATCAACAAAACAACAAAAAAGCTTACTTCATGGGAGAACATATTTGCCAATGTTATTTCTGATAAGGATTTAATCTCCAAAATTTACAGGGAACTCATAGAACTTAACAAAAGCAAGATAAACAATCCAATGAAAAATGGACAAAGGACCAAAATTTTCTTTCTTTTTTTAACCTGCTGTTGACCTCTTATTTTTTCTTCTTCTTCTTCTATTTTAAAAAAAATCTTTATTGTTCAGTTTATTAATTACATTGTTCCCCCCTTTTTTCTCCTATAGCTCCCCTCCACCCAGTACCCATCCCACCCTCCGCCCTCACCTCCCCCCTCACTGTCCTCTCCCATAGTTGCTTGATTTTTGTCCAGTCTCTTGCTGCACTTCCCACCCCCCCTTTTCTCCCCAAGAATTGTCAGTCCATTCCCTCTCTATGTCCATGATTCTCTTATATTTACTCGTTTATCATGTTCATCAGATTATTAATTCACTTGATTTTTAGATTCATTTGTTGATAGATGTGTATTTGTTGTTCATAATTTATATTTTTACCTTTTTCTTCTTCCTCTTAAAAAATATCTTTCAGCATTTCATATAATATTGGTTTGGTGGTGATGAACTCCTTTAGCTTTTTCTTATCTGCGAAGCACGTTATCTGACCTTCAATTCTGAATGATAGCTTTGCTGGATAGAGTAATCTTGGTTACTGTAGATTGTTGCTACTCATCACTTTGAATATTTCTTGCCACTCCCATCTGGCCTGCATCATTTCTGTTGAGAAATCCACTGACAATTGTATGGGTGCTCCCTTATAGGTAACTAACTGTTTTTCTCTTGCTGCTTTTAATATTCTCTCTTTATCTTTTGCTCTTGGCATTTTAATTATGATGTGTCTTGGTGTGTTCCTCTTTAGATTCCTATATTTTGGGGTTCTGTGCACTTCTTGGGTTTTTAAAATGACTGTAGCAAATTTCTTTCACCAGGTGGGGGAAGTTTTTGGTCACTATTTCTTCAAGTAGGTTTTCATTATCTTGTTCTCTCTCTTTTTCTGGCACCCCAATAATTCTGATGTTGGTATGCTTGAGGTTGACCCAGAGGCCCCTTACACTGTCTTCAATTATTTGGATTCTTTTAGTGTCTTGCTTTTCTGGCTGAGTGGATTTTGCTTCTTTGTATTTCAAATCTTTGACTTGGTTCTTGCAGTCGTCTGGACTGCTTTTAGGTCTTTGTATAATATTTTTTGTTTCAGTCAGTGTATGCTTAATTTCTAGTTGGTCCTTTTTCATTTCCTCATACGTGTTATTTCCTCGTAGATCTTGTTCATTTCCTTGTAGTTCTCATTAAGTTAATCGGCCTTTTGTAGGAGCCTCTTGAAAAACCTTATTACAGTGGTTTTGAACTCTATGTCTAGTCATCTTTTTTTCTCCATTTCTTTCACACCTGATTTCTATCCATTTCTCTGCAATGTGGCTGCTTTCCTGAGTTGGTCAATTAACTTTGTGTGGTAGATGTCCTCTAAGGGACAGTGGCTCAGCTTCCCGAGTTACCTGAGGTGGATACTCTTACTGCAATCCTTTATGGGTTGTACAGTATTTTTGAAGTTCAGCCCAGCTTGTTGTTGTTAGCCTTTGGAGGGTTTGACCTCCAGGCCAATTGGCTGTGAAGGGAAACTGTGTACAGGTTGGATGGGCAGAGTCTCTGAGCTGTATCTTCAAGGCTGCGCTCCACCACTTCCCTGAGTCACAGTGTCCTATCTTTACTTTTATCTGTGGAATTTTCACTCAGCCAGCTTTCCGGTGATTCTGGATGATGTTTATTTTGTTGTTAAGTTTTAGTTTTGGAATTGTTGTCTGGGGCAGCAAAATAGGTGTTTACCTATGCCGCCATCTTGGTTCCTCTCCTCCAAAATTTTCTTTCTTAGGGTTCCATCAACTACATCAAAATGTTTCTGGTCTTGAAACAGCTAGGAAACAGAAGAGCATGGAGGAGCACAAAGGAGGTTTTTTTATGGCAATGTCTGGAAGTGTCACATGTCATTCTGATTCATTTTCTATTGTAGAAATGTAATCTCATTGTCAGAACTAACTGCAAGTTAAGCTAAGAAATATAACATAGTTGAAGGTTCACATTGAACCTTTCTTTGTGCAAACCCGGTCACCCATGACATATATGGACACAATAAATATTTCTGAGCATTTAATATTGAGATTTTCATAGGAACCATGTTACACTAGCCATTAATATGGATGCCATGTGTATTCACTGAATGTGACACATAATAGACTCTTACTATTTGTTTAATTGACAGATAAATACATAAATAATAAGCATGTACTATTTTTTCTAACATTTTTATTTAATTTTCTCAGCAAATGTGAACTTAAGAGAAGATGCTTTTCAGCACAGACACAAGGCTGTGGCCCTAACTCAAGTCCAGAAAACATGGAAGGCCTGCCTCTTCTTTAGACAGTTTATCCTGCATCTTTTGTAAAGACAAGCTAAATGGTGCTGGTAAGGAGAGACTATTGAGTAGGATGCAAAAGGAGGTGGAATATAGACAGAACCAGAGTTTATTTGAATGGTTCTGCCTACTAGTTGAAACGAGGCTCCCTAGTACAAATAGACACTCTAGTGCTCCTGCATGCTCTAGGATTCGGATGTAAGCGATATATTCCAAGAGAAAGCACTTAAAATAACTGTAGCAAACCAGGGAGATCACTGGGGAAAGGTGTTCTATTTAAGGAAATAATGAGAAACAGCCTAAGGGGATGAGAGTTTTATCAGAGAAACATGTAAGAGTATGTTCCTAGGTGCTGGACAAGGATATGTTGTATTACCAGGAACATGTAAAGCACTAAGAACTTAACACAGGCAAAAATGATAGGATCTTTAAGAACTGAACTTGAGATAGAGTGCAGAGATGCCCAATCATAGACTCCATCACATCCATGTATTTTCATAGGCAGTGTTTCACATTCATCCCTAATCAGACTCTCTGTACTCACTGTCCTCATAAATCATTTTCTTACAATCTTCCACATGCATCTAAATTTTCTAAGCTCTATTTTTGTTCATACCATGCAAAGAGTTATAATTTTCCTAACTCCTCTGTCCCTAGATTAAAAATACCCCTGTTTTTAAATTTTATGGAAATAGATGGGCACAATATATACTTTGCTTCTAGTTCCATTCACTCATCACTATATTTGTGTAATTTATCCGTGTTGTATGTGACTTTTTTTTATTCTCAGGATATGTATATCATTGCATGACTGTTATTTCTTCATTGATTATAATTTTCTGAACATTTTTATTGCTTTCAGTTTGATCCCCTTGAAAAGGTGATATTCTGGGTATTCTATTACATGTATTTTTCAAATGGACACATTTCTGTTTGGTGAATGCTTAAGAGTTTGACTGCTAGGCTTTAGGTGCCATATTCTTCTATCTAAACCCCTTGAGAATTAATTCATACTTTACTTTCTAAAGCAATCATGTGTTACTGCACATATATTATTACAGACTATTTTATGCACTTTCTGCCATTATTTTCAAAGCATAGTATTCTTTTATTCTTTTAAGAAAATTACCATTTTTCTACATTATTTAATTATTCCCTCACATTTTACAAATACACTCATTTCATTGGTATCAAAGAGAATATTTTGGGTAATATAATTCCCTATCTAAACTACATGTAAAACACATACACAAACCTATCATTATAGGAAATGCAATATACACATATAAATATGTGCTAAACTAACACATAGACAGGCACAAAGTATGCATACCTTCCTCATTCACACAAAGCTCACTCTATACTCAGATTTGCAAACACCAAATCAACTGCACATTAAACCCTAGCCAGTTTTAACCAACACATTGTAACTTAAACCCCATGCACATGACATTCACATAACATTTTGTTACAAATATAAATAATACATGTATCACACACATTCATGAGGCTTCATGATAATATTAAACCAGGGGTAGGGAACATTGGACCTGTGGTATATAGGATGCCCACAAAAATATTTGGTGTGGCCCTGCCAAAGAACTAGCAGTGAGTTAATTAAATGTTTGACTAAATATAGTAGGCTAATTTTTAAGATGATAATTTTGTATGGCCCTGGAATGATGCCATAAATATTCAAATGACTCTTGGCAGAAAAAAGATTCCCTAACCATGTCTCAAAAAGTTAAATAATAAGAAAGTGAGCGTGACTAGGATTGAAATAGAGAAAATCCTATCTAATAAAAGATAAAATCCTATCTTTTAAATGCAAACTAATATGCAAATTAGTGTAACTCTGCTAAACCCACAAGCCATGCCCAAAAGCCAATCGGAGCAAGATAGCAAATTAACCCCAATCAAGATGGCTGTAGCCATGAAGCGAGCAGGAGGGAGGCTTGGGTTTCCCTGGTAATGGAGGAAGCCAAGCTTCCCACAAACCCTGGTGGGCCCAGGCCTCCACTCAAGGCTACACAGTTAGAATTTAGAAGATAAATAAATCCCCCCAAAATGGTGGCAGCCACAGAGCTGGAGAGAGCAGGAGACTAGGGTTGTCCAGGAGATGGAGGAAGCCAAGCTCTGCAGCCTTGGCCTGTCTTGGCCTCCACTTAAGGCTACAAAGTTTCAATTATAGAATATAAATAAATCTCAACAGAAATGGCTGCCACCACAGAGCAAGCAGGAGGCTTGACTCTGCTCCAGACTACGAAGTTTCAATTGTAGAACATAAATAAATACCAGATACCAGGGCCTCCACTTGGGTCGCTGGGGGGCATGGCCAGCCTGCAAATCACCACAGGCCCCTTCCCTAGGCCACCCCACACTCCAAAAGAATCCCCACACTGATCTGGGACACCTTCAGAGCAAACCAACTGGCCCCAAGCCATGCACCAGGCCTCTATCCTATCTAATAAAAGAGTAATATATAGATTGATCATCACTCCAACACACAAGATGGCTGCCACCATGTGGTCAAAGATCCTGCCCCCGTGTGGTCACAAGATGGCCACCACAAGATGGTCATCAGGGGAGGGCAGTTGGAAGGGATCAGGCCTGCAAGGGAGGGCAGTTGTGGGTGATCATGCCAGTAGGGGAGGGCAGTTGGGCGGGACCAGGACTGCAAGGAAGGACAGTTGGGGGTGACTGGCCTTATAGGGAAGGGAAGTTGGGGGAGACCCAGGCCTGTAGGGGAGAGCGGTTGGGGGAACTAGGCCTACAGGGGAGTGCAATTAGGGGTGACCAGTCTTGTAGGGGAGGGCAATTAAGAGTGACCAGGCTGGCAGGAGAGGGCAAAGTTAGGGGCAAATAGGCTGGCAGGGGAGCAGTTAGGCATCAGTCAGGCTGGCAAGGAAGTGGTTAGGGGGTGATCAGGCTGGCAGGCAGAAGTGGTTAGGGGCAATCAGGAAGGCAGGCACGTGAGCAGTTGGGAGCCAGCAGTCCTGGATTGTGAGAGGGATATCTGACTGCTGTATAGGCCCAATCCTACTGGTGTTGGACTTAAACAGACATTCAGACATCCCTTGAGGGGTCCAAGATTGGAGAGGTTGCAGGCTGGGCTGAGGGACACTGCCTACCCTGTGCATGAATTTTGTGCACAAAGCCTCTAGTAACATATTAATAGCGAATAATTTCTTTAAAAATAAGTTTTATCTTTTTACGACTGTTTCTGTATATATCAGTGTAGATAGCAATGTAAATATATATACAGCACATGCTGAATCTTTCATGAAACTCATACCATGTATCCTCTAATTGTACAATTTTTTATGAGGAAATTGAGTTCATATCCACCTTTTTAATTCCTGCATTCTGTCTTTCAGGAAAGATTCTAACTTGTTAAAAATCTGTATAGATCTCCAGAACTATCACAAGCAAGATGTCCAATCCCACTGATATTCATAAAACATACCATTTAGTAAGTATTTACTTTAGTTTTGAGTTAGTGGAATTTTAAATGGGAGAGCATACTTAATTTCTGTCAGAGCAAGTGTCATGTGAAGTGATGTTGCCTGATATGTAATACCCATTCAACATGTAGTTGTTGAATTGACACAGACTGCAGAAAATGCCTCATATCAATGTTTTTGATATGAGGCATTTTTATTCCATTGCCCAGAACCCTGCAACACCCAAGAGAATGTGCCTCAGCCCGAGTCACCTGTGGAGCCCCTATCCTGTAGTCAGGCAGTAGGAGAAAACTCTCCCTCCTATAAATATTTCACCTGTGTCTCCACTGCATCCAAGCTTCCCTGTCCTAATAAGAATGGTAAGGAATAAACAAAGGTAGGATCTGAACTTAATCAAGAGTTGTAGCTCAATTGCTCAGCCTACTGATTTCATTTTTCCCTAAAAAATAAGAAAGGGCTTCCGGGCAGAAGGACTAGTACTAAAGCTTCTGCAGAGGGACAAGTAGGGAAGGTGCTTTCAAGGGCAGAGCAATGTCACTGAGCACAAATTTTCAACATAGTAGCACTGGGAAAGCTGTGGCTTAGGCAGTGGGCAGTGCTAAGATGTCTATGGGAGTTTACTCAGAACATTCCCTGAGGATGAGCACAAACTCAGATCTTCACACACATATCTGTCATCCTCCATGTCAGGTAAGGCTCCATTTGTCATTTTCCCTTGTTCTCGGGCCTTCCCTCCTCATCTATCTTTCCAATTCTATAGCAGTAGCATCCATGCACACTGTAACCTTCATTCCTTCTCCCAGTCATTTTCAGACTCACCCTTTGCACACTAATTCCATAAACAATTCATATCTCTTCACACATATAATCTCTTTAGGTCAAACTCTAGAAAACTCACATGCACTGAAAGAAATTTACTTTCACCTGTTGTGTCCCCAACCATATGGCATTCCATCCACCAGGGCTTCAGTCCTTCCTAGAGCTGAACAACCTGAGAGCTCATACACATCTTTTCTAACACACTCAGTCTCACTCTTTCACAGTAAGAACAGGTACCACCCCTATACTGTTTACATGCGCTGTCGAACCACATAAGAAGCATGCATACACGCACACATTGGCCATCTCCTTTTAGCAACATTGAAACACTTCGCAGATATGTCCAAGAATATACATACAATTCCACAAGCACATCAGTATCATCTTATATTTTCATTCCTACATAGTTATAGCATTACACACATAGTATTCTGAAATGTCACAATATAGATGTACTTGTACTTCACATGGTCACATACTGCATGTTCACCTTAACTCCTACGGCCCTCACACACATATTCTAATTTTATGTTTCAAATTTTTCTTGATAAGAGTCAAGGTGTTGCCTATATCCCAGGACTCAGAGCAAACGGAGAACTCCTCTGACTATTCACATACCTACATTTCTTCCCATGCGCTTAATAACAATGAGCCATTTATGTCCCTAGTACATGGGACAGATCTAAGACTCATGAAAATTTACTATATGCATGTACAATTGAAAAGGGATGTGGCTGTCTTATTCCATACAGAGGAAGGATTTGAGCCTCCCTTAAAAAAGATAAAAATGAAAGCAGTGACCTATTTTGAAAAAGTTCATAAAAATGTCCCTTTCTCTCACGTCTGAGAAGAAAACCCTAATTGCCTGTGAGCCCATATTAGACAGAAAAGCCCAGGAGAAAAGGAGAGAGGCTGACAGTCCAGCACAGCCTCCAGCTCTGGGCGGGTATCCCAGCGGTAAGACTCCTGAGTGGCTGGTGGCCCTGGACAGTGGGTTCCGGTGCATGGCCTGCTGCCGGGTCTTCCCAAGCCTAAAAGTCCTCCAGGAGCATGTGGAGTGCGGGGTCAGGGAGGACTTCAGCTGCCATGTTTTCCATAATGCCATGGCTCGTCTAAAGTACAAAGAGCATAAGAAGAGTGAGAATGAGAAAATAAAGAAAGCAACATTTAGATGCCAGAAGGAAACTTATTTTGGCACATAGACAACCCAAAAGAGAGGAAGTAAAGCAGGTTAGACTCAACTGAGGAGGCTTCATTCCCTTCAAGCAGACATAGTATCGAAGCTTTATACTCATATCTACCACCACCATCTCTACACCCCTACTACCTGTTTCAGCAGACAGCCCCTTGTAATACCATCCACCACTTTCCTGAGGGACAAGAAAGCAGAACACACCATCCCAGATACTGCCTTTCCTCTATCCAACTTTATTATATCCACACATATACCAGTTATAAGTACATGCTTGATGCATTACAGAATTTTGATAGTATAGACTGTGATATCCCTCCCCTGCACTAATTCCCACATATCAATGACATTGCTCTTTATTAACAATTTTACATATTTTACTATATCTCTTTTAATGAAGATATGCCTTTTCCCAATATCTCCCTTTACTATATTCACCTGCATTTGGCTGGAAGATAGACATTATTGAGAGGGAAAACAGTACTGCATGAAAGAAACCAAAGCAACTATAATCCACCTCTTCTATGAACTTGTTGAAACAATGGTGCATATATATCTCTTACACATAAATATATATGGGGAATGATAGAGCACAAAATGAATAGTTTCAAGATAACCTAATATGTACATTAACATGTATATATAGGTATCCCAAATGTCATGTTGAGAATTTAAACTTAATAACTTAAGAAGTATAAAAGAAAACAACTTTTGAAAAAAACAATCTCCATATGTAATTACATGTATGTCATTTATACTTGTTTGGTTTTGTACATTTTCAAAATTAATTTTATTTTTTTCTCAATGTCATATTCAAAGGCTCAGAAACAAAAAAAAAGGAAATTAAAAGGTATTATTTACAATTCACAAAACTATACTGAGAAGGAAAATTATAATAGTTCCACTTTTAAATGATCTTTATAATTTGTTGCTTTTATCCTTCTGAAATTATTGAAGCTTGAAACTGCACTATAATATTTTGGACACCTTTATATTGAAGCTGTTCATTTTGTGCTCCTTCCTTCCCCATGAAAATGTATATATAAGAATTGTATCTGCACCTGTGTATCCACAGTTCATAGAAAGTCAGAGATGGATTACAGTTGCTGTTGGTTTCATTTGAGTAATTTTTACTTCTTTGAAAAGAAGCTGTTTTCTGGCCAAATATGTGGGCAAGTCAGAGTAGTCAAGTGAAGTCATTACTTCTCTGCCTTTCTGTCATCATCTGACTCAGTTACCCCCGGTAAACATCTATCCCTGACCAATCTGTACTGATGACTTGGAAGAGTAAAGCAGAAGAGACAGAGATTGGGGATGGTGGTGGTGGTGAGTTATCCTGTGTCCACAACTCAAAATGAAGATTTTTCCTCTGCTAGACTCCCTTAAATTCCTCTCTTTTGAAAGACCAGATTGTTTTAACTGTGACTAATTCATTAATCCTTGGTACTAACTCTTCAATAAGTTCTTAAAATTTTTCCTCAATTAGTTTAAGCAATATTATTGTTTGTAATAGTGTTCCTTCATTGATACATTAGCTTCAACATGATCATTTTTCCATTCTAATATTTGAAATGATACAAACTAGAAAGGAGCAGCATACTATATTCCTCTGACTTTATATTGAAACAGTAAGGGATATGATATACCTGTAGTCAGTACTTGTACTATGTACTTAATTAATTAGGAAAGTGCATTATGCAGACATAGTACTCAACCTTTTTATGCATATCTACCACCACCATCTCTACAAGCATCCTAGCAATATGAGCAGATGGCCTCTTTTAATACCATCTAGCACTTTCCTGAGGAAGTAGACAGACTGCACCATCTCAGATACTGTCCTACCCTCTATCCATCTTTATTATACCCCCCCACATATGCCATCCATGAATACATGCTTGATGGAAAAAGAATGTAATCTCTATAATATTTTGATCATACAGATTGTAATCACCCTCCCCTATATTCACCCTCACATTTCCATGAAAGTGGTCTTTGTTAAGATAGCATGCACTAGTGTATAGCATGCAATTATAAAAATTGATCTGTTCCACTGGAGATTTTGTTAAATGGGTAAAGCAAATAAAATTTCTTACATGCTACAAATTGCATTTTTGGTATTTACTATTTATTCTTATTTTCTATACTAGAGGCCTGGAACATGTACTCATGCATGGGTGGGATCCCTTGGGGTGGTCTACGGAGATCAGGCTCCAGCTCACGCCCCCAGCGTTGCAGCCCCACAATCCCACCTGGCACCCCGCCTTGGCTTGGCACCACCCCCTCAACCTGCTCCACCATCCCACTTGCAGCATGATTGATCAGGGTTGGGCCCCCTGCCTGGCTCCCTTAGGCCCTGGGAGCCCATGACAGCCCTACCCTCAGCCACCACTGCTGGTCGCCATCTGCTGGGCAATCAGCAGGGCGACCAGGCCCCTGCTCCCACCCACATTGGCCTGGTGCCTCCAGCTTACCTACTCCACCATGCCACATTCTGAGCTGCCCCCTGGTGGTCATAGTGAGTAGTTGAACTCCCAGTCTTTTGGTGGAATGTCTGCTGGGGGGACAATTTGCATATTAGACTTTTATTATACAGGATGATGACCAATAAATCTATTATCTGCATATAGTAAGTTATTTCTCCCATTTTTCTAAAAATAAAAAAAACAATGCATATATGTATACTTTTCAGATTTAAAATTCTCCTGTAGCCTGTCTTTATTTTCTGCCTCATTCCAGTATACAAAATATTAAGTACACTAAAAAATACTTTTTAATAAGTCTAGTATTTTCTATAGTGGATACCACAGAGTTATTAAAATATCTAAAATTATGTTTTCTTTAATAAGGATAGTTTCTCAGTTTTCTATAGGTTGAAAATTGAGTCGCCTATCAAAACATTCTCACATATTATTGTGTTGTGCCTTTGTTTTAAATTCATAACAATTAATATGTTGTATACTTTTCTTCAGAGCACAGTAGTGTTTTGAAGGTTTTCTGTTACAGATAGAACCTTGGATTTTGCTATTTTTTCCCCTTAAAATTGAAAAGCCAAAGAACTCATCAATGTTGAAAAGAAATGAGTTATTTTTTTTAACTCATTCACCTCCTTATTTCATCCAACCTCCCCTCTGCCAACCAGCTTCAGTCTGTTCTGTGTAGCTGTTTCTATTTTGTGTGTTTAATTATTTTGTTCATTAGAGTCCACATCTAAGTGAGGTCATATGGCATTTGCTTTCTCTGATGAACTTATTTTTTTAAATATATTTTATTGATTTTTTACAGAGCGGAAGGGAGAGGGATAGAAAGTCAGAAACATCGATGAGAGAGAGACATCGATCAGCTGCCTCTTGCACGCCCCCTCCTGGGGATGTGCCTGCAGCCAAGGTACATGCCCTTGCCAGAATCGAACTGGGGACCCTTCAGTCCGCAGTCCGACGCTCTATCCACTGAGCCAAACCGGTCTCGGCTGATGAACTTATTTCACTTAGTATAATAATCTCTGTTTTCATCCTGGTTGTTGCAAACAGTAAGATTTTATTTTATATGCTTATTCCATTGTTTAAATTTACTACACCGTTTGTATCTACTCATCTATTGAAGGGCACCTGGGCTACTTCCAAATCTTGGCTATTGCAAATAACACTGCAGTGAATATAAGGATGCATATATATTTTTTTCAAATTAATATTTTGGGATTCTTCAGATATATTACCAGAAGTGGGGTTGCTGTGTCAAAAAGCAGTTTCACTTTAAATTTTTTAGGAAACTCTATACTGTTTTCCACTGGGGCTGTGCTAGTCTGCATTTCCACCAGCAGTGCACTAGAGTGCTCTTTTCTCCACATCTTTGCCAGCACTTGTTTGTTGATGTGTTTATGATATACATTCTGATAGGCATGAAGTAATATCTCATTGTTGTTTTGATTTGCATCTCTCTGATGACTAGTGACCTTGACCACATTTTCCCTATGTCTATTGGTCATCTGTATGTCCTCATATGAGAAGTATCTGTGCAGATCCTTTGCCCATTTTTTTTTTAATTGCATGGCTTTTTTGTGTGTGTTTGTGGAGTTATGTAAGTTCTTTATAAATTTTGGAAATTAACCCTTTATCAGATCTACCATTAGCAAACATGTTGTACCATTCATTTTGTTGTTTATTTTCCTGTGCAAAAGCATTATCATTTGATACCATCCCATTTGTTAATTTTTTCCTGTGGTTTTTCTTGTTATAGGAGATACATTGGTAAAAATATTGCGATAAGAAATGTCTAACATTTTACTGCTTATGCTTTTATCTGGGATTTTTATGACATTATGACTTACATTTAAGTCTTTAATCCACTTCGAGTTTCTTCCTGTGCATGGTGTAAGTTGGTGATTTAGTTTAATGTTTTTGCCTGAATCTGTTCAATTTTCTCAACACCATTTATTGAAGGGGCTGTCTTTACCCCATTGTACATACTTTCCTGTTTTATCAAATATGAATTGATCATAGAAGTGTGGGTTTATTTATGGGTTCTCTATTCTGTCCTATTGATCTATATGCTTGTTTTGGTGCCAATGCTATGCTCTTTCTATTACTGTGGCAATGTAGTACAGTTTGATATCAGGTAGTATGATACCTCCAATTTTGTTTTTTTCTCAAGGTTGCTGATGCTATTAGAGATCTTTTGTGGTTCCACATAAATTTTTGTAAAACTTGTTCTAGATATGTGAGATATGTTATTGGTATTTTAATAGGCATTGTGTTGAATCTATAGATTACTTTGGGGTAGTAAGGGCATTTTAATGATATTAATTCTTCTTATCCATGAATGTAGTATACTAGAGGCCCATTGCATGGAATTCTTTCACTGGGGCCAGTGGGGTTATTCCTCAGCCTGACCTGCACACTCTTGCAGTCCAGGAGCCCTTGGGTGATGTCAAACTGATGGCTTAGGCCCAAGCAGGCCTAACCCATCAGTTGCACATCCTTAGCACTGCTGCAGAGGTGGGAGAGGTTCCTGTCACCACAGCTGCACTTGCCAGCCATAAACCTGGCTCAGGGCTTCTGGCTGAGCAGTGCTTCCCCTGTGAGAACACACTGACCACTAGTGAGCAGCTCCTGCATTGAACATCTGCCCCCTAGTCGTCAATGTGTGTCATAGTGACCAATCATTTTGCCATTCAGTTGATTTGCATATTAGCCTTTTATTATATAGGATGCTTCCACTTATTTGTCTTTTCCTCGTTTTCTATGAGTTATTGAATCATGAAAAGACATGGAAGAACTTTAAATGCATATTATTAACTGAAAGTAGTCAATCTGAAAAGGCATCATACTGTATGATTCTAACCATATGATATTCTGGAAATGGCAATAATATGGAAACAATACAAAGATTAGTGGTTGCTGAGGCTAAAGGAGAGAAGAGAGAAATAAATAGAGCACAGAGGATTTTTAGGGCAGTGAAAATACTCTGATACTACAATGATGAATATAAAATCATAGCATATACAAAAACAAGGGACAAGGAAAAGTATGGACTTTGAGAGATTAAGCTTTATCATTATAGTTTAATCAATTATAATAAATGTTCCACTCTGATAAGGAATATCAGTAGTCAGGGAGACTTTGCATGCAGGAAAAGGAGGTATATGTAATAGATTTGTACTCTCCCTTCAGTTTTTCTGTAAACCTCAAATTAGAATAAAGTCTTTATTAAAAATATAAAAATTTTAATATCATATGTGATAAAATAAATCAAACTTTTTATCCTAAATTTTAATGTAATTTACACAAATGTTTTTGAAGTTGTGATACTTCATATAATTACTGATGTGCAGGAATTTAAAATACTATCATTTTCTTATTTTTAAGAAAGCTTATTAGGAAGAGGAACCAAGATGGTGGCATAGGTAAACACCTGAACTTGCTGTCTCACACAACCACTTCAAAACTACAACTAAAAGACAAAACAGATATCATCCAGAATCATGGGAAGGCTGGCTGAGTGGAAATTATACAACGAGAAGGAAAGAGAAAAGCACACTGAGACTGGGAGGAGGTGCGGAGGTGTCAGAGTGCAGTGTTGAGGTACGGAGGCACACACAGAAAAGGGCTGGCAACTGAGTACACTGTTGTCTTTTTCAATTGGGAGATACAAGCTCCTGACTGCTCTGAATCCAGTTCCGGGCAAGATTCTGGGGATCCAGACTCGTACTGGGAGAAACTGGAATATCTGGCATCTGGCCAGATCACAAGGGCAGCTTTCTTTCATAGGTGCTTGCGGTAATCATTATTCCTGCATGGTGCAGTAAGACACACAGATCTGGGACCTCTTCAGGGCAGGACTGATGGCCAGCCATTGCTATTTGCTCTGCTCTGGTGATTCCCTGAGACACCGCCCCACCCAATTTACAACCCCACCCAATCTGTGCATAGAGGCTTTTGCATATGCATGGCCTGGTGTTGGAAGCTGCCCATTGCCTTCACTAGCAGAGAGGTGTGGTCCAGGAGTCCAGAAGGCTGGTCAACTTTGAGGCTTTGGCAAGGGTCAGAGCCATTCACCTACTGTCTGCTGGAGACAAAGGGAGCTGAAGCAACTTCCACCATTAGTCTTATGTAAATCCTTGCTGATGGGCTATCATCAAGCTATTATTGAAATTGCTTGCCTAAGGGCTATAAAAGGATGGCAAGGCCAGAGCAAAACTTAGTCCTCTCTTGGGCTTCTGCCTGCCCCCTGAATCAAAAGGATGGCAAGGCCAGAGCAAAACTTAGTCCTCTCTTGGGCTTCTGCCTGCCCCCCAATTCCAAAACTAGTATTTTTCTTGCCTCTTTCATTTGTGTGCAGCCTCCTCCAGAGCCAGAACCCCGAATCTGAACCCTGAACCATGTGGGATGTGGGGGGTACACTCACATCTGGCAGCCCAATGTGGGGCATTCATAGCCTGGCCTTTTGCAATCTAAAACTTAATATACTGCAGCTGGGTCAGAGAGCCCCAGAGCCTCCAAAAGAAGGCCCAAAGCTGAACAACAGCTTGCATTGCTTCATAGCTGGGCCTCATCTGGGCACCTCCAAACCCCAAATAAAGAGGAAGAATCTGCAGATCTCTCTGTAGCTCCTGCTGGGTGGCCTCAAGCAGTGGCTGACTTTTCACCTTCTTGGAGATCAAAGAGCCAGTGTACCCAGGGGTCAGAGTAAGATCATCCAGATTATAACTCCCCAGATCTATAAGAGACACACTCAAGGGGCAGATTCAGCACCAAAGCCCAATGGAAGCAAGTCTTGCCCATAAGGGTATCTTCAGTATAGAAGTTCTCCTCATAGTCAGTTGGCCAGGAGGTCAATTCCTCCCAGTGATACCAATAAACAATCAAGGCTTAACTACAACAAGAATGTGCAAACAACCCACAGAGGAGTGCACCAAGAATGTCCACCTCAGGTAATTAGGGAGGCTGAGCCACTGGGCGCTATAGGACACATAGCACACAAAGCCACTCTCTCAACACAGGGAATCAGTCAAAATGCAGAGACAATAAAAGAGATCACAAATGAAAGAAATGGAGGAAAGCAAACTACTGGATATAGACTTCAAAATCACGGTTATCAGGTTATTCAAGAATCTTCTAGAAACCACTGATAAATTTACTGAGACCCTCAAGGATATGAAAAAAGTCTAACTAGAAATTAAGCATACATGGACTGAAATAAAGAATAATATACAGAGATCCAACAGCAGACTAGAGGATTCCAAGAATGAAGTCAAAGATTTGAAATACGAAGAAGAAGGAGAAGGAGAAGGAGAAGGAGAAGGAGAAGGAAGAAGGAAGAAGGAAGAAGAAAGAAGAAAGAAGAAAGAAGAAAGAAGAAAGAAGAAAGAAGAAAGAAGAAAGAAGAAGAAGAAGAGAAGAAGAAGAAGAAGAAGAAGAAGAAGAAGAAGAAGAAGAAGAAGGAGAAGAAGAAGAAGGAGAAGAGGAAGAAGAAAAGAAAAACAACCAGAAAAGCAAAAAGAAAAAAAGGAATCCAAAAATATGAAGAAAGTGTAAGGAGCCTCTGGGACAACTTCAAGCATCCAAATTATGGGGGTGCCAGAAGAAGAGAGAGAGCAAGACAATGAAAACCTATTTGAAGAAAGAATGACAGAAAACTTGTCCTACCTGGTGAAAGAAATAGACTTACAAGTCCAGGGAGTGCAGAGAATCCCAAACAAAAGGAATCCAAAGAGGACCACACCAAGACACATGAAAATTAAAATGCCAAGGGCAAAAGACAGAGAATTTTAAAAACATCAAGAGAAAAGCAGTTAGTTACCTACAAGGGAGTACCCATATGACTGTCAGCTGATTTCTCAACAGAAACTATGCAGGCCAGATGGTAGTGGCAAGAAATATTCAAAGTGATGAATTGCAAGATCCTACAACCAAGATTACTCTACCCAGCAAAGCATCATTTAGAATTGAAGATCAGATAAAGAGCTTCACAGATGAGAATAAGCTAAAGGAGTTTATCACCACTAAACCAGTATTATATGAAATGCTGAAAGGTATTTAAGAACATGAAGAAAAAGAAAAAGGTAAAGATAAAAATTATGGACAACAAAGTAACAACAAATACTTATCTATCAACAAGTGAATCTAAGAATCAAGTGAATAAAAAATCTGATGAATAAAATAAACTGGTGAATATAATAGAATCAGAAGCATAGAAAGGGAGTAGACTGACAATTCTCAGGGTGAAGGGGATGTGGGAGTGTGGGAAGAGACTGGACAAAAATTGTATACTTATAGATGAGAACAATGGGGGTATAAGGGCAGAGGGTGGGTGGGAACTGGGTCTAGGGGAGTTATGGGGGGAAAAAAGAGGAACAAATGTAATAATCTGAACAATAAAGATTTATTTTTTAAAAGAGATTATTCATAATACCACTTTATCTTATTTGTTGCTTTTTCCTGTTTTGAAATAACAAAGAAACACAAATAAACATGACCATGTACTGATGAAATTATGTTTACTGCTACTAAGAGTTGGACTTGAGGATGTCATTATGTAAACGTAATTTTGTCAGTGCATGGTCATGTTTACTTGTGTTTCTTTGTGATTTCAAAGCAGGAAAAAGCAACAAATTAAATAAAGTGGTGTTTATGTTCAATATAGGTAAGTATTCAACAAATGATAGATTGATAATCCCAGTGTTCTAAATTTAAGAGATGCCTGCAATTATTCTCAAATATCAGTGTTTATAAATGTTAAAGAATGAGATGTAGAGGGCAAATTTTAATATATGGGATATAACATGTAGAGGAGTCCAAAAGGTTGTTAAGCATAGAATAAACTAATTTTAATACCCCATTTCCTTTGTTTATAGACTTCTATTTTCTTTTCTTTTTTGTTAATTTATTTATTGTTTAACTAGGGGTCCTCAGCACAGTCTGCCCCCTCTCACAGACTTGGAGCCCTCAGGGGATATCCTACTGATGGTATAGGCCTGCTCCCCAGAGGCCCTAAGCCGCAATCTGGCCTCCCAGGGAGGTGATCGGGCTGATCAGGGTAAGGCACCAGCCCAGTCACCTTACTGCTGCTACACTGCCAGTCTCCAGGGAGCCCAGCAAGCTCTACCTGGGTTTTCCCTCTGTGCCCTTGCCATGATATTTTCTCTGTACTATAGAATAGAGTGGTTGTAGGACTTTATTAGTTTCCTGTCTCTAAAGGGTCACTGTTTTTATTGTCTGCTATTATTTAATACTAGAGGCCCTTTGCATGAAGAGTCATGCCAGATTAGGCCTTCATTCCCCTAGCTTCGCTCTCATCTGCCTGGGAGCCTGCAAGTCATCTCTCCAGGTGGAGCGCCATTCCTGTAGCTCTCTTCCTCTGCTGCTTTGCACCTCATGGTGGGCATCCCACACTGCCTGGCTTCTCCATGCCTGTGCATGAAAATTAATCCACCATCGTGGTTGGGTTAATTTGCATACTCCTGATTGGCTGATAGCTGTTGTAAAGATATGATCAGTTTGCATATTTCTCTTTTATTAGTGTAGATCTTTTGCCGATTTTTTTCTTTTTCTTTTTTTAAAATCTTTATTGTTTAGATTATTACAGATTTCCCTCTTTTTTCCCACATAGCTCCCCTCCACCAGATTCCCACCCCACCTCAGGCCCTCGCCCCCCACCCATATTATCCATGTTCATAGGTATAATTTCTTTGTCCAGTCTTTTCCCACACCCCCCACACTCCCATCCCCATGAGAATTGTCAGTCTGCTCCCATTCCATGCCCCTGATTCTATTACATTCACCAGTTTATTTTATTCATTAGATTTTTTATACATTTGATCTTTAGATTAACAGTTGATAGATATGTATTTGTTGTTACTTTGTTGTTCATAATTTTTTAGTTTACCTTTTTCTTCTTCTTCTCTTCTTAGAGAATACCCTATAGCATTTCATATAATACTGGCTTGGTGGTGATGAACTCCTTTAGCTTATTCTCATCTGTGAAGCTCTTTATCTGACTTTCAATTCTAAATGATATCTTTGCTGGGTAGAGTAATCTTGATTTTAGGTTCTTGCTATTCATCACTTTGAATATTTCTTGTCACTTCCTTCTGGCCTGGATAGTTTCTGATGAGAAATCAGCTGACAGTTGTAGGTTTACTCCCTTATAGATAACAAACTGTTTTGCTTTTGCTGCTTTTAATATTCTCTGTTTGTCTTTTGCCTTTAGCATGTAATTATGATGTGTTTTGGTGTGGTTCTCTTTGAATGCCTCTTGTTTGCACTTCTTTGCACTTTCTGAACTCATAAGTCTATGTCCTTCACCAGATAGGAGAAGTTTTCTATCATTATTTCTTCAAATAGGTTTTCAATGTCTTGCTCTCTCTCTTCTTCTGGCATACCCATAATTCATATGTTGACACACTTGAAGTTCTCCCAGAGGCTCCTTACACTATCTTCATATTTTTTTATTCTTTTTTCTTTTTGCTCTTTTGGTTGCATGCTTTTTGCTTCCTCAAATTTTAAATCTTTGACTTGATCCTTGGGATACTCTGGTCTACTGTTGAATCCCTGTATATTATTCTGTATTTCAGTCAGTGTATGTTTAATTTCCAACTGGTCCTTTCACTTTTTTTTCCATTCTTACTAAAATCCTTGAAGGTCTAACTAAGTTCTAGAGGTTTCTAGAACAGTAGCCTTATAACTGTGATTTTGAAATCTCTATCCAGTGTTTTGCTGCCTTTCATTTGTGACATGTTTCTTTTTCTCTGTATTTTGGCTGCTCCTCCATATTTGTTTCTATGTATTAGGTAGCCGGTAAGTCTCCTTGAGTTGATAGAGTGGTCTTGTGTGGTAGGAATCCTATAGGGCCCAGTGGGTTGGCCTCCCCAATTACCTGAGGTAGACACTCTTGGCGTACTCCTTTGTAGGCTGTGTGCACAGTATTGTTGTAGTTAAGCCTTGATTGCTATTGGTATTACTGGGAGGAATTGACCTCCTGGCCAATTGGCTGTGAGGACCAGCTGTGTCTACAATGGAAGAACTGCTGTGCAGGAAACACCCTTACGGAGCAAGCCTTGCTTCAATGGGGCTTTGGTGCTCATTGAGTATGCCCCTTGAATGTGTTACTTTTGGATGTAAAGAGTTGTAATGTAGTATGATCTCACACTGACCACTAGGCACACTGGCTCTTGGATATCCAAGGAGGTGCAAAGTCAGCCACTTCCTGGGACTGCCCAGAAGGAGCTACCCAGAGATCTGCAGATTCCTCCTCTTTTGTATGGGGTTTGGAAGTGCCCAGATGAGGCCCAGCTGTGAAACAAGGCAGGCTGCTGCCGTAGGCCTTAGACCTTTTGTTAATAGCTTTGGGGCTTCCTGACCCAGATGCTGCCTGTTTGACAGATTTTAGGCTGAGAAAGGACAGGCCATTCACATGCAAAAGCCACTGGGCAAAGCTTGGGTGGGGTTTAAACTGGAAGGAGGCAGGGTCTCAGGGACTCACAGGGTGGAGCTTAGAGAAATGGCTGCCAATCAGCCCTGCACTGGGGTCTTCCCAGAGCAGCAACTATGACCCCTCTGAGCATCTGAAATAAAGCCACCAATGCATTCTTGCCCTGACACCAGACAGTCCAGTTTCTCTCCGTATGTGTCTGGGTTCCCCAGAGTCTTGCCTGGAACTGGAGTTCAGAGCAAATGGGAGCTTGTATCTCCCTCCCAATTAAAAAAGCAATGCGCTGAAACTGGTTTGACTCAGTGGATAGAGCGTAGGCCTACAGACTGAAAGGTGCCAGGTTTGATTCTGGTCCAGTGCATGTAACTTCAGAGGCAGCTGATTGATATTTATCTCTCATTGATGTTTCTGACTTTGTATCCCTCTCTCTTCCTCTCTGTAAAGAATCAATAAAATATATTAAAATTAATTAATTAATTAAAAATTAAAAAGCAGCGCACCTGGGTGCCAGCTGGTTCTGCACCTCTGCACCTCCCACCAGTCTCAATGCACTTTCTTCACCTCTCTGGTTGAAGTATTAACACTCAGTCAGCTTTCCCACACTTCTGGATGACAGTGGCTCTGTGTTTTAGTTGTAATTTTGATGTGGTTGTGAGAGGCAACAAGTACAGGTGTTTACCTATAGTGCCATCTTGGTTCTTTCTCTATTTTGCCCATTTTTTGGTTGTCATATGCCAGTGGGTAATCTGGTACCCTTTAATCCATACTTATTATAAATTTTATTTTTATCAAAGTAAATCATCATAATTAAAGCAATGATTATTGTAAAACTATAAACACAATTTCATAAGTTTATACTATAAAACAATTACTTTCAACTCTTACTTTTCTTAGCACTTATTGCCATGTGCTTAGATAATATGCTGTTGCTACTATTATAAATTTTGAGACTAAATTTTGATTTTCTAGAAGGTGAGAATTCATTTTATTACCACTCACAATATCTACATGGACATTTGTGTATGTCCATGCACCTGCCCAAACACACAGATTTCTTTTAGTTTTATTTTTGCAAACCTATATCCTCTGATCATTTGAAGGCCTGATTTCTTTAATTTAGGATTCTGTGTTTATTATGGCTCTATAAGTTGTCTACCCTAAAAAGACATAATTAGCGTAATTACATTTTTTCCTTTTATAACCATTATTTTTCTGCAGTCATTTCCCACCCCATTTCTAGTTTGATGTCCCATTATTCAGAAGTACTTTAAAACTTATTTTATTGCCACTTTCTGCATATTAAAATATATCAGATAAGCTATCAATCCCATTTTGTCCTTGGAGAATTTTCAGCTATAATCTTCACCCTTGTGTAAAAGAATCCAGAGGAGTTACTTGGTAGGTCTTCTGCACCAGTATACTCACGGAATATCTTTTCATTGTTTTTGTTGGAAGCTCTACTAAATGTGTCCCTGTCTTCCTCTTTTTTTTTTTTTACTCCCCTGTTTTAGATTTTTTGAGACTTTAAGGGCCAGAAAATGAAGGCTTTTAGTATTTACCTTTAGCTTATTGTTTGGTTTGTACAAATTTTAGTGACCCATAAAAAGCCATTTGAAACCTCTGTGATGGTTTGCAAGATTTGTTGACTCATGGTTCTCACTGTGAGGTAAATAAGGAATTGCTTATTTCAATTTAGAGACCATTTTATTTATTTATTTTTATTATTATTATTATTATTTATTTATTGTTTAAAGTATTACATGAGCCTCCTTTCCCCCCCATTGACCTCTGCCCCACCATTTTAAAGTTGACATTTGTAGGAATTTTCTTTGGTCCTATTTAAATCTACAGGGAAAAAAAGTCTTCAAATCTCCAGCTAAGGAAATGCATAGTTATCAGAATATATTTTAAGTAGTTGGAAAAGAACAGTAACCATTCTGCATAGGTTATTTCATCATTTTTCCCATTTTTATAATATATTACCCATAACCCCATTCAAACTGCTTTTATTTTACCTGATTTTGAAGCCAGCTCATATCTTTTCTAGCATTTATTACAGTTGTTTACAGGACTTGTTAAAACACTTTGCATGGACACATTTTCATAGTTTGTGATTTGGTGGTGGTGGTGGTGCCTAAAATTTGCTAAAAACTTGCCTGGTGATGTTGCTGGTCGAAGAATTACTGTGATATGAGAGTCTTGGAAACCTTATATATTCTTTCATTGCAATACATATAATTTATCTTTGCATATAGTTCTCAGCATAATTAAATGCAATAAAAATATGCCAATGTCATATAATTCCAATTAGATGATATTATCCGTTTGGGTATTTTTTAGGGCTCTTGAGAACAAATTTGACCAGTTATCTCCAGAATACCCAGATTAACTTCATCATGCAAAAAAGGCTTTAGCAGCGTGATTACAACCAGGAGTCTAGAACCAGCTTCTGGGATTCCTTTTCTGTAGACTTAAGTTAATTAAACCCATCTGCTTAAGTTCTATCATCTCCTCTGGAAATATCAATAGCTCCTATTTCTTGATCTTATTGTGAAAATTTCATCCAATAATAAATGAAAACCATTTAGCAAGAGCTTGAACCATAGTTCACCATCCTTGTATTGTGTGTGCAGAGTCAGTAGTCTTATCATTATCATCATCAGTGACCTGGTGCTTTGACTAATGAAAGGATATTGGATTCAGTGGCTGACTCAGCTCTAATGCAGATCTTCAGCAATATAACATCCAGTTGAGCAACTATCTCTCAGCCCTGTGGTACATGAGGAACTAGGGAGACCAGTATGAATATCATGATCCTTCTTCCTTCTGGGACAAAGGTAATAGCAACATTTGTCCGTGTCAGGAGACTTGTATCTTTTGCCCACGGTCATGAAAGTGTGGCAGCTAAGTATTTAGCTTGCAATTAGAGTAAAATTCAGAACTTTCTCAGGTTTTTAATTTTCTTTTAATCCTGGTGATAGAAGTCATGTTATCCATTAATTATACTATTAAGTTCAATAGTCTTAAAAAATAACTTCTATCAATAATATGCAATTGTAAAACACAAGTTATGTTTTCTATATACACTAGATGCCCAATGCATGAAAATTTGTGCACTGGGTGAGGGGGTCCTTCAGTATGGCCTGCCCGCTCTCCAGTCTGGGAGCCCTCATGGGATGTCTACAGGGGTATGAGCTGCAGTCAGGCCTCCCTCTGTGGGAGGCGCCTGGGATGATCAAAGGAAGGTGCAGCTCCCATCATCCCACTACTTGCTGCTACTGGTGGCCATGGCAGCTGCTGGCCCTCAGCCCTCACTTCTTAGTTCTGGCCCCACCCCCCACCCACTGGGGGATGAAGGGAACAATCTGGGGCCAGGCCGGCTGGAGAAGGGGCTGTGGGAGATTGAGGCACAGCAGGTTGCACCCCGTCCAGCCTCTGCAGAGGTGTGGTGCTGGGACGAGGCCTGTGCCGCTGCCTCTGTGGTTGCCTCTGTGGAAGGGGCAGCACTGGGACCAGGACCGCGCAGACCCCTCTCTCACTGCCTCCACAGAAGGGGCCATGGTGTTGCACTGGCCTACACTGCTGCCTGTCCAGTGCTGCCAGCCCTCGGCCCTTGCAGCTGCTGCAGCTTTGTCTGGTTTATGTAGTCTAATTAGCATATTACCATTTCATTAGTATAGATATACATGAGTTTTTTACATACTTTGAAGCACAGGTATTATTCTACACTTATTTACCAAGATTAATTTTTAAAGATAAGTTTTGTGCTCATATATAAAGTGAGAGCTATTTGTACATACAGTTTTGGTATTACTTAAAATGGAGGTAACCAATGCAGTCTAACCTGATTTATTTTAAACTTCAATATCTATAAAACTAACATCCTGTTATTTCACAAATGTCTTTCTTGGCAGAGAAATGAATCCATTGCAGTCTACTTTGTTTAAATACTTAGTGTTCAAATCAATCATGCTTTATTTGTGGCTACATCCCTTCTTGCTAGTATATTTTTCTCATTGGTATTTGGGTATGACTTGTAAAATGGGAAATTTCTGTGTCTTAAATTAATATGGTTTTAATAAGTTAGATTTCACATTCAGTCTTAAGAGGATAAAATTTAATTAGTTAAGTGTAAGGTTTGACCAAAGTTTCACTATTTTGTGGGACAAATTGATGTATTTTATTCTATTACCTCTTTTTGTTTTGAAAAGCTTATCTTTATCTCAAATATTTATTATATTCTCTACCAGTATCATGTGGGAGATCAGTATTTCACTCAGCCTTAAAAAGCAAATTGGTACATCGTCTTCATTGTGTTTTACCAATAAACAAAGCTGTTAGCATGTCTGATGTAAATATTTCATGATTTCCACATATTACAGTAAATCTTGAGATTCCAGAACATGCCAAAAGTATAGTTTTTATTCCTTCATCATTATGTTTGACCCCTAGTTTGAAAATTATCGTAATTGTATTGATTATTTACTATTGAGAAATAGTCAGTCCTTAGTGTTTAAAAATTAATGGAGCTGAAGACAATAGCATCAACTAGCCACTAATCCTATTAATAAAAGCCTGTGTAGTTGTCACACTCTCATGCCGCGATGCCCTCAAGCCACAATGAGCGATGATTACCAGAGCCTGCATGTGTAGTGGGGGTATGCGGGTGGATGGGGCTGCATACACGCTCGGGTGGGAGGGGGCTTGATGCTGTGTGCAAGGCATGGAAGCGGGTCCTGAGGCTCCATGGAATAGAGGCGGGGCCCATGGCTCTATGAAGGTGGGACCCTTGGCCCTAGCCTACCTCTTTGGGGCAGTTCATTGAAAAGCCCCAGATGGGTGGGCAGGGCCTATCTCTTTAGGGTTATTGATCTTTGGGCTTCGGCATTGTGAGAGCACAGGCCAAGCTGGGGACCCCTCTACCTGAGTGCATGAATTTCATGCACCGGGCCTCTAAAATTCTTGACTTTAATTTCACTCTCATCAAGGAATACGAAACAAGGAATACAGATAGAGTCCTATTTGGGGGCCAACAGCTTTCTGTTTTCCATGTCTCAAGATTAATGGTTGAAAGTAGTGAGGCAAAAATCCCTGCTGGTTAAGAAGAGTTAAAAATATTGCAGCAGCATTAGGGATCCAGAAATGTTGACATCATTGTTAATGAGCATTTTTTGAACACAGAATCGCCTTTATACATTAGTCTAATAGTGTGTTGGTGTGATCGCAAGCACTGAAAAATTCTACTTTCTCCAAATCACAATCTTCTGCTCACTCAATAATTACAATCACTGGAGAGAAAGTGGACCAAAACATAAGATATAATGTTTTGTTGAAATTTAAATACTACGTATAGGTGCTTTGCTCTCTGTACTTGCTTATTTGATCCCAATATTAATTTTACTGTATTTACATTAACATAATTCTTTGCTACTGCTCTTTCATCCTCTCTCATGTTATCTTGATTTTCTTTACTCATAAATTCAGAAGAGTTTCTATAAATCAATGTATAGCTTTTTAAAAAGAGCTGACATTATGAAGTTTGTCTCTTGACTGTTATAAGAAAAATTATTTTGCTTGTGAGAAAATAGCTTCTTAACTCACTGTCAATAATCTGTCATGTTCTGTGTCTCTGCTGAAGTGAATATAGTAACTATGTCTTTGATGAGAATACACAGCCTAACATGGCTCATGATTCTCGGGTGGTGAAGTTTGAACAAGATAATATAGTTTTCTTATTCTTTCAGAAAAAAGCAAAGCAATAGTTTTGGAGAAGACAGAAGGTGGGGAAAATACCCAGTGACACTAGATTCTCTTTTTCTTTCTTTATTCCCAGATAAATTTAGGGTTTGGTTATATTTATTTAACATTTGCCTTAAAGTCATCCCTGGAATAATTGGTTTTGTGATGAGGAATTTACCTTTAAACCACTTGAACATTTATCAAGAAATAAGGGAAATTTTTGATGAATGGATGGACTAAAAAAAACTATCACCCACAAAACAAAAACCACACACACACACACACACACACACACACACACACACACACACTAAATAAATAAATAAATAAATAACAACAACAACAACAAAAAACCTGTAATATACACTCTTTCAGGGATCCGAATATCTATTATTTCCTTTTGTGCCACAATGAGGTTACCCTTTGGTTTTTTACCTCAGCTGCTCACTAAATTTTCTCCCACATTTCCTGCTAACTGTGAATTGCCTCTCAAGTCTTGATATTGACCTTCTCATATACTGTTATGCTCATCTGCTGTTCTCTGATCATGCAATGATTTTTCATTTCTCTATGGCAGGGTTTTCAATTCATCCACTATTAACATTTTGAATTGGGTTGGAAGGTGGAGAGTTGTACTGTTCTTTGTAAGATGTTGAGCAGTGTATCTGTCCTCTAATCACCACATGCAAGTAGTTCTCCCCCTCCCTTGCTGCTCTAGTTACAATAACCTAAAATATCTCTAGACATTCCAAATGTACCTCAGGGGAGAAAAATTGACCCTGGTTGAACCTCTGCCACATGGTGTTATTGGCTTGTTGCTTTTTTAAATCTATGGCAACAACTTCTTATGTTTTTGTTGAGTTTCTTCCCTGAGCTCTTCTAATCAATCTTCACCAATTCCTCAAAACACTCAGATATTAGTCAGGATGCTTTCTCCTTAGGTGGCCATTTTTTAAGTTAATAACCCATGGATGAATGCTGAGTTGGGTAATTCTTCCTCTACTGCATAGGCCTATTTTATCAGGACAGGAAAGGCTTCAAAATGGATGACCATTTTACTTTCATTAAATAGTAAGATTAGTTATTCTTACAAATCACGTCAAGCTCTTAAGTCAAATTATCTCAAGCTATATCTTCAATTTAAAGGAAAATTCTCACCAGCATATTAAAAAACAAAAAACAAACACCATGTTTTAAAGACTTTATTTTGACAGTCGTTTTTGGTTGATAGCAGAATTGAGAGGAAGGGACAAAGATTTCACATATATCCCACCCATGCATAACCTCCAGTATTATCAACATCCCCATCATTGTGTGTGTGTGTGTGTTGTGGGTTTGTATGGGTGTGTGTATTTTTTTATCCAGGAGGAACCTACATTGACATTTTGTAAATCAGTAGTTTATCTTAGGATTCACGGGTGCTCTACAAAAGTATATGGGTTTGAACAAAAGTATAGTAACATATATACACAATTATAATATTATAGAGATTATTTCCATTGACCTAAAATCCTCTGGCTCTGCTCATTCATCACCTCACCCCCAACCCACCCAATTTCTGTGAGCCGCTGATGTTTTATTGTATGCATATTTTTGCCTTTGCCCTATAGTTGAACACTATAACATATAACCTATTCAGACTATCTTTTTTTCACTTACTAGTATGCATTCAAGCTTTCTCTCTATGTTTCTCTCTATGTTTTCTTTCTATGTTGTGGCATAATAGCTCATTTTATAGTGCTCAGTAATATTCCACTGTCTGGATATTTATGCATTAATCTTATGAAGGATATCTCATTTCAAGTTTTGGCAATTATGGAAGCAGCATTTTTTAAAATATAGATTCTATTTTATCCTGTATTACTATATAAGCAAAAGTTCATTTATTTACTATTTGGTATTAGATGTTACTTACTATCTGAGCAGTTATAAGTCTCCTAATTTTAGTCTTCAAAACCCCATTTAATACATAGTTCAGCTCTAAAGTGGTAAGTTTTAATTGTCATAGGCTTCAATGCATAGAACAATTGGGATACTTGCACTGTCCATCTATCTGCAGGTTAGAGGAGGCAGGTGCTGCAGGACATGAAATCACCAGACACTGGTCCCACAGGGCCTTCTGAAGGATAGAAAAGGTATGTGTGTTGAGGTGGGCAGGGTATATATTTTCCAACAATGGACCTAAGACTTTTTCAGTTTCTCCTGCTACTATCCATGACCAAGTTTTCCTGGAATCGCAGAAAATATACATTATGTTCACTTTTTGCCCAGTCTTCTCTCCTATTGTAAACACAATCATATATGAACATATATAAGTGCATACATGCATATATACAATACGATTTAAATATTAAGATTAACAATCACTGAAATGAATTTTCCTTGCTTGTCCATTTTTCTTTCCAAAAGTCAGACACCTCATTATAATGGCATGTATTTCTGTACATAAATTACGGAGGGGGATGCGTTTGTATTCTAGGATGAAACAACTTGTTTGTAGTGCAGTGAAGGCTGGCCACGGCTCTGAAGTAAAAAGACAAAAGAGCCTCTGGACTTAAGTGGAAAGGGAGAGAATGGGATTGAAGATGCAGAAAAAAGCTAATAGCTATAGAACATTATTAAAAAGTAAATTCAATTAGTTCTGATATTAGAAAGATTTTTCTATTTTCTAAACATACAGAGTGTTAGAAATAAATTTGTCTTACAGTGAAAATCCTAATATATAAAAATCCTGGGTCTGTTACATCCACAACAACTAGGAGGCTCAACCAACCAGAAGTCAGTCCTGCAATCAGGGCTGGTTGCCGTGGAAAACCAGCACTGGCTGCTGAGAGGGCTGTGAATCAGGCCCAGAGAGAGGCCTGAAGAGAGAAGCAGGGTCTGATCCATAGCCTCTGTGGCAGTTGATCACTTTCCTCTTTCTTTCTGGACCTTGTCAGCAGCTGAACCTCCATTTCTCTCCAGGCCTCCACCAGGGCTGCTGATCAGCCCTGCCTCTCTGATCAGGCCCCATTGATAGCCCCAGAGACGCTGACTGGCATAGAAACCAACCAATCAAAACCAAATTGGCCAGCAGAGGAGCGCAGTTGAGGGAGATTAGGCCTGCAGGGGAGGGCAGTTAGGAGTGATCAGGCAGGCAGAGGCAGTTAGGGGCAATCAGGCTGGAAGAGAAGGGCACAAGATCAGGCCAGCCTTTGGGGAGAATCAGGTGTGCAGGGGAGGGAAGTTGGGGGTGATCAGGCCAGCAGGTGAGCAGTTAGATGTTAATCAGTCCAGCAGGGGAGCAGTTAGGGGGTTATCAGGCTGGCAGGGGAGTGGTTAGGGGGTGATCAGGCTGGCATGCAGAAGCAGGCAGGGAGGCAGGCAGATGAGTGGTTAGGAGCCAGCAATCAAGGATTATGAGAGAGATGTCTGACTGCTCTTTTAGACCAGATTCCTGTGGGATTGGGCTTAAACAGGCAGTCAGATATCCCTCAAGGGGTCCCAGATTGGAGAGGGTGCAGGTTAGGCTGAGGGACCCCCCCACTAGTGCACAAAATTAATGCACTGTGCCTCTAATATATGTATAAGAATTTTATCCCTTAGAGAAGTATCTTAAGTACTCTAAAGAAGTGAGGTGAGGCATCAAAACACATTATGCATTGAAAAGGTATCTCTTAGTTAAAATTGTTTAAAATAGACTTTAAAAATGTGATCTGTTAGTGACTAGTTTATACTATTTACTTTGAAAAAGTATTGTTTTAATGACATTTTTGTTTTGGTTATATCATGTTTAATGTAATAAAATTAAATTTAAGAATAAATATATGTGTATGTATATATTAAGCATTTAAATATGTTAAATAATCTAATTTAAATATGTTTAAATAATCTAATACAGTCTTCCTCATAGAAATATATAATTGTCAGGAGATTAACATTAGCAAGTATACTCTAATGTAAATATTAAGAGATAATAAGCAATAAAGCAAAGGGAAGCTTTTATTACTAAATAAACATAGGGGGGAATTATGAAAGAGAAGCATCAAATAAAAATAATTATCTAAGAAGAAAATATGTGTAGAGGTAAGAGCAACACTTAAAACAAATATAATTTATAATATCATGAATATAAAATATAGATAATATCCACAAACTAAAAATAAGCTACTACTGAAAAGAAAAACTGAAATCTTAAAAAAATTAAATTTGGTTATAGAAGTAAATCATACATTTAAATAAATAAAGAATTAAGTAGTATGATGAAACAAATTGGAGAAATTATTGGCTTGAAAGGCTGATCTAGGGAAACACATTGAAACTTCAACTATAATTTCTATAATACATGTTCAAAGGAACAGAATTAGAAGGGATGAAAGAAATAAAATAATCAAGAATTAATGGAAAAAATATTCTAAATCTGAAGAAAGACATAGTAAAAGACCTATCACTAGCCAAACAGGAGTAATAAAAAAATCCTCTACAACAATGAAAGTGGCATTGTAGGTACATTCTGAAAATATTTTCAGGAATCTGAGGAATAGATTTTGTTAGCAAATATCAGAAAAAGTATCAGAATAGTTTGAAAGTTTGTATTGGTATTACTAGATCCTAAGGAGGAAAAATACAGCAATATCTTTTAGAAAGGAGTAAAAGAAAACAGGTATCACTAAATAATTCTTCAAATATAATGTAAAAGACAAAGCCAAGAACTAAATAAATACAAGTACTTTATTGGTGGTAGACTATGCACATTTTGTAGGGAAAATATAAATTGTTAAATTTACTTTATTCATAAAATTAATGTATGTTCAATGAATAAAGTTAGTAAATAAAGCACAAGACAGAAAAATAATCACCCAAAAAAGTAAATCATTCATATTACCATTATCTGGAACATTTTTCAAGACTATTTTTATTTGTTTATCATATTTCCCCTACTGAAAAAAAGTTAGTTAACAATATAGGAAAACAGTATTGTATGTTAATAAATATCTCTCTATATAAAAGCCTAAGCAACCATTATGACTGGCCAGCATCTATGCCACTCACTAACCACCTCGGAGAAGATGCTCAATGCAGGAGCTTCCCCCTGGTGGCCAGGGAGCTCCACATCCAACCTCCAGCAGCCAGACAAACTTCCAATGTCCCTTCCTCAGGCTGGTCAGCCCTGATCAGCCCAAAAGGGACTGGGCAAAATGGTCCCTATCGCTCTAATCACTGGTCAGGCTGAGGGACCCCATGCATGTAACATATTTTCATTTTCTGTCCTGCATATATTATAAGAAGTATGATATATTTAAATAACTCTCTAGAGTTAGACATTTATTTTATTTTCCTGTTATAAATTTATAAGTACAATAAATAATTGTATACAAACATGTTTGCATATATGTCATATTATTTTATTTATTGGAATGAACCTTGTATTCTTTATATTACTTAAGTGGTATGCTTAGGAATCAGTTGATTTCACTTAGGAGTCAAGCATCCAAAGTAGATGTGGCCAACCAAAGTTTTTCACACTTAGAGTGAGCCTAACAGAAATGCCATAAACTATGTACCCAAAATTCCTCTGCCTTTATTTCTACTATTGGTCTATCAAAGATTCTAAGGAAAACAATCTGTGAATATCAAACTCAACTAGAGTGAAAATATTGAAGAGATAAATGACTATCAATATGCATTTAGTAATTTTATGATTTTTTGTGTTATTTTTTTCAAATTTTCCTCTATCACTGATTAAGTTAATGCAAGAAAAAAACAAAAAAGAAAAGTTTATCCGGATATTTTAAGATCTGCTAGAGTTTGATGAGGATCTTGGAACTGAATAGAAATACTAATGTGAAAAATTATCCGAGTACACAACTGGATACTAATGTGTTATAAAGAAGTTTCCTTCCAATGGAAAAGAAATTCGAAGCATGATCTGATAGTCTAGAGGACTAAATTTATAATATCTAAAAATCTAAAAGAAACTTTAAAATGTAAACATCTGTGGTTTAAAGCAAGCAAAATGATAATCTGTAATTATTAAACATATATTTCTTTTTCTAGGGATCTGATCTTTTAACCTATGAAAATAGTCTGGGTTTGGATTATATATATATTATTAAGTTATATGATTGTAATGTGATAAAATTGAAGTTTCCTTGTAAAGTTTAAGTCTATATTATATTTTGCTCCAGCATAAAAGGAAATAACAAAGATTTCATTTTTTATAACTATAGCAATACATGATTCAATACATGATTCTGTCTACTATTGTCCTCATATCTGGCATGGATTAAACTCTAGGTCCCTGGACTTTACTCTGACTTTTTTAACAGAAATCTGATAGCCCATTCTTATTTGAATTCTTCATTTAGGGAAAGGAAAGAAAAATACACAACTTCCCCACCTGTTAAGCAGTCTTTACCCTTCTTTCTCCAAAATATTACATTTTTCTGATGTTTACTTTAATTAACTATTGTATAGTTACAAAACTGAAATGATGTGAGTACTCACATAAAAAATCTTCATACAGAAACATGAAACTCCAATAGGGACAAAAGAAACTGAGTTTTATTACCTTTATATCTCAAAGAAAGCAAAATATATAATGGGATTTAGAAAATTTGTTTCAGAAATCATCTAACAATTTACATAAATGTTGGTGAATGTAAATACTGCATGTGATCTGTCCTTATGGAAATAACTTGATTTGATTAAAAAATGAAAATATTTTGCTTTGCTGATGATGAGAGTTTATAAAATGACTTTGTTATTTGTTCAGAAATTTGTTATATTTACTACTCTGATTAATAATAGGTTGATTTTTTTTCATATCCAGTGGGTTTCCTCTTTAGCTGGGACAATATTTAAGCTGAAGGTACATGAAAAGTTAAAATATCTGAAGTTAACCATAGTAAAGAGAGCATTTAAATGGATTCCCTGTATAATTATAATTATCAAAGTAGTTTTTCTCATTCATCCAATTTTCTATTATGTTTTCCTTTACATTTTGATTGGCTCAGTACCATGTGTAATATTGCCTTTTCTTGGGATGAACGACAGTGGTCCATACAGGGGGAAAATTGCCTATGAGAAAATCTGTACCATATTTACACACATAAAGAAAGTAATCACTTGAAAATCATAAAAGTGTGGTATGCTGTGAATACCACTTTTCCATGATTGTGACAAAGTGTTTTATGAAATGAAACAAAAAATCTTTGGTTTGTCCAAAAATCTTAATAGCATAACAAACCATAAAAATACAACTGCTACATGTGGGTTTGATAGCACCCAGTCCCTTACCCCTTTCATTGATACATGAAAATGTCTATTTGAGGTATAAAATATTTTTGGTAAAGTCAATAGTGAACCCAAAATATAATTTTTCCAAACCTACTACTTTACTGATTTATTATTTGTGCTCTATACATAGATGTAATTTTGTAATTTGTAAAACTGGTCACAAGTTAAACACTAATAAAGAAAAAGATAGAGCATCAAAAAGTTTCCACCTTTATAGGAAAAACAAGACTTGGGTCATTAGACTTCAATAGCTTTTAATGTCTGGGGACATTGAAACAATTACCCATTGAAGAAAATGATTTAGCTGGCTGTGAAAGCTATTCAGGAGTAGCTAAATACTTACAAATGCTTTACGGGTTTGGTCTGTGAGTTTAATGGCCAACTCTGGACAGATGATGGACTTTGCTATTGGAATTGTTCTGCATGGTGGAAAGCTGTCCTAGAAAAACAGGCAAAATCTGTTGGTCCTATTACAAAATACAGAAATATTTAACAATGTGTCTTTCTAACCATCCTCTCACAAGTACACATATTCAAAATAGAAGAGGTGTCAGAAATACAATTTCAATGAAGTCAATAAATGTGATTATAAATTCTTGAAAGGCTAGTTTCAACAGTCTCCCTTTTTAAAAAAACTATATTTTATTGATTTTTTAAAAATATGTTTTATTGATTTTTTTACAGAGTGGAAGGGAGAGGGATAGAAAGTCAGAAACGTCGATGAGAGAGAGACATCGATCAGCTGCCTCTTGCACGCCCCCTACTGGGGATGTGCCCGCAGCCAAGGTACATGCCCTTGCCGGAATCGAACCCGGGACCCTTCAGTCCGCAGTCTGACGCTGTATCCACTGAGCCAAACCGGTCTCTGCTATTTTATTGATTTTTTACAGAGAGGAAGGGAGAGGAACAGAAAGCCAGAAACATCGATGAGAGAGAAACATGGATTAGCTGACTCCTGCACACCCCTCCTGTGGAAATGTGCCCGAAACCAAGGTCCATGTCCTTGACTGGAATTGAACCCGGGACACCTGAGTCTGCAGGCTGACGCTCTATCCACTGAGCAAAACCGGCTTTAGCAACAGTCTTCCTTAATATATGTCTTCCAAAGCATCACCAGACTGGGTCAGTAAAAATCTAATATTGATACCAAATTTTTGGACTGGAACCCATATTCTTTGTCCACTGGAATCAAAGAATGACTCCATGGACAGAAAGTGGTATAGCAAAGGTGAGGATTTATTGAAGAACAAGTACAGACTCCCATGTGGGAAAGGGAAGAGTCCCACAGAATGGACTCCCAAGTAGGGAGGGGGAAAAGGTCCCACTGAGTTCCTATTCTCTATGGCTTATAAAGCTGCAGATGCCAGTGCCTTGATATCCCCTCTGATTGGTCACTATTTCCTTAGACTGGTTACTATAGTAACTCCTGAGCTCAAAAGTTCAACCTCACATGAGACATGTGAGGTTCTTTCCCCCTCCTTCACCCCCATCCTTCCCTATGGGTTTTCTAGTCCCCTTGGGCTTTCTTCCTCTCCTTTAGAATGCAGGGCTTCCTTCTATTTATTTTTAATTATAGACCTTTTGTTGTTCCCAGTTCCCTCATTCTTAGAAATGCACCTGTTGCATCTTTCCAGCTCCCCCATTCAATGGAAATATACTTTCTGCTGCTCTGTAGCCCTGTGCTTCATTCATAGCCCCCCTAATTTCCGAAATTTCTAATATTTCCTAAACCTGTCCTATCTTACTCTCAAAATTCCTGTTTCAATATCTGCATCTTTTGGAAAGAAAACTTCCTAAAAATGCTGAACCTCCTTTCTCTTGTGACATCATCAACCGATTTGCCAAAAACTTTGATAATGCATTAGCTTTCTTGAAGTTCTGTATCTCAATGAAAATCATATGTCATATATGGACATATACCCCAACTCTACTACAATATTTTCTTAGAATGAATAATCAGGTGCTGGAGATTAAATAAGCACTGAGAATCATCAGATCTACACTTGCAAACTCATAAAGTTGATTTGTGTACAAGAATCCACAATGGCCCAGCCCACTCACAATCCTAAACCTAAATCTGCCCGAATTTACTGGGAAACACCTGTCAGAGAAACCTAACTTTCATCACGTTGGGATAGCAAGCTTGTTTCACACTCCACAACAGGACCTATCAGGAAATCACCTACCACTTAGCAGCCAATCAATCATACCCTATTTCTGTGTTGTCTCTTCTAGTCTCTACAAAACTGTCTCTGGCCCCAAATTTCTCTAGTTTAGTACAATGTATTGCTTGTGAGGCTCTGTGCTCCCTCTTGTCATTCGACAATTTTGGAGGCTTAACTGGGACCAGACAACAGCTTCTGAGGATTCCAGGACTGCTCCTAGATGCACGTGAAAGTGCTCACAGAGTTCCTTTGGTTGGCTGCCTCTTCCCCATCCTGGGGATCTCAGGTAAGCTTCTCAAGGAATGAGCTCCGCTTATTTTGCGTCCTGAGCTCTTTCCTTTTGTTGCTCCTACTTCTTTTGGGTGGAAATTGGTGTGTGAGAGACTTTTCTGGGTGAAACAACATTTGTGTTTGCGGTCAACTTCACCTGCAAAGTAAATGCCTGCTGGCCATCCTGGCCGGTCTCCAGACCTGTGTACATACGAGAAACAGGAAGTATGGTTGAATTAGGGAGGGTTCTTTCACAGGAAAATAATGGGTAAAATTCTATCTAATAAAGAACCATAGCAGCTGTTGGGGACTCACAAAGCCTCAAGTGTATGCACAGCATTAGCTGCTGGGATCTTAAGAAGAAGAATTAAATCGCAAAGTTCAAACCTTTTTGACAACAGCACATAAACATCTAAGTAGGCACAAGTTGGATTATTAAGAGCCATTGGGGCATCTGCCACTATAATGAATTTTTCAAGAAAGGAATAGTAGATCTGTTGCTAAAGGGAATTTCAGAAGCCAAAACTGCAAAATTCACCCACCTTTCCCCCTTTTTTTACACAGGAATTAAAGATATTTGGGTTTATTAGTAAATGTGTTTTGTGTCACATTGGAAAAATTGCTGTGAGGAAGACTATACTTTTATAAATCATGAAATTTACTTGTAAATTTGACAACCCACAGAATGCTAGTGTAGCTCTCTCTAAAACTGGATCTGTTGCTTCCATTTTATAAAAACCTTAGTGATTGCATTGGGCCCTCTAATAATCCAGGATAATTACCCATCACCAGGGCATTAATTTAATAACAGCTGAAAAGTCCCGTTAGCCATGTGAGTTTTCATATGGCCAGTTCCAGTAATTAGGACCCTTATCCAGTCTATCAGAAATGCCTAAGGAAATTTCACAAACAAATGTGTACAGATATTTAAAGGTGACATGTGGATTCTAGAAGGACAATGAGATGTACTAGAACATTCCTGCCATTTACAGTATGTTTGGACCTCAGAGGTGTCATATACCAGCAAATTATTCATTCCCTAAATCAGTTTTATCATTTCTTGAATGGAGGTGTAAATCAAGGGTTCTTATGAGACCTATGACTGCACATTGTAAACTGCTAGTTGTTAGTAATATTATGTAGATGATTAAAATCATCCATACATTTTTTCTCTTCATTTCTATGTCAGATACTGTTGTTTCTAGAAATTTAAGCGCATCTGTAAAAGTTAAAAAGGCAAAAATGAAGGTAGGTACGGGAAAGGTACTGGAAAGCTATGACTTTTAAATTATGAATGAGGTTTCAGTTAAGCGTATAGTGTGGGAAAAGGCACCCAGGAAGGTGAAGCAGCATGAAAAAGCCACACGTGCACGAATGTATGTTAGTTCATTTTAGATTATCCAGTCCTTGAGGAGAATGGGTGGTTTTTGCTGATATCTAGAACATAAACCCACACAATTAGGAACTTAATAACTCTTTTAACGAGAGTGGCAACTACAATATCTAATGCTATACTGGTTGGGCTTTTATGTAAGCTCTAGTTAAAATGTAAACATGTTTGTAAGCATAGCAAAACTCCTTTTAAGTCATTTTTTCTCTCTTGTTTATAACCAGATATTTTCATTTCATTAAGTATCTACTAATGAAAATGTAAATGTCAGTTTAAATAGTAACTGTGTTACTTGAAGTAAGAAGCATCTACACAATAATGAAGAAGAGGAATGAGGAGAAAGAGAAAAGACACACACAATTGTATTCATCCAACCATTCACTCACTGCAGGCTTATAATATGTCCTAGCAAAGGAGAGTGAATGTTGCAGGAGAGGGACCATTTTAGGGGGGATTGCTGCCTAAAGTGAAGAGTGAGCTATGTAAAAATTGGCACAGAGGGATGGAATGCTCTCCTGAGTAAGACAAGTTTTCCGTTTAACAGGACTAAGGCCGGGGGTGCCATTAGAGGTGCAGTTGCTGAAGTAGGTAGGATCCACACTACAGAATATGCATATACCTTGCTAACATGTTTATGTACTTTCTTCTCATTGAAGGTGACTTTTTCTTGTCTCAATTCACTACCTCATTCTTCAAGATTTCTCTTTTTTCCTGTCTGGCTCAGCCTCCCATTTTTATAAACGTGTTTATGTTATCCATGAAGCTCTCATGTTACAGAAAACTGGAAAAGAACCAAGCAATACTTAGAGAGATAGAGTTACATTTATTACACACGGGTCCAGAGGAAAATGTCTCTCAAATTCTGGGCCCCAACATCGAAGAATTTTCCCTATTTATATGTTTTGATCTTCTTTTTCTCCCAAATATGGTGTGTTTCTGGTCCCTTTTGTAAGTTCTTAAAGAGCCCCTATGTGCTGGGGCCTTGAGACCTCAACCAAAGGCCTGGCCTGGTGCCAGCCAGCACTGATAATTTCGTGTTGGGAAGGTATAAATAATGGCCTCTCTGAAGTAGGAGTAGTCTTATTTTCCTTATTATTTAAGCAAGGAAGCAAGCATTTACAGAAGCCAAAAAGCAGTGTTAAAATTTCAAACAGTTTTTCTATAAGATGGATGCTTCATTCAGAGCACCTACCTTTCCTATTGAGCTTTGGATCAGTATAACTAACCCCCCCAACCCCTACAGATGGGCTGCTGAACACTGCAATAGAAAACCACATGATTTAAAAAAATGTATGACTAAAAATCTGTGGTTTCCACTAACAGCTAGTGCCTAAATGCTATGTCTGTGGGTTTGCTCCACCAATCACATCAGGACTACTATACTCAGATCCCTTGCTCTGTAGTTATCACTCATATCTTATGCATTGAAATGGTTTAAATGTGTGTGTAGATGCATATATATCAAGTGTATCATTATAGAATGGCTGTTTGTTCCTGAACTTTACATAAATAACATTTTGTAGAGTGTACACTTTTGTGTCAGGCTTTTTGGCATTTATGTAAGAATGGTAATTTTTTCATCTATGAATGGAAGAATTCATTAGTCTATAATGCACTGAACTATTTGCGCCTCGAGCTTTCTTTCTGAAAAGATTTTAAATTATTCAATATTTTAATAGATATAGAATTATTTAGATTTTATTCTTGTATGTTCTAAATTGTTTTGTTCAGGGAATGTACTCATTTCATTTCAGTTTTGAAATTGACTTAAAGTCTGAAATGTCTTGCAGCTTTCCCAAGGAATGGTTAAATTTTAGTGTTTACATATTCTTTTATCTAATGTATTAAATATAATAATCATAGTTATTTTGAAGTCTTTAACTGTTAACTTCAAAGTCTGTATTCAGAGTCTGTTTATATTCATGATTTTGCTTCCAGATTATTGATCACATTTTTCTTATTTCCATTTCTAGATATTTATTATTATATTATTATTAATGATTTGTTGGCCATCTTAAATTTATTTATATTTTATTTATGCTGAAGTTACTAGTATATTACCCATAACTTTAAATAATTCTGCAGTTTCCAAAGCTTTGGACTTTACTACCTATCCTTTTTAAACTAAAGGTGTGTTTTAGCACTGCACTTATTGGATACTTTTCAGCAAAGAGTTTCAGTTAGTCTTAGTCACATATAAACCAATGTCATTTTTTATTTTTTTAATCATCACCCAAGGATATATTTATTGATTTTAGAGAGAGGAAGGAAGAAAGAAGGGGAGAAGGTAAAAAGAGGAACATTGATGTGAGAGAAAAATATCAATTGGTTGCCTCTAGAACACACCCCAACTGGGGACTGAACCTGCAACCTTGGTATGTGCTCTGACTGGTAATTCTACCCACAACCTTTTCATGCCTGGGATAATGCACCAGCCAACTGAGCCACATCAACCAGGGATTAGTGTTATTGTATCTAGTCTCATCTGGTCATATAACCAGGAATAATTCTATGATATGTTTTCATCAAATTAAAATTTTATTTTCACTCATCACCAGCATGATAGTGGGAACAATATTTTAGCCCAGTATAAGGCAAAACAATATTTTCTTCATGCATCTTCTTTATTATATTTTTAATCCTTAAGTGAGGATATATTTTGTTGATCTGAGTAAGAGAGGAAGGGGGAGGGAGAGAGAGAAACACAGAGAGAGAAACAGAGAGAGCAGAGAGAAATATTGATCTGAGAGAAACATGGAGCAGTTTCTCTGTTCCCTGACTGGGAATAGAACCTGCCACTCCTTACTGTCCAGAAAAATGCTCTATCTAACTGAGGCACACTGGCCAGAAACTTCTCTTTATTTATTGGAACTTGTCACATTCTTTTCATGTAGATGTCAACTTATTTTTTTTAAGTCATCTAAAACCATGGTCAATCAAGGAAATCTCTTTATATACTACTATAATCTTCTGAATTCTAACATCAATCAAATCCATCTCCTAAGTTATGGTGAATAATCATAACAACTACCTATTGAATATTTATTGTTTGTCAGGAACTATATATGGTTCTTTATACTAAACTAGAGGCCCGGTGCACAAAATTCATGCACGGAGGTTGGGGGATGTCCCTTAGCCCAGCATTCACCCTCTCCAATCTGGGCCCACTTGAGGGATGTCTGACTGCCTGTTTAGGCCCGATCCTGGTAGGATCGTGCCTAAACGGTCAATCGGACATCCTTCTCACAATCCAGGATTGCTGGCTTCAAACTGCTTGCCTGCCAGCCTGAATGCCCCCAACTTCCCTCCTCTGCTGGCCTGGTCACCCCTAACTTCCCTCCCCTTAGCCTTGAGTGCCTCCAACTGCTCTCCCTTGCAGGCCTGGTCCCTCTCAACTGCCCTCCCCTGCTGGCTTAATTGCCCACAACTGCCTTCCCTTGCAGGGCCTGGAACCTCCCAATGGACCTCCCCTGCTGGCCATCTTGTGGTGGCCATCTTGTGTCCACATGGGGGCAGCCTTCTTGTGTGTTGGAGTGATGGTCAATCTGAAAATTACTCTTTTATTAGATAGGATAGAGGCCTGAAGAGTGTCCCAGATCAGGGTGAGGGTTCCTTTGGGGCAAGGGGCGGCCTCGGCGAGGGGCCTGTGGAAGTTTGCAGGATGGCCACGCCCCCCAGCAAGCCAGTGGATGCCCTGGTATCTGGGATTAATCTGTGTCTACAATTGAAACTTTGCAGCCTGGAATGGAGTAAAGCCTTCTGCTCACCCTGGGGCAGCAGCCATTTGTGTTTGGAACTTTGTAATCTAGAGTGGAGGTCTAGGCCAGCAATAGCACGCTAAAAATTTGGCTTCTTCTGTTGCCAGGGAAACCCAAGCCTCTGTTCTCTCCAGCTGAGTGGCTGCCGCCATTTCTGTATCTTTTATTATTAAAACTTTGTAACATGGAGTGGAGGCCTAGGCCCACAAAATGGCAGGCAGAAAGCTTGGCTTCCTCTGTTGCTGGGGAAACCCAAGCCTTCCTCCTGCTCTCAGTGGTGGCAGCCATCTTGGTTAAAATTTATTTGCATAATCTGCTCCTGATTTGCTGGTGGGCGTGGCTTGTGGGTATGGCAAAGGTACGGTCAAATTTGCATATTACTCTTTTATTAGATAGGATAGCACTAATTTTTATAAATCAAGAGGACATGTGTTAGTACATCTAGTTTATATATTAGAAAGCTTAGCTTCAAAAATAAAGTAACATATTGATAAACAGTAGCTATAAACATTACATTTATCTTTCCAATTTTTCTGTTCTGAATTGTATCACGGCAGGGGCATTCTTGAAGGGAAATAATGCATATGACCAAGACTGAACTTTTTAATTAACTGTTGCAGCTTATAGTGTATTTTATATCATATCATACAAACATAACAATCTAAGTAGCTTTTTCTCTCAACTCCATTGAATTTTATCAACCGTTCTTCAGAAAGAATAGTAGAGCTTTCAGATTCTATTATTAAATACAAATTCTAAATCAAAAATAGCCTGACATTTAGGTCAGCTCCCTATAAAAGTAGAGAATCCTTTAAAGAATAAATGCACAAATCTTCAATGTGTGTAATTGTATGTTTTTGTATGTGTGTGTGTGTGCATATATGATATTAGTATAGAGTAAAATTTGAGGTGAAGAATGGGAAAAAATTAGACAAGTATGATCAGGCCACAAGAGCCATACAGTTTGAATTATATATCTGAAGCCAAGGACCACTTCATTCAAGAGTTGCACTTTAGATAGCATACTCTGCCTGTGTTATGCAGAGGGTTGGAATATCAACTGGGGACATTAAAATAGTCAAGGTGGAAAAGGATAGGAATGTGTGATGTATCAGATATGTTTAAACATGGTTACAGTGAGTGGGGTCTGTACCATAAAAAGCATGCCTTTTAACATATATTTGGGAGAGAAAATAGTAATATAATGTTCAGTTCTTATCCAAAAGGAAAAGTAAAAATTGTCCTCAGGTATCAAATTCCAGTTGCTTTGCTTTGAAATTTGACAGTTTTTTGGGGAAACAGCCTGTAAATAAGGAAGGCTATGTATCAGAGGAAACTTATATGTGATTTTTAAAAACGTGGTAGTTTGCTAGTTACCTTCCAGAAAATGCATAGATAGTAAAATCAATCCTTGAGATGCATAGATAGTGAAATCAATGCAGCACTTACGTGGCATATGTAGTGCCTGTCCCCGGGGAAGTAGACAGTTGCACATTTACAGCTGCATTTTCATAGACAGCACTTTCTCTCTCAACACTACTCAGTATCCATTATACTATGGAAAGCACCAACATGTACTTTTAAATACAAAATGCAACATTCTGTTTAAAGCTTATGATGATTTTTTACTTTTTGAGATACTTTAGCACACTAGTATTTCAGTGCCTTTTGTATGTAGGAGAGAATCTAGACATAAAAACTCTGAGGAATAATCACAGACACATTTTGCTTCCTCAGAAGGAAAATTTAAAGTAATAATAAAATCATTGCTTCTGAATGAAAGACAAATATCACATCTATCAATATAAATGGATTTCTTTGGTAAAATGTCTCATGTATTGAAATATTCTACTACTGTAACATTTTTATTAGAAATAAGAAGAGAAGCAAAATAAAGGTGGAGGTTGAGAGAAGTAGGAAATGGAGGGCTTATATTTTCTGTAATTAAGTTATAGTTTATATGAATTGATTTGAGTATTGGTTATACTCCACTATCTTTCTCTTAACACAAGTCAATTACAATACCATTGGTAGCCTAAGAGGAAATTTGAGGCTTGAAATGTCTGTGTGGGAGTCTAGAAATGAGAATCTCATATACGAACAAACATATATTAATGTTTTTTATTCTCTTTTATGGTTCTTAGTTTAAATGTTATTATTTTCCCTATAAAGATGTAGCTCATGCTTAATATCACTCTGATTCTTTAAAAGCTTTATCAATTTTCTTCTAATATTAGCCATGGGTAACATGTATTTTGACTTATATATATTCATGTGAGTTTTTCTTACTCTCAAATATTTCCAGATAAATCTAATGCAAAAGTTACTAATGAAACTTGCTTGATTGTAATGTATTTTCTTGTTAAAGCATTGTTTTGTTTGGCTTCTATTTGAATATGTAATTTATCTGATTCCATTATTCTTTGAGACCTCTGGTAAAAGGCTTTGGCAGTATTCTTCAAGGTTAAGTTTTTTATCATAGTCTTGATTAAAACAAAATATACTGATGTAATTTTGGAAAATAAGTCATACATTGTCATGGAAGACAGAACCAGATTTTCAATATACCTCAGCAAGTAAAATAATGATTAAAAATAAAATGGTGAAATTTAAGATGAGTAAGTATGAAGTCTTAAAAATAAAATTCAGGAGTTGGAATAAATTTGATACAAAAATGTGAAAAAACTCTTACAAGTTTCAGTTCACTGCAAGCTAGAAGTGTCATCTGAATTCCTGTTGGGATCTTGAGGATATATTTTCTGTCTATTTCATCTGTATATCAACCACAGACCTGTTAAGTGGCCTGCACATAGCAGGAAGAGGTAAATATAAGCATTGAAAAGACAGGAGCCCTGGCCAGGTGGCTCTGTTAGTTGGCTTGTCATCCCATATACCAAAAGGTTACAGTTAGATTCCCAGTTAGGGTGCATGTGGGAGGCAACCAATCAATGTTTCTCTCTCACATCAACATTTCTTTCTCTCTCGAGGAAATAAATATATACCCTTGGGTAAGAATTAAAAAAGAAGAGAGAGGAAAAATATCTGTCTTTTTTTTTAGAGCTGAGTGTTGCAACTTCTGGCTCTAAAAGGTACATCTTGGGGCTTCAGTGTTTTCCTTTATCAGAAGAGCTGGTCTTATTGAATAATAAGATTTCTTTTAATCTTAATTACCATTATTAACTATGAACTTATATAACACATATGCAAATAAGTCTGTCAAAAGAAGGCAACTAAACCCTAGCTGGTTTGGCTCAGGGGATAGAGCATTGCCCTGAGGACCAAAGGATCTGGTTGGATTGTGGCCAAGGGCATGTTCCTTGGTTGCAGGTTCTCCCTGGCCCTGGACCCTGGTCCAAGCTCATGCAGGAGACAACCAATTGATGTGTATCTTTTACATCCATGTTTCTCTCCATCTTTCCCTTTGTCTTGTACTTTCCCTAAAAATCAATGGGAAAAATATCCTTGGGCAAGGATAAACAAAACAATAAAAACAAAACAAAATAAAGACAACTAAGCTAATGTTGGGATTTTGTCTTTCATAAACCAATTGATGGACTTCCAGTGGTAAAGACAGTAGCTCTATCTCAGAAGCCAAAATGTGAATCAATGGATAAATGCTCTAATCAAAAGGTTGTTTTTTACTAAAAGAAGTGTCACCTATAATATTTAAATAGTCCGACTATCTGTTAGATAAAATTTAGAGAAAATGTGTACAGCCAGTGTGAGGTAGAAATAAATCTAGATTTATTTTTAAATATAATTTGGGTATTTGAATTGTGTGCAATACAAACATTTTGTGTGGAGCAGAAGAGATACTTGAAATAGTTTGAAAATATTTGAAGTAAGTAGTTTTCCAATAATTTAAGAATGTTATACTAAAACTAGAGGTCAGGTGCACGGAATTCATGCATGGGGGGTGGGGATGTCCCTTAGCCCAGCCTGCACCCTCTCCAATCTGGGACCCCTCAAGGGATGTCCCACTGCCTGTTTAGGCCTGATTCAGTTCACTGCAAGCTAGAAGTGTCATCTGAATTCCTGGGAAGGGGCCTAAATGGGCAGGCGGACATCCTTCTCACAGTCCAGGACTGCTGGCTCCAAACTGCTCACCTGCCTGCCTCCCTGATTACCCCTAACCGCTTCTGCCTGCCAGCCTGATCACCCACCAACCAGCTTAATTGATGTCTAACTGGTCCCCTGCCAGCCTCTTTGCCCCCAACTTCCCTCCTCTGCCAGCCTGGTCACCCCTAACTTCCCTCCCCTGCAGGCTTGATCACCCCCAAATGCCCTCTGTTGCAGGCCTGGTGCCTCCCAATCACCCTCCTCTGCTGGCCATCTTGTGGTGGCCATCTTGTGTCCACATGGGAGCAGGATCTTTGACCACATGGAGGCAGCCCTCTTGTGTGTTGGTGTGATGGTCAATCTGCAATTTACTCTTTTATTAGATAGGCTAGAGGCTTGGTGCATGGGTGGGGCCAGCTAGTTTTCCTTGGGGTGAGGGGCGGCCTGGGTGAGGGGCCTGTGGAGGTTTGCAGGTAGGCCAAGCACCTAGTGACCCAAGCGGAGGCCCTGGGATTTGAGATTAATTTATGTCTACAATTGAAACTTTGTAGCCTGGATTGGAGCCAAGCCTTCTGCTTGCTCTCTGGCAACAGCCATTTCTGTATAGAATTTTGTAGCCTAGAGTGGAGGCCTAGGTTGGCAATGGCAGGCAGAAAGCTTGGCTTCCTTTGTTGCCAGGGAAACCCAAGCCTTACTCCTGCTCTCAGTGGCAGCAGCCATCTTGGTTGGGATTTATTTGCATAATCTGCTTCTGATTGGCTGGTGGTGTGGCTGTTGGCGTGGCTTGTGGTTGTAGTAAAGGTACGGTCAAATTTGCATATCACTCTTTTATTAGGATATTTCAAAAAATAGAAAAATATCCTGATGATAATATTTTTCATATGAAAAGGTTTAGCTGGGAAAATTATGGACAATTTATAATTCATTTGATCACCACCTTTCACAATCCATTGTCTCTATCAGTCTTCATGTCCTATCAATTTCACCCTCTGTTAATGTTAGAATTCAGTATTCTGTTCCCCTGAAAATCCATTTAAAGATTCTATTTGTTTTCTATTTCCCTCTCCTGTAAGTTATCTTATATTATACCTCAAGAAAAATCAACTACAGTGGGAATAACTAATGTTGTGGAGAAAGAAAAAGTCTGGATTATTATCTTTGAGTAGTCAAGAGTGAGTAGGATCTAGTGTTTCCAGAAATCCTTGGCACAGACTTTTAAATGCCTAAGAAATGCTCAGTATATTTCAGAAATATGAGTTTAAAAAAGATCTATAAAAATATAAACATTATACTTTTTACTAGAGTGATATCTGAATTGATAATGATAATTCCTTTTAATTTAAATTATAATTGACAAAGTTAGCATTTATTCAGGTGCATTTTTATAATCTTAAAAACTTATCTATAGTGCATATAATTATTTTCTCAATTTTAAGGAAAAGGAACCCGAGGCTCAGAAATGCTAATTGTTGCAACTAAATAAAAAACCAGAAAGTCTTGAAAGTGGAATGCAAATAATAAATTTTGGGCTTACAGCCTAGTCCTTTTGAATACACTTTGCTAAGTTTAATTTAAAGACCCTCTTTACTGCCTTCATCCACACTGGAGTACCTAGAAGTTCAAGATTACAGAATATTCAATCTGGAAGTGTCCTCAGATTTCTATTCAAACAAAATGACATTAATATCCATACAGCTAATTGATGGCAAGATCCCGTTGTCGTGCAAAGCTTCAAGACTGTTAAATGGTCAAGATAATTACAAAATGAAAAGAATGTTTGTCATATGTCTTGAATTCTTCCAACTCTTCATCATCCTAATACATTGGAAGGTTGCTAATCTCTCTGTAATCTGTACAAGTAGGTTATCAGTTACCAATGCAGAATCATGAAATCTTATTAATCGATCAGATCAGCTCTTCTGATAGAGGAAGACACTGAAACCCAGAATTGTGAAACTATAAATCATGAAATTAATACAACCATATTTAAAAATAAGTTACTTTAATCTATTTTGGTACAGATAGTTACCTCTTATGTAAATATGTAATCTTTTAAAGAAAATTATATTTATTTATTATTACTACATCTTTCCTTTTCAAATTTTTTATTATTGACACTATTCCAGATGGTCACCATTCCCTCTGCCTTTGCACAGTTCCATCCAGGCCAAGTGACTCCACCCACCAGTACATGAATTCACACTAGTCCTCTAGCGTGTGTGTGTGTGTGTGTGTGTGTGTGTGTGTGTGTGTGTACAAAATTTGTGCACGGGAGGGGAGAAGGGGGCCAGGGAATTGTTCCCTCAGACCTGCCTGCACCCTCTGCAATTTGGGACCCCTATACCTTTTTCTTATCTAGCTAACTTCTTCATATTTAAAAAAACTGAAATATCACCTACTCTAGGAAAACCTCTTTGAACAAATGTCTTTACAATCTATATTAAGTATTGTCATAGTATACCATTCTTTTTCTTTAAAAGCTACTTAGAATGGATGCAATTTGGTTTTCATTCTTGCATCTGAATTTTTTCTTCTTGCTTTTGTAATAGCAAAGCTTATCCAATTTACATTTGCCCTTCAAGGGCTTATATTTGATTCAGTTTCTAGTTGGCTCACTGCTTTTTTTTTTTAAAGCAATACATTTGGGTTGTGATAGTAATTCTCACTTGTAATCAAGCCTGTAAGTTTCTCTATCTAAATATTTCTATAATACCTATCACTTTAGCATACCAGAGATTGTATTCATTTATAGAAAATAACAATAAATGTCACCTGATCATTTGATCTTCTAGTAATATTTTATAGCAAGATGTATTATTCTAGTAATTTAACTATTACAAAACTGAGGCATACAGAAATAAATTACATTGAACAATAAAGAATGATTCAAATATCAAAGCATAGTATACTTAGGGCCTCCCTTGTCCTGTGCCTCAGATATAGCATAGTACACAATTCACGTGGAACTCAGCTTCATTTAAAAGGGAAAGAGATGCCATACTCATGAAGCAGCTACTTCCACACATATTTTTTTATTTATTTTATTCATAGCAAGTACTCTTTGTACTGATTATTGGAAAATTTTCCTAGCAATTGCCTCTTTGTATTGATGCCTTCCATTTTGAGGTTATTACTGTGCTTTTATCATCCACTCGCTCTAATAAGATTTTAAGGGCAGAGATCATGACTTGAGCTTGTGATTCTCTGTTATAGTGCCTAGATAAATATTCAAAGGCCATCTAGTCCAAATGACTTGTGTTGAGAGAGGCCCATCATTGCTGGAGACCTCTGATTTCTATTTAAGGGCCTCACTTGTTCTGTGCCTTTAGAGGGGTGAGTAGTGGTTGAGGGAATTTGAGGACATCCAGACAGAAGTCTCCTCCTAAAATATTTTGCTAAGCTGACCATGGGGATCACAGGGCATTTGTCCAATTAAAATCCAGATACACAGGAATTACAAAGGCACTGGTCTCCTACTGCTAATGCATGGGGATCAAACCCCAGCGTGCAAGAACTCTATTCCCCAGTCAGGACCAGGCAATTGCGTAGACCTGGGTTGGTGCTTCTAACTCTATGGAGAGGGAGACTTCCCATGGCTGCGAGCTAGAGGCCCTGGACTCCGTACCACGCATCCAAAGAGGTTCCTAGCACAGGTTGGTCAGCAAAGCAGTTTCTTTGCTTGGAATTGTGGGGCTGCCTGTCCTGTCCCGTCTGGGCTTTGCCTGTCAGTTGGCTCCATGATCACAATGGCAGTCTCGGCTCTGCCTGTCCATTTCACCCTGTGATCGTGATCATGATCGTGGGTCTGGGCTCTGCCTGTCTAATTTGCTCTGTGATCAGGATTGCGGGTCTCAGCTCTCCCTGTCCAGTTCCCCTGTGATGGTCATGGTGGGTCTCAGCTCTGCCTGTCCTGTTCCCCTGTGATGGTCATGGTGGGTCTCAGCTCTGCCTGTCCTGTTCCCCTGTGATGGTCATGGTGGGTCTCAGCTCTGCCTGTCCTGTTCCCCTGTGATGGTCATGGTGGGTCTCAGCTCTGCCTGTACGGTTTGCCCCGTGATGTGATCATGGGTCTCAGCTCTCCCTGTCCAGTTCCCCTGTGATCACTATGGCAGATCTCAGCTCTGCCTGTCCAGTTCACCCGTGATCATGATTGTGGGTCTGGGCTCTGCCTGTCCAGTTCCCCATGATGGCGGGTTTCGACTCTGCTTGTCCAGTTCGTCTCAGCTCTGCCTGTCCTGTTCCCCTGTGATGGTCATGGTGGGTCTCAGCTCTGCCTGTCCTGTTCCTGAGGTGATGGGTAGCTTGGACCCTGCCAGAGGCTTAGGGTGCTGCCAACCACTACCAGCTCATGTCCCCTTAGATCCCCTTGGAGGCATAGGGCACTGCCCCCCAAATGCAAATATACCACCATCTATGCTGGGTTAATTTGCATATCACTCCTGATTGGCTGTGGGTATACCCAAGGTACAGCCAATTAGCATATTACTCTTTTATTAGATAGGATATATATGAAAGGGGAATTTAAGAGGAGCTATTATAAATAAAAAGTATAATGGAGGAAAGTAGGAGTTCAAAGTGTAATCAGTTTTATAAATTGATTTCAGACAGGAAGGGAGAGAAACATCAATGATGAGAGAGAATCTCTATTTGGCTTCTTTCTGCATGTCCCCTACTGGGGATCAAGCCTACAACCTAGGCTTTTGCCCTGACCAGGAATTGAACCATGACATCCTGGTTTATAGGTTAACACTCAACCACTGAGAAACACTGGCCTGGCATCAAAGTGTAATAGCTTTTTATTGCGATAGTCTATCATTGGCTGAGCTATTGTCAGGGAAGGAGCAAATCTCTGTTCCTGCTGGGGTAACAGAGTAGAAAATATCCCCTTGGATATGCAAAGCATGCCTCTTCCTGTTTGGGACAAAAGACAATAAGTAGATGGCCATGAGAGCTCCCCCTAACTACAGGCCTTCCTAACTACAGTCTAGGTTGAGGTCTCCTTTACTAATTGTCACTGGCAACAAGAAAAACAACAGTATAGCTGGATGACTGGTAATAGAAATGCTCTTTGGACAGAGAATAATGGACTTGTGCTTTGGATTTTAATTCCCAAGTGTCTGGAGATTCTCAGATAATCCATGGGAGAGAAGTAGTGCCAACAGGCTGCAGAAAAATATGCTGGATTCCCTGCTAATCTAGTTAGTCCATTTTAATTTGGAACAGGAAGAGGCATGCTTTGCAGATTATGTATTTTAGAAAAATAAATAATTTGACTTTTCATTCTGTGTTTTTTTTTTTGTAGCTGTTCATTAACATGTTATTCTGGGGTCAGAAAAGCAAACCTTTATGGATAAGAAGTCAACAAAGTTCATAGAAATTTAGGAATCAGTTAGCAAGGTAAAAGACTTTATTTTAGGGAGAAGACACAAAAATTAAGTGTTGGGCCCAATCCTTCCATGTGTAAATGATAATACCATATAACAATTCAAAGTCCAGTTTTATAATTACTTACTAGTATATGTAGGGCATAAAATTAATAATCCTATATAATAAAAGAGTAATTTGCAAATTGACCATCACACAAGATGGCTGCCACAAGATGGCCAGCAGGGGAGGGCAATTGGGAGGAACCAGGCCTGCAAGGGAGGGCAATTGTAGGCAATCAGGCCAGAAGGGGAGGGTAGTTGGGGGCAATCAAGCCTGCAGGGGAGGGAAGTTAGGAGTGACCAGGCTGGCAAAGGAGGGAAGTTGTGGGGGACCCAGGCCTGCAGGGGAAGACAGTTAGGAGTGACCAGGCCTTCAGGGGAGGGAAGTTAGGGGCAAACAGACTGGCAGAGGAATGGTTAGGGGGTGATCAGGCTAGCAGGCAGAAGTGGTTAGGGGCAATTCAGCAGGCAGGCAGGCGAGCAGTTGGGAGCCAGCAGTCCTGAATTGTGTGAGGAATGTCTGACTGCCCATTTAAGCCCGATTCTACTGAGACAACCTCCCAGCCCCCATGCATGAATTTCATGCTCCGGGCCTCTAGTAAATAATAATATATAACCTATCATGACAGTGACTCAAGAGAAGTAAAATTAATTGACATTAATTAATGTCAATTAATTTTGTCTCAGAATATTTAAGAAATATGGGAAATAGCCTTAAAAGAAAATACCTTACATATTATACATTACATTTCTTTAAAAGGTTTTATAAAACTTAAATTAAAATTTGGTCTTCTAACTGCATTGATTTATTTCTTCGGAAAGAGTTAGATGATGAATCATTTCCCCTTCAAGTTACCTTTTTCAAAATATTTTAGGGATTTTAAACTGACTCCAATTTATCTCAAAGGCATCAGTTGCTTTAATGCAGTAATTATGTGTGTGCCAACTTCTAAATGTAAAGAGGAACGTGGTCTTTAAATAAGAAGTCCTTACTTAAGATACCCTACTTTGTATGGAAATAAATGCATCTCAGAGCTAAACAACAGACCTTCTCCACCCTCCATCAATGAAGACAGGAAATGAAAATTAGCACAGTTAACATATTCTTTTTCAACCAGTCATTATGTTCACTATTTTAGCTGCATCTCCTGACATATAACAAATGGTGAATAACTTGGGACATAGTCTTAGATATTATCTAAATTTTTTTCTCATTACTAAGTATAGAAAGCTATCTGTACAAAATATGAAAGATAAATTGAATTGACAGAGTAATTTTGTTAGTGTACCTTGAAGCCTCTGGGTTTTTCCACTTTATATATCCAAGCATAACTTATTTTTTTTTCATTGTGGCCCACTATTGAAAGTAGTTGAAATAAAGTAGATTATGTATTTTCTAACTGCACAAAATAATGGCGATCTTATAAGTCTTTTCTATACAGATAATTCCATTTTACTCATGTTTGTCAAAGTTTAATGGCAAAAGCAGCAGACCTTGAAAGAATGCAGGTCTTCAGGGAATTTTTAAAAATTGGAATATTAATCCTGGTATAAACTGGTTAGGGCAGTGGTCGGCAAAATGCGGCTCGCGAGCCACATGTTTACTGAAGCACTGATAACTGAAGCACTGATATGTACAGTATCTAGTGGTTTGCTTGCAGTCCATATATTCTGTGGGGAATTCAAAAAGAGAGAGGAGGATACATTTCACCAATCATATACAAGTGATCATTCTCAGTCTCTCTCAATTAAACGTTATAGATAAAAAATTCCAAAAAACGGTGATAGAAAACAATAGAAGACTCAAGGAATTGATTAATATCATATCTCATCAAACACTATTACATGATATTAAATGATAGCAAGAGTGTTACTCAAAATAAGAACTTATATTTTACTATTATTGACAGTCAGCTAAATTTAAATTTTCTTTTACAAAGTATGAAGACTGTGCCTTTAGTTTGCATGAATGTAGAAAATAACTTCTTAAAATTCTGAACCTATTTTCACAGAATATCCCCAGAGAAAACAAAAGCTAGATCACAGACATAGTCTACAGTGTTCAGGTGAACAAAATAAGCTACATGATGAGTTTTCACATGAATTCAAATGAATGTATTTACTGCTTCAACCTTACTTACTGGCAAAGTCAGCTCTCAGTTCTTGAGTTTGATAAAGAAAGAATTTAGAGCCATGAACTCTAGTACTATAAAACGTGTTTTTTTAATCATGCAAAGCAAAAGTATCCTTGAAGAGAAGATTCTAGTGGGCTGCTCAGAGAGCTGCCTTGGCCTTTTAGAAAGCCACAGAGGCAGGAGAAGGGAGCCAGCAGAGCTTGTGGACTCAGGAAACAAGGTACAGAGGCAGTAGGGCCTGGCAGACATATTGGAGGTGGGAAGGATTAGCCTAAAACCAGCTGCCACTGCTCAATGCCCCCCTACTTGCAACTCTCATGGAAATCTGTAGAGCTTAGGAAAAAGAAAGCAAAGGTACAAGCCTGAAGAAAGAAGGCATATGCATGCTCTAGAGTAGTGGTTCTCTGCCTTTAATATAGTTCCTCATGTTGTGGTGACCCCCAACCATAAATTTTTTGTTGTTGCTACTTAATAACTGTAATTTTGCTAGTTATTGAATAGGAATGTAAATATCTGTGTTTTCTGATAGTCTTAGGCTCTACAGCACTGGTTCGTTTCAACCTGTGGGGTCTTGGCACTAGTCCTTTGTCAATGATTTTATGTTTCCTAACTCAGGAATTTTAGGGGAGGTCTCAGTAGAGGATCTCAGTGGAATATTCATCAGCTTTCTAAATGTGTCAATTAATATGCTGATTCATCAAAACTATAGAGTCAGGGTCATGATCTTGGTCTCCACTGATTGGATGGTGCTAATGTAGGGGATCATTCATCATTATTTCTGGTCCTGATGTCAGCCATGGCACTACTTCATCTGGTTTTGCTGCTTTTCTGGGCCTGGAGCTGAAACACAACTGAGGCCTACATGTTATCTCTAGTTTGACCAAAACTATCTCTGTGGTCAACAGACCTGGGGCTTTGTTTCTAAGACTATTTGATACTGATCAGAACCTTATTGTCCTGAGGGCTTAATGCTTATATAAGGGAGAAGGAGACAGGTGAGTTAGGTTAAACGATGAGGCCAGTTTAAATTAAAAAAAAAAATCTCAGTTTCCCATGCCAAGGAATTTTCCTAGCTTCTCACTATCCTATCTCAAACCTAAAGAGAAGTGGGTATAATGAATAGTTCCATGTTCAAAATTAAGGGAGGGCAGAGGTCAAATGAGTAATGCAAGAGGCCGCCACAAGAAATTGGCAGAGGTGGGATTAAATCCATCAGCATTCTTGCTTTTATCATTGCAGTGAACTTCACAGAACTGAGAAAAAAATATTTTTTTCATGTAGGATTCTGAACCTTATTAAACAATCATTCAGGTAAACTGCAACACTAATGTATTTTTAGATAGATAAAGACTGAGACAATTAACCATCTTGAACTTTTCTAAAATATTTTTTTTTACATTGTGCTGCAATAAAATGGCAAATGGATACAAATAAAAAATTTTAAAAAAATGTGGTTAGTACCAGTTAATAAATTTGGTTAAGTGCAAATATTTCTTGATTATAAAAAGAAAAAAGTAATTTTTAAAAAAAAAAATTATTACCTGGGCTCCATCCCCAGTAGGGGGAATGTAGGAGGCAGCCAATCAATTATTATCTCTCGTCATTGATTTTCCTATCTCTCTCTTCCTCTTCCTTCCTCTTTCTGAAATAAATAAAAATATTTAAGAAAGGATGAATAAATGACCTAAGAAAAAGTTAACCGGTTTGGCTCAGTGGATAGAGCATCAGCCTGTGGACTGAAAGGTCCCAGGTTCGATTCCAGTCAAGGGCATGTACCTTGGCTACAGGCACATCCCCAGTAGGGGGTGTGCAAGAGGCAGCTGATCGATGTTTCTCTCTCATTGAGGTTTCTGACTTTCTATCCCTCTCCCTTTTTCTCTGTAAAAAAATCAATAAAATATATTTTTAAAAAAGAATTTAAACTTCAAAGGAATGGTTATACCTATGGTACAGAAACTTTTTTAGAGTAAAGGAAAAAGGAGAAGGCATTTTAAATTATTTTATTGGGTGACTTTATGACACTATAAATAAAAATAGTCAAATCTCAATGAAAATAGGATGCAAAAATATTAACTTTATACTCATTGGATTATCTTCTCATTCTAGGGATATTTTAGTATCATTCTGAAGTCTAGAGGCAAAGAAATCTATCATATTATACCACCATTGAAAATGCTGGATGCAATATTAGCTGCATTCATAAATACTTTTTGATGATAGAGGCAATATATTAAAATATACTAAAATATACTTTCAATGAAGATATAAAGGTTATTTCCGTTTTCATCTAATAATTTCAAAATATATAAAGTGGAAACTAATAGAATTACAAAGAATTTTGACAAATCCATCAGTGCAATAGTATATTCTAAAATGCCTCTTAGTACTAAATAGATAAAACAGACAAAAATTTTACTAGTTGTATAGTAAACTACACAATTAATATTTTTGATCATTTTACCCCAAAACTGATAATGCACATTTTTAATTAACCTACAAAATTAATTGTATAGTAGGTACTAGTATAGAGTACTTATAGTGTTTTATACATATGATCTTCTCCAAACAAAATAAAATTAAATCACAATATAGTAGGGACTATGGTTGAAAAATCAAAAGCTCACTATTATGTGATTTATGGATGAAATGATAAATATAGAATAAGTAAAATTGAATAAATCTAAAGATATTAAAAGTTATCAAAAGTAATAAATAGGTAGTAATTTTTGGCTTTAATTGCTTATCCAATGAAAGGAATATGCAAATTAACCATCACTCTGCTACACCCATAAGCCATGCCCACAAGCCATACCCACTAGCCAATCAGAAGCAAATATGCAAATTAACCCCAACCAAGATGGCTGCAGCCATGGAGAGAGCAGGAGGGAGGCTTGGGTTTCCCTGGCAATGGAGGAAGCCAAGCTTCCTGTACACCCTGGCAAGCCCAGGCCTCTGCTTAAGGCTACAATGTTTCAATTAAATGACAGCAACCATGGAGCTGGAGAGACCAGGAGGCTAAGGTTGCCACTGGTGATGGCGGAAGTCAAGCTTTCCACATACCCTGTCCTATCTGTCATCTGCTTAAGGCTACAAAGTTTCAATTATAGTAGATAAATAAATTCCAACATAAATGGCTGCCACCTAGGAGCAAGCAGGAGGCTTGGCTTCACTCTAGGCTACAAAGTTTCAATTGTAGAAGATAAATAAATCCCAGATACCAGGGCCTCTGCTTGGGTTACTGGGGGGCATGGCTAGCCTGAAAACCACCACAGACCCCTTGCCTAGGCTGCCCTGTGACCCAAAAGGACTCTTACTCTGATCCCAGATACCCTTCAGAGCAAGCCAGCTGACCCTCACCCCTGCACCAGGCCTCTATCCTATCTAATAAAAGATTAATATGCAGATTGACCATTACTCCAACACAAAAGATGGCTGCCCCCATGTGGTCAAAGTTCCTGCCCCATGTGGACACAGAATGGCCACCACAAGATGGCCAGCAGGGGAGGGCAGTTATGGGTGACCAGGCTGGCAGAGGAGGGAAGTTGGGGGCAAACAGTCTGGCAGCGGAGCAGTTAGACATAAATCAGCTGGCTGGGGAGTGGTTAGGGGGTGATCAGACTGGTAGGCAGAAGTGGTTAGGGAAAATCAGGAAGGTAGGCAGGCAAGAAGTTGGGAGCCAGTAGTCCTGGATTGTGAGAGGGATGGATATCTGTCTGTCTGTTTAGGCCCAATCCCACTCTGAGCAGGTCTAAACAGGCAGTGAGATATCCCCTGAGGGTTCCCAGATTAGAGAGTGTGCAGGCTGGGCTGAGGGGCACCCCTACTTCCTGCCCCCTCGTGCACCAATTTCTTGCACTGGGCCTCTAGTATTAACATAAAAGTGACATTTAATTTGCATATTACTCTTTTATTAGCTAGGATTGCATAGTGAAATGCAAGTGAGACATTTTAATAATTTTTTTATTAATTGCTGCCATTGTTCTTAATGAACCATGGAGATGTTAGAAATATTCACTTACATTGTTAAAAAATAATTCTCAATTTGGAGACAACTTAATAGTTTCTCACAAAACTAAACATACTCTTACCAATAATCATACTCTGTGGTATTTACCAAAGGAGTTGAAAACTTACCTTCACACAAAAACTCTGAACATGGATGTTTATAGCAGCTTTATTTATAATTGCCAAAACTTGGAAGCAAACAATATGTCCTTCAGTCAATGAATGGCCAAGTAAATCCTAGTACACTGAGACCCTGAAATATTATTCTGCACTAAAAATAAATGAGCTATTAAGTTATGAAAAGACATGGAGAAAACAAATGCCTATTACTAAGTGAAAGAATTTCATCTGTAAAGGCTACACCCTGTTTAATTTCAAATGTATGACATATTGCAAATTATGGCAATAGTAAAAATATCAATGATTTCCAGGGGATAGAGGAGGGAAGGGAAGAATAAGCAGAGCATAGAGGGTTTTTAGAGCAGTGAAACTACTGCATACGAAACTATCATGTTGAATACATGCCATATATTTGTCCAAACCCATGACATACACAATATCAAGAGTGAATCCAAGGTTAAACTGTAGACTCTGGATGACTAAGATGCATCAGTGTACAGACATCATTTGTAAGAAATTCACTACTCTGATGGAGGATATTGTAAGTGTGGAGATGAGAAATCTCTGTACCTTCCATTTAATTTTGCTGTAAATCTGAAACTACTCTAAAACATAAAGCCTAATAAACAATTTTTAACAAAGAGTTCTAATTTGATTGCACAAACCACTTTTATCTTTGAGCATAGATAGACAGAATTATTATTATATATTATTAATTCACCTAATCAGAATACATATTTCATAGTATTCTCTTTTGCCCATTAAGTGGTAAAATTAATGTCAAGTGTTTAACATTTTATTTAGCAATATATTAACTTAGAGGCTTTTATTTCATTTTAATTTCAGTTCTTATATAAATTCTTTTTTTCAATATATATATATTTTATTCTTTAAAATATTACAAATAGTAGTACATATGTTTCCCTTTTTCCCCCATTAATCTCCACCAGCCTTCCCTACCCCCCAGCACATGCCTTCACCCCCCCGGCCCCATGTCTTGTGTCCATTGGTTACGCTTATATGCATGCATAGAAGTCCTTTGGTTGACCTCTCACAGCCCCTGCCTCCCACCCTCCCTTGCCTTCTCACTATAGTTTGGCAGTCTGTTCAATGCTTCTTCGCCTCTGTATTTATCTCCCTCCCCCTATTTCTTTTCTTTAAAATAAATCTTGCATCTGCATACTAGAAATAAACATATTAAGAACAAAAAATGTTTGAGTCCCAGTTTCAGTGTCCAACAGTACTTAGCTCCAGTTTCAATGTCAAATAATTCCTTATGTGTGCATGTCAGCAATGGTGTCTGGATGGTGGACAAATGGTGGCAGTGCAGGTTCCACCCTCCCTTGTTTGGTCCTGGGCAACCTGCAGCGATGCACCACTGCTGACTGCTAGCATGGCAAGGTGTCGTCAGCGTCTTCCATCTCTGGATTATCTTTGTTGTTGGAGCAGCTCTGTCAGTTCCTCTTTGTTACAGGAATCCATATGGTCTGGGAGTTGTTTTCTGAATATACAAACATATTCTTGACCAAAAGTTAATAAAGGAATCTTTTCTGTAAATTAGAATTGGGATTCTTTTATTTTTGCCTAAATGATTTTCCTTTAGCTTATTTTGACAATATGTGTGTTTTTCATGGGTGTCCTGCTGGTAGCATTACAAATGAAAAATAATTTTCTGAAGTAAGAATTTTCTAAATGTAATTTACTTACAGGATATTTTTTCCTTACATGATATTACCCCACTACCCCCCCCTTTTTTTAATTAATGAGGGCTTTTGGAAATTTTATATTGCAGTCTTGGTAACTTTACATTTTAATTTTTGCTCAAAAATATGACTGCTTTAGGTTCTTTGCATATTAGGCAATTTTACAATGAGATGAACTGCTAATAGAAATTTTAGTTAATATTTTAGGAACAGCTTTTTGTCCAGTACACTTAAATTTTCTTGAGTATTTGCATATTTCAATTAGCCAATTTAAATTAATCTGAAAACTTGGTTACTATTTTACTGCCAAATTTAATACTCAAACAATAATCTTAGTTTACCCTGTAAATATTAGTGGAAAGGATTATTTGCAGTTTTGAGTAGGCCCTGAGCATACCTGGAGCTAGACTATATTTAGATATAGGACTGCTGTTGCTGTCCAAGTTTCTGTCTGTAACCTGGGTCCTGATCTATTCTATACATTGATTGAGACACAGAAGTTTTTGTCAAACTGAATTCTATATATTAGCTTTCATGTGTTCCTTATTCAAAGACAACACTAAAAATAATATTAAGAATACTATTATCGTTGTCTGTTATGTTTATGTGTTCTTTTCCATCTTATTTAAGTTTAAAGATTTATATATGTGATATATTAGACATTATAACTTCTTTTAACTCATTTTTTCCTACATATAGTATTTTTACATATGTAAACCTCAGTTTAGAGCACATTACTTATACTTTTGATATATATTTCATTAATTTTCATACTTACAATTTACCCATTACATAGAAACTTAGTTTAAGGCTACTTAAAAACTATTATTCTGATCTACTGTGGCATTTCAAAATTGATCCTCTTTGTCTTTTCCTCCACTAGCTTATGTCATTTCAGTAAGGTCTCCTGCCTGTCTCACAGAAACATACTCTTCTTTTGGTTTATTTTTAAGGTCATTCATAAGTTACAGTTTTATTAAAAATTGCCATTAGTGACATCATGCGTGGGCCCTGAGAATATCATTCTTAAGCAAAAGAAGTCAGAAAAAGTTAAGAGCCACATGATTTTACACATATGTGGGACATAAAATATAAAGCAACAAATAAGCAAATAAGAAAAACAAAAACAGATACAGAAAAGAGTATGCTGGTTAACCAAAGGAAGGGAAGTCGGGGATGGGATAGTAAAGGGTAAAGATGGTCAAATATATGGTGACAGAAGATTATTTCAGTTTGGGTAGTGGGCATACAATGATCATGTATTATACAAAAGTACACTTGAAACCTCTATGTTCTTTTTAACCAATGCCACCCCAATACATTTCAAAATAATAAAAACTTACTGAACAGATATCTCATTTTGTTATGTATAGATGCATAATCTTTTTAATTTTAATGCTCACCTGGTTATATTTTTTTCCATTGCTTTTTATAGAAATAAGAAGGAAAGGAGGGAAGCCACAACCCAGACACATGCTCTTGACTGGTAATCCAACCCATTACCCTGGGGTGGGTGTGCCAAAACTCTAATCACTGAACACACCAGCCAGAGCTGTTGGGTGTATATCTTAATCTTTGTGGTTAGCAGAGAAATCCCCTTTTCTTAGCAAAGGCCAAGGTTCCCAGGACTTCTAGGTTTCAAATTTACAATATATGTATTATTTGTATCTCTCTCAATTTCTTTAATATAATTTTCCAAATACAGGTCTTTTACCTCCTTAGTTAAATTTAATCCTAGGTACATTATTATTATTATTTGCAATTGTAAATGGGATTGTTTCTTAATTTCTCTTTCTGATAGTTTATTACTGGTGTATAAAAATGCCAAAATTTCTGATTATTAATTTTGTAGCCTGTTACCCTATTGAATTCATTTATCACTTCTAGTGTATTTTTGGTAGTGTCTATGGTTTTCAGAATATAGTAGCATGTCATCTAAAAATAATGATAGCTTTACTTGTTTCTTTCCAATTTGGATGCTTTTTATTTCTTTTACTAGTCTGATGTCTGTAGCTAGAACTTCCAAGGCTGTGCTAATTAAGAGTAGTGAAAGCAGACGTCACTCTCTTATTCCAGATATTAAGGGAAACAGTTTTTTGCACATTGAGTAGGATGTGAGCAGTCATATGTGGTCATTATTATATTGATGTAGGTCACCACAATTACCACTCTCTCTTGAGCACTCTGCCTTATGACCCAGCAATTCCATTTCTGGTAATTATCTGAGGAAACCTGAGACACTGATTCAAAAGAACATGTGCACCCCCATGTTCTTTGCAATATTATTAACAATAGCCAAGATTTGGAAGCAACCCTAGTGCCCTTCAGTAGTTGAGTAGATAAAAAAAAACCTTTGGTACATTTACACAATGAGATACCACTCAGGCATATGAAAGAAGACAATCTTACCTTTTGCAACAACATGGATGAAAATGGAGATTATTAAACTAAGTGAAATAAGTCCATCAGAGGAAAACAAATGCCATACGATCTCACTTAGAAGTGGAGTCTAATGAACAGAACATTTAAATAAAATAGAAACAAAAACACAACTACATAGATAAGATTGACAGCTGGGTGGTTGGGGGCAGGATAAAATAAGGAGGTGGATGGAATAAGGGGGAGATTGAAGGGAGTAAGGAAGGGATAAATGTTGACAAAATGTACCTTTAGTTTAGGTGATCAATATGCAGATGATGTTTCATTGAGTTATAGCACATTTTAACCTGTATTGTTTTATTAACCAATGTCAACCCAAGAAATTCAGTAAAAATATTAAAAATTACAAAAAAATAACTCATTTCTGCCTGGCGTGTGTGGCTTAGTCTTTGAGTGTTGACCTATGAACAGGAGGTCACTGTTCCATTCGTGGTCAGAGCTTATGACCTGGTTGTAGGCTCCATCCCCCGGGAGGGAAGGAGGTGCAGCAGACAGCTGATCTAGAATTTTCTCTGATCTTTGATGTTTCTATTTCTCCCTCACCCTTCCTATCTAAAATCAATAAAAATATTTTTTTAAATAATAAAAAATAGCAAACTCTTTCCAAGTCACTCTATCTTCATCTATCTCTCCCTTCCTTTATAAAATCAATAAAAATATAATTTCTTAAAAATTCATAAAAATAGCAAATTCTAGTCACTCTATCTTTAAGAGAAAAACATTCTAAACATTACTATGCTATAAATAAATAAAAATTATACAATATAAATTAATATGAATTTAAAACAAAGGCCCAGTGTCCTCAATTTTTAACCTGTAGAAAATTAAAAGCTATTAATTTATGCAAAATATAATTTTAGATACTTGAATCATTCTGGGTAGACATTGTAGAAAGTACTAGAATTTTTAAGATGTATTTTATAGTGTACTTAGTATTAGGTATACTGGAATAAGGCAGAAAATGACAAGCATAGAGAGGATTTTGAATCTCAACAGGATATATACATGCATTTTTTTTAAAATGGCAAAAATAACTCAGTGTAGTATATACAGATAATAGACTTATTAGCCATCATATAACAAAACAAGAATAGTAAATGCGAAAACTGGAATTGGTAGCATGTAAGATATTTTATTTGCTTTATTATTTAACAAAATTCTTTATAGAACAGATCAATGTATGTTACTTTGCCAATACATTCTAGGTTCCAGTACATGCTATCCTAACAAAACACTTTCACAGAAATATGAGGGCTGAGTAGAGAGGAGGGTTATTACAATCTGTATTATTAAATTTCTAAGCTGGTTACAGTCTTTTGCATGAAACATAAATTCATGGATGGCATATGTAGGGGGTATAATAAAGTTGGATAGAGGGTGAGACAGTATCTGGGATGTGTATTCTGCCTTCTTCCTCAGGAAAGTGCTAAGTGGCATTAAAAGTGACCATCTGCTCATATTGCTGGGATGGTTGTAGAGATGGTGGTTGTATATCTGCATAAAAGTGTTGGCTACTATGGTAAATGCACTTTTCTAATTAATAAAGGACATTTTATATGTACTGGCTACCAGTATATCCCTTATTGTTTCAATAGGAAGTCAGAGGAACATAATGTGTTCCTCCTTCCTAGTTTATGTCATTTCAGCTATTAAAATGGAAGAAATTATTATGTTGAAGCTAATATGCATTAATTAAAGAACATGTTCCAAACAACAGGAAATGTCTTAGGCTAATTGAGGGAAAAAAATACAACTTATTGGAGAGTTAGTGCCAAGGCTTAATGACTTAAATTCACAGTTTAAACAGGAGGATCTTTCAAAAGAGAGGAATTGAAGAATGGTAAAACTTTCATTTGAGTTGCAAACAAAAGGAAACTCACCAACATCACCACCACCACCACCATCTCTCTATCCTGTTTTACCTTCCAAGTTATCAGTACAGATTGGTCAGAGATAGATGTTCATTTGGGGTAACTGGGCCAGATGTTAAAAGGAAGGCAGAGGAGTAATGACTTCACTTGACTAGTCTGACTTGCCCACATATTTGGCAGGAAATGGCCTCTTTTCAAAGGAAGAAGTAAAAAATACTCAGATGAAAACAACAGTAACTGTAATCCATCTTTTAGCTTCTATGTACTTGAGGACACACGGGTGCATATATAGTTTTTATATGTTTGTTCTTATGGGGAAGGATGCAGCACAAAATGAAAAATTACAAGACAATCTAATATGAATACATAAAGGTATCCAAAATATCATAGTCCAGGTTTAAGCTTTAATAATTTCAAACTGGTAAAAGCTACAATTTATAGAGATCATTTAAAAGTGGATCTATTTTAATTTCCATTCTACCTCATAGTTTTGGGAATTAGAAATAATACTTTTTGAATTTTTAGTTTTTCTTACTCTCTGAAGATGGCAGAGGGAAAAATTAACATTAAATGGTTAAAAATATGCAAAGTCAAGTAAGTATAAATGAAAATAAAAATGGAAATAGTGTTTTTCAAATTGATAGCTGTCACCTTTCTAAAGTTATTAACCTTAAATATGCACTATGATATTTTAGACACATGTATATATACATAGGTTAATATAAATATTAAAGTATCTTGTAATTGTTCACTGTGTGCTCCATCCTTCCCCATGGATATGTATAGATAAGAAATGTATATGCACCTGTGTTTCCTCAAGTTCATAGAATATTAGAGGTGGATTATAGTTGATTTTACATTCATCCATGCAGTACCTTCATATATGTCTGTCTTCCAGCCAAATAATTGTGAAGGTGAATACATTAGAGGGAGATATTGGAAAAAGGTATATCTTCATTTAAAGATAGGGATATAGAAAACTATGTAAAAATTTTTAACAAAGACCAATTTCACAGAAAAGTGGGGGTGGGTACAGGGGAGTGGAATTACAATCTGTACTATCAAAATTTTATAGTGTTTGCAGTATTTTACATCAAGCATGCATCAAGGTTGGCACGTAGTAAACTGGGATAGAGGAAAGGCAGTATCTGGGATGGTGTAGTCTCCCTTCTTGTCCCTTAGGAAAGTGGTGGATGGTATTTCAAGGGAATGTCTGCTGAGACAGGTGGTAGAGGTGTAGAGATGGTGGTGGTAGATATGAATAAAAAGGTTGAATGCTATATCTGCTTGAAGGGAATGAAACCTCTTTAGTGGAGTCTAACCTTCACTTCCTCTCTTTTAGGGGCTGAAAAACATAGTCTGTTTCATTGTTCAAGTTTGTCTTCATGCCAAATGTTTGATTTTTTCCTTCTGGAATCAAAATCTTGCCTTCTTTTTTCTCTCTCTTTCCTTCCTCTTACGCTCTTTGTACTTTAGATGAGAAATGGCGTTATGGAAAACATGGCAGCTGAAGCCCTCCCTGACCCCGCACTCCACATGCTTCTGGAGGACTTTTAGGCTTTGAAAGACCCGGCAGCAGGCCATGCACCTGAACCCACTGTCCAGGGCCACCAGCCACACAGGAGTCTTAGCGCTGGGATACCTGCCCAGAGCTGGAAGCTGTGCTGGACTGTCAGCCTCCTCCCCTTTCTCCTGAGCTCTGCTGTCTAACATCGGCTCATGGGCAATTAGGTGGTTCTTCTCAGACATGTGAGAGAAATGGACATTTTTATGGACCTTTCCTAGATAGGTCATTTCTTCCATTTTGATCTTTTTTGAGGGAGGCTCCCACCCTTCCTTTGTATGGAATAAGACAGCCACACCCCTCTCCAATTGTACACGCATATAGTAAATTTTCATGAGCCTTACATCTGTCCCAAGTACTGGGGACTTAAAGGGCTCGTTATGATTAAGTGCATGGGAAGGAATGTAGGTATGTAAATAGTCAGAGGAGTCCTCCGTTTGCTCCAACTCTTGAGATACAGCCATCTCCTTGATTTCTAGAAAAGAAATATGGAAATATCAAAATATTGGAAAATATATGTAATGACCGTAGGAGTTAAGGTACACATGAAGTGTGTGACCATGTGAAGTAAAAATAGATATAAATGTGACATTTCAGAATTCTATGTGTGGTGGGCTATATGTGAGATATTTACATGGTATAACTGTGTAAGAATGAGGGTAATCAGCATGCTCAGGTAGAGTTGTATGTTTATTCTTAGACATATCTGGGAGTGTTTCCATGTTGCTAAAAGAGGATGGCAAATGGGCGAGTGCATGCTTGTTGTGTGGTATGACAGTACATGTGAACAGTGCAGGAGTGGTTTCTGTTTTTACTATGGGACAGTGAGAGTGAGAGTGTAAGGGAGGTGTGTATGTGCTCTCAGAGTGTTCAGCTCTATGAAGAACTCAGGCCTGGTGGATAAAGTGAAATATGGTTGGTTAGGGGCACAAGAGATAAAAGTTCCTTTTCTTTAGAGCTGTGGTCGGCAAACCGTGGCCCCTAAGCCACATGCTGTTCTTTGGCACCTTGAGTGTGGCTCTTCCACAAAATACAACAGCCTGAGCAAGTCTATTTTGAACAAGAGGCATTAGATGAAGTTTAAGTTTTAAAAAATTTGCTTCTCAAAAGAAATTTCAGTCTACGTGCTGTTGATATTTAGCTCTGTTCACCAGTGAGTTTGCTGACCACTGCTTTAGGGCATGTGAGCTTGAACTAAAAAGGTTTTCTGTGTGAAGTGATGTAGATTATTTAAGGAATTAGTGTGTAAATGGGTGATTATGAAAGTGATTGTGTGAAAGAATGAAGGTAAGAGTGTATCTAGGTAATGCTGCTAGAGAATGGGAAAGACAGCTGAGGAGAGAAGTCCTGTGTATATGAGAGAACAAAGGAAAAGCAGCAGAAATGGGGCCTTACCTTCCATGAAGGAGGACAGATGTGTGAGAGTGTGAAGATCTGAGTTTATGCTCATCTGAGGGGAAGGTTCTGAGTGAACTCCCATACACATGCCAGCACTGTGCTCTACCTCATCCATAGGTGTTCCAGTGCTGTAGTTTGGGCATTTGGGCTGAAGGACTTAGACCAGTTCTGGAAGACAGACTCCCTACTTGTCCCTCTGCAGAAGCTTCAGTACTAGTCCTTCTGCCCTAAAGCCCCTTTCCTGTTTTTGAGGGGAAAGTGAACTAATAGGGAGTAGACTGAGGAACTGAGCCACATCTCTTGACCAAACTCAGATCCCACCTGTATTCCTTACCATCCTCATCAAGACAGGGAAGCTTGGATGGGACGGAGACACCGATAAGATGTTTTGAGAAGGCAGACTTTTGTCCTACGGCCTGACTACAGGCTGGGGCCTCCACAGGTGACTCAGGTTGAGGCACATTGTCTTGACTGATGCAGCGTCCTGGGCAATGGAATAAAATAGAATATTGAGATGAGGTATTTGCCAAGGTCAGTGTCAATTCAAAAATTACATGTTGTGTGGACATGACATGTGAGAGTTTATTACTACACATGCCACCTCCTCTCATAGAAATTAATACGAGTTTTCCATTTAAAATTCCATTAACTCCAAACTGGAAGTAAACTTGCTAAATGGTGTGTTTTGTTAATATCAGTTGGCTTGAGTATCAAAATGTTATTTGAATGTAATGTGCTAGCTGTTTAAATGCATAATGTGTTGGTTAAAACTGGGTTAAGGTTTGATGTAAGATTGATTTGGTATTTGCTAATGTGAATATGGGATGAACTTTGTGTGACTGAAAGGGTTTAGGTTGTGTCTGCTTTCTGTCTGTGTTAGTTCATCCCACATTTATGTATGTAGATTGCATTATCAATAATGATATATTTATGTGCTTTATATATTATGTTGTTTAGATGAGAAATGTTTTCACTGAGAATATACTCTCTGAGACTAGAGTAGTTAATGTATTTGCAAAATATGAGGGAATAATTAAAGGGGATATGAAAATGAAGGCATATAAAAGAAATAATACCTGTACTTTGAAAAACATGGCATAGATTTCAGAGAAGGATGTGTAACATTAGGTGTGTGGTAACACATGATTGCATTAGAAATTAAAAGTATGAAAGATTGAGTTCTGAAGGGATTAAGATAGAATATGGGAACTAAGGCCTAGCAGTCTAACTCTTAGGTACTCATCACACACAAATGTGTCCATAGTGAAAAATACATGCAATAGAATACCCACATCATTTTTCCAAGCAGTTCAGACTGAACACAACCCTCAGGATCAGATAGAGTCAATGAAAATATAACGTTCATGCAATTATATACATATATCTGAAAGGAACAATATTAATATCATACACAATATGGATACATCCCACAAATATAGTGATTAGTTATAGGAGCTAGACACAAAGTATATATTGTGCCCTTCTATTTCCATAAAATGAAAAAACAAGAATACTAACCTAGGGTCTTAGGAGTCAGAGAAATTAGACCTTTTTGCATGGTGTGGAAAAAAATCTAGCATGGAGAATTTAGATGCATGTGGAAGACTGTAGGGAAATGATGGTGACAGTGACAGCAAAGGGTCTTATATGGGATGAATGTGAAACACTGGCTATGAATATATATGGATGTGATGGTGTTTTTGCCTGGGTATCTCTGTTCTCTATCTCAAGTTCAGTTCTTGAGGATTCAACTACATTGGGCCTTTGATAAGTTAGTGCTTCACAGGATCCTGGTAATATGACATGCTCTTGGCCAGCTCACAGGAACATATTCTTCCATGTTTCTCTGATAAAACTCTCATCTCCTTAGTCTAGGGCCCCTTACTTTATTTCCTCAAATAGAACACTGTTCTCCATTGATCTCCTTGGGCTCACTCCAGATGTTTTCAGTGTTTTCCCTTGGAAAGTAGTGCTTCCACGCTGACCACATTAAGAACATGCAGAATCATTGGAGTATCTGTTTATACTGGGCAGCCTATTGTTGATTTATGGGCAGAAAAGCTCAATGAAACTCAGGGTTCTGTCTAGATCCCACCTCCCTTTGCATCCTTCTCAATAGGCCCTCCTTACCTGCTCCATTTCCCTTGTCTTTAGAAGAGATGCTGTCTGAAGAAGAGAGCTTCCATGCTTTCTGACGTTGAGTTAGGGCCACTGCCTTGTGTCTGCGTTGCAAAGCATCTTCTTGTGAATTAGGCTTTGCTGAGAAATTAAATAAAAACAACTATATGCAGTCAATTACTATTTGTGTATTCATCTGTCCATTAAACAAAGACTCTAGTATGTACCACATTCATTGAGCACACACGGCCTGGATGAATAATAGTGTATGTGCTTCCTATGAAAATATTAAATGTGCAGAAGTAGTTATTGTGCCAATATAGGTATCTCCTGGGTAATTGGGTTTGTTCAAATTGGCTTCTTTGAAAATGGAACAGAGATCGCTGTCTTCTTTCAACCTAGACATACAAGTATGTTATCTTTGTGACCTTCCCTTGTAGTTAATTCTTCTAACCATGTGATTGCATTTCTACAATGGAAAATGAATGGAAATGACGTGCCATTTCAGGCTTTGCCATACAAACCTCGTAATTGCACCTCTGTGCTCTTCCGTTTTCTAACTGACTGGATTACCGGCTTCTCAATGGCTCCAGTAAAGGAAGCTTTTCGATATGGCTGATGGAATACTGGGAAAGAAAATTTCCAACATAAGAAAGGTAAACGAAGTGTATGAAGGCTATAGGGATTAAGATGTCCATGACCCACATGAGAATTTGGAGTGAAAGTCTATTATGTATTATATTTCAGAATTCAGTTTGTGGGATTCTTTGAGGTGTTTACCTGGTATAACAATGCGGGAATGATGATTTGGTTTTGTATGCAAGTATTTTGGAATTGTATGTATGTATTAAAATATTTCTACTGAGTGTTTTCCATGTTGATAAGGGGGATGGAGAATGAGTGTGTACATGTTTGCAATGTGGTATGACAGCACATGTAAATGATGCAGGACTGGTGCTTGTTCTTACTGTAAGACCATGAGAACAGAGTATTAGGGGCAGTGTGTATGAGAGCTCAGAATGTTCAGTTCAGTGAAGATCTGAAGGCTTGGTAGCTGAAGTGCCATAGGGATTAGAAAGGCAACACATGAAACTAAATTTTCTTCAGGGCATATAACTTTATTAGACTTTGACCTTAAAAGGTTTTCTGTGTTAGCGGATGTGGATTATTTGGAATTAGTATGTGCATGGGTAAATCTGATAATGATTATGTGATGAAATGAAGTAAGCGTATACTCTGTAATGCTGCTAAAGAATGGGAAAGACAGCCTAAGAATGAAAGCCTGTTTATATTAGAGAAAAAGGGGAAAGCAGGACATGCAGAGCACTACCTCCTATGAAGGAGGACTGATGTGCTAGTGAGTATGTGAGGATCTCAGATTGTGCTTGTCTTAGGGTAAGGTCCTAGTGAAATATCATGCGCACACATGTCAGTACTGTCTATTGCCTTAGTTCCAGCTGTCCCAGGCCTACTATTCTGGAAATTTGTGCTGATTGACCTTGCCCTGTCCAATAAGTCAACTGCACACTTGTCCGTCTGTAGTAGCCTTAGTCCTAGTCCTTCTTCCCTGAAGCCCATTTTCTGTTTTTGAGGAGGAAATGCACTAGGTAGAGAGTAGGCTGAGCCATTGGGCTACATCTCTTGATTAAGTTCAGATTCAACCTGTTTATTCCTTACCATTCTCATCAAGACAGGGACGCTTAGAAGGTGAAAAAACACAGATTAAAGGTTCATATAGGGCAGAATTTTCTGCTGCTGCCTGAATACAGGCTGGGGTCTCCTCAGGTGATTTCAGTAGAGGTGCATCATCTTTGGTGTTGAATGTTCCTAGGAAATGGAATAAAAACGAACACTGAGATGAGGCATTTTCTGGGTTCTTTGTCAATTCAAAAACTGCATATTGAGTGAACATTACATGTCAGGCATGATCATTTCACTTGATACTTGTTCTGACAGAAATTAAGGTGACTTTCCTATTTAAAATTATATTTATTCCAAACTATAAGTAAACTCTTATTAAATGGTGTGTTTCATGAGTGTCAGTTGGATTGGGTATCTTTCATGTGCGAATTCTGGAGATCTATCTATATAGATTATCAACAACTTCAAATCATGCCTAAAAGACAGTATGCAAGGATTAAATGGTAGATATCAACTCAATTTCTTCATGTGCATTTAGGAGAAATGCGATGTGACTTTCTTGAAGTTCTTGATGAATATCCATATATTTACATTACTATCTATACTGATATAGATGTACAAACAGAGCTGTAAAAGGATATTTTTTATTTTTGGATAAATTATTCCCAATTATGTCACTGTCTGTTTCAAACTTAGCCAAGTTCACTGCTCCTTAATTCACTGTTTAAGATTATCATAATGTCTCATGATAGTGTGTGCTATAGTATTATTCCCATTTTTAGCTAAATGCCAGGGTGAACGCAATGTACTTGTTATTTAAGGTTATAATGTGTTGGTTAAAATTGAGTTGAGGTATGATGTGTTATTGATTTGGTGTTGCACAAGTTAATGCGGGATGAGCTTTGTGTGGCTGAGGAGGGTATGTGTGCTTTTCGTCTGTGTTAGTTCAGCACATATTTATGTGTGTAGATTGCATTATCAATAATAGTGGACATATGTGCTTTACATATTATTTTTTTAGATAAGGAATATTATTACTAAGAATACTCTCTTTGAGATTAGAACAGTTAATATTTTCTAAAATGTGAAAGTAATTATAGATGGGGGGATGTGCAAATGAAGGAGTATAAGAGAAAGGATAATTTTGCTTTGAAAATAATGGCAGAGAATATAGTTCACAAAATGCGTGCACATTAAAAGGGAATTAATTAGAAGAAATATTCTAACATTGCTATTTGCCCTTTTTCTATAATAGATGTGTAAGAGATGAAAGAAAATTAGTAAAATGTATATGAAAATCTCCCTCCTGTCAGAGTCTGGGGGCAATGCCCCGGGACCCAGAGTCAAGTCCCTGCTCACCTTCTCAGGCCTCAAAGTTGTGTGAGGCTCAAACCCAACTGGCGACACTCCTGTCAAGACCCACAGCGTGGAGGGAGCAGCCTCAGGTCCTCAGGCCAGGCACCGGGTGAGGGACATAGCCTCAGTTCACCCAGCCTGGCACTGTGTGTGGGGGGGTGCAGCCTCAGGACCCCCATTAAGCCCTGCCAGGCAGGGAGGAGGGATAAGTGGCCTCAGGTCCTCTGGCCCAGGTGCAAGGGCATTAGGGCGGGATGACAATTTGCATATTAGCTTAATTTATCTTTATTACATAGGGTTAAAAATGCTGTAATAAAAAATTTCATTAGAAAGTAAAATGTGAAAGATTAACTTTTGAGTAGGTTAAAATAGAATATGGTTCCTATGGCCTAGTAGTCTAACTGTTCAGCGTTCATCATATAGAATTGTGTCCATATTGAAAAATACAGTACAGGTAATAGATTGCCCAGAATATCACATTTTCAGGTAGGTCCATGTCAAAGCAACCTGAATGATCAGAAAATTATAATCAATGAAGAAATAGTATTCATGAATGATATCCATACACCAAAAAGGAACAAAATTAAAATCAGGTACAACATGGATAAATTGCACAAATATAGTAATGAGTGAAGGTAACTAGACATGGTATATTACTGTGCCTATTTACATAAAATTCAAAACCAGGGATACAAATGTAGGGTCTTAGGATTCAGTGAAATTATAACTCTCTGCATGGTGTGGAATTCCGATCCTTGTGGAATATTATAAGGAAGTAGATGATGGGGAAAGTGAGTTCATAGGAGTTTGATATGGAATGAATGGGAATGGGGAATATTGTCTATGAAAATATATAGATGTGATGGGATCTTTGCTTGGTTATCTCCACACTCGACCTCAAGTTTAGTCCTGGAGGATTCTACCACTTTGGACACGTGTTAAGTTGTTAGTGCTTCCCATGTTTCTGGTAACACAAAATGTCCTTTTTCATTTATATAAAAATATTCTTCCACGTTAGTCTGATAGACGCTTTCCCACTATGTCCTCAAATAGAACACTGTTCTCCACTGAGCTTGCTCCAGTCCTGTTACTTGCTTTTCCCTTGGAATGTATTGCTTCCACTGTTGATTTTATTGAAAATGATGCAGAAGCATTCCTATTTTTCCTCTTGGTATCCTTTGTTGACTAATAGGCAGAACTATTCAGCCTAACCCTGGATTCTGTCTAGACCCCAACCCCCCTTTGCATCCTATTCCATAGTCCCTCCTTAGCAGCACCATACAGCTTATCTTTAGAAGAGATGCAGAATAAACTGTCTGAAAAAGAGGCCTTGTATGCTTTCTGGCCTTGAGTTAGGGTCACTGCCTTGTTCTGTGCTGTGAGAGATATTCTCATATGTATGTTCAGCTTTTCTGAGACATTAAATAAAAATAATAGAGATGTAGTCCATGCTTGTTATTTGTATATTCATCTGTCCATTTAATGAACATGGAGAGTCTACTATGTGCCATGTTCAGTGAGCACACATGGCCTTCATTTTCACTGATGGTGTCATATGATTCCTATGAAAATATGAAATGTACAGAAATATGTATTGTGTCACTATATGTCATGAGAGACTGGGTTTACACAAATAATTTTTTGAAAATGGACAGAGACTGCTGTCTCCATTCAACCTGGACATACTACTATGTTGTACTTTTATCTTCCCTTGCAGGTAGTACTGACCATGAGGTTACATTTCTACAATAGGAAATGAAGGGAAATGCCAGGTTCCATTTCCAAGTATCACTGTGCAATCCTCCTCTGGGCTCCTCCGGGCACTTCTGCTTCCTAGCTGACTGGGATGCAGGCGTGTTAAAGGTTCCAGGATATGGAATATTTGATGTGATTTTTGTAATGCTCAGAAAGAAATTTTCGAACATAAGAAAACTAGAAGATGTGTGTGAAGTAGGTAGGAGTTAAGATAGCCATGACCTACACGAGCATATAGAGTGAAAGTTCATATGTATGTTTTATTTCAGAATCCTTTGTGTGGGTTACTTTGTTTGATGTGATTACATGGTATAACAATGTGCTAATGGGGATGTAGTTTGTGTGTGGGTTTTGCCGAGTGGTATGCATATTCTGGGACCTACCAGGAAGTGTTTTCCGTGTATGTTAAAGGGGATTGTGATTGAGGGTGTGCATCTTTGCTATGTAGTCTGACAGCACATGTGAACATGTGCAAGAGTGGTACCTTCTCTTGAGATTTTGAAAGGGAGCATGTTAGAAGACATGTGTGTGCACTCTCGGAATGTTCAGCCCTATGACAGACTGAAGGCTTGGTCACTAAAGAGCCATATGGTTAGAGACACAACAGCTGAAATTTCATTTCCTTCAGAGCATGTTAGGTTACCTGTGTGGATTTTTTATGGAATTAATGTGTAAATGTGTGAGTCTAGAAAAGATTGTTTGAAGGAATGAAGACAAGAGTGTATCTCGCTAATGCTGCTTGAGAGTGGGAAAGATAGATTAATAGTGAAGATTTGTGTATATGAGAGAACTAGGGAAAATGAGGAGCATGGAGCCTAATTGGGTATGAAAGAGGACAGAAGTGGGAGTTTATGAGAATCTTTGTTTGCACTCATTTGATTTTTAGGTTCTAATTAAACTTTCTTATATCTCTTGGCATGATCCTCTACCTCAGCCACAGCTGTCCCAGTGCTGCCATGTTGGGGATTTATGCTGATATACTTTGCCCAGTTGTTTAAGGCACACTTCCTACTTTTCCCTTTGCAGAAGCCATAGTACTAATCTTCTATGCTGAAGCCCTTTCCTGTTTTTGAGTGGAAACTGAACTATGTAGAGAATAGCCTAAAGAGTTGAGCTACATCTCATGACCAAGCTCAGATCCCATCTTTGTGTATTCCTTACCATGCTTATCAAGACTGGGATGTTTTGGTGGGCAGCAGACACAGCTGAAACATTCAGACACTTCAGACCTTTCTCCATCTGCCTGACTACAGGCTGCGGCCTCTACAGGTGAATGATGCTGAGGCGTGTCCTCTTGGGTGTTGGATGGTCCTGGGCAATGGAATGAAAAAGAACATTGACATGAGGCATTTTCTGAGGTCTGTGTTAATTCAATAACTACATGTTGAGTGGATATTACATGCCAGGCATGCTCACTTCAAATGATACTTGCTCTCACAAAAATTAAAGTGACTATACTATCACACTTGAAATTCCATTTACTCCAAACTCTAAGTAAGCACTTATTAAATGGTATGTTTGTGTATGTCAGTGGCATTGGGTATTTTTGGATGTCATATTTCTGATGATTGACACAGATTAACAACAACTTAATATCATGTCTGAAAGACAGTGTGCAGGAACTAAAAGTTGGGTATCAACCCAATTTCCTCATGAAAAAATGTACAATTTGGAAATATGTGGTGTGAGTTTCATTAAGCATTCTGAATGCATCCATATATTCATATTGCTCTAATGATAGTGCTATATAGACAGAGATACAAAAAGATAAATTTTTATTTTTGAAAAAATTATGTTATTACATCACTGTCCCAATTTCAATATCAGCTAAGCCCAATGCTCATTATTATCACCATGTCTCTTGAATGTGTATGCTATGTGTATTATTCATATTTTTATCAAAATGCTATGGTGAAGGTAATGTGTGCGGTGTTTAAGTTTATAATGTTTTGGTCAACACTGGGTTAAGGTTTAATGTGTGATTGATTTGGCATTTGCAAATCTGAATGTAGGTTGGTTTTGTGTTACTGAGGAGGGTATATGAGCTCTTTGTGTGTAAGTCCTGCACATATTTATGTGTGTACATTGCGTTTCCTATAATGAAGGATTTGTTTATTTTTCATATCATGTGGTTTACATATGGAATTTTATTATTGAGAATGTTCTCTTTGAAACTAATGGAATTGCAATATGTGAAGGCATAAGTAAAGAATGTGAAAATGTGAAAATGAAGGTGGATAAGAGAAAGAATGCCTTTGCTTTAGAAAAGATGGCTAAGATTATAAAAATGAGTGTGTAAATTAGGAGGCCAGTAACATGTGATTGTCTTAGAAGTTGTAAGTTTGAAGATTGAGTTCTGAAGGGGTTAAAATAGAATATGGCACCTTAGGCCCAGCGGTTTATCTCTTCAGCATTCACCAAATAGAAATGTGTCCCTACTCAAAAATACTTGCAATAGAATGCCTAGAACATCATCTTTTCATGTAATTCAGACACAAAGCAACTAAAATGCTCAGAAATATAATCAATGAAGAAGTTATATTTATACAATGCTTACAGATACCAAGAATGAAAAAAACTAAAGTCAAATGTATTTGAATGAATATCACAGATATAATGAAGAGGGAAAGGAACCAGACACAAAGTATATATTGTGCACTTCTGTTTACCTAAAATGTATAAACAAGGATACCTATATAGTGTGGTAGGATTCAGAGAAATTATAATTGTTTGGTAGAGAGCATGGAAAATTCATATGCATGTGGATAATTCCAAAGAAATGAATGATGCTACAGTGAGTGCAAAGGGGTCTGAGTGTGAAAGCTTTGGCTATGAAAATATATGGATGTGATGGAGTCTTCAACTGGATTATCCCTACTCCAACTCAAGTTCAGTTTCAGGGGATCCTACCATTTTTGGTTTGTTTTTAGTTGTTGGTGCTTTCATATTCCGGTAATATAGCATGCCATTGTCTGGCTCATAGGGACATATTCTATGTTTTTTTTATTAAAACTCTATTCACTTACTCCCTCTCCCATGATATCATCAAATAGAACACGGTTTTCCAGTGATCTCCTTGGACTTGTCCCTTTCCTGTTCAGTGTTTTTCTGTCGGAATATATTCCTTCCCATGATGGTTACATTAAAGAAGATATGGAAGCATTTGAATTTTGTACTGTGCTGCCCTGTGTCCACTTAGCTCAACTCAGAATTCTGTCTAGATCCCACCCTCCCTTTGCATCCTATTCAGTAGTCCCCCATTCCAGTTCCATTTAGCTTATCCTTAGATGGGATGCAGGATAAATCATCATCAGAAGAAGAAGGTGCCCCTGCTTTCTGGACCTCATTATTTCTGTGCTGCAAAGCATCTTCTAGTAAATTCAGCTTTGCTGAAAAAATAAAGATAATAGAGGTGTGGTCCATGTTTATTATTTATTTATCTGCCCATTAACAAAACACAGAGTTTCTGTATAGCAAAAGAAACTATAAGAAAAATGAAAAGAGAACCCACTGTATTGGATAATATATCTGTCAATGATACATCATAAACGGTCTAATTTCCAAAACATATAAAGAACTTATAAAACTCAATACCAGAAGATCCATCCAATTAAAATAAAAGCAAAATTCCTGAATATACACTTTTCTAAACAGGATGCACCTGTGTCCAATAGACATATAAAAATGCTAAAAATCACTGATAATCAGAAAATGATCAGTCACCACAATGAGCCCTGGTTGGTGTGGTTCAGTTGGTTGGATTTGATTCTCGGGTAGGACACATACCCATGTCGTGGGTTTCATGCTGGGTTGGGGCTCAAGTAGCAGGCAGCTGATCAATGTCTCTTCCCCATATCTCTCTCTCTCTCTCTCTCTCTCTCTCTCTCTGTCTAAAAAATCAATTAAAAATCACAATGAGATATCACCTCACACCTGTCATAATGACAACATTAATCAACAAAAACCAGTGAGGATGTGGATAAAAGGGCATCCTAATGCACCTTTGTTCATTGCGGCATTATTTACAAGAGCCAAGATCTGGAAACATCCAAGTTCACATCAGTAGGTGAATTAAAAAAATATGTGGTACATTTATTCAATAAAATGTATGCAGCCATAAAAAGAATGAAATACTACCGTTAAATGACAGTATAGATGGACCTGGAGATTAATGTGCTAAATAATACAAGCCACTCAAAGAAAGACAAATACCATACAATCTCACTTATATGTGGTATCTAATGAACAAAACAGACTGACAAGTGAGAAACAGAAGCATGGACACATAGAATAGACTGGCACCTCTCACAGAGGAGGGGTAGATGGGATGAGAGAAGGTGAAGGCATTAGCCAAAGACCACATATGTATAACCCATAGGCACAGAAAACTGTTTTGATGGCCACAGGAAGGGAGGAGTTATGGGGGGAGGTGGGCAAGACTTAAGGGTGTTGGGCAATGGCAACATCCATAATAGTACAAATAATAAAAATAAAGTTAAAATAAGATTTCAAGTAATAAAAATTAATAATGATGATGATAAAAGTGTCTTCTATGCACCGAGTTCAGTGACTGCACACCCTATCCACCTTCACAGATATTGTAATACAATTCCTATGAAAATATTAAATGCACGTCAATGTTTACTGTGTCAATAAGTATCATGGGTAACTGGGGTTGCACAAAAAATGTTATATTAAAATGGAACAGAGGCTGCTTTCTCCTTCCTACCTGGACATACAACTATGCTATATTTACCAGCTTCCCTTGAAGGTAGTTCTAACTATGTGATTACATTTGGGCAATGGAAAAAGCATGGAAATGACAAGTGTCAATTCCAGACATCACCATACAAACTTCCCATGTGTCCCTCTCTTCTCCTCCTTTTCCTAGATGACTGGGATCTTGATATCCTGAGTCTACTTGAAAGCTGCATGTTAATGATAAAGTTCACATCAGTTCAGGTCCATGAATTATCCCATGGAGGAGATTTGCCCTGGTAGTCTGCACCTATATGCTGATTTGACATGTAAGCAAGAGAAAGATTCATTTGTGTCTTAGTCACTAAAGCCTAATCTATTCCAAGGAGAGATATACGGTGCTTTTGAGAAGCAAACATTGGCCTGGTACATAATTAGCTGGCAATTATGTTACATTAATATATATTTTTTCTTGGCTTATTTATATTCTGTATGTGTGTGTACATGTGAAAAGGTGTGAATTATATTTGCTTGTCTCATAGTTTATACTCAATAACATCTCTAAATATGTGCAATTATTTTTTAAATGTGAAGTGAAGTCAGCCTTTTACAAAGGTCCCCTGAAGGATGCAGAAATCCCAAACAAGTTGGAAATATCAGTTCTCTTGAGAAATGTGAGCTGCCATTGGAACTTTGGGGCTGGCTCCAATCTGTCTCCCTCCCACCCCTGACCAATGGTTCTTCCATACACTGGTTTCTTTTTTACCTGTAATCTCCATAGTAACCAAAAATATTCCAGTTTTACATTTTTCAGAAAGAGCCAAACTTTCTTTTTAATTTAACCATTACTGTTAATGGTTGTTTCATCTTTTGTGTGTGTGTGTGTGTGTGTGTGTGTGTGTGTGTGTGTGTGTGTGTTGTATGTGTATCCCTCTTTTTCTTATTTTCACATAAAAGGCCCACAAAAACATCTTCATAATCTAAAACAAAAAAATGTACCCCTGCGTAAATAATTTCTATCTGAGATTAAACTCTTATCCATACCCAATGAGTTTAAGTGTTCAAAGTACTCCCTTCTCCCAATTTATTCCTCACCTAAAATAGCCAGACTTTCTTCTTGATTAACAGGAGAATAAACTATTAGAAAACTAGTATCAACATTTACCTACACCTTCATTCAGAAATAAAATACAGGGAGGGAAATACATTTTCTAACAAATATTATACTAATCAACCACTATGTCTCTAACAGAGTAACCTGGAGGGACATAGTACAGGTAGCACACGTCCTAAATCACAGTGACAAGGACCCAGGCATCCTAGTTTTATCTCATACTCCCTGGGCCCTCAAAAGATCAGCATACCCACATCCATCTCAGTCTCTCAATCTCTCTCTCTCCCTCCCTCTGTCCCTCCCACTGCCTGCTCTCTCTTCCCTTTCTTTCTCTTCTTTCTCCCCTTCTCTTCATTCTCTCTCCCACTCACCCACCATCCCCTCCCTCTCTTTTCTCATCCTCCCTCTTTCTTCCTCACTCTCTCCTTCCATCATCAAAACTAGAAATTCATTCTTTCTTTCTTTCTTTCTTTCTTTCTTTCTTTCTTTCTTTCTTTCTTTCTTTCTTCTTCTTCTTCTTTCTCCCTTCTTCTCTCTCTCTCTCTCTCTCTCTCTCTCTCTCTCTCTCTCTCTCTCTCTCTCTCTCTCTCTCTCCTCTCCCTTTCCCTCTAAATATATACAGTGTATATATAAGGACATCGTGTGGAACCAGCAATGAGTGTGAACTGAGTTCTATTAGTAATGCAATTCTATTCTTATGGGACAATTCCAAGGAATTTTAATTAATGATCATAGGTGGGAAAAAATGCAAGTCACCCAAACATGATTTGACTAGAAAACGTCTAGCTAAATTGACAAAGAAGGCAAAATCCAGCTTTCACAATCTCTCTGCCATACTTCTCAGAAAATTTCTTGGCTGTTAATGATAACAGTTTACATCATATGAGAAATTAGGGAGATAGAATGATCCACCAAGTTTCTCTCTCCTGATCATGACTGCTGCCAAATATTGAATGGAGAAGCCATGCAATCTCCTTCCAGAGACCCAACTGGGGTGAAATATACAAGGGCTACTCTCTGCTTTAATTCCACTCCCTTGTCTATATAAGTTCTCCTTTTAAGCTAAAGGCAAGTGAAGAGAAATCAGGTTCTGTGAACTTATAAAATTCAACACATCACCTCTCTGTCACATTGTTCCTGTAAATTTTCTTGAGTCACATGAGCAAACCTCCTGGCTTTCTTTCTTTTGTTTTGTTTTGTGTTGTTTTGTTTTGGTTATTTCTTACATATAAGTGTGTGGTCTAGCTTTTCTGGCCTTGCTGTTGATAAAATACAGGACTTTATAAATTTATTTTCAATGCAACACTATTAATTGCAAACCTACTTCTATTTATATCTCTTTTCTAACACTCTAATTTCTCTCTCCCCTAAGGCAGATAATAATTCCAAGTCAAACAACTTTGTGGTCATAAACTCAAAAATGTAAGGGACATATTCATTTTCAAAAGGAGTACTCACACTAACCAAGATTTAAATAGAAAAGGTGACACTAACCAAAATTTAAATATAAAAGGCCATTACAAATTGTGGAATTTTTGAACACAGGTCCTTCCTCACTTGGCAAAGCACATATGGAAACTGTAACAGGTTCTCTATATAGATCTGTATAAATCAGGGGTCCAAAATTCAAGGCAATAACAAAGATCAGTTACATATCAAATTACTTCTTAGTTCAGCTTTTATACATGCCAAATATGAACACATTTTCCATAGGAATTTACTTTTTAAAAATGTTTTTATTGATTAAGGTATTACATATGTGTCCTCATCCCCAATTACCCCTTCCAACCCCCCCTCCCAACTCAGCCCTTCACCTCCCCTGGTGTCTGTGCCCATTGGTTAGGCTTATATGAATGCATACAAGTCCTTTGGTTGATCTCTTCCCCTTACCACCACCCTCCCCTACCTTCCCTCTGAGGTTTGACAGTCAATGCTTCTCTGCCTATGGATCTGTTTTTGTTCATCAATTTATGTTCATTATATTCCATAAATGAGTGAATTCATGTGATACTTATCTTTCTTTGACTGGCTTATTTCACTTAGAATAATGATCTCCACTTCCATCCAGTTCCATCTAGTTCCATCTATGCTCTAGTTTAAAGCAGTCACCTTTTCTCCCTTTTCTTCTTCTTTCTCTTCTTAAAGAATACCTTTCAGCATTTCATATAAAACAAATTTGGTGTTGATGAACTCCTTTAACTTCTTCTTATCTGTGAAGCTCTTTCTCTGATCTTCAATTCTGAATGATAGCTTCCCTGGGTAAAGTAATCTTGGTTGTAGGTTCTTGCTATTCATCACTTTGAAAATTTCTTCCAACTCCCATCTGGCCTGCATAGTTTCTGTTGAGAAATCAGCTGACATTCATATGGGTGCTCCCTTGTAGGTAATTAAGTGTTTTTCTCTTATTGCTTTTAATATTCTCTCTTTGTCTTTTGCTCTTGGCATTTTATCTGTGTTGGTGTGGTCCTCTTTGGATTCCTTTTGTTTGGGGTTCTTCCTGGACTTGTGAGTCTATTTCTTTCACAAGGTGGGTTAAGTTTTCAGTCATTATTTCTTCAAATAGGTTTTCAGTATCTTGCTCTCTCTCTTCTTCTGGCACCCCCATAATTCTGATGTTGGCACACTTGAAGTATCCCAGAGGATTCTTACACTATCCTCAAATTTTTTGGTTCTTTTTTCTTTTTGCTTTCCTGGTTGAGCATTTTTTGCCTCTTAATATTTCAAAACTCTGACTTGATTCTTGCATTCCTCTAGTCTGCTGTTGGGTCTCTGTATAATATTTTTTATTTCAGTCAGTATATGTTTAATTTCTAGTTGGTCCTTTTTACTATCCTTGAGGGATTTGTCCGCCTTTTCTAGGAACCTCTCGAAAAACCTTGTAACTGTGGTTTTGAACTCTATACCCAGTTATTTATTTTCCTCCATTTCTTTTGTTTGTGATCTGTTTCTTTGTCTCTGCATTTTTGCTGCTTCCCTAAGTTGGTAGGGTATCTTTGTGTGGTAGGTGTCTCGGCCACCCCTGTTACCAGAGGTGGACACTCTTGGTTCACCCCTTTGTGAACTGTGTGTACAGCCTTGTTGTAGTCAACTTTTGATTGTTGTTTGTATCACTGGGAGGATTTGACTTCCAGGCCAATTGCCTGTGAAGATCACCTGTGTCTACACTGGGAGAGAGCCTTATGCACCAAGACTTGCAAAATTGCAAAGGCTCTCTGCTCAGCTTGGATGGGGCAGAGTTTCAGGGTGGAGCTGACAGCCTTGGCCTCCTGTCAGCTCTGCCCCACGAGTTTCCTAGGTCTTAGGGTCCACAGACAATCACTGTAAGCACCTCTGAGAGAATGGCACTTTCATGTTTCTCCCACTGCCAAACAGGCCAGTCTCTCCCCCAATGAATTTGAACTATGAGATTCTCACCTGGTATTGGGTTTAGTGCAGTCGGGACTGGTGTTCAGAACAGTATGGAGCTTTTGTCTCCTTCCTGCTCGAGCACGCCAGCCAGCCACTCAGCCGCCCTGTCCTCTCTGGCCCTGTCCTCTCCAAGCATCCTGGCTCTGCTCCAGTCTACAATGTTTAAATTGTAGAAGATAAATACATCCCAGATCCCAGGGCCTCCACTTGGGTCACTGGTGGGGCATGGTCGGCCTGAAAACCACCACAGGCCTCTTGCCCAGTCCACCTCATACCCCAAAGGAACCCTCACCTTGATCTGGGACACTCTTCAGGACAAAACAGGTGGCCCCCACCAATGTACCAGTCCTCTATCCTATCTAATAAAAGAATAATATATAGATTGACCATCACTCCAACACACAAGATGGCTGCCCCCATGTGGTCAAAAATCTTGCTCCCATGTGGACACAAGATATCCACCACATGAGGACCAGCAGGGGAGGGTAGTTAAGGGTGACCAGGCTGGCAGACGAGGGAAGTTGGGCTCAAACAGGCTGGCAGGGGAGCAGTTATACATAAATAAGGCTGGCAGGGGAGTGGTAGGGGGGTATCAGGCTGGCAGGCAGAAGCAGTTAGTGGAAATGCAGAAGGCAGGCAGGCGAGTAATTGAGAGCCAGCAGTCCTGTATTGTAAGAGGGATATCCAACTGCCTGTTTAGGCCCAATCCCACTGGGAGTGGTTCTAAATGGGCAGTGGAATTTCCCCTCGGGGATCCCAGATTGGAGAGCGTGCAGGCCGGTGTGAGGGACACTTCCTCTCTGCCCGCCCCCATGCATAAATTTCATGCACCCGGCCTCTATTATTAATATAAAAGAGGTTTAAAATCATGAACTAAGCATCTATGTTAAGAAATTAGAAAAAGAACAAGGCCTACAAAGGCAGAATAATGATAAAGAAACATTATTAAACTATAAAAATAATATAAATTTGGTTATTTGTCTTGTATGCATACATGCATATCAGATGGATATAGACAGTGGGATGATGAGGGCCTGGGTTGGTGAGTGGGGATGAACTAGAGGGGGGTCAGTGGGAGACAAAGGGGAACATATGTAATACTTTCTACAATAAATTTTTTTTAAAGATTTGGTTCTTTGGAAAGATTAACAGAATTGACTAATTTCCAGAATGATTAATTAGAGAGAAAGAGGAGAGGAGAGGTGAAGATAGGGAGATAGAGATAGATGGGGAGAGAGCAATTGGAAAGTAAGTATGGAATTGTAGAAAATGTTGAAAATAAATAAAATTGTGAACAATAAATAAATTATTTGTTGTCTTTTTAGAAATTGGGATAAGGTATATTCAGATTTTTTGTACTGTTTTTGTAGTTTTCTCTAAGACTAAAATAATTTCAAATTAAAAAGTCACAAATTTCTAGAAATGATTTCATTTTATGAGTTTTAACTTACCTGAATTCCTGTGTTTTATCTTGGGGATTCACTGATGTGTGTCAGTTAAAAATGATTAAAGATAATCATGCTGCATAAAAAATAATCTAAAAACAGTGAATTTAAAATTAGATTACACAATACAATTTAAAGATCTGGGGTCTAGGGAGAACACAGGATATCCAGACTTGTTTAAGGATGACATTCAAGAAGTTTACTTCTTATTGACATTTGTCAAATATTTTCACACTTGTAATAAGATTTGTATAATAATACCTAAGAAGAAAGTGCTGTGCTTTACATGTATTTTATATAAACTGTGCCTTTTTTAAAGAGTAGTAAAAAGAAATTTTCTCACAATCTCATGACTAATTAGATTAAGATTTATTTTCACAGATATTTCTAAATTCCTTTGGGCTTTGCCAGCTGTTGGCTGGCACCCATCTGACATCTCTCGGAGATAAAAATATCTAGGAACACATTAATATCTTAACCATGAAAATGGAGTTTTCTGTGTTGATTTGGAGCACTTACCATATTTTCCCATGTATATGACACTATTTTTTTCTAAAATCGTAAGACTGAAAATCTGTGGGGCATCTTATACATGGAAGTCAGCCGAGGAGGGAGGGAGCCTATTGGGTGCATAGCTACCCATACCTTGTCAAACAGACTTCCTCCAATCAAGAGACTTATTGTTACAGATGTCAGATGATGCTGTAATTGGAAGTGGATGTAGAGAGTACACAGAAGGTTCTCAACCCACAAAGATGTCAAAAAATAAAAAGATACCCCTGGTTTCACTCAGTGTATAGAGCGTTGGCCTGCGGACTGCAGGGTCCTGGTTCCATTCGGGTAAGGGGCATTTGACTGAGTTGTGGGTTTGATCACCAGTCGGGGGTGCGCAAGAGGCAGCTGATCAATGATTCTCATCATTGATATTTCTATCTCCCCTCTCCCTACTTCTCTGAAATAAATAAAAATATACATAAATGCATACATACATATTGGTAAGCAATTGTCTTACTCTGCAAAATGGAAACTGAATGTAATGCAAAAGAGCATGGAAATAGGGCTGCTGAGAGACAATTTGGACCTCCTCCCACTGAGTGTATGGTCAGATAGTGGAGAAAACACGAAGAACAACTCCTTAACACATTGCAGACCAGTAGTTTTATCGCTGGCTTTACCTAGTGGCCAGATAAATTTCTATTGAATGAGTACAAAAACTGTTTTACATAAGTGTTAGAGGCATGCTTTAAAATTAAGTACCCATTGCATTTGTAAGTTACTTATTACATGTTCTTACAAGCAACATATATTTTTAAAGTATGACTCTTTGTAAAACACTGTATAATATGAAGCAAGAATTCATGTAATTCTTCCACAATGTTATAGATGCCAAAAAAGAATAAGACCTTAAGAACAAAACCAGCAAAATGTTTAAAATATTGATTTCTTAATTTGGGGTTAGAAAAGTTGGGGGTTTCTTATACAGGGAAAAATATGGTACTTTTAATTTTCAGGACCAAGCTTTCTAAATTGAAAGAACCTTTATGAGTATGTAGGAAGAATTAAGTAGGGTGAAGTTAAACTGTGTTGATAACTTCAGAAGAGAATCACATTAGAATTATCATGAAAAATAAGAAATATTTTCTGATGTGATCATGAAGATAGCCACAAACCTAAATCTTTGTTACTCTGAATCTAGACTAAGAGATTAATGACTTTGAGGACAAAGTGACCCCTCTTTTCAATTTCCATTCAGTAAAATGAAGCAATATCATAGTTACATGGTTATATCATAATCTGAAATTAATTGTGATTTTTACTTGACAATTTTGATTTTCAAAGTATACATATATTTTCATATGAGACTGAATGCATGTTACTAAATTTATTCTTCCTCATTATACTAAAATGTTCACTTTTAAATTAAGTGTTATACTTTTTTAAAAAACATGGATTTAACAAGCAGACATTGAACACAGTTGACTCAAATAATCTGAAGATCTCAAAGCCTCCTCTTCCACTAAATATCCTCTTTGCTTAAAAACTTACGTGCCACATACTCTTTTACAATAAATATGTGAATTGAAAACTTAGCTCAGCTGGTGTGGCTCAGTGGTTGAACACAGACCCATGAACCAGGAGGTCACAGTTTGATTCCTGGTCAGGGCACATGCTCCAATTGTGGGCACAGTCCCCAGTGGGAGGCATACAGTTGATCAATGATTCTCTCCCATTAGTGATGTTTCTATCTGTCTCTCCTTTTCCATATGATGAAACAGGAAGAATATTTGTTTTAATAAACAGCTACACATCTTAGCTATCACAACAGTAAACATTTGTTCCCATATGCGTTATCTGTAAGTTAAGGGCTGGCTAGGTCTGCTCTGTGTATCTTTGAATTCTGGGATGCAAACTTCAGGAGTAGCACATGTAGAACACGAACTGCCACCAGAGAGTGCCCAGGCACAGAAAGGAAGAGGAACTACAGCATAGCACACAGTTCATATGAAACACTAAAAGCCATGTGCCTGATTGTAGGTAGTTCTCTCTTCAGAGTGAAGGTTCAGTCATCTCAACATTGACAATTTTATCATCAGTACGGGCATTGCTGAACTTGACCTGTGGTCCCAGAAAGTAGCCAAAGACTGAAAAATCATCACCCTATGTTTGGGGATAGGGTTGATGGCAAGGAGCATCTCTACCCTTGTCTATTCCAAGATAAGACTACTTCCATATTTCCTCCCAGATGAATTTGTTTACCTGATTCTTATAAAATTCAGTCCCTTTGAGAAATTGTTCGTTAATATTTTTCTCTATTGCTTTAGCCTGAATAAAACCGACTCCTTAATTTTGTCTTTCATACCATGAAGTTAAAAAATGGCACAAAAAGGTACAATATTACACATTTATTTTAGTTGTCTTGCTCAGGGAGAGTAAATTTCTAACTGAAATCAATCTTTACAAATTTGGGTAAATGAAAATGAAATACAAATCGATTTATAGATTTCTTCACTTTTCTTCTTTTTCAAAAAGAAACTATATTCCCATGACCTCTTTAATAACTGTTACCTGATTCTGACGCATCTCTTTAGCCTCATGTCTCTAGCAAAAGAGACACTGTGCTGCCCCCACACTGTACTCTTCAGCCTTCCAGTTCACGTTGGCATAGAAAGTTTGCAATATTTGGGTTTGTCTTCATCATACAAAACATTGAAACTTTTCCTACCTGAAAAGCAAACTATCAATTTGCATAAAATCTTAAAATTTCAATTAAGATTTTTATGATGGTCTGAATATATGAAGTAATGTCTACTTTCTTCCTGTCCCTATTCCTCTTCTGTATGTCTCTTAATGATTTTTTAACTACCTCTAATGACAGTATTACTGATGGTAACCTGTGTGTGAGAAGAAGATTTATTAGGTCTTTAAGGCCCATAATTCTAACAGTATAAGTCTGACATAGTATCTGGGAGAAAAGGTGTCTTATCTGTAGAGCTTCTCTTAAACTCATAATTGTTAGCTTATATTTCTGTCCCGTGCCGCCAATGGTGATCTGTACTCATGGAATTCTGGATAGGGGTCCCTAAGTGCTGGTGACCCCTCACCAGAGGAATGACAAGGGACAAAAGTGGTGTTCAAATGTCACTGAGACTAAAAGCTTTTGTTCACATTTCCAGGCTCTTTATGTCCCTGAATTAAATACTCTCAACCCTACCTTTCAAATAATGAAAGTTGCTTCAGATTTAGAACTGACAGTTTTCAGTGATAATGGATATGAATCAAGAATTTAAAATAAGAACCTTAGCAACCTTTTCAAGAAGGGGGAAGCAGAGAGAGAGTTGTTTTCTAACACACAAGGCCAATTGACGGGCTTCTTTCAGTTGAATTGCTTAAAGGAGAATTTCAATTACCCTAGCTGCCTTTGCTGTCATTTCTGACACCTTAGGTAAACAAACAAGGATGATTCATTATTATAAATGTGGATTTAAAAGTGCTTTAAATAAGTGGTGAAGAAATTTAGTGTCATTCTGATCACCACTAAGGCCAAAGGCAAAAATAAAAGGGCGGTCTTTGCTACCTGAATGAAAACTGAAGATGACCCTTCCTTTTCATTTATAAAGATAATAATAATTCTGATGTCAATCAATCATGTATTTTCATAAGACATCTGCAGTCAGCGGAAATGACAACAATAAATTTAGCCATCTTAGAGATATTAATTTTCAAACTTTAAAATATAATCCTATCTAATAAAAGAATAATATGCAAATTGACCATACCTTTGCTACACCCACAAGCTATGCCCGTCAGCCACACCCACCAGCCAATCAGGAGCGGAGGGTGTGGCCAAGGCAGCCATGGCCGGGGACGGAGTTGAGGCGGCCAGGAGGGCGGGGCCGAGGTGGCCATGGCTGGGGGGACAAGGCTGAGGCAGCCATGGCCATGGGGTGTGGGGCCGAGGCAGGCTGGGCCTTGAGGGGGCAGGTCATGGTGGCAATGGCTGGGGGGATGGGGCCGAGGCACCCCAGGCCACGGAGGATGGGACCAAGGCAGCACGGGCAGCAGGTGGGGGGGACCGAGGTGGCCAGGGACGTGGGGGCAGGGCCGAGGTGGCAAGAGCTGGTGGGGGGCAGGGCTGAGGTGGTCAGTGTGTGCTGGCCAGGGAGAAGGCCTCGGTCCAGGGGGTGGGGCTGAGGCCCATGCTATCCAGGCTCAAGGTGGCTGGGGCAAAGGCCCGGGCTGGTGGGGCAGTATATGTCTGGGACGGAGCCAGCCATCGGCCCCATTGCAGGATGGCTAGTATGTCTGACTGCCAGATTAGGCCAAATCTCCTGGGGAGTGGGTCTAAGCCGGCAGGTGGACATCCCCAAGGGGTCCCAGACTGCAAGAGGGTGCAGGCCAGACTGAGGGACCTCTCTACCCCTCACAATGAATGTATGATTTTTTGTGCACTGGGCCTCTAGTGAAAATATAACAGGTCTTGGAGCAACTGCATTTCATATCAAGAAACCTATATAATAAAAGCCTAGGTGGTATTGCACAATGTCATAATATGGCCACCACAACATCATCACAAGATGGCAGCCCTCACATCATCCTCAGGTGGCTGCCAGAAAATGGCCGTTAGAAGATGGCTGCCACAAGATGGTCACCACAAGATGGCTGGCAGGGAAAGGCATTTGCGGGTCATAAGTCTTGCAGGGGAAGACAGTTCGGGGCAAGATCAGACCAGCAGGGGAGGGCAGTTGGTGGTGATTAGGCCATCAGAGGAGGGTAGTTGGGGGCGATCCAGCCAGCAGGGGAGGACAGTTGAGGATTATTAGGTCAGCAGGGAAGCAGTTAGGCATCGATCAGGCTGGCAGGGGATCGGTTAGTGGGCAATCAGGCTGACAGCAGAAGCAGTTAGGGACAATCAGACAGGCCAACAGTTAGGAGCCAGCAGTCCCAGATTGTGCATCAGTCATCCCTTGAGGGGACCCAGATTGGAGAGGGTGTAGGCTGGGCTGAGGGACACACTCTCCCTGCCCCAATACACAAATTTCATGCATGAGATCTCTGGTATTCAATAAAGAAAATTGGAGATAGTGAGTATACTACTGAGAGAGTACTATGAAACCAAGCACTTTTCCTAAGTTTTCTTAGTATTTTTTTGTGGCAAGATATTCCTATTTTACATTATCTTTAAAGGTTCAATTGATTTATTGCCCTCACACATTTATAGTTGGCCAATTACTGAAATTGATTATTGGAAGAGGCAATTTTTATAGGAATAAATCAGAGTCATTTGTGATTTTTTTTTTCTAAAAACTCCTCATGATGTAAAGTCAAAATCACTGGGTAGTTTTGGTCATTTTGTTATTATTGCTGTCTTGTTTTGTTTTCATTTGGATTTGGTTCTACTTTAGGGGAACACTGCTTGCTATCTCAAAAATATTCTGTTCAGATTTAAAAATATTTTCATGTAGTATTGTACAATTTTTATTTTCATTACTGCTCTATGTTTTCATCTATGTTTTATCATAATTTTCCTGATTTGTAGAAACTTGTAATAATCAAGTGTCCTGGCATCCATATAATTGCAATTCAAAGTTATGCTTTTGGCTGTGATGTCAAGTTTTGATCTTTTCCTTTAAGGTAGAAGCTTCCTGTATTTATGAGCACCACCATTGCTCTTAAACCTGAAGATCCTCTATCATTCAAACCTGTGATTGGCTTCTTTACAAAGAAAGGTCTATCTCGTACTAAATTCCTAAGAGTTGTGTACTTCTCAATGCCTTGTTGACCTGCATCTCTTTCTCTCGCCGCTTGTCCAAGTCCAACCATTCACCCGCAAGGAAGCCGATGGCTGTTCCATTTGGATTAATTTAAACATTATCTTCTCCTCCCCACTCCCAGTCGCTGATGTACATTCTGCGTGACATATCATCTTTTTAATTTCTCTAGAAAATAAATGTCCGATTTTTTTTTCTGCTTAAGAATGAAAAGCACCAGATCTAGCCTTCTGGTTTAGAACAGGGACACATAGGTATGACTACATGAGTTCAAATCCCTATTGTTATTCTTTATCTGGGGAACTTGGGCAAGTTTACAAACCTTCTTGTGTTTCCTCATCTGGGGATAAAATTACCACCTAAGTTATTTGTTTGTTTTGAGAATGAAATTGATTCACTCATATGATGATCTAGAGAAAGTTAATACTCAATGAATTTTACTCTAACAGTGGTTAGTTCTGGGTTTTAGGCATAGGAAGAGGAAGCATCTTTTCTGTGAATAGTTGTGCTGACCAGCTCCTGGCCTTTCCCACTCTTTCTAATCTCTACCTGTCACAGTGGTTACTGACATCACTCCAGAACCTCTCCTCCATATGAAACAATTCTGTAGGACATTGAATTGCTGATTCCTCCAGCAAGCTAAATAAGTGACACTCCTCCAAGAGCTTTTTATCTTGCCAAATATTCTTTAATTTTTTCTCACTAATCATCTCTTGTTTGTTGATTATAATAGTTTTGTACATTTTTATTTTTTAAATAACTTTAGAAAATATTAGTGGGAATAGAAAAAAAGCATGCATATTCAATCTAATGTAATTAATGATGAAAGGCCATTTGCCATTGTTATTTTGAACTTTTTACAAGTATGTTTTAAGATATATCACATTGTTTTAATTTGCACCTTCAAGATTACTAGAAAGTGAATATCCTAGTTAATAAAAGAGTAATATGCGAATTTGACCATACCTTCACTATGCTACCAGCCAATCAGGAGCAGGGGGGCAGGGCTGAGTAATGCGAGAGGTGGGGGCTGAATGACGTGAGGGGCGGGGCTTCCCCCATATGGTCAAATGTGGCCACCCCTATATGGACACAAGAAGGTCACCACAAGATGGCCACCAGGGGAGGACAGTTGGGAGGGACCAGACCTGCAAAGGGAGGGCAGTTAGGGGCAAACAGGCTGGTAGGGGATAAGTTAGGCATCAATCAGGCTGTTACGAGAATGGTTAGGGGTGATCAGGCTGGCAGGTACAAGCAGTTAGGGGCAATCAAGAAAGCAGACAGGCGAGCAGTTGAGAGCCAACAGTCCTGGATTATGAGAGGGATCTTAAACTGCCCATTTAGGCCCGATCCCAAGGGATCCCAGATTGGAGAGGGTGCAGGCTGGACTGAGGGATACATACCCCATGCATGAATTGCATACACCGGGCCTCTAATCCTTTAATAAAATGTTACTATTACATTAATTGAGGATGGTTGTAATACTTTTTACATAAATTAATTTACAATAACATGTTCATTATGGTAATGTGTCTATTTTTATTTCAACATTAAAGACATTAACATGTAAGCCAAAGGGATGACTAGTGCTGTGAGAAAGTGTTACATCCTATCACTTTCATTCTTCTAAAACTACAGATGCTGGATCCAGATTGCTTCAGACACTAATTACTTATTTGACATTGGGTGAATTATATTTCTTCTCTGTGCTTCAGCTTCTTTATCTGTAAAATAAAGTAAAAATAGTACCAACTTTATAGAGTAGCTATTGATATTAAAATGAATAAGTGTTTATAAATACCTTTGAAGAGTTTCCAATGGAGAATAAACCCTATAGAAGTAATAACTGTTACGGATTTTACTATTGTCTATTGATTTTAAAAACTTCAAGGCTTTCTAATTCTGTCCTTCAAAATATGTCTAACTAAAATTAGAGCTCTAGATTTCAGTATTTGTACATTCGGATGCCAAGTAAGTTCCAGTGTAGCTTGTCTTTGGTTTTCTTGTTTCTCTTCCAAGTGGTACTGAACAGATGATTGGAGATGCTTAAATGTATATTAAGCTATTGTAAACTAGAGAAAAGCATGGAAAGATGCCAACTAATTGCACTGAATGGCCAGAGCTATTTGTTTTTTCCTGTTAAAAGGCATTTTCAGTAAATATGAGATCTCAATAACAGCCCCATCAGCAATGATTTATGGCAAATGAATTTTAGCCTAACCACCAATGGCTGAGTTCTCATTTCCAAAAAAGCAGATAAAGGCAATGATGAAATTCTATGCAACATCTATTCTACTCTAGAATAGAGCAGCCATGGAACAAACCACCATTTTTCTCATTCATTCTTATAGGTAATGAGAACTGATTATTTTTATGTTCAGTCAGCATTGATATATTGATATAGAATATACACATTTTTCCTTCTTGCAGCTTATATATTAGAAGACAGAGAAACTTTGTAACCATATAAATGAAATATAAAAATCAGATAGAATTAAGTTATATACAGGAATTTTTAAAAATAGAGTAATATGATATAGAGTGTCTGGACAAATCCTTTATAGTAGGATGCAAAAAAATTATCTTCTAAGAGATGTCATTTAAAGTGATGTCTGGAATACAATAGAGTTATATACACCAGGTTCTCTGATAATATCACCTATTCAACATCATTTCATTATAACATTAAAGAGGGAAAAATGGATTCTAAGCAGGGCCATTGTCTGTGTGGAGCTTAGAGGCTCTCCCCATGTCTGCATGAATTTTCTCTGGGTACTCAGCTTCCTCCCATATCCCAGAGAACTGCAGGTTAGGTTATTGGTGTGTATAAATTGTCCTAGTCTGAGTGAGGGTTTGGTGCGTGTGAGGGCGCCATGTGGTTGAAGGGTGTGTTCTTCAGGATTGGGTCCCTCCTTGTGCCCTGAGATTTCTGGAGAGGTTCCAGTCACCCATGACTCTGAACTGGAATAAGTGGATTGGAAAAGAATGATCTTACTTGATTTTATTCATTTTCCTTAAGTGTATGCACATGGTTCACATTATTTCAATGTTAATATTAGCATTGTGAGTCTTTACTAAAAAGTTTGATGATGTTTTCATGACCAGAAATATGCATAGGGAGTGAACTATTTTTTATATCACTTTTCCTATGATAATATTGATTTCATTACAAGTCCTCTTTTTTATTTAAAGTTGCAATTCCTTTGTGGTTGGAACAGACCTGTCACTTCCTCTCTGTTGCAGGAATCCACGTAGTCTTAGAGTTGTTCTCTAAAAATACACAAACATATTCTTGACCAAAAGCCAATAAAGGAATCTTCTGGGTAAATTAGACTGGGGATTCTTTTATTTTTGCCCAAATGATTTTCCTTTGGCTTATTTCGACACCGTGTGTGTGTTTTTCATGGGTGTCCTGCTGTTAGCATTACAAATGGAAATTAATTTTCTGAAGTAAGAATTTTCTAAATGTAATTTACTTACAGGATATTTTCCTTACATGATATTACCCCACTATCCCCCCTCTCATATATTTTTTTATTAATGGAGGCTTTGGAAATTTTATATTGCATTCTTGGTAACTTTAAATTTTAATTTTTGCTAAAAAATATGACTGCTTTAGGTTCTTTGCATGTTAGGCAACTTTATGATGAGATGAACTGCTAATATAAATTTTAGTTAATATTTTAGGAACAGATTTTTGTCCAGTACACTTAAATTTTTTTGAATATTCCCTTATTTCAATTGGCCAATTTAAATTACTCTGAAAACTTGATTCCTATTTTACTGTCAAATTTAATACTCAAACATAATCTTAGTTTACCCTGTAAATATTAGTGAAAAGGATTATTTGCATTCTTGAGTAGACCCTAAGCATTCTTGGTGCTAGACTGGATTTAGGTATATGAAAGCTGTTGCTGGCCAAGTCTCTGTCTGTAACCTGGAGTCCAGAGAGGGAAGACGCTGATGACACCTGCCATGCTAGCAGTCAGCAGCTGTGCATCGCTGCAGGTTTCCCAGGACAAACCAGAGAGTGTGGGACCTGTATTGCCACCATTTGTCCACCATCCAGATATTATTGCTGACATGTGCACATAAGAAACTATTTGACATTGAAACTGTGGCTCAGTACTGTTGGACAATGAAACTGAGACTCAAACATTTTTTGTTCTTATATGTTTATCTCCAGTATGCAAGATTTTTTAAAGAAAAGAAATGGGGAGAAAATAGATACAGAGGCAAAGAAGCATTGAACAGACTGTCAAACTACAATGGGAAGGCAGGGGAGGATAGGGAGCGGGGGCTGTAAGAGATCAACAGAATGAATTGTATACATGCATATAAGCATAACCAATGGATACAAGACACAGGGGGAGCAGGTGAGGGCATGTTCTGGGGGTACAGGAGGCCGGGAGGGTGCTCAATAGGGGGAAAAAAAGGAAACATATGTATTACTATTTGTAATACTTTATACAATAAAAAAAAATCCTATCTAATAAAAGAGTAATATGCAAATTTGACCGTACCTTCTCCACACCCACAAGCCAAGCCCACAGCTACACCCACAAGGCAATCAGGATAAGATTATGCAAATAAACCCCAACCAAGATGGCTGTCGCCACTGAGAGCAGGAGGAAAGCTTGGGTTTCCTGGGCAACAGAGAAAGCCAGGCTTTCCACCTGCCATTGCCTGCCTAGGCCTCTACTCAATGTTACAAAGTTTCAAACAGAAATGGCTGCTGCCCCAGAGCGAGCAGAAGGCTTGGCTCCACTCCAGGCTACAAAGTTAGAATTGTAGAGCATAGATTAATCCCAGATCCCAGGGCCTCCGCTTGGGTTGCTGCAGAATGTGGCTGGCCTGCGAACCTCCACAGGCCCCTCGCCCAGGCCGCCCCTCACCCCAAGGGAACCCCCAACTTGATCTGGGACATTATTCAGGGCAAATCAGCTGGCCCCCACCCATGCACAAGGCCTCTATACTATCTAATAAAAGAGTAATTTGCAGATTGACTATCACTCCTACACACAACAGGGCTGCTCCCATGTGGTCAAAGATCCTGCCCCCATGTGGACACAAGATGGCCACCACAAGATGGCCAGCAAGGGAGAGCCGTTGGGAGGTTCCAGGCCCTGCAAGAAAGGGCAGTTGTGGGCGATCAAGCCTGCAGGGGAGGGCAGATAGGGTTGACCAGTCTGGCAGACGAGGGGAGTTGGGGGCAAACAGGCTGGCAGGGGAGCAGTTGTACATCAATTAGGCTGGCAAGGTAGTGATTAGCGGGTGATCAAGCTGGCAGGCAGAAGTGGTTAGGGGCAATCAGGGAGGCAGGCAGGTGAGCAGTTTGGAGCCAGCAGTCTTGGATTGTTAGAAGGATGTCTGACTGCCCGTTTAGGCCCTGCCAGTTTCGAGCCTAAATGGGCAGTCGCACATCCCTTGAGAAGTCCCAGATTGGAGAGGGTGCAGGCTGGGCTAAGGGACATCCTCCCCGCCCCATGCACGAATTTGTGCACAGGGCCTCTAGTATGTGTGTGGATATATATATATATATATATATATATATATATATATATATATATACAAAAAATGTAGTACTTGAGAGAGACTTATATTAAAATATACTCATTCTTTTATCTGTAATTTAAAAATTTTAAATAAAAAAATTAACTGGAAAAAAATAACCAAGTTTCAGTTCCAAAGCCTATGCAAAATGTTAAGTGAGGACTTACTGTACAAGATTTAAAAGGATTGTTCTCTGTAAAGTCAATTACGGACAAATTGAAGACTTTTTCTCTGTAAATCCCTTTGTTTTCTCTTTTGGAGAAAAAAAACACAGGTGTTGGAGCAACTGCATCTTGTAGCAAGAATACTGAACAAAAGAAAATAGGAGTAGAGCTCACTGAGAGTGTACTATGACCCAGATCCTCTCTCTGCCAAGAACTTTTCATAAATTTTATTAAATATGCTAATATTTTGTGTGGCACAATATTCTTGTTTTACATTATGTTTAAAGATCTCAAAAGATTTATGGTGCTCACATATTTATATTTGGTGTATTACTAAAGTTGATCATTGGAAGAGGCAATTTTTTATAGGAACAAATCAGTCATTTGTGATTTTTTCCCCCTAAAAATCCCCGTGATATAAAATAAAAATCACTGGATAGTGTTTTTTTGTTTAGGGTTTTTTTGTTATTGTTGCTTTTTTTTATATCTGGATTTGTTCAGTAGCCTTAAGAGTACATTGCTATCTAAAAATATTTTATTCAAATTTAAAAATATTTTCTTAATGTATTTCTATACTTTTTTATTTAATTACTGCTCTGTGATTCCATCTATATTTTATCACCATAATTTTCCTGATGTGTAGAAACTTGTACTAATCAAGGGTCTCTGCAACTATTAAATTGCAATCCAAAGTTATGCTTTTGGAAGTGATGTCAGGTGATATGTTTTCTTTTTAAATATATTTTTGTTTATTTCAGAAAGAAGGGAGAGAGAGGGAGAGGAAGAGGGGAAAGGGAAAGGGAGAGCGAGAGAGAGAGAGAATCATTGATTCATTGATGTGCTGCCTCCTGTATGTCCACAACAGGAGATTGAGCCTCTCACCCAGGCATATGCTGAGACCTCCTGGTTCACAGGTCAATACTCAACCAGTGAGTCACACTGGCTGGGCTGATGTCAGGATTAGACCTCTTCCATTAAGATAGAAGCTTATTGTATGTCTAAGCACCACCACTGCTCTTAAACCTAAGGTCTTCAATCATTCTTTAAAAAGAAACTGCTATTTGACCTGGCTGGCATGGCTCTATTGTTGAATATTGATCCATGAACCAACTAAGTGAGCTACACTGTGTAAAGCTTGTTTTGTATATTTTTGACATTTAAAAAATTGCATCACATAATAGATATGCAATTTGCCTTTTCATAAACAATTCTTGAGACTTATTTGTTTGTTATATGCAGTTGGTTCATATAATTTTACTAATTCATGGAATATTATAACCAGACACATTAATGGATTAAAGAAAATATATTATACATACTTTCACAAAGCTTGTCATACATTTATTTTAAAAACCTGCGATAGAAGAAAACTTCTCTAATTCAGTAAAAGGTATCTACAAATGCTTACTATCTACTTTTGGTATTATTTTGGAAGTATTTCCTTGACAATAGGCACATAAAAAGATGACTTCTATGAGCCCATTTGTTCAAAATTATACTGAATTGCATCTAATTGCAATAAGACCAGGAATGAGAAGGAAAAGAAATAAAATCATAAAACTGGACAAATATAAGAAATCAATATTGTTTCTATTTGCGTTCAGAATTACTTTTCCCCCCAGCATTTTTAAAAATCACATTTGCATTTACTTTTTGCTTTTTCATATTGGGAGGTACAGCTTCTTTGAATATATATTTTGTCACTTTTCTTTTCCTCCAATATTAATTTGGAAAGTATACATTCTGTGTCTATCACTTTAGTTATTTGAATTTACACTTCATTTTATTTATTTTTAAGGGTTTTTCATTGATTTTTAGAAAGGAAGGTAGGAAGGAAGGAAGGAAAGAAGGAAGGAAGGAAGGAAGGAAGGAAGGAAGGAAGGAAGGAAGGAAGGAAGGAAGGAAGGAAAAAGAGGGACACATCGATGTGAGAGTGTAACATCAATAAGCTGCCTCCTATGGGCCAGCTACCCGGGATCAAACCCACCACCCATGTATATGGCCTGACCTGTCATCGAACCAGCAACCTTTCAATGCACTGGAGGATGCCCAACCAACTCAACAAGACAGGACCGGGCTTTGCACATCCATTTTAATTTAGAGTTTTAAGTCAGATATTTAACCATGTCTAAGGTTGATCAATATATATTCACTACACTATTTCCAAAATATAATAAACCCTATGAAAGGTTTACCTGTGATTATACACTTATTTTCTTTTATCCATAGTTGAGTTCTGCCTAGTAATGTTTAAATTTTATTTCTACCTTATATTTTTAATATATGTTACAATTAAAATTTGCTTGGATATAACTTATTGGCTCACATCTTCTTGTGTCTAAGAATTTCTTTATCAGGTGCTTTTTCTTTTTTCTGAAGTACAAAATTGGAAGTTCTTTTAGCTAAGATCTGTTGGCAGTGAATTTCCTCAGATTTTGTCTGTCGCAAAATATAGTTGCTTATTCACTTCTGAATAAGCTGCTTCATTGGAACATGCTTCTGTACTGAAAGCTGTATTCAGATGGGAGTTCCATGCATTCTGACTTGCTATGTTATTTTAGAAAATTTGCTGTCAGGCTAATTGGTCACTAGGTGAACTATCTGTCTTTTCTATCTGAAAGCACTTAACATTTTTCTCTCTAAAGTTAGTATTGGCAGTTTAGTTACACATTGTCTAAATTTTTATTTCTTTTTTATTATCTCACTAGGGGCTCGGTGCACAAAATTCAGGCACGGGGGGTGGGGGGATGTCCCTTAGCCCAGCCTGCACCCTCTCCAATCTGGGACCCCTCGAGGGATGTCCAACTGCCTGTTTAGGCCCGATCCTGGCAGGGCCTAAACGGGCAGTCGGACATCCTTCTCACAATCCAGCACTGCTGGCTCCAAACTGCTCATCTGACTGCCTCTCTAATTACCCCTAACTGCTTCTGCCTGCCAGCCTGGTCACCCCCTAACCACTATTCTGCCAGCCTAATTGATGTCTAACTGCTCCTCTGCCAGCCTGTTTGCCCCCAACTTCCCTCCTCTGCTGGCCTGGTCAACCCTAACTGCCCTCCCCTGCAGGCTTGATCGCCCCCATCTGTCCTCCCTTGCAGGGCCTGGAACCTCCAAATGACCCTCCCCTGCTGGCCATCTTGTGGTGGCCATCTTGTGTCCACATGGGGACAGGATCTTTGACCACATGGGGGCAGCCCTCTTGTGTGTTGGAGTGATGGTCAATCTGCAAATTACTCTTTTATTAGATAGAATAGAGGCCTGGAACTTGGGTGGGGGCCAGCTGGTTTGCCCTGAAGAGTGTCCCAGATCAGGTTGGGGGTTCCCTTGGGGTAAGGGGCGGCCTGGGCCAGGCACCTGTGGAGGTTTACAGGCTGGCCATGCCCCCCCAGAGACCCAAGCGGAGGCCCTGGTGTCTGGGATTAATCTATGTCTACAATTGTAACTTTGTAGCCTGGAGCAGAGTCAAGGCTTCTGCTTGCTCTGGGGTGGCAGCCATTTCTGTTTGAAACTTTGTAGCCTAGAGTAGAGGCCTAGGCCAGCAATGGCAGGCTGAAAGCTTGGCTTCCTCCATTGCCAATGGCAGCAGCTACTGAGCTGTTCTCTCTAGCTCAGTAGCTCCTGCCATTTCTGTATCTTCTATAATTGAAATTTTGTAACATTGACTGGAGGCCTAGGCAGTCAACAAAAGCTTGGCTTCCTCTGTTGCCAGGGAAATCCAAGCCTTCCTCCTGCTCTCAGTGGCGGCAGCCATCTTGGTTGGGTTTTATTTACACAATCTGCTCCTGATTGGCTGTCAGGCATGGCTGGTGGGCATGGGTTGTGGGTGTGGCAAAGGTACAGTCAAATTTCCATATTACTCTTTTATTAGATAGGATTTGATATTTATCTGGATTACCAAACTAAGGCTGGGTATCTTCCAGCAATTTTAAGCATATTTCAAGCATTATTATCCTAAATGTTGCTTCTTTTACAGGCCTTTCATGTGCCCTTCTGAAAAATCTTATTAGACATATATTGGAAAGTTACATGCTCTCCTTCAGATCTATTACCCTCTCTTAATAAGTATTATTTGTGTGTGTGTGTCTCTATCTGGATAATTTCTTCAGATTTGTCAATCAATTCATGAATACTCTAAGTTGGCTTTCTTTGGCTAGTTTCATAGGATTTCTGATTTAATTTTTACCTACTAGAGGCCTGGTGCATAAAATTTGTACATGGGCCAAAATTGGTTTGGCTCAGTGGATAGAGTGTCGGCCTACAGACTGAAAGGTCCCAGGTTCGATTCCGGTCAGGGGCATGTACCTTGGTTGCGGGCACACCCCAGTGGGTGTGGGGGGGGGTGCAGGAGGCAGGTGATGGATATTTCTCTCTCATCGATGTTTCTGGCTTTCTATCCCTCTCCCTTCCTCTCTGTAAAAAATTATATATATATATATATATATATATATATATATATATATATATACACTTTTTTTTAAAGAGGTAAGTTCTTTAAAAATAAAATTGTGCATGGAAGGGAGAGGTGATGCTCAGCCCTACCTGTACCTTCTCCATTCTGGGACCCCTCAGGCAGTCAGACATGTCCCTTTCACAATTTAAGATGACCAGCTCCTAATCATTCGCCTGCCTGATTGCATCAACCCCTCTGCCTACTGGCCTGATAGCCCCTACCTTGCCCCCCTGCCAACCTGATTGCCCCACCCTTGCCCCCTGGCTGGCCTGATTGCCCCTATTTTACCCCCCTGCTAACATGATCACCCCTACCTTGCCCCCTTGTCTTCCTGATTTCCCCTAACCTTTCTACCTACCTGATTCTGCCTAACTGCCTCTTCATGCCAGCCTGATTTCCCCTTACTGTCCTCCCCTGCTGGCCTGATATCACCCCTAACTGCCCTGCTCTACTGGCATGATTTACCCTAACTGCCTCTGCCTGCCTGATTCCCCTAACTGCCCTCCCCTAGCAGCCTGATCTCCCCCCCAACAGCCCTCCCCTGCCCTCCCCTGCTGTCCTGATTGCCCCTAACTGCCTCTGCCTCAGCCCCACCACCATGGCTTTGTCTGGATGGAAGTCAGATGTCCTGAAGATGGCCAGTTGACCTGGCCTAATTATCATATTACCCTTTTATTAGTATAAATAGATTATATAGGATAGGATTGCTTAAATGGGGGGTGTGTGCTTTTTCATTAGGAGGAGATGCTCTTGGCAGACAAAAATACATAATTCCTATATCTGGACTGATAGCCAACCATATGCACTATACTGCCAATCCAATCATTAAAAAACTGAACCACTTTCTTATTATACCTTATACCAAACAGCTGTTGCCTTAAAATCCCTTCTCAGCCTCCACCTTAGGTTCTGCCTTTGCAGTTCACCCAGATTATTGGTAGGTTTCTATGCCAGTCACTGTCAAACGCTCTGCCTCCTAGGCTACCATTGGCTCCTCTCAGTTCACCCAGATTTGGTTCTGATTGGTTGGTTTCTATGCCAGTCAGAATCTCTGGGCCTATCTCTGGGCCTGATCAGAGAGATGGTGCTTATCAGCAACACCCCAGACTGGCAAGCAGGCTGAACTGCTGACCTCTGGCAGAGAAAGAGAGAGGCTTGGGTGCTGGTGAGGCCCGGAGAGAGGAACAGGGTCTGATCACCTTGCTTCTCTCTCCAGGCTTATCCAGCAGCCAATGCTGCTGCTGATCATCCCAATCTCTCTCTCTCTCTCTCTCTCTCTCTCTCTCTCTCTCTCTCTCTCTCAGAGGTCAGCAATGCAGCCCACTTGCCTGCTGGTTGTGCAACCTGGCATTTGGTCAAGCCTTCAATTGTTTTGGATGTTATGGCCCTGGTTCTTTATATATATACTATAGACCCTGTGCATGGGGGTGTGTCCCTCAGCCCAGCCTGCATGCTCTCCAATCTGGGACCCCTAGAGGTATGTCTGACTCATTCTCACAATCCAGGACTGCTGGCTCTCAACTGCTCATCTGCTTGCCTTCCTGGTTGTCCCTAAACGCTTCTGCCTGCCAGCCTGATCACCCCCTAACTACTCCCCTGCCAGCATGATTGATGCCTAACTGCCTTCCCTGCAGGCCTGGTCACTCCTAACTGCCCTTCCCTGCAGGCCTGTTCCCCCACAACTGTCCTTCCCTATAGGCCTGGTCGTCCCCAACTTCCTTCCTCTACCAGCCTGGACACTCCTAACTGCCCTCACCTGCAGGCTTGATTGCCCCCAATTGCCCTCCTTTGCAGACCTAGTCCCTCCCAACTGCCCTTCCCTGCTGGCCTAATTGCCCATAACTGCCCTCTCCTGCTGGCCTGATCCCTCCCAACTTCCCTCTCCTGTTGGCCTAATCCCTCCCAACTGCCCTTCTCTGCTGGCCATCTTGTGGTGGCCATCTTGTGACCACATGGGGGCAGCCATCTTGTATGTTGTAGTGATGGTCAATTTGCATATTACTCTTTTATTGTATAGAATAGAGGCCTGGTGCATGGTTAGGGTTTGCCCTGAAGGGTATCCTGGATCAGGATGGGGGTTCCCTTCAGGGATGGGGCAGCCTGGGTGAGAGGCTGGTTTATAGGCTGGCCACAGCCCCAGTGACCCAAGTGGAGGCCCTCGTATCTGGGATTTATTTATTTTCTATAATTGAAAATTTGTAGCCTTGAGCAGAGGCCTGGGTGAGCCAGAGTGTGCAGGAAGCTTGGCTTCCTCCATTTCCAGGGAAACCCAAACCTCCTGTTTGTTCCATGGTTGCGTTAATTTGCATACTTACTCCTGAATGGCAGGTGGGCATGGCTTGTGGATATAGTGGAGGTACAGTCAATTTGCACATTACTCTTTTATTAGATAGGACTATAGGCCCAGTGCATGGAATTCATGCATGGGGTTCCTTCAGCCCATCCTGCACCCTCTACAATCTAGGAGCTCTCAGAGGATGTCCTACTGATGGCTTAGGGCCACTCCCTGTGGTTCTCTACTCTTGCAGGACCTGGGGGTTTTACTACAGTTATGGAGATGAAACCCCCATGTCCTGCTGTCCGCTCTCTGCCTGCACCACCATAAGAAGAAAGCCCCAATGCCTGACAGTGTGCTCTGTCTTCTAGGCCTGGAGACTTCACCAACACTGACACACTAAGGAAGCCCCCATGCCCTGTTTCCAGGCTCTGTATGTGGGGTCTTGGGGTGTTCTCACCACCACCTTGCTAAGGAAGCCCCCAAGCCCTGCTGTCTGGGCTCTGTCTGCCATGTCTGTGGACTTCTATGCCACTATCGTGCTAAGGAAGTCCCCAAGCCCTGCTGTACAGGCTCCGTCTGCCGTGTCTGGGGGAGCAGATCCAGCCTTGCTGCTTGGTCCCTGTTAACCCTGGTGGAACTGACAGGCTAAGAAACTGCAGCACTGGTGGAGGCAGGAGGCAGGATCTGCCCCCTCTGGCACGGACATGCCAGCAGTGGGACTGAGGGGACTGGGTGCTGCCATCTTGGGGATATGGGGACTGCCATTTTGTCATGGAGGGAGAGCTAATTTGCATATTACTCTTTCATTAGATTGGATATAGATTTCATTTTTATAAGTTTTACTAGACTCTCAAATTAGGTTGCTTATTTTTTGATGTTTATTCATTCATGAAGCATTCTAAATATTTAATTTAACAAATTGACAGCCTATTTTCAATATTTTAAATCTGAGCATTTCAATACATGAAGTTTTCTATATAAAATTTGACATTACTTTTTAATATTGTGTCAGTGAGCTATAATTCTTCATGTGTTTATTAATTTTTGACAGTTTATGGACTCATAAACAGAATTTACCTATTCTGGAGAACTTAGACTATGGCAGTTATTTCAGAATTTAGGGTTTATTGCTCCAAATATGATTTGCATCCCTGTCAACTACTAAAGAACACCACCAACATAGACCTATTGAAATTGGCCCATCCTGGTGTTTTGCTTTTGTGGTTCTGTTTTTGTTTGTTTGTTGGTTTGTTTTTTCTGGGTTTCACTACCGTTTATTGAGTTCCTCCTCAATGCCTGGCACATGTGTGACCATGTGTTCTTTGTTAATTTGGCACAGTGCTGCCTGTGGGCATCTATGTACACAGCTGATGAACACACAAAACAGAGACTAGAAAGACTGTACTGGCAAACAAGATTTCACTAACAGGTTTCCGCGTGAAATCCTGGTTTCAGGCAGCTGGGGTTTAGGCCACAATTATACAGCGCCTGGCTCCGAACAACATGACTGTGAGACTGAGCTGCCTAACAGGGTTTTCAATTCCATGAACAGAAGCTACATAAGCCTCTTAAATGTCCATGGAATTCATGCACACATCACACTCCTTCTGGCCATGGTGAAAGCTTTTTGGAAAGGTGTGGGGAACACAGCTGTTACAGGCCACATTTTCTGTCTGCCAGGCAGAAAGTCACAGACTCAACACTGGTTGTAAATAAAACCAATCACTGAGTTTTGAAGCACAACAACCTACCGAAAAGAACACGAATGATCAGACTTCACCATGCGGGCACGGCTAGGATTAGAAGCACGTTGGTGCAATTATACCTAGTATTATAGCAACTGACTTTGCAAAAAGAAACTATATATGAATGAAGTGCTGAAAAACCAGGACCAGGAGCCCTGTTGTGGCTGGGTAGCTCAGTCGGTTAGAGCTTTGTCTGGATACACCAAGGTTGGAGGTTCAATTCCCAGTCAGGGCACACACAAGAGTCAACCGATGAATGCATGAGTGTGTGGAACAATACATTCATGTTTCTCTCCCTCCCTGCCCCCTCCCCCTCCATCTCCCTCTCTTAGAAGATCATTAGGTGCTTTCTTCATCAGACACAGGGCTTGCTTTCCCAATGGGCTTAAAACCAGGAACAGGAAGAGCCGGCGCACGATCAGGAGTAAGTTTGTTTTCTGGGGGTGGGCGGGTCTTGGCCACTCCACAGTGACCTGGGATTCCTTCGACTCATCTTCTACTGGTTTCCACTCCTAGGGGAGCCTGGTCTCTTGAGAAGACAGGTTTTTCTGGTCACTGGCACTAGCGGGCACCCTCACTACCATCCAGTCCTGGAGGAAGGTGGTGTGCCAGTCCCAGGCTCTGCTCTCCTAGGGCACCCTGTTCTACTTGGGCACTCAGCTCTCCTAGGGCAGCAGCAGCAGCTCCCACAGCTGCTCAGGCTTCAGACTCTGCATGGAGGGGGCTTTCCAGGAGGCTTTCTACTTAGTCCCAAGGTCCCGTCAGGTCCCCTAGCCAGACCCAGTCCTCTTGTAGTTCTGTTTTGGCTTGTTTATAATACATGTAGAGTGAATTCCAGCCCCTAACAGGAGGAAGTAAATTTGTGGTTAGGTTTTTTCAGACAAAGCATTTTGTTTTTCTTGGTTGTATTCTACTAGAGATAAGTAAATATGTTCATTAACTGTGAATTAGATTTTTCTTTCAGTTGAAATAGTCACCACTCTGGATTCATGCTTATGATAAGTTCCTTGGCCTGTCAAATTTTGGGGGTGCACCACAGTTTATCTCCTGGCTCCTGATGAAGTTTTAATCATATCAAGTCAAATTCTAGGCTCCCTGAGAGAAATGCCGGCTCCAGGACTTACTTGAAATTCCTACTTCCTAATGGCTTCAGCACTCAATGATATCTCTTAGCTGCCCTCAACTCAATGCCACGAAAAAATAAATGTTTTTCATGTTTTAACCAAGCTAATATTGTATTCTGAGGGCATACCTCAAAAATATCTAATACACATTGTTTATGGAAAATAAGTCCTTCATATTGTTTTTATTGACAGTTTCACAAGGAAGTTAGAGAAGAATATTTTGCAGGAATGAAAATAAACTGTCTTCTTAGGTATTTATTTTTCTCCCAAATCCCTCTGTGCTCTAGAATTGCCTGCACCAGATTCTCAGTCTGAGAATGTGGGTAAAATGGCATTGCCCAAAGATGAGGTCAGCGGGTGATAAAATGATTATGCAGTAAACTCTCCCATATGTTAATTTCCTTTATCCTCATAAATATAAATTTTTCTTTTCTAAACAGTCTTTACTGTATAAACAAAGAAGTGGTGTATCTTATAAATGGATAGTGTTATAGTTTCTAAATGTTGGCGATATTCTTTGTAACCAGTAAATTTGAATCAAATAAAAAATAAAAGTCTCAGATAACTATGTGGATAGAATTAAATGAATTGGCTAAAGATGAGGCTGAAAGTGATAATATGAATATGTAAAATTATTTTTTGCAGACACACGCATTTTATAAAAACAGATAAACTCAACAAACCTTACATTTGTTATTAATTCAGAGACAAAAGTCGACCTTTTACCAAGCACAAAAAGATGGTGTTATTAATTATGTCAGAGAACTGGCTTCACTGCTTTGATATGGGTCTCTTAAATGTAGCAGATTTGAAAATATCATTCACAATACATGGGCCATATTTTATTAAATGTATGGAGAATCTGAAAAACAACAATCTTCAGTTTTCTTTTTTTTACCCCATGATTCTATAGCTTGGATATTAAGACTTGCAGGTTAGCACAAAAGACAACATTTCAGTACACACTGAACACAGAGTACTATTTTAAATGAGAAATGAAGTAATAAAGCTGTAAAATTATTACATCAATGTTACAATTGATGGTTACATCATATTAACAGAAGAGGTATATCCTGGAATTTATTTGAGTTCTGTCTTTGCAACAAAAACACTAGCTCCTAGGAGTCCTTCATACTTTTCCAAAGATGCTTTCCAGGTGTCTAAAGTCTCCTACTGACAGAATAAATTTAGCCCTATAGTCACTGCAAAGCAGCCCTGGAGGCCTCTTAAAGCTGAAGATTCAAGAGTTCCTCTGGCACTAGGTAAATAACAGGTGGTGATGCCTGACAGATTGAGTGGCAGCCCCTCAGTCTTTTACTCCAGCTGTTACTGAGAGTGGCTGGCAGTTGGTAACTCTGCCTCTGCAGGGTGGGACCCCTATTCTTATGCTGACAGGACCTGGCTTGCTGCTGTAGGTAAATGACAAGGTAGTGAGCCCAGTGTCCTGCCTCCCGTTCATGGGACTCCTTAAACATTTTGCTTCCACACTTGATTTGGTGTCACTTTTTCCTGCTGGCTCTCTGAATAGGTCTGGAGAGAAGGATCGGTGCCTGAAATGCTCAGGAATTTTGCTAGGTCAGAGTGTGGCAGTATCATCTCACCTCTGGAATCAATCAAGAGAATTCATGCCTGGCTATAGATGGGCCCTGAGGATTTTGTTCATCTTCAGAGCCATTAGAACTATATTTATAGTAACACTATACATATAATTTTTCTTATTAAAGATTATTCCTAAAACAGAGGTGCAACTCAATATAGTCTTTTTGCAAATGAAATTGCTTCTTGCCTCACAATTTTAGACAAGATTTAGCTAATTTAATTTCATTTTTTGTTAGAATAACAATTTTAAATAAATTTAATTTAGGCAATTCTTTTTCTTTAAATCACAATATCTGATAGACTAGTTTATAGTATGATCTTTAATTTTAGTTATATAGGTGTTTTTAATTTTAGTTATATAGGTATAATACAAATAGAGACTCAGTGCACAAAATTCGTGCACTTTGCGGGGGGATCCCCCTCGGCCAGGCCTACATCCTATCGCAATTTGGGAGCCCTTGGAGGATGTGTGACTGATGGCTTAGGCCTGCTGCCAATACAGGGAGTGGGCCTAAGCCAGCAATGGGACATACTTAGTACTATCCCAGAGGCAGGAAAAGCTCCCACCACAACTGCTGTGCTCACCAGCCATGAGCCTGGATCAAGGCTTCTGGCTGAGTAGTGTTCATCGGCCCTTTGGTGTTCAGTGGGCATCATAGTGACTGATCCTTCTGCCATTTGGTAGATTTTCATATTAGCTTTTTATTATATAGGATAAACTCATGCATTCAGATAAACTGAATGAAAAGGTAATCTAATTTAGGTATTTTAAAATTTATATAAAGAATAAGTGCTAGGTTAAAGTATAGTAACATAGACCCCATTTAGTATCATTTTATAAGTTTTAAAACTCAAAAATTAATATGGACTATAATTAGGAAGCCAACTGTTGACTTGAATACTTGTACAAATTTACTTAAAAGTGAAGAAATTTTAATCCATAGTGAAAATGAACAAGGTGTTCAATCACTGATAGAAGATCCATACTTTTGTGTCAGGCTGTGAGGAATTTTGTTGCCTTAACCCAGTGGTTGGCAAACTCATTAGTCAACACCCAAATATCAACAGTACAAAGATTGAAATTCCTTCTGAGAGTCAAATTTTTAAAACTATATTGGTAGATATATTGTCATTAACTTAATTAGGATACTCCTTCATTTGTACTGCACAGGCATGCCTGCAAGTGGTATTTTGTGGAAGAGTCCCACTCAAGGGGCCAAAGAGCCGCATATGGCTCACAAGCCGTGGTTTGCTGATCACTGCCTTAACCCGCTCTTGTTTCATTATTCTTTGTATTTTCCTAAAATAGGTGTCAGATGGCACAGCCTGTGTCTTCCCTGCACAGGTCATGCATGCTCCCATCTCTGTATTGTAGCCACATTTGTCTTCACAGAGTGGTGTAATGCCGATATCAGGCATTGCCTTAACATCTGGTGAAACGGGGGACTCAAAAGGCCTACTTGCAAGCTCAACTCTCCTTTATGCTCCCAGAAATAAAGGCCCTCCTAATCACCTCCTTATCAAAGAAACTTGTCATAATCTCTCCTTATTCCCAAGTAGGAGGGTTCAGTTTTCTGCCAACACACAAAATTATTCAAACCAACCAATCATATCCCATAGGAACCAGGGTGACCCCAACCTTCTGATGCTGCAAAGCCTGCCTCCCACATCCTTTTCTTATTTACTCTCTTCCCAAATGTAACCCCCATTTGGCTGTGTCCTTCTCCTCTGCTGATCTCATCTGTCCAAGTTGGATGTTGTGTGTTTGCTCATCCCCATCACCCTAAGGTGAGTTTTCACTCCCTACCAACAGTAGGAAAAGGAATTCAATAAAAGAGTCCTGCATTCTTTGGGTGCATGTCCATTATGCCCAAACATACTTCTTCACTTTAAAAAATAGACTTCCTACAGAGTAAGACACAATCATTTGTCTTTTCAAATCCCCAATTAAGTTCCACACCCCTAATTTCAGCTCTGTAATATAGTGAATTGTCTCATTATAGGACCGACATGACATTGTGTCTCCTTATTGCATTAAGCTTGTAATATCTTTGAGACTAGTTGCTGGGTCAGTTGCTTCTTTGTCCTATACAGTACTTTAAATTGAACATTTAGTTAGCAATTGTAGAACCAAATTGATTTGGGGATAATAAAGCCAGATAGTTTATTTCTTACTCTGGACCTCACCCTCACTTCTAATGTGAGTCATAAAAAATAAATAGACCTTGCTTCTGGATCATGAGTGAAAATGATTATATATTCCCCATGACTCCTAGAATTTAAAAAATGCCTAGAAGTATATGTTTCATCAATAGTGAGTCAATTGCATTATTTTTGAATTTTAAGGACAGAATAGTTTAATGTTTTATATTCATAAGATATTTATTATTGTTTACAGCTTTATCTCTACATACCTTTCATTTCTCTTGCAGGCTTCAAGTCTCATTCCTTAATTATGTGCAAACACTAAGCTGGGTCCTTGAATTAGAGCTGCTCTTTTTCTACACACATTGGCTAGGTGAACAGATCATATATTACCTCAGCTCTTACTTTATAGTGAAGAGTCCCAACCTCTTACCTGAAATTGTAGCTCTATATCTATGGTGTGCATAGATTTATGTAGGCATACTTAAGAGTTGGTTGAACATTTTTATTTAGAAATTTAACTCATATTTTCTTTCAATTAATTTTTTATCATTTTTATATTTTACTTTATTTTTTAAATTTATCTTGATCATTGAAAGTATTACAGATGTTCCTTTTTTTTCACTAGATTAACACCTCCACCCTGTTCCCTCTACCTCCCCAGGCCTTCCCTGGACTATTGTCTGTCCATGGGCTATGAATATATGCATATAAATTCTTCAGTGTCTCTGGATCTATTTTGTATAGGTTTTAGCACAAAAGCCTTAGAATCAGTTTTTATTCTTTCTTTCCCTTTCATTTGTATAATCACTAGTAAGACTTATTGGAGTAAATACAAAGACTGTACAACAAAAATTTTTGTTGGGAAGAGATGTTTATTCAGTGGTTTCACAAATAATTATTGGGAAGTAGCATATATATTTATTTATAGGCAATGTTTTTATTAATCCACACTTTTTTATTTATTTATTTATTTATTAAAATATATTTTATTGAATTTTTACAGAGCGGAAGGGAGAGGGATAGAAAGTCAGAAACATCGATGAGAGAGACATTGATCAGCTGCCTCTTGCACGCCCCCTACTGGTGATGTGCCTGCAGCCAAGGTACATGCCCTTGCCGGAATCGAACCCGGGACCCTTCAGTCCCAGTCCGACGCTCTATCCATTGAGCCAAACCAGTCTCGGCTGTTTTTTTTATTTTTTATTAATTGTTTTAATCCCCACCTGAGGATATTTTTTCAGAGAGTGGAAAGGAGGTGGGAAGGATGAGAGAGGGGAGAGAAACATTGATATGAGAGAGAGAGACATCAACTGGTGGCCTCCCACACCCAACCCAGGGAATGAACCTACAATCCAGGTAGGTGCCCTTAATTGGGAATTGAACTCTCCACCCTTCCATGTGAGGGCCAATGCTCTAACCATTTAGCAAAGCTAGCCAGGGTGCTTTCATGCATTTGAATGGCTATTGTGCAATAAAAAAGGACAAATGATCATTTTTTTTTTGTATTATTTCATTTTTTTCCTCAGGTAAGCTTACTCAACTTGATATTGTTTACAGAGTATTTTTATTTATTTTTTTTCTTCTTTTTTAAAAAAATTTTAATCTTTATTGTTCAGTTTATTAATTACATTGTTTTCCCTTTTTATCCCCCTATAGCTCCCCTCCACCCTGTACCTATCCCACCCTCCACCCTCACCTCCCCCTCCCCACTGTCCTCTCCCATTGTTGCAAGATTTTTGTCCAGTCTCTTGCTGCACTTCCCACAACCCTTTTCTCCCCAAGAATTGTCAGTCCATTCCCTCTCTATGTCCATGTCTCTGTTATATTCACCAGTTTATCCTGTTCATCAGCCTATCAATTCACTTGATTTTTATGTTCATTTGTTGATAGATGTGTATTTGTGGTTCATAATTAATATTTTTACCTTTTTCTTCTTCCTCTTCTTAAAGAATATCTTTTAGCATTTCATATAATGTTAGTTTGGTGGTGATGAACGCCTTTAGCTTTTTCTTATCTGCGAAGCACTTGATCTGACCTTCAATTCTGAATGATAGCTTTGCTGGATAGAGTAATCTTGGTTGTAGATTCTTGCTGTTCATCACTTTAAATATTTCTTGCCACTCCCATCTGGCCTGCATCATTTCTGTTGAGAAATCCGCTGACAATCGTATGGGTGCTCCCTTATAGGTAACCAACTGTTTCTCTCTTGCTGCTTTTATTATTCTCTCTTTGTCTTTTGCTCTTGGCATTTTAATTATGATGTGCCTTGGTGTAGTCCTCTTAGGGTTCCTATATATTGGGGTTTGGTGCGCTTCTTGGACTCCTAAGTCAATTTCTTTCACCAGGTGTGGGAAGTTTTCGGTCACTATTTCTTCAAATAGGTTTTCATTGTCTTGGTCTCTCTCTTTTTCTGGCACCCCTATAATTCGGATTTGGTATGCTTGAGGTTGTCCCAGAGGCCCCTTACACTATCTGCAATTTTTTGGATTCTTTTGGATTCTTGCTTTTTCAGCAGGGTGGAATTTCCCTCTTTGTATTTCAAATCTTTAACTTGGTTTTTGGGGTGCTCCAGAGCACTTTTAGGTCTTTGTATAATATTTTTTATTTCAGTCAGTGTATGCTTAATTTCTGGTTGGTCCTTTTTCATATCCTTGAGAGTCTGCTTTATATCCTTGAGGGTCTCCTTCATTTCCTTGTAGGACTCATTCATTTCCATGTTGGTCTTGATCATTTCCTTGCAGGTCTCGTTCATATCCTTGAGGGTCTTGTTCATTTCCTTGTAGGACTCATTCATTTCCACGTTGGTCTTCATCATTTCCTTTGTGGTCTTGCTTATTTCCTTATAGGCCTTGACCTTTTGTTGGAGCCTCTTGAAAAACCCTATAACCGTGGTTTTGAATTCCATGTCCAGTCGTTTTTTTCCCTCCATTTCTTTCACATCTGATTTCTTTCCATGTCTCTGCATGGTGGCTGCTTCCCTGATTTGGTCAATTAGCTTTGTGTGGTAGACGTCCTACTAGGGACAGTGGCTCAGCCTCCCCAGTTACCTGAGGTGGATATGGGTTGCACAGTCTTGCTGAAGTTAAGATCAGTTTAATCCTTGTTAGCACTTGGAGGGTTGACCTCCAGGCCAATTGTCTGTGAAGCTCAGCTGTGCTCAGGTTGGATGGGCGGAGTCTCCGGGCCAAGCAGACAGCATTAACTCCACCCTATGCGGCCCCAGGGACCCTGCGCCCGGGGCAATGGCCGCCAGCATCTCTGAGAAAGAGCCACTGCCGAGCTCCACTGGCTGCCGGGGAATTCAGACTCTCCCCAAATGACTCTGCACCCAATGTCTCACCCAGGGTCATAAAACAAAGCAGTCTGACAGTTTTCCAAATGAGAAAGCAAGTCGCAGAGTGCTCTCTACATGGTTGCACAGCTGAGCTGTTCTCACGCAAGCTGCCTTCCCCACAAGCCAGCAGACCTGGCAGCACCCGAGCTTCGGCGTGCCCTCCCACTGTCCAGTTTTCACCCCGTATGATAGTGGGTTCCCAGGACTTTGCCCAGAGCTGGAGAATTAGTCCAGTGAGATGTCTTTGTCTCCCTGTTCGAGAAAACTGGCTGGTTTTCAGCCGCCTGCCCTCTCTGCGTCGCCCGCTCCAAACCTCTGACTTGGCGCGAATCTTTCAACGCTGTCTGCTGCTGCTCCTCCGAGTCACAGTGTCTTATCTTCACTTTTATTTGTGGAGTTTTCACTCGGCCAGCTTTCTGGTGATTTTGGAAGGTGTTTTTTCTTTCCTTAAGTTGTAGTATTAAAATTGCTGAGCATGATGGCAAAATATGTGTTTTATCTATGCCGCCATCTTGGTTCCTCCTACAGAGTATTTTTAATAAAATATAACAAATACTTATGTTTATAAGTTCCCATCTGCCTAAAATTAATTATGCTTATTTAAAGAATAGTGATTACTATAAATAAATTATGTTTATTAATGAAACAAAAATAAACAATAATTTGGTTTATTAGAATTACTTTGAAATGATGGGGAAAGATTGTCAAGCAATCATTTTTGACATCTTTTTTTTTTCTTTTCTATTGGTGGTCAAGGAACTAGCTACCAACTAGAAAACAAAGATAAAATATGAACAAATTTAAAATGGAACAATACAAAATCTGTGAAACACAATTTAAAGTATGAAATTATTTCACCAGCTTGTTTTCTCAGAACCAAACACAAAAGTGGGTACACAAATATGCCAATGTATAGACTTACTTTATGAAACTATGGCAAATCTCATAAAGTAATTCACAGAAATATCTCAAAGCAAGCTAGTGATTTTAGCATGATATGATTGCAATATATTTGCAGGAGAGTTTCCATATATCAGATTTAAATTGTTATCTCTATTGAAGTCCTGAAAATTGCAACATGCAAAATATGTTACAAACTTTGCCTTGATCTGAGATTAAATATACATTTGAATGTGAGAAGTTAAACTGCTAATGTTAAAGGGACATGTAAAATGTGGCTTTCTGCAAGTAGAAATTTTCATGGTTATATATTTTTCATAATTACTTAGAAATAATCAGTAATTAGAGTAAGATATTTGTTGTTTGGCATTTACTTTATTCATGACTTTATAGTTAAATCACAATTTTCATTTTGTTTCCTTGAAAACATCACCAGACCTATTTAAAAGAAATGTCTACAGAAAATTTTAGGAATATTAATAACAGTAAAGATAAAAACAAGAAAATTCAATCAATTTAATCTTAAATCATTTTAAAATTTACTGTAGATTATGGATGTTAAAATTAAATATGAAAGAAAGATTGGACTTGAGAATGCCCTGAGCAGACAAAACCATTTAAGCCATGTAAGCAAAACTAAATCTACCATATTTTATGAAATTAAGCAAAACTTGACAGATTATTTCTTGTAAATGCCTCTGGAAATTATAAAAGGTACTTAAGTCATCTTCTTAAAAATTATATGAGATAATCACTTTTTAAAACCAACCCCTTGCTAAGCATAAACCCCATTGTAATAACCAACCTTCCTATATAATAAAGAGGTAATATGCAAATTGACCATAATGCCCTCACAAGATGGCTGCCTATGACCAGGCTGGCAGGGGGTTTAGTGAAAGATGACCAAACGACTGAGCAAGCTAGCTGTGTTGGGTGACCAGGCTGGCAGGAGAGTAAGTGAGGGACTACCAAATGACTGAACAAGCAATCTGTATGGGGAGACTAGACCAGTGGGGATGTCATTTGGGGGCAACGAGACTGGCAGAGGGGGTAGTTAGAGTGACCAGGCCAGCGGGGGGGCGGGCAATAAGAAGCAACCAGTCTGGAGGGGAGGGGGAATTAGAAGTGATCAGACTGGCGAGGGGAGAGGGTGCAGTTGGGGGCAATTAGGTTGGTAATTGAGGCAGTGAGGGATGACCAGGCTGATGGGGGGTGGCAATTAGGAGTGACCAGGCCAGCAGAGAAAGGCAGTTAGGAGCAACCAGGCCAGAAGGGGGGGGAGAGTTGGGGGCAACCTGGCTGGAAGCAGGGGGCAGTTAGGGACAACCAGGCAGGAAGGCAGGTGAGCAATTAGGAGTCAGCAGTCCAGGATTGTGAGAGAAATGTCCAATTAAACTGGCAGTCAGACATCCCCCAAAGTGTCCTAGATTGGAAAAGGTACAGGCTGGGCTGAGGGGATCCCTCCTCTCCCCTGCATGAATTTCGTGCATCGGGCATCTAGTTATAAAGATAAGCAACTTCATTTTCACTTTAGAAGCATCCTGTATTGTCATGTCCCTGAGTGAGCCTCATATTACTTTATATTTTTGAAGGCTCTTAGTTCATACACTGTTCTTATATGTACAACAAACTCTTCCTAAATACTATTTATTATTTTTATTTTGATATTTATCAATTTGGGAATTTAAATTTTATTTTTTCTGAATTTTGGACAGTTTCTGGTATCAGAAGTGGGATCCAAAGGAGACACTGCAACGATCCTAAGTATGGCGAGCATGCAGATGTTGGTGGTGGACACAGAGCCTGTTGAGGTCACTTCTCTCTCACTGGAACATAGAGTTCATAGGTAAGTGTCTTGGACCTCAGCTCCACTTGCTTTGTATTTTATGCTCTCTGGCTTTATTATACAGACTAGAGGCCCAATATGTGAAATTCGTGCAAGTGTAGGCTTTCTCAGCCCCATCCATCTCAACTGCTGCCTCGCAGCCCCAGCTGCCTTGGCTGCCTTCCTGCCTCCTGCCTACTGGTCATTCAGGAAGGTCTTTCTGGAAGGTTGTTCTGCCATCCAGTCTAATTAGCATATGAGCTTTTTATTATATAGGATATGTATTTTGTTTGTTAAAGCATCTTGGTAAGTCACTGTTGGGTGCAAGCCCCTCAGCCAGGGCCTTAACCCTTCTGGGTGCAGGGAATTGGAAAAACCTGTGGGTAACAGCAGGCAAATGGGACGTGCTTTATTATGTACACAGCAGCTAATAACTATTCAGGGGCAACTTATATATAAGCTCAAACAAAAGAGGCCTCATGCCTATTAGTGATGCTCCTGCTACATTAACTGAAAGAGGAGGCTACATAAGGATGTGCTTGTACAGTATGTATAGTGCTGTTGCTGAGTCATTGCCCGGGTGCATGCATAGGGCGATAGAGGCCTTTCACCTGGTAATACTGCTGTGTCCTTGCCTGCACACACGTGCATGGTGAAGAGGCCACAGTCACCCTATTTTGGTCAGATGTGATTACTTGTGTTTTGCAACAGTTAAGAAACAATACCCTTCATAGTTAAACATCTTAGGGAATCTAAAGGCAAAGGAGAGTTCTACTTGGTCTAAAATTCCTTCTCCAGCTACTCAAAAACCTCTGCTCCCATATGCATACAAATCTCGGACAAGGATCTTCTGCCTTGGAAAATGGGTAATCTTTTGGAATTGTAGTGGCGACTTCGGAGAAACATATCTATTTATGTGTACATTTTGGGTACATGCGATATTTTTGAGTTTTGTTTAATGGGCTAAAAGAAAACTAAGTACTCGTGTAAATTATTTCTAAAACTCTCAGAAACATAGAAACTAAGCCAAATATTTCTCAAATTCATATAATCTGGGATAATCTTTGATAATAAAAAGCTAATTTAAGTATGTTGGTTGAATAAAAATGGAGATACCTTCAGAATTGTTAATGTTAGCTAAAATATAAACATATTTTTTCTACTTGGTTTACTCATCAAATAAGCTCATGCTAACTCCATATTACAAAATTTGTCAATAAGAAAAATAATTTAAAATTATGTTCAGCAGTTTGACATCTATTTAAGCATATTTGTTAAACACAAAAGTTATTTAAATAAATATAACTAAGATAAAAGTTTATATGAAGTTAAACCAAATGATGGATATTTATTAAATATTTAGATTATTTCCAATAAGATAATATAGTGAGATATTGATTGCTGGACATCAGTTTAAATTTATGTACTTTTGGCTTCCTAATTTGTTTTACACATAAAAAAAGATACTTAGGTCTATTAATAAATGACTTTTGCCTAATTTAAAAATTGCATTATAAAAGGCATATATCTACAATGTATCCACACTAATAAAAGAGAAACATACAAATTAACCATCACTCCGCTATGCCAAGCCATGACTATGGCCCAACCCTGGGGGTACATGTCCATCGGGGACTGGGGATGTCCGGTGGGCAGCACTAGATGCCGCTGGCAAGGCACCAGTCCATCAGGCCCTGGGAGGCAGGGTGGGTAGCGCCAGATGCCACCCGTGGGGTCCGGGTCTATACAGGCTCAGGAGGGGCAGAGGCCTGCCTAGCCACACCTGCGGGGTGCTGGGGAGGAGCATCTGGTTGCTTAGTCACTCCCTTGGGGCCCTGTGAACATCTGCACCAGGAGAGGAGAGGTCTGCCTGCCTTCTGGCCACACCCGCGGGCCCCGTGAACATCGCAGTGCCAGGGAGGAGCCTGAGCCCCTCTGGGTACCAGGCTTGCTAGGAGTGTACTGTCACCAATGCCATAAATCAAAGGCAAAAATCTGGTGAGGCGGGGTACACCAGAGGGGGCCCAGGCTGGGGCAGTGGACCAGCGGACAGGGATCTGCCTCACCTATAGAGAGAGGTTCTGCAGTGACCCCAAAATTCAGGTGGGCAAGGCCAGGGGTCAAGGGGCATGGAAGGACTCCTGAGCAGAGGGACAAGGACCCACAGCCTTGAGGGGAGGGTTGAGGGGTAGTACCCTCTCAGTGGAGAGGTGCCACACTGCAGGGTATCAGACCTACTGACGTGATTCAGAGAAGCTCCCAGTGCTAACTGGCCTCGCCCAGGCGGCCTTCGCACTTCAGAGGCAGCGACTCCTGCTCCTGCCTTGGCCCAAAAGCAAACCTTCACGGCCCAGCCCCAAGGCAGAGCATGCCTAGAGGGTTAGAGCAAAGCCTTCCACCTGCTCCAGAGAAGCAGGCACAGTAAAGAATGGGGGCAGAGGACCGGGGAGAGGAAAGAATATGGAGCATCCACAATGAAGAGGTGCTTGAGAAAGAGAGGCTCTGAAGCCTGAGGGGAATGTTGGTTCTGTTTGCTTGTCGACCACCCCTTAAGAAGGACAGAGAGGTCCCTGTGTGCTGAGTCAGGTTCCACAGCCAACTGGAATTGGCCTCAGTTTCCTGGTCTGTAAAATGGATTAAGTGTGTCCCAGAGCTTTCACTGACCTTTAATGGCCAATTGAGATACTACATAAGGAAAAATGAAGGAAGAAGTAAGAAAGAAGAGGAAAGGCTAACAACACAAAAGAAAGACTGGAAGGAACCTGTGAACCCATTGTTACTTTAATATAGAATATAGTCAATAGTGTTGTAATGATGGTATGATGCCAGGTGGATACTGGTAATATTGGGGAACACTTTGTAAAGTATATGATTGTCTAACCACTGTTCTGTAACTAATATAAAACCCAAAACCAATATAAAATAATATTGAATGTAAAGAAGTGAAAATTGGAGTGAAATTTTTATAAATTTCAAAGTTTAAATAAAGGTTGCAAAGGAAGGAAGGGAGAGAATAAAAATAGTGTTTTTCATTTTACCACTTTATCGTCTTCTCAGTACATGAAAAAGACAGTTGTCTTTATATGGTGCTTTTATACTTTTCTAAGTCATCTCATTTTAATTTCAGGGCAACTTAAAGAAAATGTAATTATTCCCTCCACTATTCAAAGAAAGGAAATATTGGTGTCTGGTCCCAATGATTCAATCATCAAGCCCTTATTATAAAGCAGGGTTAGTAAAATTTTCTGTGAAGGGTCATATCTATACAAATAAAAACCTTGGGGGTGATCAGGCCAGCAGAAGAGTGTAGTTGTGGGAAATCAGGCCGGCAGAGGAGCAGTTAGGGGCAATCAGGCAGGCAGGCAAGCACTTAGGAGCCAGTAGTCCTGGATTGTGAAAGGGATCGGGGCCTAAATCTGCAGTTGGACATTGCCTAAAGGGTCCTAGATTGGAGAGGGTGAAGGCTGGATTGAGGGACACCCTCCCCAGTGCACTAATTTTGTGCACCAGGCCTCTAGTCATAATTTTTATAATTATGTATTTATAATAATACAAGATAATTTTGCAGATATTGGACTGATTGAGTAAAATGTTGAGCAAATACACAGAAATGCTTAAACACTTCTGGAGAAAATAGAAATTAGCACAAAGTTATTCTGAGTAACTATGTCTTTCAAATTTTAAAAGGCACGCACTTTTTAAAACAAAAATTTATATGCAGCAATACATACCAAATATACTGGAGCACAGTGGTAGAGAAAATTTAAATTTACTGAATCAGAAAAGCAGTGAAAATGAAAAGTATGAGCTGTTTATTAGAAAATAAGAATAAATAAACATGAAATAGATATAAAAAAGTTGAAAATGATGCTTATAACAAAATTAATGTTAAAATCAATGAAAATATATCATTTGTGGAAGCAAATACATTGTATTCATATTTGTAAATTTGTTGTTTTTGTTTCATTTAGAATGACCAGGGAATGCTGTTTTACTGACAATATTCTTGGAATATGTAGTACACATAAAGTTTTAACAGAAATATTGAAAATTCAGTAGTGGAAAATGTCAATCATTCTAGAAGCAGGAAGTTCAAGAAGTGCATGATTAGTACCTGACAGTAGTTCTGACTTTGAGTCAGAAGAAAATTGTCTGCATTTTGGTTTATGAATAGAGAAAAAAAATCCTGAAAAATTTCAACACACAAATCTCAACAAACTCTGAATTATATATGAGTACAATGTGCAGGAGAAAGCAGTTTCTCTCCTTTTGTTCCATTTAAAATAAATGGTGCTATTCAGTCTGCACATATGTATATCAGTTCGGGCACTATCAGATGCTCATCGGAGGAGGCTCACACTCGAAACTTAAACTGGAAAACTCCAAGGGTGAGTCTCATTCTAAACAGTATCTTCATATAACCCAGATAGTCAGATATTAGACAAATAGCTTGGCAGGAACACTGAAAACAGATTGAGCTGTTCCATCTGGGCTTAGCTCAGCTGTTGGTACAGATCCAGCAACTGTAATATACTGTGGTTTCCCAAGGTTGCAAGTAAATGATAATAGGAATAATAATTAGTAGCAGCATGGTTTTCTTTGAATTATTTATTGGGTTGAGATTTGATTGTTTGGTTATAATAATTGTAAAAAAAACTCATATAGCCCATTAATTTAGAGAGCTATTGTTTTTTTGATGTTGTTGTTTGTTTGTTTAGTGAGAGAAGGTCCCAAGTTTATGTGATTTTTTTATTCTTGATGCACTTGATAAAGTTTATGGAGCACATTTTGTCAGTAATCTGAGGCAGAAGAAGGGCTCTGATAAGAGGCTGAGCAGGAGTAGTAATACTAGAGCCAGTTTGGAGTGCTGATATTAGTGTAACCATATTTGTTCTGGTTCACCCTGGGCCAAATAGGTGGACCGTGTACGGAAGGAGCAGGGCTGCTGAGAATCAGGCAATACTCCCTGTTGAAATATCTGAAGGTATTTCTGGAACAGATGTGATTTAGTTTAGTTACCTGGAGAAATATAATTGTGGGTTATTAAAAGTAATCTATCAAGATGAATTCCTTGCTACTCTGAAGACCACCAGCAATGCCAGTAACTGAGAGCCTATTGCAAAGGCAGAATCTCAGATCCAACCCCAGACCTACTAAATCAGAATCTGAAATATAAACCTTGTTCATATCCTCTGTATGTATATAAATGTTTGGGGAGTGCAGTGATTATATACTACTTGTTCTTGAATAAAGTTATTTCATTCGATGTCATTTTATTATCACATTGATGAGACAAAAACAAAAAGATTCCTGGCAGGGGTCACTATCTTCGTAGAGCTTGCATGTCTTCCCCATTTATATGAGTTATTCCTCTGCTCAGGTTTCCTCCCACATCGCAAAGATGTGCATGAGAGGTGAATCGGCTGTCTAAATTGTTCTAGTCCAGGGATCGGCAGACTTCAGCTTGTGAGTCACATGCAGCTCTTTGGCCCCTTGAGTGTGGCTCTTCCACAAAATACCACAGCCTGGGCGAGTCTATTTTGAAGAAGTGATGGTAGAAGAAGTTTAAGTTTAAAAAATTTGGCTCTCAAAAGAAATTTCAATCGTTGTACTGTTGATATTTGGCTCTGTTGACTAATGAATTTGCCTACCACTGCTCTAGTCTGACTGAGTGTCGGGTGTGCGTGTACGTGAGTGAGCCCTGTGTTGGAAGGATGTCCTATCCAGATGGGTTCTTGTCTTGCTTCCTGAACTGCTGGGACAGACTTGGGCCACCTGCAGTCCTGAACTGGAATAAGCAATTTGGAAAATTATGATGTTCTCTATCTTAATTTACCTTGAATAAGTATATCTATTGCTCACATTTATTTTAGTATGAGAGGCCCAGTGCACGAAATTCATGCATTGCAGGGGGCGTCCCCTCAGCCCAGCCTGCATCCTCTCCAATACAGGACTCCTTGGGGGATGCCCCTCTCACAATCCTGGACCACTGGCTCCTAATTGCTCACCTGCCTGCCTACCTGGTCACCCGTAACTGCCCCCCCCCCCAGGCTGGCCTGATTGCCCCTCACTGCCTCTTTATGCCAGCTTGATCACCCCTGACTTCACCCGCTCCTGCCAGTCTGTGCCCTTTTGCAGTCTGGGAGCTCTTGGGGAATGTCAAACTGATGGCTGAGGGGAACTAAGCTGTCAATTGGACATCCTTAGCATTGCCACAGAGGCAGGATCGGCTCCCACCACAGCTGCTGTGCTGGCCAGCCACGAGCCCAGCTTCCGGCTGAGCAGCACTTACCCTGTGGGGGCATACTGATCTCCAGGGGGCAGCTCTTGCATTGAGCATCTGCCCCCTGGTGGTCAGTGTGCATCAGAGTGATTGGTCGTTCTGCCATCAGGCCGAATGTGAGAGGGCACAGGCCCGGCCAAGGGACTCCACCAGTGCACGATGAGAGCCAGGGAAGGATATGGGAGGTTGATCAACCAGGGAGGGTATGTCCAGCCTGTCTTGCTCAGTCCTGATCGGCTCGACCCCAAAAGCGAGCTAACCTTCCAGTTGTAGCATCTTCCCCACCATTCAGAGCATCTGCTCCCTTGTGGTCAATGCACATCATAGCAAGTGGTCGAGCTGCATTTAGCCTATCATTAGCATATTATGCTTTGATTGGTTGAACGATTGACAGGTCACTTAGCATATTAGGCTTTTATTATATAGGATTAATGTTAGAAGTGTTTTTGGGCCGAGACCGGTTTGGCTCAGTGGATAGAGCGTCGGACTGCGGACTGAAGGGTCCCGGGTTCGATTCCGGCAAGGGCATGTACCTTGGCTGCGGGTACATCCCCAGTAGGAGGCGTGCAAGAGGCAGCTGATCAATGTCTCTCTCATCGATGTTTCTGACTTTCTATCCCTCTCCCTTCTGCTCTGTAAAAAATCAATAAAATATTTTTTTTTAAAAAAAGAAGTGTTTTTGGTCTTTTTAATAAGTTTGGTGATGGTTTTGTGACAAGAAATATGCATGAGGACATAAAACTTATTTACCATATTTTCCGGCATATAAGATGACTTTTTAACCCAGGAAAATCTTCTCAAATTACCATATTGAAATAAGATATGATTTTTTTTAAAAAAATTTATTTGGTATGCATTGGAAGAGGGGTAGTTTTATACGATGAGTATATCCCAAACTCTATTTTTAAGTAGAGAAGTTGGGAATCATCTTATATGCCCAGTTGTCTTATATGCCGGAAAATACAGTATATTAATTAGGCTATAGTAAATTATTTAAGATAGTTCAATCTGCAAAGACAGCAATTTTTAATAGTAGCATAGGTCAGAGTACTTCTAAAGCCTCTCTTTCCAAAATATATAGCTGGAATCTTAAGGTTAATTAGTTGGTTTTCTCTTCCCAGTTCAACTGGTGGTGATATTGGGTTTAGGCATGTATGTACACTTTGATTTGTGGCAATGTTATTGTTTCTTCCTAAGGTTTAGAAAATTGATGTTCTCTTTGCTTATTTCTTTGTTTGGAAAATAGTTTGCAGTTAAATGTGTGTGTGTGTAATTTCCTCATCACTATTGCAGGAATGATTGTCTAGAAAATTTGGTATAGCCTAAATCAGCAAAGATCAGGATATTTTTCTTAATTAAATTTTTTTATTGATTAGGTATTACATATGTGTCCTTATCTCCTCATTGCCCCTCAACGCCCAGCCTCCCAGAAGAGGTTTTGATACATGTTCCTTGGTCAGGATCCATTACTGTGTGGGATCTCCAGTGAAGGTGACCTTGACCTATAAATGTAAGACTGAGGACAATGCATACAACCTTGACAATATACAGTTGTTATTAGTGGTGCATATCTTGCAGGTTGTCCAAGGCCTTGAGAGAAGTTGAGCAACTTCTTCAGTTGTCCTGATCATTATCACAGTTTCTCTATTTGGTGTGATGCTCAGACGTTTTAGGGCCAAAGTTGGTTTTCATGATAATTTTAATTTGCATAGTTATTGTTTTTTGTCAGTTTATTATTTCATAAATCATTCATTTTCTTAACTTCTCCTAAACATTGAGTGTGATAATTACAGTGTAAGATTTTGTGCTATAATTTTTCTCATATTATTTATTTCCTAAAGATTATGTTTTTGTTTATTTTAAATGGAAACATGACATTTATACAATAATTAAATCACTCATACGTTTTTTTGTTTCAGTTTTGGATTTGGTTACTATGACATAATAAATTATTTTGGAAGAATAGCCTTTAATAGATTCATAAAACCATGCATTTGATGCAATGTATTCACATCCATTTACCATGGGATATTAAATAAAATAAAATTTTAAATTTGAAAAAGCTCCATAGGGTGGAACTTGGTGCCATTAATTATGGCATAAGTGATGTGCTGAGAAATCAGCTCTTCAGAGGGAAAAAAAAGTGGAATCTAAAACTCTGGTCTAGAAATCAGAGGTTGGGGATAGATTTCCTAGTGATAGGGTATTTAGTAAATATGTCCCAAAATGACAACACAAACAATGTGGCCTGCCTCTAACCAATTCTATTTTTGCTTTCATTGAGTGAGACATCCAGGCTCCAATCAAGATCAATATTTACTTTAATCATAATTTAATGTTCATAAGCTGCTCTTCAGAATGGGCCAAATGAAGTTAATTGCCTTTTTTTGACATTCACACTTACATCATCATAATTTTCACATAAAGTCTTAATGCTCATTGGAATAGTTGATTTTCAGACTTTCTTCCAAAATTGCATAGATTTATATTACCTAATGAATTACTGAATGCATGTATGGCTATACAAATGCAAACATTTTAAATTCTATATTGTTGTATAATTTTAATCCAAGAGCTACTTTCAAAATGTTCCAGGTTTTATTTAAAAAAACACAAGCTGGCTTTTGAGATATTTATATACATTTTAAACTAAAAATCACAAGCTGGCAGGCTGTTTTCTTTGACCTGCATAGCACTATAATTTTTAAAATGCTTTTAAAGTTATTTGATATCTTTTTAAAATAGGCATATTTCTAGAAGTGTATATAATCAGACATGCTAGGGATTTATTGCCAGATGGTACCAATCACCCTAAGATAAATGGTGCCTATACGCTTTCTATTGAACCCCAGACAAAGTTTACTAAGTTACTTATTTCATCACCTTGCTGGCTCTTGTAGGCATCACTTCTTGTGAATCACTCCCCACTCCGAGGAAATTAAATCTTAACATGGCAGATAAATTTTGAATATTTGATTTCTATGAATGGTTATTGGTTTTAAATGACAATACTGATAGTTCTATCATGAGAAAGAAGTGTGTGATTGCGAAACCAAAAGTGGTCTGTCGTAATTTCATCAGGCTTGTGTGTGAGTACTGATGAGTAATGGTACCCATGTTCTGAAGACTTTTGCTCCTCTTTCTTTTCTTTGTTTCCTTATTCCTCACTCAAGGATATGTTTATATAGAGGAAGGAGGAAGGGGAGAAGGGGAGAGAGAGAGAGAATAAAACATTGATGTGATACATCATTTAGTTGTCTCCTGGATGTACCCTGATCATGGATCGAACCTGCAACCTTTTGTTGTACAACACTTCAACCAGCTGAGCCACCCAGCCAAGACTCCCCCCCTCCTCCTCTTCCTCCTTCCTTTTTATCTTCTATTGCATTTTTTTCCACATGACACTTCTTAACAAAATTATATAGAATTCAGGTGCACTATTCTACATCACATCATCTGTACACTGTATTGTACTTCTCTCTGAATTTGTCTGCAGTTTATGTACTTTTCAGTCTGAGTATAATGTACTTAGCTCACCAAGTTGTCTCAGAAATCTCTTTTCAGCCTGCTAATGACCGACTCTCCTCTAGCCTTCTCCCTAAGAATTAACATCTACCAAATGAGAGTTTACAGGTGGTCTGTGATTGTGAATCTTTTTACCTTTTGGGAGCCATTTCAGAAAGCATCATGGAAAATGTATCCAGAGTCCTCAGAAAGAATGCACAGCTATTGCAGGGGTTGAGGTTAGAGAGCTCAGACTGATGAAACTTGTGGTCAGATCATTAGGCAGAGGATAAATAAAGTCATGATGGCACTTGAGTTTACTTATATCCTATGTACATATTCAAGACAAATGTCACTCTGAATGAGTGCATGACATACAATATTGCAAAAATTAAAGCTACAAATTTTAAAAATCTTATGGCTGTTTAAAATAAAGTTTGGAAAAATGCTTCAAAACCGTGCCATAATGACCCATATGTGCTAAAAATCAGGCTTCCACATTCTCACAGGCAATCAAAAAAAGGGAAAGACCCGTACAGGTATAAAGTACACAGTGTCTATAAGATATAGAAAAAGTGATTGCTCAAAAAATATTTTATTTTTTAAAATATTTTTATTGATTTTAGTGAGGAAAGGAGAGAGAGAGATAGAAACATCAGTGATGACAGAGAATCATTGACTGGCTGCCTCCTGCAAGGCCCCCACTGGGGATCAAACCCACAACCCGGCATGTGCCCTGATTTTGAAACAAACTGACTGCCTGGTTCATAGGCTGATGCTCAGCCACTGAGCCACTGTGGCCAGGCTCAAAAATATTCTTATTTGTTGTTGCAACTGGAGGGAATTTATCCTAGTGGTCTACATAAACAATACGTGTTACAAGTAAGGAAATCAAATTCTGGATGTGGAGGACGGTGCCTGTAGTAAGCAGCAGGAGAGGAGTGATGGTCACCAGCAAGGGAAGGGCATGCACTGTCCCAGGCCTCAAACTAGGCAGCATCCTCTGGTTGTCACCTCCTGCCCCCAGCAAATCCCAGAGAAGAGCTGGCACCCGGTACCTCCTCCCCTTGTATCCCATCTAGTGCCATGTCTTGTGCAGGTAGAGTTAGCTGACTGTCTCCCCATGTACCCTCCCTGTTGGCATTGCCAAGGCCAAAGGGCAAGCATAGAAGTTTCCCCACATGCTGGCTCCATGCCCAGACACGCCCAAGCTTTGTGTTTTTCCATAAGCTTGGAAGGGGCACAATAAGGAGGGGACTCTTTAAAAAGAGATAGATTCCCATCTCCCCCCAAAAATCCATGTAAGATATTAAAGTTCTAATATAATGAGACCATTTATTTTTTATGATTTTTAGAGGAGAGGAGAGGAGAGGAGAGGAGGGGGAGGGAGGGGGAGAGAGAGAGAGAGAGAGAGAGAGAGAGAGAGAGAGAGAGAGAGAGAGAGAGAGAGAAACATTGATGTGAAAGTATAATATCGATTGACTACCTTCTGCATGCCTCTCCTGGGGACCAAGCCCACAACCTGGGCATGTGTCCTGACCTGGAATCCCACAGGCAACCTTTCAGTACTTGGGATAATGTCAGACCATCTGGGCCACACTGGGAAAGGCTCTTATTCTGACCTCCAGTCTGAACTAGTGCCATAACATCAAAGTGAAATTAATGTAAGTAATGCTGGAGAGAGTGCTCGTCTTACCCTTGTACTGATCTGAAAAAGTAGAAGGTAAAGTGTTTTTAAGACATTCACTTTAAAGGCAGTTTCTCTTTACTGAGTCTTGAATAAGATGTGATGATTGACTGGAGTTGTCCATAAGAGCTGGAGGCCAGCAAAGACTTGTGCTGAATAGAAGGCCATGCCTATGCAGAGATAAAAAGAACATTAATTTCCCCTTAAATAATACGCTAGAGTCTGCTTAAATGCACACATGAATTTATGCTAAAAGTTATAAAATTCTATGTCATAGAACATATGGTCAGGAGTACTTTCAATCTGGACAAAAAACTTATAGCCATACATCTACCTCAGTTAAGCTCCTGAAGAGGCCTATCAAACTTCCAGTCCTAACAGATAAATTGTATGCAAAGTCCACACCATGATAAGAGCATCACCAAAATTAAATTAATATGAATAATTAATATTAGGAAGTATCTAATAGAAATAATTTAATTTTGGAGTAGTTTTTGGTGTTCTTTCTTTATGAAATAATTATCTGGTAGAACTGTCAATCTTGTTTAAGAAAATAACACACTATTATCTCCTAATACATAAATGTTTATATTCTTTTTGTTTGATAATGGGGTGGACAATTTATACGCAGATTATTTAAAATGGTCTATTAATTTATGGAGAGGCAAGATAAATGTATGAGATTTAGAAGCATTGAAAGCCACTCAAAATCTTTTTTACAAGCTCATTTAATGCAAATATAGTTACTACTTTCTGTAAAAGGAATATACACTATACCTTGCTTAAAAGTGCTTATAACATCAGGATTTAGTACAATACTATTTGGTTCCTTTGAAGGGCATTAAAGTCTTAGTGGAACTTATTTTTTATTTAGTGTTGTTGGTTTAGTGAGCTTTCTCAATTCAGAGTTCATAGACCCAACGATCTTGAATGCTTTTTGACTCAATCCATTTAATCTTTATCAAGTTTCCAGATTCAGAGTTCTGTGACGGGTGCTGAATAAGATGAGCAAGTCATTATCTTAAGTGTGTTTTCCTTCTGAGCAAACAAAATAAATCTATAGAGCTTGGTGGCTCAGTAAAGCCCTTTGTCAGTCAGACTGCCTGGTTTTCACCTCTGACCTCTTTCATTTAGCTGTTTGACTTTGGCAGATTAGTTTATGTCTTTTTGGTTTCAATGTCCACATCAGAAAGAAAAATGAGGATAAAATAACAATAATAAGACTCTCCTCATAAGACTGGTAGGAGATTGAAATGAAATAATTCCTGTAAAACCCTTAGTAAATATTCACTCTTGGTTACTATTATTACTGAATTTTTGTAGCTAGCTTTCCACGCTTCAGACATAATTGTTTCACAGTGTAGCACTTTAAAAATAAATAATTGACAAGCAAGCATTCAGTTAATGTGGATATCTTGGGTCTCCTGAGGAAGAGCAGGGACTGTCCTATAACTAGAGTGTCTCCTACCATAATATTCGTTCTGTCTCAAAACATGTTTATCCATAAACTGAGGACAGAGCATTTTTCCAGAGGTCCACTCACCTTAAGCAAGGACTCAAGAGTTCTGAAGAAAAGCGTATGTTCCTTTAGAGAGTATGCAGTGGGAAATGTCACTCTCATAAAGCCTAGAATATCAGTCTTTGCCTGACTAACATATCACATCATGGGAAGTGAGGATATAATTAAATTCCAAGCGTGGTGAAAACTATTTGAAAATATGGAAATTTTATGATTACAAATTTGCAGCTCCTGGCTTAAGAAAGCAATCATTTCGCCAGTGAGATGGGAATAGCCAACATCCATTATCTAAAGTCTCTTTTATTCTGGATTTTGATTAAGTAGACACCACTACTAGTTGCTTCCTAAATTCCTTAGCTAGTCATCTCTCTCCCTACTTTCCATCCAAAATAATGCAGTCTTTTCTAGACATGTTAATGCATACAGAAAGGTTTAATAGAAACTTTCAGGTCTGTCCCTTTAATATGACAGAGGATTTGTCACTGAAGTTATTTGGTGTGATTTTTTAAAGCTTAATAACATTTCAGAGGCGGTCTTCTTCTTGCTGTGACTTAGCAGTTTGCAGGCAGAAACAACATTGGTTATAAGTGGTAAGTACATAAAGGGTAAAAACCAGTAAAAACCTCCATTAAGTTTGCTTTTTCTCTTGCAGATGAAGAAAATATTATTAACAGAATATAAGGAAAAAGTGAACTCTCTGAAATTATTAGAAATGCAGTCTAGATTTTCATTATTTTATCTTTAGGGTGAGAGTTTTACAGACCTCCTCCTTTCCCTGTCCCCATTGCCCCCCTTCACCCAGTTCCCACCATGTCCAGCCTTAACCACATTATTGTCTGTGTCCATGGATTTATAACAGTTGTTTCCCTACTCCCTTCAGAGACGATGAGAATATTTCTGAAAAAGAATTTCAATGAAAGAGCCATTAAAATATAAACATGATGAACTTTCATATTGTTATACCTTGAAAAATAAATGCTTTAAAGTTAACTCCCCAGAATGAATTAGCTCTATTACTTTTCCTTGTGCATGTGCTTGACTATACATGAAAATACTGTGTTTGACTACACTCACACACACCCCCACACACACAAACACACACATATATACACTTATGGAAATAAAGTCTACTAAAAGACTTTTGGGGCAATTTTGTTCTCCCAATTAAGAATATGTTATATTTTATAAACCTGTTAGTTTAATCATATTGAATATCTTTTTTATAATCTAGAGATTGGTCAAATATTGCTATATTTGGATAGAATTCCTGTATCAGAATCTTCAGTTTAAATTGTTAATTGTCTATTTATAATACTTAGTTTTACTTGAATATGGAAAAAGCAAGATCCTAACATATATCAAAATATAGATTTATTGACCCTACACAGTATCTTGTATTTCTGTATACATTTCTATTAATTAAAATAAATCTTCAAATATCTTGCAGGTGAAATATATTAAACCATTAGCAACTGTAAATATTAGATTAATTAATTTATCATGACATCTTCAGGATTTTATTGTAACTTGACAACTTAGATCATATCTTTGGTATGATTTGCTAAGATGAAACTGATAAATATCCTTAACATTTATTTCAGTGTGAGAAGCAAGGCTGCAAAAAGGGTACTGGGCACTGTACAAATAGGTAAATATCAAGGTGGTATATCATAATAATCATTATTATTATAATATTAACTACAGGCCCGGTGCTAAAATTCATGCACAGAGGTGTCCTTCAGCCTGGTCTGCACCCTCTCCAGTCTGGGATCCCTTGGGTGATGTCCAACTGCCAGTTTATGCCTAAACTGGCAGTCGGGAAGGAGAACTAAGATGGTGGCAAAGGTAGAACACCTATCTTGCCGTCATAATCAGCAATTTTAATACTACAACTTAATGAAAGAACAAACACCTTCCAGAATCACCAGAAAGCTCGCCGAGTGAAAATTCCACAAATAAAAGTGAAAATAAGACACTGTGACTCGGAGGAGCGGCGGCGAACAGCGTTGAAAGATTCTCGCAGAGAGAGGTTTGGAGTGCGCGCCGCGGAGAGGGCGGGCGGCTGAAAACCGGCCAGTTTTCTTGAACGGGGAGACAAAGGCGTCCCACTGGACTGATTCTCCAGCTCTGGGCGAAGTCCAGAGAACCCACTATCACACGAGGTGAAAACTGGACAGTGGGAGGGCACACCGAAGCTCGGGTGCTGCCGGGTCTCCCGGCTTGTGGAGAAGGCAGCTTTCGCGAACAGCTCGGCTACGTGACGGCGCAGAGAGCGACCGCGACTTGCCTCTCATTCGGAAAACCGTCAGACTGCTTTGTTTTACGACCCTGGGTGAGACATTGCGCATGCAGACTCATTTTGGGAAAGTCTGAATTCCCCGGCAACCGGCAGCCGGTGGAGCTCCGCAGCAGCTCTCTCTCAGAGGTGCTGGCGGCCATTTCCCCCAGCACAGAGTCCCTGGGGCCGCATAGGGCGGAGCTAACGCTGTCTGCTTGGTGCGGAGACTCCTCCCACCCAACCTGAGCACAGCTGAGCTTCACAGACAATTGGCCTGGAGGTCAACCATCCAAGTGCTAACAACGATTAACTGAGCTTAACTTCAGCAAGACTGTGCAGCCCATATCCACCTCAGGTAACCGGGGAGGCTGACCCACTATCCCTAGTAGGAAGTCTACCACACAAAGCTAATTGACCATCTCAGGGAAGCAGCCACCATGCAGAGACATGGAAAGAAATCAGATGTGAAAGAAATGGAGGAAAAAAAACGACTGGACATGGAATTCAGAACCACGGTTATAGGGTTTTTTGAGAGGCTCCAACAAAAGATCGAGGCCTATAAGGAAATAAGCAAGACCACAAAGGAAATGAATGAGTCCTACAAGAAAATGAACAACACCCTCAAGGATATAAACGAGAGCTGCAAAGAAATAATCAAGACCAACGTGGAAATGATCAAGACCAACGTGGAAATGAATGAGTCCTACAAGGAAATGAAGGAAACCCTCAAGGATATAAAGCAGATTCTCAAGGATATGAAAAAGGACCAACCAGAAATTAAACATACACTGACTGAAACAAAAAATATTATACAAAGACATAAAAGTGCCCTGGAGCACCCCAAGAACCAAGTTAAAGATTTGAAATACAAAGAGGTAAAATCCACTCAGCTGAAAAAGCAAGAAACCAAAAGAATCCAAAAAATTGAAGATAGTGTAAGGGGCCTCTGGGACAACCTCAAGCATACCAACATCCGAATTATAGGGGTGCCAGAAAAAGAGAGAGAGCAAGTTAATGAAAACCTATTTGAAGAAATAGTGACCGAAAACTTCCCACACCTGGTGAAAGAAATTGACTTAGGAGTCCAAGAAGTGCACCGAACCCCAATATACAGGAACCCTAAGAGGACCACACCAAGGCACATCATAATTAAAATGCCAAGAGCAAAAGACAAAGAGAGAATATTAAAAGCAGCAAGAGAGAAACAGTTGGTTACCTATAAGGGAGCACCCATACGATTGTCAGCGGATTTCTCAACAGAAATGATGCAGGCCAGACGGGAGTGGCAAGAAATATTCAAAGTGATGAACAGCAAGAATCTACAACCAAGATTACTCTATCCAGCAAAGATATCATTCAGAATTGAAGGTCAGATGAAGTGCTTCGCAGATAAGAAAAAGCTAAAGGAGTTCATCACCACAAACCAACATTATATGAAATGCTGAAAGATATTCTTTAAGAAGAAGAAGAAAAAAAAGGTAAAGATGAAAATTATGAACAACAAATACACATCTATCAACAAATGAACATAAAAATCAAGTGAATTGATAGGCTGTACTGGCAGTCGGGCATCCTTCTCACAATCTGGGAGTACTGGCTCCTAACTCCTCGCCTGCCTGCCTGCCTGATCACTGCCCAACCACTCCCCTGCAGACCTGATCTTCCCCCAATGGCCCTCCCGTGCTGGCCTTGTCACCTCTAACTGCCCTCCCTTGCCAGCCTGGTCCCCCCCATATTCCCTCCTCTGCTGGCATGGTCTCCACCAACTGTCCTCCTGCAGTCCTGGTCCCTCACAACTGCCATCACCTGCTGGCCTGATTGCCCACAGCTGCCTTCCCCTGCTGGCCATCTTTTGGTGGTCATCTTGTGTACACATGGGGGCAGCCATCTTTGACCACATAAGGATGGCCATCTTGTATGTTGCAGTGATGGTCAATTTGCATATTTCTCTTTTATTATATAGGACAGATGAACTTCGTTAGCATGTTCTACGTGTCAGGTATTTGTCTACACATTTTTGTGTTTATTAACTTAATTTTCCCAGTATCACCATTAGGAAAGTCATGTTTCAATACTTATGTACACACGAGGAATCCAAAGCACAGACAGGTTTCTCTTCTCCTGGGTGACAGAACACTAATTACATTCCTGGAAGTCCAGCTTGTGAAATCCCACCCTTCTTAATCACTGTGTTACAATACCCTTCACAGCAGTGAACAGGTAAAGGGAAGGAATAAGAGAACGAAAGTGTTTTGGAGGCCTACACTGTGCCAATACCTAAGCAAGTATTGCAGATGTTTTTACATATGACACTCCTTAAAATGTTGTTATTTTATTTCTTCTCCTATGCATTTAGGGATATTCTTACCTTTCCTTATACTCAGTGTTCTTACTTGTAAATTGAAGGTGATATTTCATTCTTCCTAAGAATCTTACAGCCTGAACTTCTGCTTCTATGCCTACTGATTAAATAAAATGATCTTTTATTTTTTCATGACTTATCCTATGTTTTACTTTGTCAACATTTTTTAAGCCTTCTATAGTCACAGGACTTAGTGAAGTTTATCCAGAAGAAGTCTGGGGAGTTTTTGTTCTCAATATTTCAGTGAAGATTTAATATGTAAGCAGTTTCTTACCAGCAATTTAGTCAAGGAGCTATTAGGATATAACTCCCATCAGAAACAAACAACTCTCTCTGTGAACCTTATCTCATACACACCTTCATTGGAAGAAAAAATTTCTACATTTCTTAAGTAACCAAAGCAAATAAGGAGAAAATAATTTTAAACCTTTATTTTCATGTATACCTGTGTAATATATATACTGACAGTTCATGACTTACACTATTTAAACATATATATATATATATATATATATATATATATATATATATATATTATGTATGTTATTGATTTCAGAGAGGAAGGGAAAGGGAAAGAGATAGAAACATCAATGATAAGAGAATCATTAATTACCTGCCTCCTGCATGCCCCCTACTAAGGATACTAGGGATTGTACCCACAACCCGGGCATGTACCCTTGACCAGAATTGAACCCAAGACCCTTAAGTCCACAGGCTGACACTCTATTCACTGAGCCAAACCAGCTAGGGCATGACTTACAATTTTAAGAGATAATTATTAAACTGTACTATGGTGTCAAAGCAATTTCATGGAAATCACACTCCAAATTTTGAATTTTGACCCTTTCCTGGGCTGGCAGTCTGTGGAATGATACTCTGTGGTGATGCATGCGATCAGAAGGGTAAACAACTTATACTGCAGATTATAGTATTCAATGTATTTTACAAACTTGGTTTGTAATCATATTTTAAGTCAGGAAGCACCGTGTGTGTGTGTGTGTGTGTGTGTGTGTGTGTGTGTGTGTGTGTGTGTGTTCATATTTTTAAGAGAGTTAGGTTTATGTACATATGCTTTCTTTTCAAACAGTTTTGTTTAATTTTAATTTTTCTGGATGCTAAATTTATAGTCCATTTATATAAATGAATAACAAGAAATGCTTATTGAGTTTTGGGGAAAACATTGGGCACAGCCTGTGGGCAAATGGGCTTCTTTTTTAGAGAGAAGCCAAATTCAGCAGGCTAGTGTTGCTCAGTGGTAGAGCATCTACCCAAGAACTAGAATGTCATGGTTTGATTCATGACCAGGGCACATACCTGGATGAAGGCTTAACCCTAGTGTGGGATGTGCAGGAGGCAGCCAGTGGAAGATTCTCTCTCATCACTGATGTTTCTGTCTCTCTCTACTTCTCTCCTCCTCTCTCTGAAATCAACAAAATAAAGAAAGAGAAGCCAAGTCATTCTAGAATAACAAAATTTGGTTGGTAAACAAATGAGAAAGATACTTTTGAAAAAGCATTTCATGATGGAGATAATACTGTGAAAAAATACATGGTATGCCATAAAGCAGTGGGACAAATAAAGAATGATACATTAAATTAATAGTGAAAAATTTGAATGATATATAGGAAAATCTGTTTGATAGATAGTTCTTAAGAAGTCACTTTCAGTTACTATTCATTCAGAAAGTTAAGAGTCTTTGCAATCAGAAAACCAATTGTGTGGTTTTGAAAATCTTGGATCTTCACTATTTATTTGTCAGGTCATAACACAGCAAAGTGTATTATTCACTTTTCTCCTTGCTCATTGCACAAGCATTTCATAGAGATTGCTGGATGCAGATGTGCTCTCAAAGAGCACAGAACAACAAACTGGCAAACAACCAGAATAATGCAGGAAATGCAGATCTCTGTACTTATTGTTCTGGAAGCAAAAATGGAGAATGCCAGGAAAAAAAGATCCCAGAAATCTTCACTGAGGAGGTAACATTTGAGTTGTCTTTTAGGATGAAAATAAATTTGCCTGGCAGGCCAAGGGGTGGGGAGAGTATCTGCTTTAATCACACTTGACGCAGTTTGTTCTGCTGCTAGAAAATATATACTACTGACCCAGTGCATGGAATTCATGCACATTAAAAGGGGATTAATTAGAGAAAATAATTTAATATTGCTATTTGCCCTTTCTCTATAATAGAAGTGTCAGAGATGAGAGAAAATTATTAAAACATATATGAAAACCTTCCTTCTGTCAGAATCTGGGGCTCACCAAAGGACCCAGAGCCAAGTCCCTCCTTACCCACATCCACCTCAAAATCACATGAGACCCAGACCCGGCCTCCCCCTCCTCCCTCAATGGGCTAGATCCAGACCTGACCAGTCCTACCCTTTTCAAGCCCTGATGGGGAGGTGGCATAGCCTCAGATCACCTTGCTCGCACCAGGATGAGGGTGTGGCCTGAGGTCCCCCAGCCCATACCAGGGTGGGGGGTGTGCCTTGAGGTCCTCAGTCAAGCCCCACCAGGTGAGGGACATGGCTTGAGATCCCCTGTCAAGCCCTGCTGGGTGGGGGGCATGGCCTGAGGTCCCCTTCAAACCGTGCCAGGTGAGGGGCTCAGCCTCAGGTCCCCTGACCCAGCACCAGCAGGAGGGCACAGCCTCAGGACCTCCATCAAGCCCCACCAGGAGGAGATGCAGCCTCAGGTCCCCCATCAAGACCCGCTGGGTGGTGGCGTGGTCTGAGTTCCTGACTCAGCACTAGGGGAGCACCTTGAGGTCCCTCGTCAAGCTCCACTGGGTGGGGGGGGGCATGGCATGAAGTCCTCTGTCAAGCCCAGCCAGGCAGGGGGGTGCAACCTCAGGTCCCCTGGCCCAGTGCTGGGGTGGAGGGTGCAGCCTGAGTTCCCCTTTCAAGCCCCATTGGGGGGGTATGGCCTGAGGTCCCCCAGCTTGGTGCTGGGGCAGAGAGAGCAGCCTGAGGTCCCCTAGCCCAGCACCAGGATAGAAAGCACACCTTGAGGTCCCCTGTCAAGCCCTGCCAAATGGGAGGCACAGCCTGAGATCCCTGTCAAGCCCTCCTGGGTGGGGGTATGGCCTGAGATCCCCTCTCAAGGCTTACTGGGTGAGGCACATGCCCTAAGGTCCCCTGTCAAGCCCCAAAGGGGTGGGAGAAGGCATAGCCTCAGGTCCCTGCTGATTGCTTGTTAAGGCTCCTTATGGGAACTTGGCCTCAGCTGTAGGTGCAGCTATCTTTGTGATGGAATGATGGTCAATTTACATATTTCCTCTTTATTAGATAGGATAGCAATAATGAGACAAATGAAAGGGATCAATTCTTAATTTGTTTTAAACCCTTCCAATAAGTTACAGGCCGTAGTTCATAAACCAAGTTTTGAATCAAATTGTAACTTCTCATTATGTCAATATAATATTTGTTATCACTTTGTAAAATTCAGTTGTTCACTTCACAATGTAAGCTCTTTATAATATTCTTTGAAAAAGCTTTGAGTTATAGATCTATATGTTTAAAAAAAGAAAATAAGTTCTGAGTTGCAGACATCTCTGCATGAGTGATATAAAATATTCCACCACGTTTGAAATGGTTTATTCTTTGAGAAAATGTTGCAGTTTAATTTTTTGATTTCCATAAGTTTTTTTTTTATAAAAAGAACTACAGGCCCAGTGCATGAAATTCGTGGACTGTTGTGGGGTGTATGTTCCTCAGCCCAACCTGCACCCTCTCCAATCTGGGACACCACAGGGATTGGTCTAAACAGGCAGTAGGACATCCCTTTCACAACCCAAGATTGCTGGCTCCCAACTCCTCTGCCTGCCTGATTTCCCCTAACCACTTCTTACTGCCAGCCTGATCACCTCCTAACCACTCCCCTGCCAGCCTGATTGATCCCTAACTGCTCCCCTGCCAACTCGATTGTCCCCAACTGCCCTCCAAGCAACCTGGTCACCCCCAAATGCCATTTCCTGCATATTCCCTCATTATTAGATAGGGCTTTTTTCTTTAACATATTGGACTGCCCTAACTGGTTTGGCTAGGTGGAAGGAGCATTGGCCTGCAGACTCAAGGGTCTCATGTTCGATTCTGGTCAAGGGCATGTACCTTGGTTGGGGAAACATATCCAGTGGGGAATGTGCAGGAGGCAGATGATCGATGTTTCTCTCTCATAGATGTTTCTAGCTCTCTATCCCTTTCCCTTCCTCTCTGTAAAAAATAAATAAAATATATATTTTTTAAAAGAATCCGATTTCTCCATATCTGCCTGACTGTTGTGACTCAGTGGTTGAGACCCCAGGCTGTCGCCCCTGGTAGGGGATCGTGCCATGGGGATGTGTGCCTTTGCCAGGCTGAGACCCAAACCCAGGCTGCTGCCAATGACTGGGGATCATACCATGGGGGTGCGTGCCCCTCCCAGGCTGAGACCCCAGGATGCCGCCACTGGGCGGGGATTGGGCCATGGGGAGTGAATTTGTTTGTTTGTTTGTTTTGTTTTTTTTTATAATGGGTCCGGAGGTCATCTGAGCAGCATTCATCCAGGCCGCTTACTCTGCAAGTCCTCATGAGCAGCCCTCCCTGAGACTGGAGGACTCTGACGTGGCTGAGAGGAATGGGCGCCACCATCTTGCGGCTATGGGTGCCGCCATTTTGTCGCAAAGTGACAATTAATTTGCACATTACTCTATTATTAGCTAAGATTGCATAGTGAAATGCAAGTGAGACATTTCAATAATTGTTTTTATTAATTGCCAGTATTGTTCTCAATGAACCATGGAGATGTTAGAAATATTCTCACTTTTGTTGTAAAAAATAATTCTCACTTTGGAGACAACTAAACATACTCATACCAATAATCATAAACTGTGGTATTTACCAAAGGAGTTGAAAACTTACCCTATCTAATAAAAGAGTTACAATTGGCTATGCTACCAGCCAATCAGGAGCGGGGGGCAGGCCAAGTGGCATAAGCGCCCAGCCCTGGGGGCGGAGACAAAGCTGTGGCTGTGGTGGCAGCGAGCGCCTGGCTCCAGGTTTGGAGAACAGGCTGTGGCGGCAGCGGCAATGAGCACCTGCCCTCGGGGGCGGAGATGAGGCAGCAGCAATGTGGCACTCCAGCCAGAGCAGAGAAGACTGAAGGCTTCAGCTGGAGTGAAGCCTCCAGCCTGCCAAAGCAAAACTGGAAGGCAACAGCCAGATGAAAGGCCTGGGTCCCAGGTTCCAGAGGAAAACTGGTCCTGGAAGCCAGGGGAAGGAAAGCCTATTGCATGAATCTTCATGCAACAGGCCTCTAGTGTACACAGAAAAACCCTACACATAGATGTGGAGTTGAAAACTTACATCCAAAAAAACTCTGCACATGGATGTTTATAGCAGCTTTATTTATAAATAGAGACCAAGTGAACAAAATTCAGGCATTTGGGGGGTGGTAATACCTCAGCCCAGCCTGCACCCTCTTCAATCTGGGACCCCTCTAGGGATGTCCAACTGCCCGTTTAGGCCTGGTCCCAGTGGGATCAGGCCTAAACGGGCAGTTGGACATCCTTCTCACCATCTAGGACTGCTGGCTCTGAATTTCTCTCCTGCCTGCCTTCCTGATTTTCCCTAACAACTTCTACCTACCTGTCTGATCACCCCTAACAACTCTCCTGCTAGCCTGATTGATGCCTATCTGCTGCTCTGCCAGCATGTTTGCCCCTACCTGCCCTCCCCTGCAGGCTTGATCGCCTCCAACTGCCCTCCTTTTGAGGCCTGGTCCCTCCCAGCTACCCTCCCCTGTGGGCCATCTTGTGATGACCATCTTGTGTCCACATTGGGGCAGGATCTTTGACCACATGGGGGCACCCATCTTGTGTGTTGGAGTGAGGTCAATTTGCATATTATGCTTTTATTAGATAGGATAGAAGCCTGGTGCATGGTTGGGGGCCAACTGGTTTGCCCTGGTGTCCTAGATCAGGATGGGGGTTCTTTGTGGGCAAGGGGCAGCCTGCGCAGGGGGCCTGTGGTGGTTTTCAGGCTGGCCATGCCCCCCGGCACCCATGAGGAGGCCCTGGTATCAGGGATTTATGTATATTATACAATTGAAACTTTGTAGCCTGGTGTGAAGCCAAGCCTGCTCACCCCATAGATGCTGACCTTTCTGTTGGGATTCTATAATTAATATGTAGTCTTAAGTGGAGGCTTGAGCCAGCAAGGGCAGGTGGAATGTTTGGCTTCCTCCATTGCCGGGGAAACCCAAGCCTCCCTCCTGTTCTCTGTGGCTGGCAGCCCTGTTGGATGGGTTTATTTGCATATTAGCTCCAGATTGCCTCGTGGGATTGGCTTGTGGGCATGGCTTGTGGGTGTAGTAGAGTTGCGGTCAATTTGCATATTACTCTTTTATTAGATAGGATTGCCAAAACTTGGAAGCAAACAAGATGTCCTTCAGTTGATGAATGGCCAAATAAACCCTAGTATATTGAGACATTGAAATATTATTCTGCACTAAAAATAAATGAGTTATTAAGTTATGAAAGGACATGGAGAAAACAAATGCCTATTACTAAGTGAAAGAAGTCCATCTGAAAAGGCTATACCTTGTTTAATTTCAAATATATGACATTCTGGAAAAGGCAAATTATGGCAATAATAAAAATATCAATGATTTCCAGGGGATAGTGGAGGGAAGGGAAGAATAAGCAGAGCACAGAGGGTTTTTAGAGCAGTGAAACTACTGCATACGACACTATCATGTTGGATACACGTCATGTATTTGTCCAAATCCATGACATACACAATAACAAGAATGAACCCAAGGTTAAACTGTGGACTCTGGATGAATAAGATGTATTGGTATACAGACATCTTTTGTAAGAAATGTACTACTCTGATGGAGGACATTGTAAATGTGGAGATGGGATAAATGAGAAATCTCTGTACCTTCCATTTAATTTTGCTCTAAAACATGAAGCTTATTAAATCATTTTAAATAAAAAGAGTTCTAATTTGATTGCACAATCCACCTTTATCTTTGAGCATAGACAGACAGAATTATTATTATATATTGTCATTAATTCACCTAACCAGAATACATATTTGATAGTATTCCTTTTGCCCATTAAGTGGTAAAGCTAATAACAAGTGTTTAACATTTTACTTAACATTATCATATTAATTTAGAGTTTTTTTCATTTTAATTTCAGTTCTCTTATATAAATTCCTTTTTTAAAATATATTTTATTGATTTTTTACAGAGAAGAAGGGAGAGGGATAGAAAACCAGAAACATCAATGAGAGAGAAACATCAATCAGCTGCCTCTTTCACACCCCCTACTGGGGATGTGCCCGCAGCCAAGGTACATGCCCTTGATCGGAATCGAACCTGGGACCTTTCATTCTGCAGGCCGACGCTCTATCCACTGAGCCAAACCGGTTTCAGCTCTTATATAAATTCTTTACATTGATGAAGACACAGAAGTTTTTGTCAAATTGAATTCCATATATTAGCCTTCATGAGTTCCTTATAGAAAGACAACACTAAAAATAATATTAAGAATACTATTATCCTGATCTGTTATGTTTGTGTTCTTTTCCATCTTATTTAAGTTTAAAGATTTATATATGTGACATGTTGAATATTATCATTTATTTTCATTCATTTTTCTTCTACATATAGTATTTTTACATATGTAAACCTCAGTTTAGAGCACATTACTTATACTTTTGACAGATATTTCTTTAATTTTCATAATTACAATTTACCCATTACATGGAAACTTAGTTTAAAGCTACTTAAAAACTATGATTTTGATCTACTGTGCACTTCAAAATTGGCTCTCTCTGTCTTTTCCTCCACTAGCTTATGTCATTTCAGTAGGTGCTCCTGCCTGTCTCACAGAAACATAGCCTCCTTGTGGTTTATTTTTAAAGTCATTCATAAGTTACACCTTTATTGAAAACTGCCATTAGTGACATCATGGGAGGGCCTTCAGAATATCATTCTTAAGCAAAATAAGTCAGAAAAAGTTAAGAGCCACATGATTTTACACATATGTGGGATATAAAACTTAAAACAAATAAGCAAATAAGAAACAAAAACAGATACAGACAACAGTATGGTGGTTACCAGAAGGAAGGGAAGTGGGGGAGGGATAGTAAAGGGTAAAGGGGGTCAAATATATGGTGATAGATTATTTCAGTTTGGGTAGTGGGCATACAATGATCATGTATTATAGAAATGTATACTTGAAACCTCTATGATCTTTTTAATCAATGCCACCCCAATACATTTCAAAATAATAAAAACTTACCGAACAGCCATCTCATTTTGTTATGTATACGTGAATATATATTTTTTATTTTTAATGCTTACATGGTTACGTTTTTTCCGTTGCTTTTTACAGAAAGTGGAATGAGGGAACCCACAACCCAGACACATGCTCTTGACTGGTAATCCAACCCATCACCCTGGGGTGGGTGTGCCGATACTCTAATCACTGAACACACCAGCCAGGGCTGTTGGGTGCATATCTTAATCTTTGTGGTTGGCAGAGAAACCTCCTTTTCTTACCAAAGGCCAAGGTTCCCCAGATTTCTGGGTTTCAAATTTAGAATAGATGTATTATTTGTACCTCTCTCAATGTCTTTAATATATTATAATTTTCCAAATAGAGGTCTTTTACCTCCTTAGATAATTTATTCATAGGTACATTATTATTATTTGCAATTGTAAATGGGATTATTTCTTAATTTCTCTTTCTGATACTATATTACTGGTGTATAAAAACGCCATAATTTCTGAATATTAATTTCGTAGCCTGCAACTTTATTGAATTCATTTATCACTCCTAGTAGTTTTTTTGGTAGTGTCTATGGTTTTCAGAATATAGTATTGTATCATCTACGAATAATGATAGCTTTACTTTTTCCTTCCCATTTTAGATGCCTTTTAATTTTTCATTAGTCTGATTTCTGTGGCTAGAACTTCCAAGGCTGTGCTAATTAAGAATGGTGAAAGCAGACATCACTCTCTTATTCCTGATATTAAGGGAAACAGATTTTGCACACTGAGTAGGATGTGAGCTGTCGTATATGGTCATTACTATATTGCTGTATGTTCCCCATATTCCCACTCTCTCGAGCAGTCTGCCTTATGACCCAGCAATTCCACTTCTGGTAATCATCCCAGGAAACCTGAAAAACCGATTTAAAAGAATATATGCACCCCCATGTTCATTACAGTATTATTAACAATAGCCAAGAATTTGAAGCAGCCCAAGTGCCCTTCAGTAGATGAGTAGATAAAAAACCTTTGATACATTTATACAATAAGATACCACACAGGCATATGAAAGAAGAAAATCTTACCTTTTGGAACAACATGGATGGAAATGGAGATTTTTACACTAAGTGAAGTAAGTCCATCAGAGAAAAACAAATGCTGTATGATCTCACTTAGAAGTGGAATCTAATGAACAGAACATTTAAACAAACAAAATAGAAACAGAAGAACAGCTACATAGATCAGATTGACAGTTGGGGCGGTTGGGGGCAGGATAAAATAAGGAGGTGGATGGAATAAGGGGGAGATTGAAGGTAGTAAGGAAGGGATAAATGGTGACAAAATGTGACTAGTTTGGGTGATCAATATGCAGATGATATTTTATTGAGTTATAGAACATTTGAAACTTGTATTGTTTTATTAACCAATGTCAAACCAAGAAATTCAGTAAAGATATTAAAAATTACAAAAAACCCCCACAAAAACTCATTTCTGCCTGACAGGTGAGGCCTAGTCTTTGAGTGTTGACCTATGAACAGGAGGTCACTGTTCCATTCCTGGTCAGGACACATGATCTGGTTGCAGGCTCCATCCCCAGGGAGGGAAGGAGGTGCAGCAGGCAGCTGATCTAGGATTTTCTCTGATCTTTGACGTTTCTATCTCTCCCTCTCTCCCTTTCTCTCTGAAATCAATAAAAGTATGTGTTTTAAAAATAATAAAAAATAGCAAACTCTTTCCAAGTCCCTCTATCTTCTATCTCTCCCTTCCTCTCTGAAATCAGTAAAATATAATATTTAAAAAATTAATAAAAATGGCAAACTCTTTCTAAGTCAGACTATCTTTAAGAGAAAACTTTCAAAACATTACCATTTTATGAATAAATAAAAATTTCACAATATAAAATTACAATGAATTTAAAACAAAGGCCCAGTGTCCTCAATTTTTAACTTGTAGAAAATTAAAAGCTATCCTTATTATGCAAACCATAATTTTAGATATTTGAATCATTCTGGATAGACATTGTAGAAAGTACTAGACTTTTTCAGATGTATTTTATAGTGTACTTATTATTAGGTATACTGGAATGAGGCAGGAAATGACAAGCATAGAGAGAGTTTTGAATCTCAACAGAATATATACATGTATTGTTTAAAAAATGGGGAAAATAAGTTAGTGTAATATATACAGATAATAGATTTATTAGCTATCATATAGAAAATAAGAACAAATAGTAAATGCCAAAAATGGAATTGGTAGCATGTAAGAGATTTTATTTGCTTTATCATTTAACAAAATTCTTTATGGAACAGATCAATATATATTCCTTTCCAAATACATTCTAGGCTCCAATACATGCTATCCTAATGAAACATTTTCATAGAAATATGAGGGCTAAGTAGAGAAGAGGGGTATTACAATCTATCTTATTAAATTTCTAAGGTGCTTATAGTCTTTTACATCAACCAGATATTCATGGGTGTCATATGTAGGGGGTATAATAAAGTTGGATAGAAGGTAGGACAGGGTCTGGGATGTGTGGTTTGCCTTCTTCCTCAGGTAGTATTAAAAGGGGTCTTCTGCTCATATTGCTGGGATGGTTGTAGAGATGGTGGTGGCATATCTGCATAACAATATTGGCTCCTATGCTAAATGGACTTTCCTAATTAATCAAGAACATTTTATATATACTGGCTACCAGTATATCCTTTATTGTTTCAATATGAAGTCAGCGGAATATAATGCGTTGCCCCTTATAAGTTCATGTAATGTCAGCTATTAAAATGGAAGAAATTATTATGTTGAAGCTAATTTGCATTAATAAAAACATGTTACAAACAACAGGCAATGTCTTAGGCTAATTAAGGAAAAAAAAAACCAAGAATTTATTGGAGAGTTAGTGCTAAGGCTTAATGTCTTAAAGTCACAGTTTAAACAGCCAGATCTTTTAAAAGAGAGGAATTGAAGAGTGGTAAAACTTTCATTGGAGTTGCAAACAAAGGGTAACTCACCACCATCACCACCACCACCACCGTCTCTCTATCCTGTTTTACTTTCCAAGTTATCAGTACAGATTGGTCAGGGATAGATGTTTACTTAGGGTAACTGGTTTGGATGGTAAAAGGAAGGCCGAGGAGTAATGACTTCACTTGACTAGTCTGACCTCCCCACATATTTGGCAGGAAACAGCCTCTTTTCAAAGGAAGAAGTGAAAAATACTCAGATGGAAACAACAGCAACCGTAATCTATCTCTTAGCTTCTATGTACTTGTGGACACATGGGTGCATATATAGTTCTCATATGTGTGTTTTTATGGGGAAGGACACAGCACAAAATGAAAAGTTACAAGACAATCTTATATGAATACATAAAGGTATCCAAAATATCATAGTACAGGTTTAAGCTTTAATAATTTCAAAAGAGTAAAAGCTACAATTGATAAAGATTATTTAAAAGCAGATCTATTTTAATTTCCATTCTACCTTACAGTTTTGGGAATTAGAAATAATACTTTTTGAATTTTTATTTTTCTTACCCTCTGAAGATGTCAGAAAGAAAAAAACTAACAGTTAAAAAATTAACAGTTCAAAATGTACAATGTTAAGTATAAATGACATCCATGTAAATAAAAATGGAAATAGTGTATTTCCATTTGATAGCTGTCACCCTTCTAAAGTTATTAACCTTAAATATGCACTATGAGATTTTAGACACCTGTATATATACACATAAGTTAATATAAATATTAGAGTATCTTGTAATTGTTCATTGTATGCTCCATCCTTCCCCATGGATAGGTATGTGTAAGAATTGTATATGCACCTGTGTTCCCACAAGTTCATAGAAGGATAGAGGTGGATTATAGTTGCTTTTTCTTACATCCATGCCACACCTTTTTATACCTTCATAATGTCTATCTTCCAGCCAAATGATTGTGAAGGTGAATACATTAGAGGGAGATATTGGAAAGAGGTATATCTTCATTTAAAGATAGGGATATAGAAAAATGTGTAACATTTTTTAACAAAGATCAATTTCATAGAAAAGTGGGAATGGGTACAGGGGAGGGGAATTACAATCTGTACTATCAAAATTTTATAGTGTTTACAGTATTTTGCATCAAGGATGACATATAGTAAACTGGGATAGAGGAAAGGCAGTATCTGGGATGGTGTAGTCTCCCTTCTTGTCCCTCAGGAAAGTGGTGGATGGTATTACAATGGGCTGTCTGCTGAGACAGGTGGTAGGGGTGTAGAGATGGTGGTGGTAGATACGAGTAAAAAGGTGGAATACAATGTCTGCTTGAAGAAAATGAAATCTCTTTAGTGGAGTCTAACCTTCACTCTCTCTCTTTTAAGGGCTGAAAAACAGCCTGTTAAGTTGTTCAAGTTTGTCTTCATGCCAAATGTTTTTCCTTCTGGAATCAAAATCTTGCCTTCTTTTTTCTCTCTCTTTCCTTCCTCTGACGCTTTTTGTACTTTAGATGAGAAATGGCATTATGAAAAACATGGCAGCTGAAGCCCTCCCTGACCCCGTACTCCACATGCTTCTGGAGGACTTTTAGGCTTGGAAAGACCCGGCAGCAGGCCATGCACCTGAACCCAGTGTCCAGGGCCACCAGCCACTCAGGAGTCTTAGCGCTGGGATACCTGCCCAGAGCTGGAGGCTGTGCTGGACTGTCAGCCTCCTCGCCTTTCTCCTGGGCTCTGTTGCCTAACATCGGCTCACGGGCAATTAGTTGTTTCTTCGTAGACGTGTGAAAGAAACGGACATTTTTATGGACCTTTCCTAGATAGGTCATTTCTTCCATTTTGATCTTTTTTGAGGGAGGCTCCCACCCTTCCTTTGTATGGAATAAGACGGCCGCACCCCTCTTCAATTGTACACGCATATAGTAAATTTTCATGAGCCTTACATCTGTCCCAAGTCCTGGGGACTGAAAGGGCTCATTATGATTAAGTGCCTGGGAAGGAATGTAGGTATGTGAATAATCAGAGGAGTCCTCCGTAGGCTCCGATTCCTGGGATACAGGCATCTCCTTGATTTCTAGAAAAGAAATTTGGAAACATCAAAAGATTGGAAAATATATGTAAGGACTGTAAGAGTTAAGGTACACATGCAGTAGTGACCATGTGAAGTAAAAATAGATATCCTATCTAATAAAAGAGTAACATGCAAATATGACCATACTTTGGCTCCTGATTGGCTATGTTACCAGCCAATCAGGAGCAGGGGGTAAGGCCAAGGGGGAGGGCCAAGTGGCAGAGACCTGGGCCCCAGGGGTGGAGACAAAGCAGTAGCAGCGGTGAACACCATGGTGCCCTGGCTGCCCAAGCTTGGAGGCAACTGGGGAACAGGGCGAGGTGAGCACAGGAGCGCCACGGTGCCTGAGCTTGGAGGCGGCCAGAGCAGAGGAGCAGAAGTAAGCACCCAGCCCCTGGGGCTGGGTGGTCACAGGCAGCTGGAGCTGAGCTGAGCAGTGAGATGGCTGAGTGCCCAAGGCCTAAAGTGAGGCTTTAGGCCTTGTGCAGGCTGGGGGATGAGCCATGAGTTGGACATCCCCTAAGGGCTCCCAGTATGTGAGAGGGGGCAGGTTGGGCCGAATTTCGTGCACCGGGTCACTAGTGTGTGTGTGTGTGTGTGTGTGTGTGTGTGTGTGTGTGTGTGATGTTTCAGAATTCTATGTGTGGTGTGCTGTATCTGAGGTATTTACATGGTATAACCATCAGAATGAGGATGTTTATGTGGAGTTGTATGTTTATTCTTGGACATATCTGGGGAGTGTTCCCATGTTGCTAAAAGAGAATGGCAAATGGGCGAGTGTATGCTTGTTATGTGGTGTGACAGTGCAGGAGTGGTTTCTGTTTTTACTGTGGGACAGTGAGAGTGAGAGTGTTATGGGAGGTGCGTATGTGCTCTCAGAGTGTTCAGCTCCATGAAGGTCTCAGGCCTGGTGGATGAAGTGACATTTGGTTAGTTAAGGGCACTAAGATGAAAGTTGCTTTCCTTTAGGGCCGTGGTTGGCAAACAGTGGCTCTTTGGCCCCTTGAGTGTGGCTCTTCCACAAAATATCACAGCCTGGGTGAGTCTATTTTAAAGAAATGGCATTAGAAGAAGTTCACGTTTAAAAAAAAATGGCTCTCGCCAAGACCGGTTTAGCTCAGTGGATAGAGCGTCGGACTGCGGACTGAAGGGTCCCGGGTTCGATTCCGGCAAGGGCATGTACCTTGGCTGCGATCACATCCCCAGTAGGGGGCGTGCAAGAGGCAGCTGATCTATGTCTCTCATCGATGTTTCTGACTTTCTCCTTCTGCTATCCTTCTCCCTTCTGCTCTATAAAAAATCAATAAAATATATTTTTTTAAAAATTGGCTCTCAAAAGAAATTTCAATCGTGATACTGTTGATATTTGGCTCTGTTGACTAATGAATTTGCTGACACCTGCTTTAGGGCATGTGAGCTTGACCTAAAGAGGTTATCTGTGTGAAGGTATGTAGATTATTTAAGGAATTAGTGTGTAAATGGGTGATTATGAAAGTGATTGTGTGAAAGAATGAAATTAAGAGTGTATCTAGGTAATGCTGCTAGAGAATGGGAAAGACAGCTGAGGAGAGAAGTCCTGTGTATATGAGAGAACAAAAGAAAAGCAGCAGAAATGGGGCCTTACCTGCTATGAAGGAGGACAGATGTGTGAAAGTGTGATCTGAGTTTGTGCTCATCTGAGGGGAAGGTTCTGAGTGAACTCCCATACACATGCCAGCACTGTGCTCTACCTCATCCATAGGTGTTCTAATGCTGTAGTTTGGGCATTTGGGCTGAAGGACTTAGACCAGTTCTGGAAGACAGACTCCCTACTTGTCCCTCTGCAGAAGCTTCAGTACTAGTCCTTCTGCCCTAAAGCCCCTTTCCTGTTTTTGAGGGGAAAGTGAACTAATAGGGAGTAGACTGAGGAACAGAGCCACATCTCTTGACCAAACTCAGATCCCACCTGTGTATTCCTTACCATCCTCATCAAGACGGGGACGCTTGGCTCGGACAGAGACACCGATAAGATGTTTTGAGAAGGCAGACTTTTGTCCTATGGCCTGACTACAGGCTGGGGCCTCCACGGGTGACTCAGGCTGAGGCACATTGTCTTGGCTGATGCAACGTCCTGGGCAATGGAATAAAATAGAACATTGAGATGAGGCATTTGCCAAGGTCAATGTCAATTCAAAAATTATATGTTGAGTGGACATGACATGTGAGGCATCATTACTACACATGCCACCTCTTCTCATAGAAATTAATACGAGTTTCCATTTAAAATTCCATTAACTCCAAACTGGAAGTAAACTTGCTAAATGGTGTGTTTTGTGAATATCAGTGGGATTGGATATCCAAATGTTATTTGAATGTAATGTGCTCGCTGTTTAAATGCATAATGTGTTGGTTAAAACCGGGTTAAGGTTTAATGTAAGGTTGACTTGGTATTTGGTAATGTGAATATGGGATGAACTTTATGTGACTGAAAAGGTTAAGATTGTCTCTACTTTCTGTGTTTTAGCTCAGCACACATTTATGTATGTAGATTGCATTATCAATAATTATATATTTATGTGCTTTATGTATTATGTTGTTTAGATAATGAATGTTATTACTGCAAATATACTCTCTGAAACTAGAGCAGTTAGTGTATTTGCAAAATGTGAGGAAATAACTAAAGGGGATGTGAAAATGAAGGCATATAAAAGAAATAATACCTGTGCTTTGAAAAAAATGGCATAGAGTTCAGATAAGGATGTGTAACATTAGGTGTGTGGTAACATGTGATTGCATTATAAATTAAAACTGTGAAAGATTGAGTTCTGAAGGGATTAAGATAGAATATGGGAACTAAGGCCTAGCACTCTAACTCTTAAGCACTCATCAAACAGAAACGTGTCTATAGTGAAAAATACATGCAATAGAATACCCACATCACTTTTTCAAGCAGTTCAGACTGAAAGCAACCCTCATGATCAGATCATTAAGGTCAATGAACATATGATATTCATGCAATGATATGCATGTACCAAAAAGGAACAAAATTAACATCATATACAACATAGATAAATTCCATAAATGTAATGATTAGTGATAGAAGCTAGACACAAAGTATATATTGTGCCCTTCTATTTCCATAAAATGTAAAAACAAGTATACTAATCTAGGGTCTTAGAAGTCAGAGGAATTAGACCTGTTTTCATGGTATGGACAGAAATCTGGCATGGAGAATTTAGATGCATGTGGAAGACTGTAGGGAAATGAATGATGGTGACAGTGATGGCAAAGGGGTCTTATATGGGATGAATGTGAAACACTGGCTATGAAAATATATGGATGTGTTGGTATCTTTGCCTGGGTATCTCTGTGTTCTACCTCAAGTTCAGTTCTTGAGGATCCTACCACATTGGGCCTTTGATAAGTTAGTGCTTCACAGGATCCTGGTAATATGACATGCCCTTGGCCAGCTCACAGGAACATATTCTTCCATGTTTCTCTGATAAAACTATCATCCCTTTAGTCTTAGGCCCTCTTCCTTTATTTCCTCAAATAGAACACTGTTCTCCATTGATCTCCTTGGGCTCACTCCAGATGTTTTCAGTGTTTTCCCTTGGAAAGTAGTGCTTCCACGCTGACCCCACTAAGAAGATGCAGAATCATTGGAGTATCTGTTTGTACATGGCAGCCTATTGTTGATTCATGGGCAGAAATGCTCAGCTCAACTCTGGGTTGTGTCTAGATCCCACCTCCCTTTGCATCCTTCTCAATAGGCCTTCCTTACCTGCTCCATTTCCCTTGTTTTTAGAAGAGATGCTGTCTGAAGAGGAGGCCTTCCATGCTTTCTGGTGTTGAGTTAGGGCCACTGCCTTGTGTCTGCGCTGCAAAGCATCTTGTGAATTCAGTTTTGCTGAGAAATTAAATGAAAATAACAGATATGCAGTGCATTATTATTATTATTTGTGTATTCATCTGACAATTAAACAGACTCTAGCATGTACCACATGCACTGAGCACACACGGCCTGTATGAATAATAGTGTATGTGCTTCCTATGAAAATATTAAATGCACAGAAGTAGTTATTGTGCCAATATAGGTATGTCCTAGGGAATTGGGTTTGTTCAAAGTGGCTTCTTTGAAAATGTAACAGATTGCTGTCTTCTTTCACCTTGGACATACAACTATGTTATCTTTGTGAGCTTCCCTTGCAGGTAGTTCTCACCATGAGATTACATTTCTACAATGGAAAATGAATGGAAATGACATGCCATTTCAGGCTTTGCCATACAAACCTTGTAATTGCCCCTTTGAGCTCTTCCTTTTCCTAACTGACTCGAATACAGGCTTCTCAAAGGCTCCAATACAGGATGCTTTTTGATATGGTTGATGGAATACTGGGAAAGAAAATTTCCAACATAAGAAAGGTAGAAGAGGTGTGTGAAGACTATAGGGATTAAGATTTCCATGACCCACATGAGAATTTGGAGTGAAAGTCCATGTATGTATTATATTACAGAATTCAGTGTGTGGGATACTTTCAAGTTTTTACCTGGTATAAAAATGTAGAAATGAGGATGTAGTTTTATATGCAAGTATTTTTGAAATTGTATGTACGTATTAGAATATTCCTGGTGAGTGTTTTCTATTTGATTAGAGGGATGGGGAATGAGTGTGTGCAATTTTGTAGTGTGGTATGACAGCACATGTAAATGATGAAGGCCTGATACTTATTCTTACTGTAAGACCTTGAGACTGAGAGTATTAGGGGCAATGTAGATGAGAGCTCAGAATGTTCAGTTCAGTGACGATCTGAAGGCCTGATGCTGCTCAGCTCAGAGACTCTGCCCATCCAAACTGAATACAGTTGCCCTTCACAGCCAATTGGCCTGGAGGTCAAACCCTCCTAGGGCTAACAACAAGCTGGGCTTAACTTCAGCAATACTGTACAACCCATAAAGGATTGCAGTAAGAGTATCCACCTCAGGTAACTGGGGATGCTGAGCCATTGTCCCTTAGAGGACATCTACCACACACAGCTAATGGACCAACTCAGGAAAGCAGCCACAATGGAGAGAATTGCAAAGAAAACAGGTGTGAAAGAAATGGAGGAAAAAAGACGACTAGACATAGAATTCAAAACCACAGTAATAAGGTTTTTCAAGAGGCTCCTAGAAAAGGCTGATGAACTTAATGAGAACTACAAGGAAATGAACAAGACCTACAAGGAAATGAACAACACCTAAGAGGAAATGAAAAAGGTCCAACTAAAAATACACTGACGGAAACAAAAAATATTATACAAAGACCTAAAAGCAGTCCAGATGACCGCAAGAACCAAGTCAAAGATTTGAAATACAAAGAAGGAAAATCCACTCAGCCAGAAAAGCAAGAAGCCAAAAGAATTGAAATAATTGAAGATAGTGTAAGGGGCATCTGGGGCAACCTCAAGCATACCAACATCAGAAGTATTGGGGTGCCAGAAAAAGAGAGAGAGCAAGATAATGAAAACCTGGTGAAAGAAATTGACTTAAAAACCTAAGAAGTGCACAGCACCGCAAAATATAGGAATCTAAAGAGGAACACACCAAGACACATTATAATTAAAATGCCAAGAGCAAAATATAAAGAGAAAATATTAAAAGCAGCAAGAAAAAACAGTTAGTTACCTATAACGGAGCACCCATATGATCGTCAGCAGATTTCTCAACAGAAACAATGCAGGCCAGATGTGAGTGGCAAGAAATATTCAAAGTGATGAATAGCAAGAACCTACAACCAAGATTACTCTATCCAGCAAAGCTATCATTCAGAATTGAAGGTCAGATAAAGTGCTTTGCAGATAAGACAAAGCTAAAGGAGTTCATCACCACCAAACCAGCATTATATGAAATGCTGAAAGTTATTCTTGAAGAAGAGGAAGAAAAAAAAGTAAAAATATAAATTATGAACAACAAATACACATCTATCAACAAATGAATCTAAAAATCAAGTGAATTAATAGTCTGATGAACAGGATAAACTGGTGAACATAACATAATCATGGACATAGAGAGGGAATGGACTAACAATTCTTGGGGAGAAAAGGGGTGTGCGAATTGCAGCAAGAGACTGAACAAAAATCATGCCACTATGGGAGAGGACAGTGGGTGGGAGGTGAGGGTGGAAGGTGGGATGGATACTGGGTGGAAGGGAACTATAGGGGAAAAAAGGGGGAAATATAATTAATAAACAACAATAAAGATAAAAAACGGTTTTCTGCGTTAGGGGATGTGGATTATTTATGGAATTAGCGTGTACAAGGGTGAATCTGTTAATGATTATGTGATGAAATGAAGGTAGGCATATACTTCATGATACCAATAAAGTATGGGAAAGACAGATGAAGATTGAAAGCTTGCGTACATGAGAGAGCAAGGGAAAAGCAGGACATACAGAGCCCTATCTGGTATGAAGGAGGACAGATGTGTTAGTGAGTATGTGAGGATCTCAGTTTGTGATTGTCTGAGGGTAAGGTCCAAGTGAAACAACACACACACACGTCATCACTGTCTATTGCCTCAGTTCCAGCTGTCCCCAGCTTGCACTTTTGGAAATTAGTGCTCAGTGACCTTGCCCTGTCCTATAATGCACACTGCCCACTTGCCCTCTGTAGGAGCCTTAGTCCTAGTCCTTTTTCCCTATAGCCCCTTTTCTGTTTTTGAGGAAGAAATGAACTAGGTAAAGAGTAGGCTGAGCCATTGGGCTACAACTCTTGATAAAGTTCAGATCCCACCTGTGTATTCCTTACCATCCTCATCAAGACGAGGATGCTTAGAAGGTGAGAAAACACAGATTAAAGGTTCATATAAGGCAGACTTTTCTTTTGCTGCCTGACTACAGGCTGGGGTCTCCTCAGGTGACTTTGGTGGAGGTGCATCATCTTGGATGATGAATGGTCCTATGAAATGGAATAAAAAGAACACTGAGATGAGGCATTTTCTGGAGTCTTTGTCAATTAAAAAAATACATATTGAGTGGACATAACATATCAGGCATGATCATTTCCCTTGATACTTGATCTCACAGAAATTAAAGTGACTTTCCTACTTAAAATTATATTTACTCCAAACTATAAGTAAACTCTTATTAAATGGTATCTTTCATGGGTATCAGTGGGATAGGGTATCTTGCATGTGATATTTATGGAGATCTATCTATATAGATTATCAATAGCTTTAAATCATGCCTGATAGACAGTATGCAAGGATTAAAATGTAGATATCACCTCAATTTCTTCATGAACAATTGTTTATTTAGGAGATAGGTGATGTGACTTTCATGAAGTTCTTAATGAATATCCATATATTTACATTGCTATCTATACTGTTATAATATACAGACAAAGCTGAAAAAGGAAAATTTTTTATTTTTGAAAAAATCATTCACAATTATGACCCTGTCTGTTTCAATATTAGTCAAGCTCACTGCTCCTTAATTCACTGCTTAAGATTATCATTATGTCTCATGATTGTGTGTGATATAGTATGATTCACATTTTTAGCAAAATGCAATGGTGAATGCAGTGTACTTGGTGTTTAAGTTTATAATATGTTGGTTAAAACCGGGTTGAGGTATAATGTGTTATTGATTTGGTGTTGCACAAGTAAATGTGAGATGAGCTTTGTGTGACTTTGGAGGGTATGTGTGCTTTTTGTCTCTGTGTTAGTTCAGCACATATTTATGTGTGTAGATTGTATTATCAATAATAATTAACTTATGTGCTTTACATATTATGTATTTTAGATAAGGAATGCTATTACTAAGAATACTCTCTTTGAGACTAGAGCAGTTAGTGTATTTCCAAAATGAGAAAGCATAATGATAGAATGTGGGAATATGCAAATGAGGGGGGTAAAAGAAAGGATACCTTTGCTTTGAAAATAATGGCATAAAATACAGAGAATATTCTGTAATACCAGGGGCCCAGTGCACAAAATGTGTGCATATTAAAAGGGAATTAATTAGAGGAAATATTTTAACATTGCTATTTGCCCTTTCTCTATAATAGAAGTGTCAAAGATGAAAGAAAATTAGTAAAATGTAGATAATAATCTCCTTACTGTCAGTGTCTGGGGCATGCCCCAGAACTCAGAGTCAGGTCCCTGACCACCTGCTCATGCCTCAAAGTTGTGCGAGACCCAAACCCAACTGGCGCCACTCCTATCAAGACCTGCAGGTAGGTGAGTGCACCCTCAGGTCCCCAGACAAGATACTGGGAGAGGGACACAGCCTCAGGTCACCCAACCCAGAAATGTGTGGGAGGTGCAGCCTCAGGTCCCTCATCAAGCACTGCAAGACAAGGGGTGGGGTGCATGGTCTCAAGACTCTGGCCTTGGCACAGGGCATGAGGGTGTGATGACAATTTGCATATTAGCTTAATTAATCTTTATTATGTAGGATTAGAAATGCTATAATAAGAAATTACATTAAAAAGTAAAATGTGAAAGATTGAATTTTGAGGAGGTTAAAATAGAATATGGTCCCTGTGGCCTAGTAGTCTAACTTCAGTGTTCACCACATAGAAATGTGTCCATATTGAAAAATACAGTGCATGTAATAGATTGCCCAGAATATCACATTTTCAAGTAGTTCCAAGTCCAAGCAACCTGAATGATAATGATCAGGAAAGTATAATCAATGAAGAAGTAATATTCATGAATTATATACATACACTAAAAAGGGACACAATTAACATCAGGTACAAGATGGATAAATTGCACAAATATAGCAATGAGTGAAAGTCACTGGACATGAAGTATTACTGTGCCTATTTCCATAAAATTAAAAAACAGGGATACTAATCTAGGGTCTTAGGAATCAGAGAAATTATAACTTTCTGCATGGTGTGGAATCCCGATCCTTGTGGAATATTGTAAGGGAATAGATGATAGGGAAAGTGAGTTAATAGGAGTTTGATATGGAACGAATGGGAATGGGAAAAATTGTCTATTAAAATATAAAAATGTGATGGGATCTTTGCTTGGTTATCTCCACATTTGACCTCAAGTTTAGTCCTGGAGGATTAAGGACTAAATCCTTTGGACCCGTGTTAAGTTGTTAGTGCTTCCCATGTTTCTGGTGAAACAACATGTCCTTTTCCAGCTCATATAAAAATATTCTTCCATGTTTCTCTGATAGACATTTTCCCACTATGTCCTCAAATAGAATACTGTTCTTCACTGAGCTTGCATCAGTCCTATCATTTGTTTTTCCCTTGGAATGTATTGCTTCCACTGTTGATCCTGTTGAAGACAGTGCAGAAGCATTCATGTTTTTTCCCCATGGCATCCTGTGTGGACTATTCAGCTCAACCCTGGATTCTGTCTAGATTCCAACCTCCCTTTGCATCCTATTTGATAGTCCCTCCTTAGCAGCACAATTTAGCTTATCTTTTGAAGATATGCAGAATAAACTGTCTGAAAAAGAGGCCTTGTATGCTTTCTGGCCTTGAGTTAGGGTCACTGCCTTGTTCTGTGCTGTGAAGCATCTTCTCATATGTATGTTCAGCATTGCTAAGAAATTCAATAAAAATAATAGAAATGTAGTCGATGCTTGTTATCTGTGTATGTATCTGTCCATTTAACAAACAAGGAGAGTCTACTATGTGCCATGTTCAGTGAGCACACATAGTTTTCATCTTCATTACTGGTATAATATGATTCCTATGAAAATATGAAATACACAAATATATGTATTGTGACACTATATGTCATGAGAGACTGGGCTTGCACAAAGAATTTTTTGAAAATGGACAGAGATTGCTGTCTCCTTTCAACCTGGACATACCACTATCTTGTATTTATTATCTTCCCTTGCAGGTAGTAGCGACCATGAGGTTACATTTCTACAATAGGAAATGAAGGGAAATGCCAGGTTCCATTTCCAGGCATCACCTCACAATCCTCCTCTGTGCTCCTCTGGGCTCTTCTGCTTCCTGGCTAACTGGGATGCAGGCAAGTTAAAGGTTCCAGGGCAGGCAACATTTGATGTGATTGTTGGAATGCTCAGAAAGAAATTTTCAATCATGAGAAAAGTAGAAGATGTGTGTGAAGGTGGTAGGAGTTAAGATGGCCATGACCTACATCAGCATGTGGATTAAAAGTAAATGTATATATTTTATTTCAGAATGCTGTGTGTGGGTTACTTTGTTTTATGTGGTTACATGGGTTAACAATGTGCAAATGGGGATGTAGTTTGTGTGCATATTTAGCGGAGTGGTATGCATATTCTGGGACTTACCAGGGAGTGTTTTCCATGACTGTAAAAAGGGGATGGTGACTGAGGGTGTGCATGTTTGCTATGTAGTGTGATAGCACATGTGCATGAGTGGTACGTGTTCTTGAAATTTTGAAAGGGAGCATATTAGAGGACATGTGTGTGCACTCTCGGAATGTTCAGTTCTATGAAGGACCGAAGGCCTGATCTCTGAAGATCCATATGTCTAGAGACACAACAGATAAAATTTCATTTCCTTCAGGACATGTTAGGTTGCCTGTGTGGATTATTTATGGAATTAATGTGTCAATGATTGAGTCTGAAAAAGACTGAAGGAATGAAGACAAGAGTGTGTCTAGGTAATGCTGCTAGAGAGTGAGATAGATAGATGAGTAGTGAAGGCTTGTGTATATGAGGGGATTAGGGAAAAGAAGGAGCATAGAGCCTAATTGGGTATGAAAGAGGACAGAAGTGGGAATTTATGAGAATCTTTGTCTGTACTCATTTGATTTTTAGGTTCTAATTAAACTTTCTTATACTTCTTGGCATGATCCTCTACCTCAGCCACAGCTCTCCCAGTGTTACAAGTTGGGGATTTATGCTGATGGACTTTGCCCAGTTCTGGAAGGCACATTTTCTACTTGTCCTTCTGCAGAAGCCTTAGTACTAGTCCTTCTACCCTGAAACCCTTTTCTGTTTTTAAGTGGAAACTGAACTAAGTAGAGAATAGCCTGAGGAATTGAGCTGCATCTCATGACCAAGCTCAGATCACATCTTTGTGTGTTCCTTACCATCCTTATCAAGACTGTGATGCTTTGGTGGGCAGCACACACAGCTGAAACATTCAGACACGTCTGACCTTCCTCCATCTGCCTGACTACAGGCTGTGGCCTCCACAGGTGACTGATGCTGAGGTGTGTCCTCTTGGGTGTTAGATGGTCCTGGGCAATGAAATAAAGAAGAACGTTGACATGAGGCATTTTCTGAGATCTGTGTTAATTCAACAACTACATGTTGATTGGATATTACATGTCAGTCATACTCACTTCAAATGATACTTGCTCTCACAGAAATTAATGTAATTATCACACTTAAAATTCCATTTACTCCAAACTCTAAGTAAGCACATATTAAATGGTATGTTTGTGGATGTCAGTTTCATTGGGTATTTTTGCATGTGATATTTCTCATAATCAACACAAATTAACAACAACTTAATATCATGTCTGAAAGTGTGCGGAACTAAAAGTTGGGTATCAACCCAATTTCCTCATGAAAAAATGTACAATTTGGAAGTATGTGTTGTGAGTTTCATGAAGCATTCTGAATGCATCCATACTTATTTTGCTATAGTGATGTTGATATGCAGACCAAGATACAAAAAGATGAATTTTTATTTTCAAAGAAATTATTTTATATTATTACATCACTGTCCCAGTTTCAGTGTCAGCCAAGCCCAATGCTCATTATCATCACCTTATCTCATGAATATATATATTATGTGTATTATTCATATTTGTAGAAAATGCTATGGTGAAGGTACTGTGTGTGGCGTTTAAGTTTATAATGTGTTTATAAAACTTAATACTGGCTTAAGTTTTTATGTGTGATTGATTTGGCATTTGCAAATCTGAATATGGATTGGGTTTTATGTGACTCATTAGGGTATATGTGCTCTTTGTGTGTAAGTTAAGTACATATTTATGTGTGTTCATTGCATTTCCTATAATAAAGGATTTGTGTGTTTTTCATATCATGTGGTTTAGATATGGATTTTATTATTGAGAATATTCACTTTGAAACTAATGGAATTGCAAAATATGAAGGCATAAGTGAAGAATGTAAAGATGTGAAAATGAAGGTGTATAAGAGAAAGAATACCTTTGATTTGAAAATAATAGTAGAGAATGCAGAGACTATTCTGTACTTCTTGTGGCCCAGTACACAAAATGCATGCACATTAAAAGGGAATTAATTACAGGAAATATTTTAACATTGCTATTTGCCCTTTCTCTATAACGGAAGTTTCAGAGATGAAAGAAAATTAGTAAAATGTATATGAAAATCTCCCTCCTGTCAGAGTCTGGGACATGCCCCAGGACCAGAGTCAAGTGTCTGCCCACCTGCTCATGCCTCAAAATTGTGCAAAACCCAAACTGACTGTCACTATTCCCGTCAACACCTGCAGGTTGGTGGGTGCAGCCTCAGGTTCCCAGCCCAGGTACCGGGTGGGGGATGCAGCCTCAGATAACCCATCTGGCACTGTGTGGGGAGCGTGCAGCCTAAGGACCCCCCATCAAGCCCTGCCAGGCAGGGGGGTGAGATACGTGGCCTCAGAACCTCTGGACCAGGTACAAGGGCATGAGTACATGATGACAATTTGCATATTAGCTTAACTAATCATAATGTAGGATTAGATATGCTATAATATCAAATTAATTAGAAACTAAAATGTGAAAGTTTGACTTTTGAGGAGGCTGAAATAGAATATGGTCCCTATGGCCTAGTAGTCTAAATGTTCAGTGTTCACCACATAGAATTGTGTCCATATTGAAAAATACAATACATGTAATAGATTGCCCAGGATTTCACATTTTCAAGTAGTTCTGAGTCAAAGCAACCTGAATGATCAGAAAAGTATAATCAATGAAGAAATAATAATCATGAATGATATACATACACCAAAAAAGATCAAAATTAATATCAGGTACAACATGGATATATTGCACATATGTACTATGAGTGAAAGTAAGTAGACATGAAGTATTACTATGCCTATTTCTATAAAATTCAGAAACAGGGATACTAATCCAGGGTCATACGAGTCAGAGAAATTATAACTCTCTCCATGATATGGAATTTCAATCTTTGTGGAATAAGGAAATAAATGATGGGGAAAGTGAGTTCATAGGAGTTTGATATGGAATGAATGAGGATGGGAAAGATTGTCTATGAAAATATATAGATGTGATGGGATCTTTGCTTGGTTATCATTATACTTGACCTCAACTTCAGTTCTGAAGGATTCTACAACTTTGGATCGGTGTTAAGTTGTTAGTACTTCCCATGTTTCTTCTGATAAAACAATATGCCCTTTTCCAGCTCATATAAAAATATTCTTCCATGTTTCTCTGATACACTCTTTCCAAATATATCTTCAAATAGAACACTTTTCTCCACTGAGTTTGCTCCAGTCCTGTCACTTGCTTTTCCCTTGGAATGCATTGCTTCCACTGCTGATCCTATTGAAGACTATGCAGAAGCATTCCTGTTTTTGCCCTTGGAATCCTGTGTTTTGTAATAGGCAGAACTATTCGGTTCAACCCTGAATTCTGTCTAGATCAAAACCTCCCTTTGTATCCTATTCAATAGTCTCTCCTTAGCAGCACCATTTAGCTTATATTTAGAAGAGATGTGTGTGCACTCTCCGAATGTTCAGCTCCTTTGAGGACTGAAGGCCTGGTTACTGAAGAGCCATATGATTAGAGACACAACAGATGAAATTTCATTTCCTTCAGGGCATGTTAGATTGCCTGTGTGGATTACTTATGGAATTAATGTGTAAATGATTGAGTCTGAAAAAGATTGTCTGAAGGAATGAAGACAAGAGTGTGTCTAGGTAATGCTGCTAGAGAGTGGGAAAGATAGATGAGTAATGAAGGCTTGTGTATATTAGAGAACTATGGAAAAGGAGCATGGAGCCTAATTGTGTATGAAATAGGACAAAGAGAATCTTTGTTTGTACTCACTTGATTTTTAGGTTCTAATTAAACATTCTTATACCTCTGGTATGATCCTCTACCTCAGCCACAGCTCTCCCAGTGCTGCAATGTTGGGGATTTATGCTGATGGACTTTGCCCAGTTCTGGAAGGCACATTTCCTACTTGTCCTTCTGCAGAAGCCTTAGTACTAGTCCTTCTACCCTGAAACCCTTTTCTGTTTTTAAGTGGAAACTGAACTAAGTAGAGAATAGCCTGAGGAATTGAGCTGCATCTCATGACCAAGCTCAGATCACATCTTTGTGTATTCCTTACCATCCTTATCAAGACTGGGATATTTTGGTGGGCAGCACACACAGCTGAAACATTCAGACACGTCTGACCTTCCTCCATCTGCCTGACTACAGGCTGTGGCCTCCACAGGTGACTGATGCTGAGGTGTGTCCTCTTGGGTGTTGGATGGTCCTGGGCAATGGAATAAAGAAGAACGTGGACATGAGACATTTTCTGAGGTCTGTGTCAATTCAACAATTACATGTTGAGTGAATATTACATGTCAGGCTTGGTCACTTCAAATGATACTTGCTCTCACAGAAATTAAAATGACTGTCAGTCTTAAAATTCCATTTACTCCAAATTCTAAGTGAGCACTTTTTAAATTGTATGTTTGTGGATGTCAGTTGCATTGGGTATTTTTGCATGTGATATTTCTGATGTTCTATACAGATTAACAACAACTTAGTATCATGTCTGAAAGACAGTGTGGAGGAACTGAAATTTGGGTATCAACCCAATTTCCTCATGAAAAAATGTACAATTTGGAAGTATGTGGTGTGAGTTTCATGAAGCATTCTGAATACATCCATATACTTATATTGCTATAGTGATGTTGATATACAGACCAAGATACAAAAAGATAAATTTTTATTTTTAATGAAATTATTTTATATTATTACATCACTGTCCCAGTTTCAATGTCAGCCAAGCCCAATGCTCATTATTATCACCATGTCTCATGAATGTGTATGCAATGTGTATTATTCATATTTGTAGCCAAATGCTGTGGTGAAGGTAGTGTGTGTGGTGTTTAAGTTTATAATGTGTTGGTTAACATTGGGTTAGGCTTTAATGTGTGATTGATTTGGCGTTTGCAAATCTGAACATGAGTTGGGTTTTGTGTGCCTGAGGAGGGTATATGTGCTCTTTGTGTGCTAGTTCAGCAGGTATTTATGTGTGTATATTGCATTTTCTATAATGATTTGTGTGTTTTTTAGATCATGTGGTTTAGATTTGGAGTTTTCTTATTGAGAAGGTTCTCTTTGAAACTAATGGAATGTACAGGCATAAGTAAAGAATGTGAAGATGTGAAAATGAAGGTAAGAGAAAGAATACGTTGGCTTTAGAAAAGATGGCTAAGAGTATAAAAAAGAGTGTATAAATTATGAGGCCAGTAACATGTGATTTCCTTAGGAGTTAAAAGTATGAAAGATTGAGTTTTGATGGAGTTAAGATAGACTATGGCACCTAAGGTCCAGTGGTCTAGCTCTTCAGCATTCACTAAATAGAAATGTGTCCATACTGAAAAATACTTGCAATGGAATGCCCAGAACATAATCTTTCATATAATTCAGACACAAAACAACATAGATGCTCACAACAGTATAATCAATGAAGAAATTATATTTATGCAATGCTATACTGGGACCAAGAATGAAAAAACTAAAGTCAAATGTTACATGAATGAATATCACAAATATAATGAAGAGGGAAAGGAACCAGACACAAAGTATATATTGTGCCCTTCTGTTTTCCTAAAATGTATAAACAAGGATACCAATATAGTGTGTTAGAATTCAGAGAAATTATAACTGGTTGCTAGAGAGCATGGAGTATTCAGATGCCTGTGGATGATTTCAATGAAATGAATGATGGGACAGTGAGTGCACAGGGGTCTGAATGTAAAAACATTGACTATGAAAATATAAGGATGTGATAGGGTCTTCAACTGGATTATACCTACTCCATCTCAATTTCAGTTTCAGGGGATCCAACCATTTTTTTTGTTTTTTAAGTTGTTAGTGCTTTCACATGTTCCAGTAACATGCCATGCCATTGTCTGGTTCATAGGGACATATTCTTCTATGGCTCTCTGATTAAACCTCTATTTACTTAGTCCCTCTCCCATTATATCCTCAAATAGAACACTGTTCTCCACTGATCTCCTTGGACTTATCCCATTCCTTTTCGGTCTTTTCCCCTTGGAATATATTCCTTCCCCCTGATTATTACATTAAAGAAGATGGAGAAGCATCTGAGTTTTGTACTGTGCAGCCCTGTGTCCACTAAGCGGTAGAACCACTTAGCTCAACTCAGAGTTCTGTCTAGATCCCACTTTCCCTTTGCATCCTATTCAGTAGTCTCCCCCACACCTTACAGTAACATTTAGGTTATCCTTAGATGGGATGCAGGATAAATCATCAGAGAAAGATGATTTATCTTCTATAATTGAAACTTTGTAGCATTGAGTGGAGCCCTACGCAGGCAAGGGCCAGCGGAAAGCTTGACTTCCTCCATTGCCGGGGAAACCAAAGCCTCCCTACTGCTCTCAGTGACCACAGCCATCTCAGTTGGGGTTTATTTGCTTCTGATTGGGTATAGCTTTTGGGCATGGCTTGTGGGTGTAGCGAAGATACAGTCAATTTGCATATTACTCATTCATTAGATAGGATATGTGTGAGTATATGAGAAAAGGTATAAATGTACATTTGCTTTTCTCATAGTTTATGCTCAATAACATCTCTAAATATTTGCAATTATTTTTTTAAATTTAAATGAAATTAGCCTTTTCCAAAGGTCCCCTGAAGGATGCAGAAATCCCAAACCAGTTGGAAATACCAATTCTCTTAAGGAATGTGAGCTACCATTGGAACTTTGGGGCTGGCTCCAATCTATCTCCCTCCCACCCCTGACCAACAGTTTTCCATATACTGATTACTTGTTTGCTTGTAATCTTCATAGTAACCAAAATATTCCAGTTTTCCATTTTTCAGAAAGAGCCAAACTTTCTTCTTATTTAGCCATCATTGTTAATGGTTGTTTCATTTGTTTGTGTGTATGTGTGCATGTATTGTGTGTGTGTATGCCACTTTTTCTTACTTTTCACATAAAAGGCCCACATTTACATCTTCATAAACTAAAACAAAAAATATTTACCCCTGCGAAAATAATTTCTGACATTAAACTCTCATCCATACACAATGAGTTTACATGTTCAAAGCCCCCCCCCCCCAATTTATTCCTCACCTCTAAGAGCCAGACTTTCTTCTTTATTAATAAGAAAATATACTATTGAAAACCTAGCAATAACGTTTACTTTACCAACGCCTTTAGGCAGAAATCAAATACAGGGAAATACATTTTCTAAGAAAATTTATACGAACCAACCACTTTGTCTCTAACAGAGTAACCCAGAGTGACATGGTACAGGTAGCACATGTCCTAAATCACAGTGACAATGACCTGGGCATCTGAGTTTTCTTTCATACTCCCTGGGCCCTCTAAAACATCAGCATGACCACATCCATCTCAATCTCTCAATATCTCTCTCTCCCTCTTTCCGTCCCTCCCACTGCCAGTTCTCTGTTCCCCTCCTTTCTCTTTTTTCTCCCCTTCTCTTCATTTTCTCTCTTCTCTCTCCTACCTATCTCTCCCTCCCCTTCCTCTCTCTTCCTATCCTCCATGTTACTTCCTCACTCTCCCTCTCTCCCTCCATCAACAAAACTAGGAATTCTCTCTCTCTTTCTTTAGAAAACAGAACCAAGTTATCCTATGCCCCGAGAATGTGCTTAACACATACCTCTTGACAACTTTGCAGTTTTGATGAAATACCTGCCTTCCAGATATTTCTGCTTTTCTTTATGCTTCATGGTTCAACTCTTTAAAGAGTCACTCAAATCAAATACCTTTTCTCCCCCAAACTCTGTTCTCAGTGTGTCAGTTGATGATGACAAAGAAGCAAATTAACAAATACAATCAATATAAACAAATTACTATAAATAATAAGACACTTGAGAGACCTCTCCTCACACCAAATCACTGTTCTGACCAGTGCTTAGGACACCAGCAGGGCAGTTATCATGCAAGTCATCACCATGGTTCCAGTGGTGTTCCATGACCTGTGCATGACATCAGTGCATTCCAGGCACCCAGCTACTTTTCACAGGACTGCAGGGCCACCACACACACTGGCCAGAGTGATCCCTTTATCTAATGGAAACATACCATGAACCTGAGTTTTTTAATTGTTTACTTCATATAGAAATTAGAGGATAGGTGACTTGAATGAAAAAAACTTATTATCTTATGTGTAGGATACCCACATTACTATATTTCCTCAGTGTTGAGCTTCAGCAATATCTGAGAAAACTAGGCTTAGAACTGTGCTTGTCTCACACAAAGTGGTATTGTTATATATATGCTATTGGCAGTTCTACTTAACTAATGTATAAGCATGAGTTATGTGTGAGGCATATATTGCTGTATATATGTGGATTTGACAATTGTATACAACTCTATCATTTATCAAGTATCCTCCACTATAGGGATTAATCTCAAACATTTTTACAACAAGCCATTTTCCCTTTGGCTACTCTAATCCTTATCAAGTCCCCAGAGGCTTGGGAAAAGAGGGAGCCTCTGGCCCTTGTCATGAATTGTCTTCTTGTCAAGTCAGAAGATCACATTTCCAGGCTTTTCTAGGCCCCCATCTATATCTTCTGGAAACAGCTGGACTCTAAACAGGCTTTGAACTCTATAGGCTTTTTCCATTCTACATCCCACCCACCACAGAATATGCCTCCTCCCTTAAGAACAATATGTATTTACTCCTAAACTTTAGCAGTTACATTAGAAACTAGCCATGACTTGGCCTTCTCAGTCTTCCTTATGCCCAGTAGCCCGTGCCACTAGGTCTTATCTCATGTAACGATGGGAAATATTTCCAATGCTTTCACCTAAACACTGTTATAAATAGTTATAGAAAGACACTACACTTGGGGTGATGAACACAATAGAGATAATATATTATAGAATTGTACCCTTAAAACATATATTTTGTAACCAATATGACTCCAGTAATCGCTATACAAATAAAAGAAACAATAAAACAATATATGACTGTTAAAAATTACATTTTCAAAGTATTTTTTTACTTCCAAGCTCTTCTACTTTTCTCAATATTATTCATTTATAACTTTGCACTGTACTCTGTCAAATGTCTTCTCATTTTTATCTTTGCACTAGGTTTCTTTGAGAAGGCATTTTTACCTTCATGTTTCAATAGCTTTCTATCCCCTGAATTATTATTTTTATTTTGTGCTCTTTGCTTCGTATTTGTCTTTTCCTTCAGAGTTTCTTGACCTAAAATATAAAAACTATGAAAAACAAAATGACACAAATACATACCTACCAAGAAGTGAATCTAAAAATAAAGTGAATTAAAAAATCTGATGAACAGAATGGATTGATGAATATAATAGAATCAGGGACATAGAAAGGGAGTGGATTGATGATTCTCAGGGGGAAGAGGGTGTGAGGGATGCGGGAAGAGATTGGACAAAAATCTTACACCTATGGATGAAGACAGTGCCGGGGTGTAAGGGCCTGGGGTGATGTGGTGAATCAGGTGGAGGGTAGCTATGGGGGGAAAGAAAGATGAACACCTGTAATAATCTGAACAATAAAGATTTATTAATTTTTTTACCTAAATTATAAATATAGAGCTTATAATCGTAGAGAATTTAGTGATGTACTTAAGCAATAAAGAAGGAGTGAGCAGGATCAAAGTGTATAAACCCTGGTCATCTAGTGCATGGTACTCTATTTTGTCTTTCCTCATGATACTTGAGATTTCCATGATTACTTAATTGCTGTAGTTATCCCTATGTGTAATCTAAGAAAAACTTTTGGTTCATCTTTTACTACTAACAATATGGCTAAGATAGACACCCTCATTAAAACACCCATTATTAGGTTTCTTTAAGGAGGACATAAGAATTAATAGGGTAAAATAGTAATACTATATAAAATATAATGAGAGCATAATGTGCAAATTAGACCAGATGTCCTTCCAGATGACCTTCTGGACAAAGCTGGGATTGCAAGGAAAGTCCTGATCCCGGGGGCCTGCTCATGGCTGGAAGAAAGCCTGGGTCCCCAGTAGGAGAGGGAAGCTGGTGCCAGCATCTGGGGAAAGGGAGGCCTACACTTGCATGAATTTTGTGTATCAAGCCTCTAATATTATATAAAACATGTTTAAACTAGAGGGTAAACCCTTGCTGAGAAACAAATGATCCAAAAGACCTGATACTACCTGGGTTATGTGGCTTCCATTATCATTATTATATTGTTTTTGTGAAGTTGGTGGTGGTATTTACTTTCAACATTTTTGGCTCTACCATCCAATCATTTTATGTGAGGTTTCTTGGTGCCTTTTAACCAATCCATCCCTTTCCTCCCTACTCCTCGTCAGTGTACATGTATCTGACCATCCACTCTTGTGCTGTTGGACTGAATTATCTCTACTTAAATCCTTACTTTTTGTAGAAGAAATTGTTGCCAGAGCAGAGTGGCCAAGCTGGGAACTATGAAATAGCATGAATTAATTTATTTAATGAAAAGGTCTCTACAGAGTTCCAAGTACTCACTAGGATTTGCTGATTCTCTTGAAATGTTGCAACCTCTAATTTCAAGGAGTTTATTTTGATGAGGAAGACAAACAGGTAAAGAGGTTATTACCACATTAGAGGCCCCATGCACAAAAGCTGTACGAGAGTAGGCCTTCGCCGCTGCACCTTCCTCGGCCCTTGCAGCCCTCGCTTCCCTCAGAAGGTCATTCTGCAGTTCAGTCAACTTGCACGTTATGCTTTTATTATTATAGATTATTATAGATGGCCTGTTAAGTGCCTGATGATATTCTGCACAGTTTTGTGATTCATTTTATTTTAGTTTTTTATCCCATCTATTCAGTTTCCACATAGTAGCAATAGGCATATCTGAATATTAAGGGTATATGGATCAATATATATTGTTGATTAGAGACCCTCTGAATATAATAAACCATTATTGGAGAGGCTGGAACTTGCCCTATTGGATGCCACTAGGGACATTTAATCATGCCTATGATGCTGTCTTAATGTTTTTACTAGAAAGTAAAAGTAAAATCAGAGTGTACAGAAATATTGATACAAGATGGGTAAAGCACAGTATAATCAAGATGCTTTTCAAAGTCTCACCATGTTAACATTAATCCTTGAAATAAAATAGAAATGATTGATAAAGCTGGAGTTTGCATTCTTTATTAGTTTAGTACCAGAAAAAAAGAGTAAAAGGACAAATTACAGATTGTGGAATATATTTATAATTTTCCAAAGCAAAAGTAATAGCATCAAGCATATTTTAAAAAGAGGTACAAGAGAGGGAAAGATGGCGGCGGGGCAGAAGGACGCGTAATCATTTGTGTACCGGGGTAGACAGAGTGATCAGCTGAGGGTCGCGCTGGGAGTGTTTGTTGACAAGTCGGGGGACAGCAGGGCTTTGGGAGAAGGAGGGCGACTGCTTAGATTAGTCTCCCTCAACAGAGCGGCTCTGTGCGACTGGGTTCTCTCCCAGAAACTGGCTCAGAGGCGGCTGCGCCATCTTAAAAGGGAAAAGACTGAAGATTTTACAGTTGCGGTGCCCACTGGGCGTCTGAGACCCCCACCTCCCCCCCAACATCGGTTCCTAGTTAGTGAAGAAGCGGACTCCTCGGAAAGGTCAGGTTTCTCAGGGGGTTAAGGGAGCTGGTAACACAGGGAGTTTCTCGCCTGGGGGAAAAAAAGAGGAAAAGCCCGTGGCTGTTGGAGCTGGCACACGTGGAAGAGGGTCCTCGGAGCTGGTGGCAGGGGGGAATACATAGAGGCAACCCATTTGGACCTGAAGGAGAGGGCCAGCCTGGCAGTTTTGAGAGGGAGCGGGCTGCCAAACCCAAGGGGAGAAAGGGTTTCGCGCAAACACATGAGCAGGACGTGAGTTCGCTCGCTTGCGTCTGTCCTCTCTAAATCCTAATTTCTCAGCGCTGAACGAGGAACTGGGGATCCCCTGGTAGGGGATAACCTGGGAGACCACAGGAGCGAGCTGTTTTTCTCACACTGGGGATCAGAACAGCTCCTCACAATTAGAGAGGCAGCTCTGGGGTAGCTGATTTCCACAAATCAGTAGTAAATACCATAGACATAGTGGGATTTTAGATCAGGCTAGCGAGGACCAATAGACCCAGAGGTCAATTCAGAAACACTGCCATCTAGGGGCTGAATCACAAATTGTCTCTTGTGTAACACAAATTAAGGAATCAATTTTATTTCTACTACTATTTAAATTTTTAAGTGCCATTTTATTCCATCTTTATTCTACTCAGAGATTACTGTTATACAGTCTTTTTTCATCTACCCTTTAGTATCTCTTTACTCTACTTCAACTTCACCCTTATGCCAGCACTCTCTTGCTAACCTTTCCCTAGTTAGTGTCTTATTCCCCTTACACTTTTTCTGGTTTAGATTTTCCTTATTCTCTCTTTTTACCCCCTGTTAAAATTTCACCCTACTTTTATATCCAAGCTTCAACCACCTGCTCCAAGTCCATATACATCTAATGCTTCTCTGACTTCACTATCCTAAAATGTTTTTCTCTCTGTCCTGCTGATGCTGTTTACATTTTATGCATATTTGTGAGATTGGTTTGGTTATTCTTTCCTTTTAATTTGTTTTGTGGGGCGGGGGTTGGCATTGTTTTGTGTTTTGGTTATGTTTACATTGTTTTTTGATAGATTTAAGCTTCTGTGTTCCCTAACCTCCCTTGATATTAGTTGTTGTATGTAGTTTGTATCAATCTCCAGGTACTGGTTGCTGGCTTTTGCTGGGATTAGTGGTGGTCCTCTGGGAGTTTCCAACCCATATTTATAGTTTACTCCCTTTTCCTTTCTTCTTATTACTTCCTCCTTTCTCAATTTTATCTAGGCATTCCCTTTTTTATTCTTTCTTCCTTCTTTCCTTCCTTCCTTCCTTCCTTTCTTTCTTTCTTTCTTTCTTTCTTTCTTTCTTTCTTTCTTTCTTTCTTTCTTTCTTTTTCCCTTTCTCCTTTCTTTCTTTATTTTGTGTGTGAGAGTGTGTTTTCTCTTACTCTCTTTTATCCCACCTATCACCTAATTTACCTTCCTCTGGCAATCACCTTTAATTTGGAGTTACCAATACTGTGAATACATTCTTCTTCAGTGCCTGGTGTGCTGCACCTGGTTGTGTTGTAGTCTGAGACTTTAAATCAACACAGGAGAGTGAGAACTACATAACAAGACACACAGATAAGAAAGACCATGGGGAGATAAAGAAATAGCCCACCAATGAAAGAAAAACAAGCCTCACCAGAAAAAGAGGTAAACGAAATGGAAGCAAGCAACCTGTCAGAGAGAGAGTTCAGAGAAATGGTAATAGGGTGGATGAAGAGAACAGAAGCCAATATGAGTAAGAACCATGAGGAATTGAGGAGGAATCAAGAGGAAATGAAGAAGACCCAAGAAGAAATGAAAAGTGACATTGCTGAGGTAAAGAACTCCATGGAAAGTATCAGGAGTAGACTAGATGAAGCAGAGGACCGCATCAGTGAGCTGGAAGACAAGGTAGGAAAAAACACCCAAGTAGAGCAGCTTCTAGAAAAAAAATTAAAAAGCAGGAGGAGAGCCTAAGGGAATTTTGGGACAACATGAAACAAAACAACATCCGCATAATAGGGCTTCCAGAGGGACAGGAAACTGAGCAAGGAATAGAAAACCTGTTGGAAGAAATAATGACAGAAAACTTCCCTGATATAGGAAAGAAAAAACCCACACAAATCCAAGAAGCTCACAGAGTTCCAAGCAAATTAAACCCCAAAAGACCTACACCAAGGCATGTAAAAATTAAATTGGCAAACATCAACAACAAAGTGAGAATCCTAAAAGCTGCCAGAGAGAGACAGAAAGTCACCTACAAAGGAACCCCCATCAGATTAGCAAGTGATTTCTCAACAGAAACTTATCAGGCCAGAAGGGATTGGAATGAAATATACAAAGTTATGCAAAGAAAGGGTCTGAATCCTAGAATACTGTAACCAGCAAGGCTATCAATTAAAATTGAAGGTCAAATCAGGAGCTTCACAGACAAAAAAGGTCTAAGGGAATACATTACCACCAAATCAGCAATGCAAGAAATGCTAAAGGATCTGCTGTGAAAAGCAATAGGAAGCCATGAAAGAACATAGGGGCAAAGAACAAAAATAGCTAGAAATAACTACCTATCAATAATAACTTTAAATGTAAATGGTTTAAATGCTCCAATCAAAAGACATAGGGTAATAGACTGGATAAGAAAACACGACCCATATATCTGCTATCTACAAGAAACCCACCTCCAAAAAAAAGATGCACACAGACTGAGGGTGAAAGGATGGAAAAAGGTTCTTCAAGCGAATGGAAATGGAAAAAAGGCTGGGGTAGCAATACTTATATCTGACAAATTAGATCTCAAAGTGAAGGATGTAACAAGAGATAAAGAAGGCCACTACATAATACTAAAGGGAGCAATCCAACAAGAAGAAATAACTCTGGTAAACATATACGCACCCAATACAGGAGCACCCAAATACATACTAAAACTCCTAGAGGATATCAAGGGAGAGTAGACAGCAATACAATCATAGTAGGAGACTTTAATACCCCACTATCATCATTGGACAAATCCTCTAAACAAAAAATTAGTAAAGAAACATCAATCCTCAATGAATCACTAGACCAGAAGGAATTAATTGACATCTTCAGATCATTTCACCCCAAAGCCACAGAATATACATTCTTTTCAAGTGCCCATGGGTCATTCTCAAAGATAGACCATGTGTTGGGTCATAGGCAAAGTCTCTCCAAATTCAAGAAGATAAAAATCATATCAAGCATATTCTCAGATCACAGTGGCATAAAGCTGGAAATCAACTACAATAGAAACAATCCAAAGAAATCAAACACATGGAGACTAAACAGCATGCTATTATACTATGACTGGGTTACTAGAGAGATCAAGGAAGAGATAGAAAACATCATGGAAACAAATGACAATGACAGCACAACAATCCAAAATCTATGGGACAAAGTGAAAGCAGTTCTGAGAGGGAAGTTCATAGCTTTACAATCCTACTGCAAAAAACTAGAAACAGCGGCAATAAATTATCTAACCCAACAACTCAAAGAGATAGAAAGAAAGCAACAAGAAAAGCCCAGTGTAAGCAGAGGGAAGGAAATAGTAAAGATCAGAGCAGAAATAAATGACATAGAGACTAAAGAAACAATACAGAAGATCAACAAAACCAAAAGCTGGTTCTCTGAAAGATTAAACAAGATTGATGAACCTCTAGCCAGACTCACCAAGAAGCAAAGAGAGAGGACCCTAAAAAAATAAATAAAATCAGAAATGAAAGAGGTGAAATAACAACAGACCCCATTGAAATACAAAAGATTGTTTAAAAATACTATGAACAACTCTACTCCAACAAACTGGACAACCTGGAGGAAATGGATATATTTCTAGAAAAATATAACCTCCCAAAACTCAATCAGGAAGAATCAAAACAACTCAATAGACCAATAACTGTGGAAGAAATTGAAGCAGTCATAATAAAGCTTCCAGCAAACAAAAGCCCAGGGCCAGACGGCTTCACAGGGGAGTTTTACCAAACATTCAAGGAAGAACTAAAACTTATACTCCTCAGACTATTCCAGAAAATTCAAGAGGATGGAACACTTCCAAACTCCTTCTATGAAGCTAACATCACCCTTATACCTAAAGCAGATAAAGACGACACAATGAAAGAGAATTACAGGCCAATATCCCTCATGAATATAGATGCCAAAATCCTCAATAAAATTCTAGCAAATCGGATTCAGCAGTACATCAGAAAAATCATACACCATGACAAAGTAGGATTTATCCCAGGAATGCAAGGATGGTACAATATCCGCAAATCAATAAATGTGATATATCACATAAACAAATTGAGAGATAAAAATCACATAGTCATATCAATTGATGCAGAAAAAGCATTTGACAAAATCCAACACCCTTTCTTGATAAAAACTCTCAAGAAGGTAGGACTAGAAGGATCATACCTCAATATAATAAAAGCCATATATGAGAAACCCACAGCAAACATCATACTCAATGGGCAAAAACTACAACAATTTCCCCTAAGAACAGGAACAAGACAGGGTTGCCCACTCTCACCACTCCTGTTCAACATAGTACTGGAAGTATTAGCCACTGCAATTACACAAGAAGAAGAAATAAAAGGCATCCAAATTGGAAAAGAAGAAGTAAAGCTATCCTTATTGCAGATGACATGATATTGTACATAAAATACCTGAAAGACTCCATAAAAAAGCTAATAGACTTAATAAATGAGTTCAGCAATGTAGCAGGCTACAAAATCAATGCCAAGAAATCTATGGCATTTCTATACACCAATAGTGAACTTACAGAAAGGGAGACTAAAAAAGCAATCCCATTTACCATCACACCAAAAAAATTAAGATACCTAGGAATAAACTTAGCTAGGAGGTAAAAGACCTATTCGCAGAAAACTACAGGACACTAAAAAAAGAGATAGAGGAAGATGTAAACAGATGGAAGAACATACCATGTTCATGGGTTGGGAGAATCAACATAATTAAAATGTCCATACTACCCAAAGCAATCTATAAATTTAATGCACTCCCCATTAAAATACCAATGGCATACTTCACAGACCTAGAAAGAACACTCCAAAAATTCATGTGGAATAAAAAAAGGCCTCGGATAGCCACAGCAATCCTGAGAAAGAAGCACAAAGTCGGTGGGATTTCAATACCAGATTTCAAGCTGTATTACAAAGCTACTGTTCTCAAAACAGCCTGGTACTGGCACAAGAACAGACATATAGATCAATGGAATACAATAGAGAATCCAGTTATCAACCCAAACCACTATGCTCAATTAATATTTGACAAAGGAGGTATGAACATAAAATGGGGTCAAGATAGTCTCTTCAATAAATAGTGTTGGGAAAATTGGACAGATACATGCAAAAAAATGAAACTAGACCACCAACTTACACCATACACAAAAATAAACTCAAAATGGATATAGGACTTAAACATAAGACGGGAAACCATAAAAACATTAGAGGAATCTACAGGAAATAAAATCTCAGACATATGCCAAAAGAACTTCTTTGATGATACTGCTCCTAGGGCAATGGAAGCTAAAGACAGAATAAACAAATGGGACTACATCAAAATAAAAAGCTTTTGCACAGCTAAAGAAACCATCAACAAAACAACAAGAAAACCCACTATATGGGAGAACATATTTGCAAATGTTATCAGTGATAAAGGTTTAATCTCAAGCATCTACAGGCAACTCACACAACTCAATAAAAGGAACACAAATGATCCAATAAAAAAATGGGCAACAGACCTAAATAGAACCTTTTCTAAAGAAGACAAAAGGAAGGCCCAGAGACATATGAAAACTTGCTCAAAGTCACTAATTATCCGAGAGATGCAAATCAAAACGACTATGTGGTACCATCTCACACCAGTCAGAATGGCTTTCATCAACAAATCAACAAATGACAAGTGCTGGCGAGGATGGGGAGAAAAAGGAGCTCTCCTGCACTGTTGGTGGGATTGTAGACTAGTGGAGCCACTGTGGAGAACCGTACGGAGTTTCCTCAAAAAACTAAAAATGGAGCTCCCATTCGACCAAGTGATCCCACTTCTAGGAATATACCCCAAGAAATTAGGCGAATTAGAAAGGATATATGTACCCCTATGTTCATAGCAGCACAGCTTACCATAGCTAAGATTTGGAAACAGCCGAAGTGCCCATCAGCAGATGAGTGGATTAAAAAACGGTGGTACATCTACACAATGGAATACTACGCTGCGGTAAAAAAGAAAGAGCTCCTACCATTTGTAACAACATGGATGGAATTAGAGAGCATTATGCTAAGTGAAATTAGCCAGGCAGAGAAAGACAAATATCACGTGATCTCACTCATTTGAGGAATATAATCAATGACATAGACAGATGAACAAGAATGGATCCAGAGACTGAGAAAAGTCCATCAGAATGTCAAACCTCAGAGTAAGAGGCAGGTGGTGGGAATAAGGGGGAAAGTCAATATATTTGAATGCTTGAACTAAGGTAAGTGATTTTTGTTTTTACATCCTTGACAAAGTTTGTATAAAGTTATAAAAAAAATTGGCAGCTAGTTTGAGATTGAATTAACATGGCCTAGAGCATGTCATCTCTTATGGACACACACCAGTCCTTAGGTTAGGCCCTCCTTAACCTCCCGTGACACCACAATACTCTTACATGATATTATTCTAAAATGCCATTATAATATTTGATATTTGACAACAGCATATTATATAATTATCCCAAATAAACTTACAAATGAATTATTTGAATGTTGGGCAGCAACTTAAAAAAAAGGATAGGAAAGGAATTAATCCCTTTCAGAATGGATTAAGGCACTGGGAAGGCATCCGAGCATTCTATATTGGCCCCTCTGGCCCTTTTGCCAAAAGGGACCCTCTTCTTATTATCCAAATACAGCTGATGCTTGAACTTTCAGTTCAAGCTGGGGCTGAAGCATCTGGGCAGCTTGCACCATGGCTCTGTCTCTCGACCAATGGTGTGAGCTGGGCCCTCTCTGGAGAAGAAACCTGTGTCATCCGAGATATGTGATCAGTACCGGGACCCCGCCAGCAGGCGAGGGGACCCCAAGGCAGGTGCTGGATGTGGAGGCCATGGGGGCATAGACTAAAAAGGAGACAGGACTGAACCTCACATCACACTGTTTGGCCCCAGAGGATGGCTGGTTAGCCAGAGACGGTAAGATTCCTCAGGGAAGGAACAACCTAAGACAGGCACAGTCGCAGAGAGGCCAACAGGTGAGAACTAAAAGATCAACAGAGGTGGGGCACAGACCCTCATCCACAAACCTTGCAGGGGCTTGAATTCTCACCCCTCCTGAGGAAGGTCTCCTACCCCAACGGCTGCTACGCCTCCCACGCACAACTCACACCGGGACCCAGGTGGCAGACAGAGACTCGGCCAGCAATAGCTGCCCTATATCTGAATTTAATTTATTACCAGGAATGCTGCGGACCTACTCAAAAATGCAAATATTCCTTTCCACAAGTATTTACTGGGTAAACTAAGATTTCTGCTTGAGTATTAAAATTGACAGTAAAATAGTAATCAAGTTTTCAGATTAATTTAAATTGGCCAAGTGAAGTAAGTGAATACTCAAGAAAATCTAAGTGTACTAGACAAAAAGCTTTTCCTAAAACATTAACTAAAATATCTATTAGTAGTTCATCTCACTGCAAAATTGCCTAACATCCAAAGAACCTAAAGCAGTCATATTTGTGTGCAAAAATTAAAATTTAAAATTAGCAAGACTGCAAGATAAAATTTCCAAAAGCCCCTATTAACCAAAAAAGGGGGGGGGGGGCAGTGGGTTAATATCATGTAAGGAAAAATATCCTATAAGTAAAATACATGTAGAAAATTCTTACTCCAGAAAAGAAAATTCCATCTGTAAAACCAACTGCAGGACACCCATGAAAAAACACATATGGTGTCAAAATAAGCCAAAGGAGAATCATTTAGGCAAAAATAAAAAGAATCCCAAGTCTATTTTGCAGAGAGGACTCCTTTGTTAACTTTTGGTCGAGAATGTGTTTGTGTGTTTGCAGAGAACAACTCCAAGACCATGAGGGTTCCTGCAACAGTGTGGAACTGATGGGTCTGTTCCAGCCACGAAGATGGTCCAGAGATGGTGGACGCTGACGACACCTTGCCATGCTAGCAGTCGGCAGTTGTGCATGGCTGCAGGCGGCCCAGGGCCATACCAGAGAGGTTGGATCTTGCATTGCCATGATGTGTCCACCATCTGGATACCATTGCTGACATGTACACATGAAGAACTATTTGACATTGAAACTCAGAACAGTTGGACATTGAAACTGACACTCAAACTTTTTTTTTTTTTGCTCTTATACGTTTGTTTCTAGTATGCAGAGGCAAGATATTTTTGAAGAAAAGAAACAGGGGGAAGTGATTTATATAGAGGCAGGGTGGCCTCCAACAAGGCTGTCAAGTTACAGGGGTAAGGCTGGAGTGGATAGGAGGCAGATGCAGGGGAAGATCAACCGAAGGACTTGTATGCATACATATGAGCATAACCAATGAATGAAAGACACTGGGGAGGTGAGGGGGGCAGGTGGGGACATGTGCTGGGGGATAAGGGAGGCTGAGGGGAGGATATTGGGGGGGAGAGGAAAGGAAAACATGTACTACTATTAAATATAAATTATATTGTAAATAAATAAATAAATAAAATTTAAAAAATAAAAATAAAAATAAATAAAAAATTAAATAAAAAGAGGTACAAATTGGTAAGCAAAAGAAAACTACTTAAATAAAAAAGGGCATAGTATATGAATAGGAATTTTGCTGAAGAAGTAATATAAGAAGCAAAATTGTTAGAAATCAGGGAAATTTAAATCAATATCATAATGAGATGCCCTCATATATTATTCAATCGATAAAAATTGTGACAATATGAAATGTTAGAGTATATATGGCCAAATAGAATCTCTTATTCAGATGCAAATATATTTGAGATAGTTTAGCATTATCTCCTAATGCTGAACACTGCATGTATTATAAGTAAATAGTTTTATTCCTAAATTTATATAGAAAAAAAACCTTGTCAGTATACAATAGAAGCCATGTGCAAAATGTTCATAGCAATTTTGTTTACAATAGATAAAAAATGGGAAACACTCCAAGTGTTCATAATGATAACACAAATGGACTATGGTGTATTCACAAAATGGATTATCATAAAGTAGTAAAAAAATTATGTATGGTAACAATCCCAATATGGATGAAGCTCAACAGGCTAATATTTAATGAAAAAAAAAAGCCTACAGCTCCAACAAGATGCTTTTAATAAAGGGAACATAACTAACATTGAAAAAAAATCAGTTGTATTTTATGTAACAATTAATAACTATATGCTTCTTGGGAAATATTCAAAAGTATAAAACAGAATAAAGAGGAAAGCTGAATGATGAACACTTGACTTTAGAAAGGTAAGAATGTATCAAGTAAGAAAAAAAACAAGGTAATGGGAAAGATAGATAAGAACATACATTTAGATGTAGATTAAAATATCTGGTAGATTCACTTGTACTTGCTGCATGCATGAAAATAGTATACTAAATATATACAATATGTATAAGACATTGTGTTGAACCAGCAATGATTGTTAACTGAGTTCTATTAGTAGTGATGCAATTCTATTCTTATGGGAGTATTCCAAGAAATTTTAATTAGTGATCATAGTTGGGGAAAAATGCAAGTCACCCAAACATGATTTGACTAGAAAATGACCAGCTAAATTGATAAAGAAGGCAAAAGCCAACTTTCACAATCTCCTCTGTCATACTTCTCAGAAAATTGCTTGATAACATTTTACATCATACAAGCAATGAGGGAGATAGAATGATCCTCCAAGTTTCCCTCTCCTGACCATGACTGCTGCCAAATATTGAATGGAGAAGCCATGCAATCTCCTTCCAGAGACCCAACTGGGGTGGAATATACAAAGTCTACTCTCTGCTTTAATTCCACTCCCTTGTCTATACAAGTTATCCTTTTAAACTAAAGGCAAATGAAGAGAAATCAGGATGTGAACTTATAAAATTCAACACATCACCTCTCTCTCACATTGTTCCTGTAATTTTTCTTGAGTCCCATGAACAAGCCTCCTGACTTTCTTTTTGTTTTGTTTTGTGTTGTTTTGTTTTGGTTATTTTTTACATACAAGTGTCTGGCCTAACTTTTCTGGCATTGCTGTTGATAAAATAGAGGACTTTATAAATTCATTTTCAATGCAACACTATTAATTGCAAGCCTACTTCTATTTATATCTCTTTTCCAATACTCTAATTTCTCTCTCCCCTAAGGCAGAAATCTATTCCAAGTCAAACAACTTTGTGGTCATAAACTCAAAAATGTAAGGGACATATTCATTTTCAAAAGGAGTACTCACACTAACCAAGATTTAAACAGAAAAAGTGACACTAACCAATATTTAAATAGAAAACCTATTACAAATTGTGGAATTTTTGGACACAGGTTCTTCCTCACCTGGCAAAGCACATATGGAAACCTAACATGTTCTCTATATAGATCTTTATGAGTTAGGGGTCCAAAATTCAAGGCAATTACAAAGATCAATTACATTTCAAATTACTTCTTTAGTTCAGTTTTTATACATGCCAAACATGAACACATTTTTCATAAAAATTTACTTTTTTAAATTACTTTATTGCTTAAGGTATTCCATATGTGTCCTCATTCCCTATTTCCCCTTCAAAACCCCCTCCTCTTCACTCATGCCCTCAACTCCCCTTGTTTTCTTTGTCCTTGGTTAGGCATGCATACGAGTCCTTTGGTTGATCTCTTGCCATTACCCCCTACCTCCCCTACCTTCCCTCTGAGGTTTGACAGTCAGTGCTTCTCTGTTTCTGGATCTGTTTTTGTTCATCAATTTATGTTGTTCATTATATTCTATAAATGAAGGAGATCATGTGATACTTATCTTTCTTTGACTGCCTTATTTCACTTAGCATAATGCTCTCCAGTTCCATCCATGCTCTAGTATAAAGCAGCCACATTTTCCTCCTTTTCTCCTTCCTATTCTTAAAGAATACCTTTCAGCATTTCATATAATACTGGTTTGGTTTTAATGGACTCCTTTAACTTCTTATCTGTGAAGGTCTTTATCTAACCTTCAATTCTGAATAATAGCTTTGCTGCGTAATCTTGTTGTAGGTTCTTGCTATTCATAATTTTGAAAATTTCTTGCCACTCCCATCTGGCCTGCATAGTTTCTGTTGAGAAATCAGCTGACAGTCGTATGGGTGCTCCCTTGTGGGTAACTAACTGCTTTTCTCTTGCTGCTTTTAATATTCTCTCTTTGTCTTTTGTTCTTGGCATTTTAAATATGATGTGTCTTTTTGTGGTCCTCTTTGGATTCCTTTTGTTTGGGGTTCTGCGCACTCCCTGGACTTGTAAGTCTATTTCTCTCACCAGGTGGGGGGAGGTTCAGTCATTATTTCTTCAAATAGGTTTTCAGTATCTTGCTCTCTCTCTTCTTCTGGCACCCATAATTCTGATGTTGGTACGCTTGAAGTTGTCCCAGAGGCTTCTTACACTATCCTCAAATTTTTTAATTGTTTTTTCTTTTTGCTTTCTGGTTGAGTGAGTGTTTTTGGCCACTTGCTATTTCAAAGCTTTGGCTTGATTCTTGCACTCCTCTAGTCTGCTGTTGGGTCTCTGTATAATTTTTTTTTAAATTTTAGTTAGTGTATGTTTAATTTCTAGTTAGTCCTTTTTGATATTCTCAAGGGTCTCACTAAATTTATGTACCTTTTCTAGAAATCTCTTGAAAAACCTTATAACCATGGTTTTGAACTCTATATCCAGTCATTTGTTTTCCTCCATTTCTTTTGTTTGTGAGCTGTTTCTTTGTCTCCACATTTTTGCTGCTTCCCTGAGTTGGTAGGGTAACTTTGTTTGCTAGGTATCTCAGCCTCCCCTGTTACCTGAGGTGGCCACATACCTTTGTGGACTGTGTGTACAGCCTTTTTGCAGTTAAATCTTGATTGTTGTTGATATCACTGGGAAGAATTGACCTTCAGGCCAATTGTCTGTGAGGATCAGCTGTCTACGCTATGTGACAGTCTTATGGGCCAATACTTGAAAAATTTCAAAAGCCTCTATGATAAGCTTGGATGGGGCAGAGTTTCAGCGTAGAGACAACAGCCTTGGCTTCCTTTCAGTCCTGCCCCATAAGTTTCCCGGATCTCAGTGTCCCCAGGTAATTGCTGTCAGCACCTCTGAGAGAAAGCACCCTCAAGTTTCACTCACTGCCAAACAGTCCAGTCTGTCCCCCAATGAATCCTGACTCCCAAATTCTTGCCCGGTACTGGGGTTCAGTGCAGTTGGAAAGTGGGGTTCAGTGCCATCCAGAGCTTTTGTCTCCTTCTCACTAGATCAAGCACACTCAAAAGTTCGTCCTCTCAGCATGCATTCTCACACACACCTCCGGATCTCTGCCTTTCACTGTTCCCCTGAGTTTCTGCTTTACAGTTCAGATTTCTTCCTATATGGGCCGGGGTTCCCAGGGTCTCGCCCAGATATGAGATTCAGTGCAGTCGGAACTTGGTTCAGTGAAGTCTGGATCTTTTCTCTTCATCCTGCTAGAGCACATCATCGAGATACTCAGCCACCCTGTCATCTCTGGCCCTGTCTTCTCCCGGTGTGTGTGTTTCCCTACCTCAGGCTTTTTAGCTACTCTGATTCTTTGTGTACTATTCTCTTTACTTCTAGTTGAGAATTTCCAGTCAGCCAGATTTTCTGTGGTTCTGGATGATGTCTGTTTTGTCTTTTAGTTGTATTTTTGAGATTGTTGTGTGAGGCAGCAGTTTAGGTATTTATCTATGCCACTATCTTAGTTTCTCCTTTACTTAAACTTCTTCTAATGCCACTTCTTCAAAATAGATTCATCCAGGCCATGGTATTTTGTGAAAGAGCCACACTTCAGGGGCCAAAGAGATACATGTGGCTGTGAGCCGCAGTTTGCTGACCATGGGCCAAGGATATGGATAGGACTTGACTGTCTTTGGGTAGGGTTTCTAAGATTTTAATTTTTAACAAAAATTAGTTAGCTTCTTATAAAAAAATTTTCAAAGGAGACCAAGCTTCATAAAGGTAGACTATGGACAATTATAAATGTATTTATTTGAAAAGTATATTTTGTACCCTACTAAACATCATACATACAAAAAATCAATCCTAGCAGCATTGTAGGACTAGATATATAAGATATAAAAATACAACTAGAGCCTGGCCAGCTTGTCTCTGTGGTTGAGGATAGACCTATGAACCTGAGTCTTGGTTCAGTTCATGGTCAGGGCACATGCATGAGTTGCAGGCTTGACCTCCCCCACCCCCAGTATGAGTGTACAGGAGGTAGCCAATTAATTATTCTCTCTCATCATTGATATTTTCTCTCTCTCTCTCTCTCTCTCTCTCTCTCTCTCTCTCTCTCTCTCTCTCTCTCTCTCTCTCTCTCTCTCTCTCTCTCTCTCTCTCTCTCTCTCTCTCACTTCCTCTCTGAAATCAATAAAAATATATTTTAAACAGTAAAAATAATGTTCTGGAGCTAAAAGTGTTTTCAAATAACCATTTAAAATAGAAAAAAATGTAATCCTTGGGGTTTCTTTCATCAAGATTTAAATAGTCTACAATTGCCCAGCCAGTGTGTCTCAGTGGTTGAGCATTGACCTATGACCCAGGAGGTCATGGTTCAATTCCCAATCAGGACACATGCCCAGTTTGCTTGTTTAATCCCTAGTGCAGGGCATACAGAAGGCAGGCAATAAATGATTCTCTCACATAATTGATATTTCTATTTCTCTCTCCTCCTCCCCTCCTCTCTGAAATTAACAAAAATTTATTTAAAATAAAAATACAAATAGAAATATAAAGAGAAGCAAATATAAGGCAAAATACTAATAAATAATATTATACCAAAATTAGGAATAGCATTAAGGGAGTAAAAAAATTTACTACAAAGAAGATATTTAAATATGTAATTGAAAGTCAACTTTTAGCCAAATAGCTAACATATCCTTAGTACTCAATCAGTAAAGAAGTCAGAAGGCATGTCATAAAGTAGAATATCCAAATGTTAACATTAGTAAACAAGGAAATCCAAGCTAACATTAGTCATTATATTTCTTTACTGGAGTTGCTATAAGGTAGGACCACCAACTGGCAGGCTTAAAACCACAGGAATTTATTCTGACATTTCAGAGGCTGAATCAAGTTATCAGCAATGGTTACTTCTTCCAGGGGCTGTGAGGGAGCATTTGGTCCATGTTTCTCTGACAGTTTCTTCTACTTGTTGGTCATCTTTGACATTCCTTAGTTTGTAGCAGCAAAACTCCAATGTTCACATGGCATTCTCCCTTGTGTCTGTATCCAAATTATACCCTCATCCCTCTTAAATCAAGAACACAAGTTATTTTGGATTAGGAATCACCCTTACTCTTCTATGACCTTATTTTAACTAATTACATTTGCAGTGACCCCGCAATGACTCCAAATAAGGTAGTATTCTGAGTATTAGGGCATATAATTTCAGCATATGAATTTTGAGAACAAAAGACAAATCATAGCAGTGTTTATGGAAATTCAAATAAAAATAAAAACAGTGTAAATCTCTGTACATATTGGGAAATATAGCAACAGCAAGTGTTATTAAAATACAAAATAAAATGTGCTTTCCTATCTGGTTTGGCATAGTCTCTTTGAGAGAGCGTGTTGACAATAAGTATTAAAGCTAAATGTATGTATACAAAAATTCTATTTTAAGATGTATGCTAAAATAAAGTGAGCTTTCACCAAAATTTGTTTTCAATAATGTAAATAACAGCATCCTAATAAAAGAGTAATATTCAAATTGACCATACCTTCTATACACCCACAAGCCATGCCTACCAGTCATGCCCACCAACCACTCAGTGGCTGAGGGTGGGGCCAAGGCAGCTGGTGAGTGTGCAAGGTGGGGGGCAGGGCCAAGGCATACGCCAGGCAGCCAGCAAGTATGTGAGGCGGTGGGCGCTCAAGGTGAGGGGTGCTCCAGGTGGGGGGTGGGGCCAAGGTATCTGTGAGGTGGGGAGCGGGGCCAAGGAGGCACCTGCCTGTGAGGCTCCTGAGGGTCCTGTGAGCGAGGCTGCTAAGTGCAGGGTGCTTCCAGTCCTAGGCAGTCGCCACAGGGGCTTATGCCTGGGCTAGGGTGGTGAGGTCAAGGTGTCTGGTGAGCATGAGGCCCCCGGGACCAGGTGGTCGCCAGTGGCTGGGGCTAAGTCGAGGGCCAGGAAGGAGGTGCCAAGATGGCCAGGGCAGAGCCAGCCATCGGCCCCATTGCAGGGTGATGGCTGGGTGCCCAAGGCCACATTGCAGGGTAGGCTGGGTTGAGTGGTTAGTAGGTCATCCCCTGAGGGCTCCCAGTATGTGTGAGGGGGCAGGTTGGGCTGAGGGATCACCTACCCCCAGTGCACGAATTTCATGCATTGGGCCCCTAGTTGTTTATAATAGCTCTAAAGTGGAAGCAACACAAATGTCCGTCAACAAGAGAATGGATAAATACATTGAGAATGAATCAGAATAGTGGGATACCATATAGCAGTAAAAAAGAACCAATTAATTTTATAAGACATAGTATGAATAGATCATTCTATCTAATAAAAGAGAAACATGCAACTTACTGTACCTTCACTGTGCTACCAGCCAATCAGGAGCGGGGGGTGGGGCTGAGGCACTTGGGAGGCCAGTGGGGGAATGGGGGTTTGGTGCATGTGATGGGAAGCCAGCTGGCACTCAGCTTGGGACTGAAGCCCTGGGGGACGGGAGCCGTACTGGACAGGAGGGGCCTGCTGGTGACCGGAGGGACTGGCCTGCATGCTGGGCGGGATGGGAGCCGCGGGATGGCAGCCCTGTGGGACCAGAGGGGTCAGCCAGTGCACTGTGTGGGATGGGAGCTGCATAGGAAGGGAGCCACACGGGATGGGAGGGGTGTGACAGGAGGGGCTGACCAGTGGGTTGGGTGGGGCAGGAGCTACATGGCTGGGAGGCAGGCGAGGCTGGTGCATGTGGCTGCTGAATGTGGGGTGCCCCCAGGGATGGGCAGTCGCCATGAGGGCTAAGGCCAGGGCTGGGTGGCAGGGCCAGGGCAGCCAAGGCAGAGCCAACCATCAGCCCCATTGCAGGGTGATGGCTGGGTGCCCAAGGAAGGCCTAAAGCTTCAGCCAGGGTTGATGGGTCAGTAGGACATCCCCTGAGGGCTCCCAGTATGTGTGAGTGGGCAGGTTGGGCTGAGGGATCACCCACCGCCAGTGCACGAATTTTGTACACCAGGCCCATAGTTCTAAAATAATGTTTAATAAAATAAACCAGATGCAGCAGGCACCAGTAGGCAACAGTGCAGGAGGTAGACACCTGGGCACCAGAACACATGTGTGGTCCAGCCACCCTGCCCCCTTGGCTGCTTCCAGTTATTCCAATGCATATTTATTGAACATCTTAGTGTATTTTTTATCTCAGTTATAGATATACAAAAAATAATCATTTAGTGTCTTTTCTCCAGGTAGTTTATTTTTGGGATCTTGGTCTCAAAGATAGTTTATAATTGGGGGAAAAAAGAATTAAAAGTAATTTTTCCAAAATCAATTGATGGAAACTTAGAAGAATCAGTGTAAATTGCAGTATGCCCAGATTGTGAGAGAAAAGCAGGCAGGGAAATACCATAAGTGCCCACTCCAGACCAGCACCAAGATCATCCCAAGCTGGAGCTCTGGAATGATCTTTAAGACATGTAACAACCTAACAACTGCTATTTTATGAGCTTCAGCCAATCAGAACAGATGTCAGCCACAGACCATGATGCACCTCCTGGTATATGCAGCGCAGATGGAATTAAAGCATATCACCTGTTCATCCCCAGGGCTGGGAAGTATCCATTTCAATGCACATCTTCTTTTATGTGGATAAGATCTCTCATGGTCTTCTTATGCTCAGGCAGGTTCAACTGCCTTTATGCTAGTTGGTAATACACTGTGTCAAGGTGCCAACTACTAGTAATTTGTTCTCAGTCTGTACAATCTATTTTTCATTTTCTCTTCTTATCCTTTAAACTTATCTATCTGAAGGTTTTTTCTTATCTGTGTGTCAAGAATGATAGGATTGAAGAAGTGGTTAAGAGCCAGGAGGTAAAATTTTACTATGCAAAGTTTTATCTGTAAGATCAAAAAGGATTAAAATCGGACAAATACTTTTTTATAATCTAGTACTAAAAGTAAGATGTATATTTCACTGCTAACTGCTGCTTTTGAGCACAACACTTTACAAAAAGCTGGGATGGACTCTCTCTTTGGCTTTAAAACCTTTTTTACTTAGAAAATTAGTTTATAGTCTCATAAAAATACCTGTAATATTTTAGAAAGACTCCACCATTTTGTGAGGTGATCTAACCTTTCCATGTCTGGAAGGTTCATTTTCTGGACTTTTCACGATTAAAGTAGGCTGTAAGTAGTATGAACTTTGAGAGTACCAGCCAACTAGTAGAGCACTAGTAATTTGTCTCTACCCTGTTTCCCCAAAAGTAAGACATCCCCTGAAAATAAGATCTCCCACTGAAAATAAGATCTAGTGCATCTTTGAGAGCAAAAATTTAATATAAGACACTGTCTTATTTTCAGGGAAACAGGGTAGATGCAAGTGATGGTAACAATTCTAACTAATTCACCTGGGGGAAGAAGAGAAGCACAAAGAAATGCTTCTCAGCTGGAAAGAATACAGGAGCACCTCCCTTGTATTTGCTTCATTTACTGTGTTTTACAGGTGTTGTATTTTTTACGAATAAAGGCAGGAACCTCTTCCAGCTCAAAGTATCTGACTTGCTTTATTGAAAGACTAACTTTATTAGGGCGGTCAGGAATGAAACTGCCAATATCTTTGAGGTATACCTGCTCACAGAACCAAAGGAGGAAAACCCCGCCTGGATTACACATGTGCCCTGAAAGGTGGTGAATGCAATTGCAGAGGTTGATGTTGCTCCAAGGATACATGGACTAGAGATGGGTTTTCAGTGTTAGTCCAAAAAAAGGGGGGGGGGGTGTTAAAAAGCTATCCTTGGGCCGAAACCGATTTGGCTCAGTGGACAGAGCGTCAGCCTGCGGACTGGAAGGTCCGGGGTTCGATTCCGGTCAAGGGCATGTACCTTGGCTGTGGGCACAGTCCCAGTAGGGAGTGTGCAAGAGGCAGCTGATCGATGTTTCTCTCTCATAGATGTTTCTGACTTTCTATCCCTCTCCCTTCCTCTCTGTAAAAAATCAATTAAAAATATATATAAAAAAAACTATCCTTGGTACTTGCTAATACAGGCACACATAAATACATCACACACATAAGGAGCATTTGCCCTGATTTAATTTACTCCTGACAATCTTTACATAAAGTAGTATTTCCAGTGGGGCACTGACTATGACAAATATATGCGGCCTCCTCCAATAAATATCAAGCTGAGCAATAGCGACCTGGGAATGCAGCAATGTGGCAACAGTTTCTGTAATAAGGTCTTGTTTTGTTTTGTTTTTTAGAATGATAGAAGTGAAAAGTCTCAACTCCTGGTGAGGCAGAGGTTGTTCAGTGGGTAAAATCAGCAGAAATACACAAATAGGTTTTGTACCAGTGATTGCATACCAGGAATGCATGCTTCAGTCCATGAGGGTGTGTTTTTGTATTATAATCCTTTATTTACTCAGCTGTGTTTTGGCATTGTATGCTCTATAGGTGGGAGGTATATCCAGTAAAAACATAAATTTTGCCATCTCCCTAAAGAAAGCAGGTATTCCCCTTTAGTTTAACTCCACAGTAGTATGTTGGCAAACAATATTGTTAGGGGAGCAAAAATGAATTCTCCCATAGAAACTCATTACCTTGTGAGGCAGCCCTCCCATCCCACTTGTAAACAAATACAAGAGATACTAGAGTAATAGGAGGCAGTATTAAAATGTTTTCAAAGATAGACAGAGGTACATGTAAGGAGCTGTCTGGGAGAGCTCTTAAAAGAAAAAAAGGGGGATTTGAGGTATATTCTAAATAATTTTGCTACATTTCTGAATACTTTTCTCTATCTTGTTTGGTAAACATTTTCTTAACACACCTTGAGGATGAGATTGGCGATAAAAATCTTTATTGAAGAGAAGTCTGGGAAAGCTATGTGAGGAACTGAAATATTATTATAGGCCAACACTCATCTTAAAATGTTTGCCCAAAGTGAAGCTAACCGAAGCAACAACTAAAATCTGAAGTAAAGAGCCAGGATTCTGCAATTAAGGAAAAAGCAGAAAGAGGGTGGGGCTGGCGCAGGCCCCAAAGAACATAAGGTGAGAAGCTGTCGGCCTGTGGTTCCTTGATCATCAGCCAGTGAGATAGCCAGACCTCCGCCTCCAGTACCCAGTTCCCACTGATCTGCATAGGTAAGAATATAGGCTTGCTATTTACTACCTCAGTTTATCACAGGATATCTTACAATTCTAAATGAAAATCACTGTACACTGTAGACTTCAAAGCAGAGTTCCATAATTACTGAGATTGATAATTTATAAAGCAGAAACAATTTAGACAAACATATGTAATTCTTGTGGCAGAGGATTCAGATTGTGTTTTGTGAGAATGGGATAAATGTAAGGTATGTAAACATTTCTTGTGGTACAGAATGATAGAATGGTAACCCCCCCCCCCAAAAAAAAAAGACCCGTTTAGATAATGTATTCCATAGTGCCCTGGAGTTTGTAACGCAGGGCCGCGCCCCCCTGTGTAGCAAATACTATCTGTTGCACCTGATAGAGGATACAAATATTTAAATGAAGTAGAACTTTCTACTGATCCATTGTTGAAATACAGAATTACAAGTTTAGTAAGACAAATACATCAATAGGATGCTTTTCATTGATACAGTCTGTCCAAACCATTAAACAAACAAAACCATAGAGGTTTTTTTTTTGTATTTTCAATTTTTTCTGTAAGTATTGGTTTCTGCATTTATATCTGTGCCTAATGAAGAAGACTGTGCTTACTTCAGTTATTATATATTGCTTTAATGTCAGCCCTTGCTTAAAGAAACATTTGGTTTACATTTAATTTGCGATTCTGGTGTCAAGTTGAAAAAATATTTACCAAGTTTGAGGATCCTGTGATTTTTAATTTATGTTAGTTATTAAGATATATTGCAACTTAAAATATTTTAGTGGTGCATTACATCGTTTAGAGTGGGAAAAGTAGTCTGAATGATTAAGTAGGTTTTGAAAAGAAATTCCAAAGTAACCCGGTAATCCCAATGTAAATAGGATTGACCTGTGGGGCCACAGATCAGCTGTGCATGCGGATTATGTTACCGCACGGGCACAGGTGCAGTTAATGGGACCACTTGTAGGGCGGGGAGTCGTTTTTGCATCCTTCCTACCATGGCAGTTTTCCTGGAGAGGTAAAGAATGGCAAAGGAGTGGCACTGGTGAGAATAGCAGACCGTTCAGGGAGTGAAGGAGAAGCTGTAAGCAGTCAGTATTGAGTGTATCAGTACTGCCAGAGAAGTACAGGTGGGAAGATTCCATGATGAGATTCTACCACAGTCCTGGACTCTTTCTCTTCTCGTCACTCCTTATCCTACCATGTAAGTGACAACTATACACACACATAAAAACTGAAGTGTAAAACATATATCCTATCTAATAAAAGAGTAATTTGCAGATTGACCATCACTCCAACACACAAGAGGGCTGTCCCCATGTGGTCAAAGATCCTGCCCCCATGTGGACATAAGATAGCCATCAGAATATGGCCAGCAGGGGAGGGTCATTGGGAGGTTTCAGGCCCTGCAAGGAAGGACAGTTGTGGGCCATCAGGCCAGCAGGGGAGGGCAGTTGGGAGGGACCAGGCCTGCAAGAGAGGGCAGTTGGGGGCGATCAAGCCTGTAGGGGAGGGCAGTTAGGGGTGACCAGGCCAGCAGAGGAGGGAAGCTGGGGGCAAACAGGCTGGCCGGGGATCAGTTAGGCATCAATCAGGCTGGGAAGGGAGTGGTTTAGGGGTGATCAGGTTGGCAGGCAGAAGTGGTTTTGGGCAATCAGGGAGGCAGGCAGGTGAACAGTTTGAAGCCAGCAGTCCTGGATTGTGAGAAGGATGTCCGACTGCCTGTTTAGGCCCAATCCTACTGGGATCAGGCCTAAATGGGCAGTTGGACATTCCCGAAGCGGTCCCAGATTAAAGAGGGTGCAGGCTGGCCTAAGGGACATCCCCTGCCCCCCATGCACAAATTTTGTGCGCTGGGCCTCTAGTCTACATATAAAACAAATGTGTATGAATGTGTGTGCATGAGAGAGAGAGACTCTTAGTTACCCTCTTTCTAAAAGGCTAGTAAGATGAAATGACATTCTTCATGTCCTCTGCAACACAGGCTGACGAATCCCCACAAAGCATTGATGATATGATCATAGCCTACTCTTCAGTATACGGGGGCAGTACCACTACGGTAGCTGAGTTGTGTATTTACCCATACTAAACGGTCTGCCCCCCTTAAAAACATTTATGCCTGAAGGATTTGTAATTAACTAATACATAAAATCAAGTGCTATTTTTATATTCCAAATATTATTATATTCACAATCAAGTATAAAGTATGAGTTGCTGTTGAAAAAGCCAAATAGAATATCTTTCTTACATCCAGTTAATGATTCAAAAGGCAATTTTAATAGTTTTTGTGTTGTTTTGGATTGAGGAAGTAATTATTTTTAAAGCTGAAAAATCTCATTCTTTATGAAAATATTTCTTGTTGCTTGGCTTGCTATGATTTTTCTGGTGCATCCTGCTGTTCATGTTGTTTGTGTGGCACACTCATTTTTGCATGAGATGAAGGGTATTACAGTGTGGTGATTATTTATATGAAGTGCATGTACCTGAAGCCTGAGTTGCTCCTCTCACTTTCCACGTGTTTGCCACTTGAGTTGTGTGATGTTGTTGAAGGCGCTAACTCCTACGTGTTACCTCCTCTAAAGCACGTTGCCATTGGATGCCAGACTGATCCTCCTAAAACATTACACTTGCTGTGCTAATCTTGCTCATAAACCTGCAAAATCTCTTAATGGCTTGTCATGTTAAATCCATGATCTTGTGCCTTGTCTTCAAATAATTCAAAAACATATACTAACTTTTACTTTTGCTCTCCCTCCTCTGGGAATTCTCAGACTACTGTCTGGGCTTGTTTTCAAACAGAATGTAGGTTTTGGGGAAAGGAAGTGAAATATAGAGAGTCAATGTAAGGAGAGAACAGAGAAAGGAATGATTAAAAAAAAGAAGAAGGAGGAAGAAAGATGAAATAATCTTGGATCTTAAATTTTAGCCAACAAAGTGGTGAGAATGGAAGAGGGAACCCTCTTCCTCTGGAGCCCTAGCTTGGTGGTCTTGAGGCCATGCGCCCCAGTAGGGAAGGCTGAGGCATTCAGGACATAGGCAGGGAGGATATTAAAGAATCAGCACAGTAGGGACAAAGGGTGTGAGTGCAAAAATGAAGAATGTAGGACTGCTGTTTCTGGATTATGAAGGATGCTATGAGGTATTTTAGTTAGCTTTGGGGAGACCAAATTTACATTAGACCAGTCTCAATGTTTAATAAACTAGAGAAAAACTTAACTTACCATTTCTAGTGTTTTTAAAAGTGACGTTTACTCCCTACTTAATTTCTTTGGATCAGGATACATGATCTTTCTAAAATAGTCATCTTAATCTGATTTTCTTGTGTAAAAACATTATCAGAAGAATAGCTGTCATAGGACTACTATTGGCATAAGACTCATATCAGGATTCCTTTCAGGGAATCTTATATAAATTCTCCCCAAACGTGTCTCTGCCTAGGATTATACATTCCAGCGCACTTAATTTATGCTAAAATTAACTTAATAGCCCTTCATATTGAAGACTGTGTCTTGAATTTTATCTATTTGTGTTTACCTGGCACAATGTCTGACAGGAGATATGTCCAAAAATATTTATTTACTGCATGTAATATTATATTTAAAATATTTTCTTGAAATATTAATGTTTATTGCATGTAAATGACTGATTATTTGTATCTACAATCTGGTAATAAATTTATTTTGTATTATTGTAAAAGAAAAAGATTTGTGGGATGCAACTAAAAACACACACAAAAAAAACAACAAAATTAATGAAATGTGCTCTTCAGATTTTAAAGGGATATTTGTGTTCAACAATGTACTTGATGCTATTCTAAGAATGAAGAATAAAACCATTTTAATAAGCAGATAAACTGAAATCACTGTTTCACAGAATTTTCATTGTTATGAGTGGAGATGACATAGGTCTAATGGAAATAATAATAGGAATAAATAAAAGAACAATGGCAAATTACGCAGATCCTTCTGGGTTTTTTTAAAGCCCATTTCTTAAAGTAGTATTTAATCCTTCCAGTCTTAAAGTAGTATTTCATCCTTCCAGTATAGTAACCTTAGAGATTTTTCTCTCAGATCAAATTCTGAAAAAAAGAGTGAGCATTAAAAAGGGAATACAGAATTATTCAGAAGGGCTGTTTCTTTTAAAGAGAGAAACCTATGAAACCTTCTCCAGTGAGGTGCTGTGATACCTGAGGAGGTGTGGGAGCAGTCAGATTGAGGACCAGCAATGCAGGCATGTGAACATCAGAGTAAAGGCTCTGAGGTGGGAGCATGAACGCTGCGTCCCCAGAAAGAAGCACTCTCTCTGACCAGAAAACTCAAAGCAGTAGAGGAGTGAGAGCAAGAAGAAAGGGAGAGCGAAATATGGCTGGGGGCAGGCTTACGTGGGACCTTCTACATCATGCGACAGATTTTTACTCTGTTCTGACTGAGATGTACATTCTAATTATTTGGTTTTCCATCGAGGCTGCAGTAGCTTCAAAAATTAAGCCTGTCCCTGTTCAGCTCAGTAGTATAGAGAGCAAGAAAGAGTATTACTTCTACCCTAATAACAAGGGAAGAACTGAGGAAACTGAAAATAAATGACATTTCCATAACTCATAAGAGAATGGAAGGCATAAGGCTAACAAGCTGAAGCATGGGCAGAGAAAGGAACCCGTAGGAAAAAATAGAACCCAAGCATTTGTGTAATGGGAAGATGCTGCTGGATGAATGTAAGTTATGAAGACGATTCAGCTAAAAACAAAACAAAAACAAAAAACAAACATATTGCTAAAGGCTGACTGTGGCTGACATGACAGTGCGACGTCCTGAAGGCCAGGGACACAGGGGAGCTTGCACAGTCTTTTCAGACTTGTCCGCCACTAACCCACCTGGCAAAGGTAGGGGAGATGGGGAAGAATTCTGAAATTCTTCCTTTGTGATTCTGCCTGGGAGGGGAATAGCAGCCTTCTCAAAATTCCATCCAGATCCAACTTCCCTTTCTCCCCTAAGAAAGAGAGAAAAAGCATTATTCTACAGGGAAAAAGCAATGAAAGTAATTATTTGAGTCACCAATGGATGCTCATTGTGGCTGGAGGATGAGAACACGAAAAAAAAAATTACCTCAGGAGCAGAGCTTACTGGACCCATCATTGTATCTGGATTAGGAAATTACACTCTCAAGACACAGATTAACAGTGTCTAATATTGAAATTCCATCAGAATTTCAGAGGATGTCCTTTTTATTTCACTCCCTCTAACACACTAACTTCTTAAAGAATAACAGTAGCACATCTGAGAAACCTGTAGGAGATAGATTTTTCTGTGGTGAACAGTGCATGGAGAAAAATGCAAGTCAAAAAGAAGTAAATACTGAGAGGAGCCATGTGAAAAACAAGATGACACTAAAGGATTTGGTATTTGTATAATACAGAGTGTCACCATAACAATCAACTGCAATTCTCTACCACCTCCTGACTAGAATAATGCGTTTATAGTAAAGACTTAGCAGAGGAAAAGATGTGCTCACGTACAGTCATTAAAAATATTACCTTCTGTATCCACTGACCTATACAATTTGTTCAAATTTCAATAAATAATTGGAATAAAACACAATAAGAGAAAACAGTCTAAAGAGAGAGCAATCATCAGAATCGGACTCAGACATGACACAGGTGTTGGAATTATCTGAATGGGAATGTAACATGATGATGACTACTGTGTCAAATGTTCTAGAGAAAAAGGTAGATAGCATACCGAATCAAGGTCACATCCGCGGAGATGGAAAGTGCAAGAAATAATCAAATGGGCTGGAAACAAAAAGCAGGAACAGAAGTAAAAAGTACCTTTCTTGAGCTCAGCATTAGCCTAGACTCAGCCAAAGGAAAAACAGTGTACTCAACCATAGGTAATAGAAACCACACCAACTGAAATGCAAATGATGCAAAGTGTGAAGAACAAGCAAGCAAGCAGACAAGACAAATCAGGCAGTGAACAGAGCATCCAAAACTTGTCGGACATTATTAGGTAATTCACCATATGCTTTCCCATTGGGAAAGATGAAGGAAATGGGAAAGAAGCAACATTTGAGATATAAGGGCTAAAATGTTTATAAAGTTAATTTCTAAAGTTAATAAAAATATCAAACCAAGTCAAGAAGCCCAGGGAACTTCATGCAGGAGAATGTAAAAATGTATAAATATAACATTCAAAATGTGGAAAACTTTAAGTCTTGGAAGCAAGCAGAGAGGATAACATCTAGGACAAAATGTGGGTGACCCTGTGTTGGATGATGAGTTAAGTCCTGTGCAAGGGAATGTTTAGGATAATGAAACTATTTCATATGGCACTGATAGACACATGACTGAATTTATCAAAACCCATAGAAAGGTATGTCACAAAGATAAACTTTTAATGTTTATTCATTTAAAACTATATCCCCAAGATAGTAGAGAAATCCAGGGTGAAGTGGAGAGTGCAGCAGATGAATCAATTTGTATTACAAACATATGGTGGAATCTCACTGAAGACATAGGAAAGAAAGGAACCAAACTAAATAGCTCGAAAAGAGTACCCTGTCTAGTTTTGTAAGGCTAAATATAAAAACAACTATCTACATACGTTGTACTCCAGTTGGTAAATTTGTTTTCTTCACAGGGAGATTGTTTAACATTTTGGAAACAACTTTACATGCATACTAAGATTGAACAAAGAGGCATATGGGAGCCAGGTTTCCTACCATTGGAGTCACAGCTATAAATGTGAGCTTATATTTATTTTATTGTACTTATAAACATACTTATCACAGAAATGGATACAGAAATAGTTATAGCCATGTGCACATACACGGGTTAATATGCAAACATCTATTTTCTTTGAGGACCTGGAAATGGTGATATCCCAGTAATAATAAGCTCACCTCTCTCTTGGTTTCTAAAGGAATCTGGGCCCACGGAGAAATGTCTGAGTCAAAGTTTGGAGTAAAAAGAAAAAGTAAAATAAATCTGGAAACACTCAGTGAGACAAAGTAAGAAAGTACAAAAACAAACAAACATAATGGGGAATTTCAAAAGGACACACAGACAAGCTGAAAGGGTTCCCAATGGCTAAAGATGAAACAGTTTGAGCCAAAAAAAAAAAAAAAAGAGAGAGAGAGAGAGAGAGAGATTAAAACCAAATAGTGACATAATATCCATGAACCCATACTGATACAAATAAGTGGTTGAAAAAGTAAATAAATGGAAAGAGGACTTTTACATGAAGCATGTAATAGGAGCAGGGCAATAGCAAAGCACTGTTAGAAGACCATTGTGAAAATTGCTGATGAGCCCTAGTTGGTTTGGCTCAGAGGATAGAGCATTGGCCTGTGATTGAAAGATCCCAGGTTTGATTCTGATTAAGGGCACATGCCTGGGTTGTGGGCTTGATCCCCAGTAGAGATACGCAGAAGGCAGCTTGATCAATGATTCTCATCATTGATATTTCTATCCTCTCTTCCTATCCCTTCCTTCCTGAAATCAATAGAAATATATTTTTAAAAAATATTGATGAGTGCTAAAATTAGTTTCTAAAGATAGAGGATGAAACTTTAAGTATAAATAGGATATTTGCAGTTTCAAAAAAACCTCCCCCAAGATATATAAGTAGTGACCCAGTGCACGAAGTTCAAATTCATGCACATTAAAAGGGAATTAATTAGAAGAAATATTTTAATATTGCTATTTGCCCTAATAATAGAAGTATCAGAGATGAAAGAAAATTAGTAAAATGCCTATAAAATCTTCCTGTCAGAGTCTGGGGTATGCCACAGGACATAGCGTCAAGTCCCCACTCACCACCCACACATACTCCAAAAACGCAGGAGACTCAGACCTGGCCTGTCCCACCCACATTGGGTGAGACCCAGACCCAGCTTGCCCCACCCCCGGTTAGCTCCTCCAGGTGGGGACATAGCCTCAGGTCCCTGGTCCAGCGCCAGACCTGAGTGCAGTCAGTCTCAGGTCCCCTGTCAAGCCCCACTGGATGGGGGTACACAGCCTCAGGTTCCCCTGGCTGGGTGTCAGGGGGGGGGGGTGCGGCCTGAGGTCCCCTGTCAAACCCTGCCAGGTGTCAGACATGGCCTGAGGTCTCCTGGCCCCACGCTGGGGCAGGGGGTGCAGCCTGATGTACCCTGATAAGCCCCACTGAGTGTAGAGCATGACCTGAGCCCCCACCCCCTCCCATCTGCAGCGTCATGTCAGCGCTGAATGGGATGCACTGAGGCAGTGTCATGTCCCTAGGCAGGGATGCAGTCAGGCAGCTTCACCTAGTGCTGGTTGGGGATGCATGCAGGCAGCCTGACGTCAACACTGGGGGCAGAAATCCCCACCCCCGTCCTCACCCAAAGACTGGTCATGACTGGTACACTGAAATGCACAAATTAGCATATTTCCTCTTTCTATGTATAGATTCATTTTAGTTTATGTCTATAATTTCTTAAATATTCTTTCCTTTTAGAGGTAGGTCTTGATTTCTTGTCCTTTAATATGGATAATATATAGTTGATTATTGCTAACTAATACAGTTCGGAAAGGGGAAAAAGAGTAACTTTACAGGAGAGGAATTTGGCTGGCATTACCTTAAATAAATAAAGTTAACATCACTAACAATAAGTCATGTTGGTATCACACACCCCATGAAATGGTAAAATGAGAGGAGTGCATAGCTTCTGTGATATTTCTTCCGCAAATTTATAATTTCAATATAATTAAGAGAAAATAGACAAATCCAAATGAATGGATCTTCTACATATAGATGTGCATTTTAACCAGAAATCTTCATAAAAGTGTCTAGCTACAAAAAAGCAAAGACTGTTATACACATCACAGATTAGAGGAGACTAAGGAAAGAAGAGGACTAAAGGCAATTGGATCCTGGAACAAAAAAAAAAAAAGGCATTATTGTAAAAACTGGTGCAATCTAAATAAATTCTCTAATTATTTAATAATATTTAATAATTTTTAATTTGTGGTTTCCATATATGTAGCATACTTATGTAAGACTTTATATAAAACTCTCTTAACTTTAAATCTAAAATAGTTTCAAAATAAAACTGACATTTAAAAAATATATCAATTCCTGTCTTTACTACCAGATACTTTAAGTTTAATTAGTTTAAGCTGGAGTCTAAGAAGGAGTGCTCTAATTTTTTTAAAAAGTTTATATTTTAAAAAATGAATACAAACCAAAGTTCTTGTTTTTTAAATGTATTTTATTGATTTTTTACAGAGGGGGAGGGAGAAGAATAGTAAGCTAGAAACATTGATGAGAGAGAAACATCGATCAGCTGCCTCCTGCACACCCCCTACTGGGGATGTGCCCACAAACAAGGTACATGCCCTTGACCGGAATCGAACCTGGGACCCTTCAGTCTGCAGGCCAATGCTCTATCCATTGAGCCAAACAAGTTAGGGCCCAAGTTTTAATTAATAGTAGTAATTACCTTAAATAAAATAAATATCATTAAATATTTTTGGTGAGAAGTATTTTTATTCATAATCCAGTTTTATGTCTTGTGTCTCTCTCTGGTATCCTGCTCTTTAAAAAACAAAACAAAACAAACAAACAAAAAAACTATATTCATTCCTAGCTGCATGATAGCATATTTTCTTGGATAGTTTAAAAAAAATACTATTACTGTGTCTTATTTTAACTTTTAATAACCAACTTTAATCCCTTGGACAAATTACATAACATGCAAACATTCAACATGTACTGTTGAATGAATTTTGACAAATATATTCATCCATTAACCACCATCTCAATCAAGATATTGAATATCCATAGCACCTTGTTTATTAAATTCACAAAACATACCTTCCCCAACCACACCGAGGGACTTGTGATATACTTTTAGTAATCATTTATTCACTTTTTCTAATCTACAATTTTACATATATAAAATAAAATAAGATGCAACATTTTGTGTTTGGCTACTTTCACTCAGCATAAGTATGCTTTTGGATAAACTAATATTAAACTCATGCCTTTTTATAGACTTTTGAGTTGTGTCCAGTTTAGGAGCATTATGAGTAAAGTTGCTATAAATGGGTGGCCTGAATCTCTATATGGTCATATATTTTCATTGGCCTCTGATACATTATGGAATTAATTTACTGGGCCATATTATAAATATATGTTAAACTTTACATTGAGTGGTCAGATTATTATGCTCTCTGAATGCATAATAATCTGGCTATTCAATGTATATCCTATATAATAAAAGGCTAATATGCAAATTGTCCCCTCCATCAGGAGTTCGACCAGCAGGCAGGCCGGCCAACTGCACATTTCCCCTCCCCCTGGCCAGGCTGGTCGGACACCACTCATGCACAAATTCAGGCACCGGGACTCACATATACACTGAGTGGCCAGATTATTATGTGTTCAAAGATCATAATAATCTGACCAGTCAGTGTATACTGCCTAGTACTTTTTGAAAATTATTATAAAAGTTTACACTCACACAAGTAATTCATGAGAGTTGTCACTCGACATCTTTGCCAGCACTTTTAACATTATTTTCCCAAGGCATGTGTAGTTTCAATTTGCATTTTTCATATGGTTAGTTATGTTGTGTACTTTTTTATGTGCTTACTTTTCACATATCTTCTTTTGAAAATCTGCTTAAATATTTTTCACAATTTTAATGGGCTGTTTATATTATTGAATTGCCATCATTTTGCATATTTTCTGTACATAAATATTTGGTTACAAAAATGTATTTGAAATATTTCCTGTTACCTGCTTTTTCATTTTTAAACATATTTTTCAAAAAGCATGTTTTCAATTTTGCTGAAGTGTAATTTATCATTTTTTCCCTAAAGTTTGAAAATACTTTTTCTATGTTTTCTCCCACACATTTGGTGTTTGAAATAATATTTTGAGAAATTAAAACTATTTTCCCTGTGGTATACCTACCTGATTAGAAGCACTGACTTGTTCAAAACTCCACCCTCTTGGGACTAGTTAAATGTAAATTAAGACTGTCTGTACCTGGTCTACTCCCTCAGAAGTTACATAAATAACAGGTACTGTAAGCTTTGCTATAAAGAATGGCTCAGAATCATCTGTGGACCTGTGAAGCTGGGTCCTCAGTTTATTCATAAGCCAGCCAATCATGCTGAGAAAATACACAGCCATTCAATGTTCTTGTATGTTTCCTTAAATGATTGAATTAAAATGTTTTTAAAGCATGTGGTATAATTAAATTTGTTTATAGCTCTGGTGTCTGATGAGCATGCAACAAACTCAATCTTCCATTACATCTAAGGGCTTTATTTTATTAAATTACTAGCTTTGATGAATTTGGAGAGTGCTGTCTATTCTAATCTTGAATGTTTCTTTTTGGGCAATGTGAAGAGTATAAATAACTGAATGAGACTAAAATCTATAACCCATAGATCACACTGTTTTTATTGGTGACTTTGAACACTGTCCCTCATGTGTCTGGGAGTAGTTAGTAAGCACAGCTGACAGAGTGGCAGAACATTTCTAGGATGCTGTTTATTTGGCAAATAGCTGCAGTCAATGTCTTTCCAACCACATGCCAAAAATATTTTCTTGGGAAAATACAGTGCCCAGAATAGGGTTCTTCTGAGAACATAGTATTCTGGGTAGAGTGATGAATAAAATCAACTTTGCTAGTGCAATATCAGAGTATGAATTATTTTATTATCTAATATAAATCCAGTTTTAAAGTTTGCCAAATAAAGTAACTTATTTTTATGCTATGCTCAAGGACTGAATGCTAACTTTTCTTTATGGCTTATAGTTTACACTTTAATTTATACTTTAATTTAATTTATAAGTATGGCTTATAGCTTATACTTTAAAATTACACACACTCATATACATACCTATATATACATACATATATATGTATTTTTTAAATTGGAGTTCTTTTTCTAATTAGAATGGTGAATCTGGACAGGAAGAAAAGCTGACAGGGTTTTTAGGATGTCCCTTTCTCTGTAAACCTATATTACATATACTCTCCATTATAAACTTCAGTATTTATGCAGTCCAAGTATTTACTTGTTGGACTTTTGAATTAACTCTCTTCCCAAATGCACTCTGTACTTTAGACACTCTTGCCTTAGCTGTCAATCCTGTCTCTCTGCCTTTCCCTCTCTGTATAAGAAGAAATGTTTTAGTTAAGATTGCTTATTGTGACAGCTAACCCTCTACCCCGATTACTCATCAGTCTGATCTCTGTTTCTCTGAGTCTGTTTTATTTATTTTGTTTGTGCATTTGTTTTTTATTTTTTCAGATTCCACATATAAGTGAGACCATACGGTGTTTGTCTTTATATGACTTACTTCACTTTGTGTGTAACCTCCAAGTCTATCCATGGTGTCCCAAATGGCAAGATTTCATTTTTATTACTAATACTATTGGCCCAGAGCATGAAATTCATGCACGGGGGGAGGGTCTGATGGTACCTCAGCCTTACCTGTGCCCTCTCCAATCTGTAATCCCTCTCACAATCAGAACCCCTGGCTCTTAAACACTCACCTGCCTGCCTGGTGCCCCTAACTGTTCCCCTTCTGAACTAATGGCCCTAACTAACTGCTCTTCCCTCCTTGTCTGATCCTGTTAACTGCCTATCTGCTTTCCTCTCCTGGCCTGATCTCCCTAGCAGCTTGCAATCCACATGCAGCTCTTTGGCCCCTTGAGTGTGGCTCTTCCACAAAATACCATGGCCTGGGTGAATCTATTTTGAAAAAGTGGTGTTAGAAGAAGTTTAAGTTTAAAAAATTTGGCTTTCAAAAGAAATTTCAATCATTGTACTGTTGATATTTGGCTCTGTTGACTAATGAGTTTGCCAACCACTGCCATGCCTATCTGCTCTCCTCTCCTGGCCTAAACTCCCTAACTGTCTATGTGCTCTTCCATTGTCTCTGCACCCCAGGACCCCAGAGCTCTCAGCTGAGGCCCCATACCCGTCCTGATGCCGCCTCCAGGCCCAGTGGCACAACAGGTCTGCAAGCTCTTAAGCCAGGGGTTCTTCTAAGGCCCATCTTGATGTCCCCCTCTGGGCTGGGCGCTGCTGTGGGCCTGTGTGCACCTCAGTCAGGGGGGATGCCCCCTGCCGTAGCCTTATATTCTGGGTGCACAGCTCCCCGCTCCTGTCCTGCCCACTAACTCCCATAAGTGTGCAGCCTCGTCCTGACTCTGACACCATTAGGACCAATTAGCATATTACCTCTGTATTATATAGATTAGTGGCCTGGTGCATGAAGTTCATGCACACGTGGGGGAGGAGGTTCTCTCAGCTCGGCCTGCATCCTCTCCAATCTGAGATCCCTGTGGGATCAGGTCTAAACTGGCAGTCGGACAACTCCCTTGCAATCCAGGACTGCTTGCTCCTAACCACTCACCTGCCTGACTGCTTGATCCCCCCTAACCACTCTGTCTGCTGGCATGATTGCCCCAATTGATCCCCTCTGTGGGCCTGCTTGGCCCAAACTCCTCTCCTACCAGCCTGATCACCCTCAACTGCCCTCCCCTCCTGGCCTGATCACCTCTAACTGCCGCTGCCTTGGCCCTGCCACCATGGCTTTGTCCAGAAGAACTTCTGAAAGGTCTCATGGTCTATATTAGCATATTACCCTTTTATTAATATAGATAGGAGATGATATACTTCCATAACTATAACATATGTACCAATATTACTCTATGAAAATACATACTTCATGCGATAAGAAGACATCTAATACATTACATTTTATATACATGATTTGAGGTCTTTAATTTCTAATCACTAAGAATTCAAAGGACTATTTTTTTCCATGAAGTTTAACATTAACATCAGTGAATTCATGTATTCATGTGTTTTTATTGTAAACACCTGAATTATTCACATTGTCATAGATCCTGAACTCATAAGTATGGACCATGTACAGGCTGGCAGCAAGCCAGGAAGCCCCTCTGAAAGCAAACAGATACTCTGCATAAGGAGAAAAGTCATTGCACAACATTTAATGTCAACCTCAGAATGTTATATATATTGACTTCTTAATTCATATAATATCAGGAACTCAACTGATTGGTTGGTGATGGGGTTAACCTGGTTTCAGGAGAATTACTCCTGAAATAATTAAGGAAGGGAGGGTTCAATCTTTTATTGGTTGCTTGCTCCTCCCCAGCACCTTCATCTTTCTTCTCATGCTCAGCTTCTTGGGTATCTTCTCCTTAACCTTTACCACCTTCTTCTTCCTCCTTTGGATCCTCAAATTCTTCCTTGGCACTTTCTTCCTCTTTCTTTCCTTCCTCTTCAGCTTCTCCTTCGGATGAGGGTTTACCTTAGCTTCCTCGGTTTTTGCAGCCTCCAAGGTCTCCTCCACCTTGATCTGCTCCTCCTGGGCATGGCTGGTGTATTAACAAGGCATGGCCAGCGGACATCAAGTAGAAGCTGGTCTGTCAACCACCATAGGCAGATCGACCAAAGACCTGGGAACTCTGGGAGTAGCTGCTGGCTATGTTTCCTACACTAGTGAAACTGAGCCGGGTCTCCTCACCTTCCAAGAGTTTCCTGTAAGCTGCAATGTCAATGTCCAAAGCCACAATGAGGAGGTCCTGGTATTCTTTTAAATATCATGCCATTTCACTCTTTGTAGTTCTCAACTCTTTTTCTAATTTGTTGATTGTGTCTTGCATAGCACTAACACCTGAGTTCTGCTTATCCTCCAGCTCTCCCAGCTGCTTTCCCAGAGCTTAGTTCATGTCCTGGCATGCTTCCAACTCCAGGGTCTTGGCCTTGAACAGGCAGCGGCTTTCAGACATCTCCCCTTGGCTGAGCACACCCTGTAGATGTCCTTGACAGTGCTCTCAGTCAGCATGGTGAAGTGGCTCTTGTACCATTCTTCTGCATTCTGCATTCTGCATTCTGCATGTTCTTGGCAGCCAGCTCTCGTACTGGGCGCAGACATCCTTGTGTTGGCAGAGAGGTTGGACTTGGAGAACACGTCCATCTCCATGGAGATCTGAGTGTACTGGATTTATGCCTGCAGCTCAGTGATCTCCTCTTCATGCACCTTCTTCAGAAAGGGAATTTTGTCCATCAGACTGTCGATGTACTTTTCAAGCTCAGCACCAGTGAGAGCTGCCTCATCTGCACCTTTGCGTGCCTCCATTAGCTAGCCCTCTGCCTCTTCATGGTTCAGCACCTCTTCCTGGTAGCATGCCTGCAGGTTGCTCCCAGTCCCTTCCAAGCCCTGGTGCCTGCTAACTGACCACTACCCTCTCTTACCCAGGGACTGGGCTCGGTGGGAAGGGGCATAGGCATCCCATTTTCATTAAAATTTTCAACCCTGACCTGCTCCACCAGTGTGCACAGGGAGCCCAATGGCATACAGTGATCCCAGAGACCCTGGCCACCCCTGCCTACCCACATCCCCAATAGCGGCCTGGCCCCCATGGGCGGAGACAGGCTGTCACCCCGCCCTCCCCTGACTGTCCTGTTAATGATATGGCCTTGACCCAGTGAGCACTGTCAGGCACAGCCAGCCCACCCTGCTCAACCCTGAAGGCTGGCTGCCTTTATCCTGCAGGCAGAGTCAGGCGCTGCTCGCCAGACCTTTCTGACCCCGATGGCAGCTTGGACCCCATGGGTGGCCTCAGGCACTACCTGCCAGGCCTGCCCTGTCCCCCATGACGGACTGGACCCATGGGAGGTGTCAGGCACTGCCGCCCAGCACTCCTCCACCTACCCTATTACTGATCTTGGCCTTGACCCAGTGGGCAGCATCAGGAGCATCCAGTCTGCCCTGCCCATCCCCAATGGTAGCCTGGACTCCACAGGTGGTTTTAGGAATTGCAGGCCTGCCCAACCACGATGGCGGCCTGGATCCCATCAGGTGCTGCCATCAACCCCTCACCTGCCTGCCCGGTTAATGATCATGACCTTGGCAATGCCCGCCTGGCCTGCCAAGTTCTCCATGGTGGAGCTGCCCACCTGGACTGCCCAGTCCTCCATGGTGAGGCTGCCATCCAGACACCCACCGCCCACAGCGAAGCGCCGCCATGGCTGGGCTTCAGGCAGCCATTTTGGTTGGGTTTTATTTGCTCCTTTTTGGCTTGTGGGCGTGGCTTGATCAGAGCTATGGTCAATTTGCATATTACTCTTTTATTAGATAGGATTCTATTTTATATATGTAGCACCTCTTTTTATTCGTTATCAATTGATGAATACTTAATTGTTCCATATCTTGACTAGCCTATCTAATAAAAGAGCAATATGCAAATTATCCATCACTTGGCTATATCCACAAGCCACACCCACCAGCCAATCAGGAGTGAGTATGCAAATTAACCCAACCAAGATGTCTGCTGCCACTGAGAGCAGGAGGGAGGCTTGGGTTTCCCAGGTGATGGAGGAAGCCACGCTTTCCACACACCATGATGGGCCCAATCCTCCACTCAAGGCTACAAAGATTGAATCATAGAAGATAAATAAATTCCAATAAAATTGGCAATAGCCATTGAGCTGGAGAGAACAGGAAGCTAGGGTTGCCTCCGGTGATGGAGGAGGTGAAGTTTCTGCATCATTGGCCTGTCTTGGCCTCAGCTTAAGGCTACAAAGTTTCAATTATAGAAGATAAATAAATCCCAACAGAAATGGCTGCTGCCACTGAGCGAGCATGAGGCTTGGCTTCACTCCAGGCTACAAAGTTTCAATTGTAGAATATACATAAATTCCAGATACCAGGACCTCCACTTGGGTCACTGTGGGGCATGACCAGCCTGCAAACTACCACAGGCCCCTCACCCAGGTTGCTCCATGCCCCAAGGGAACCCCAACCCTGACCCGGGACACCCTTCAGGGCAAACCAGCTGGCCCTCTTCCATGCACCAGGCCTCTATCCTATCTAATAAAGGAGTAATATGCACATTGACCATCACTCTAGTACACAAAATGGCTTCCCCCAGGTGGTCAAAGATTCTGCCAACATGTGGACACAAGATGGCCACGACAAGATGGCCAGCAGTGGAGGGCAGTTGGAAGCAATCAAGCCTGCAGGGCAGGGCAGTTACTGGTGACCAGGCCTGCAGGGGAGGGCAGTCAGAGGGATACAGGATATGTGGGGCGCAATTGGACATCAATCAAGCTGGCAGAGGAGTGGTTAGTGGGTGATCAGGCTGGCAAGCAGAAGTGGTTAGGGGTAAGCAGAAAGGCAGGTAGGTGAGAGCCTGGGAGCTAACAGTTCTGAATTGTGAGAGGGATGTTTGACTTTCCATTTACGCCTGATCCCACCAGGCAGTCAGACATCCCTTGAGGGTTCCCAGATTGGAGTGGGTGCAGGCTGGGGTGAGTGACACAACCTGTACCCTGTGCATTAATTTTGTGCACCAGGTCTCTAGTTGTAAATAATGCAGCAGTGAACATAAAAGTGCATATGTCTTTAAATTAATGTTTTCATTTTCTTTGGATAAACACTAGAAGTGGAATTCCTGTGTTTTATGTTGGTACTGCAAACTAGTGCAGACACTGTGGACAATAATATGGAGATTTCTAAAAAAAATCTTAATCTCTTTTCTCAGTTGCTACAATATGTAAAAAATAACTGATGTTAGTTCAATTTGAGCCTTTTATGTTGTTCTCATTAACATGTTAGCAAGATGGTGAATAATTAAAGCTAATGCAATATAAATTATACATAAATTAATCAAATGCTAGAATAATCAAACGGTAACTATAATTTATTTTCTTGCTTTAATGTTAAATTTTGAAGAATATTTATTAAATAGAATAGAGTAAAAATGGAATAAAGTCAATATAACTCTTTTTAATCTTATGTTGAGATATTTTATAAGAGACACAATCAAAACATGGGAGCATTGTCATTTTACCATAAGTTTATTGATAGTGTGTGGGAGGGGAGGTCAAATTTTAGTAAACAAACATCTTCTGATTTGTCTGAGTTATATATGGAAATATGTTACATTTGTATATGTCTGTGTTGTGGGAAGGTGCTGAGTTCTTGATTCTGTGAAAAAAAGGAGGTAGACAATGGAAAGAGGGTGAAGAAATAAATCCACCAGTGCATTTTTCCTTGCTTGGTCCTAGGCAATGATAATTATACTCATATGTAAGTTCCATAAGTTCACATTTTTTGCCAATTAATCTTTATTTTTCAGCAGGACTTAAAATCAGAACCAAAATTTATAACTAGATGTATTGCGGAAAAGCATCCCAAATTATAACTACAATGATATTCTGTGGGTCATATGTCCTTTCCTCAGTTCAACATGATTGCAAAAAATATACAATTAAAGGAAGAGTGCTGCCAAGTTTAAAAAATACCAATCCATTAGCTGCTTTTCAATAAGATAGAAAAAAAGGCTTCATTTCTAAACCCCTTAAGGATAAGCAAATTCCTTTTTCAACAGTTATCTATTAATTCAGAGGCTATTTCCAAACCATATGCTTTATATTTGCATAACTTAATTAGACCAAAAACAATTTTTAAAAATGATAGATATTTAGATACTGATAAATTGCTAGGTAGCTATTATACTGTACACATATTACAATGCATGGATACTAGATGCATAAACAATTTAAATAATTTTGATGGAACTTTTTCTATCATTACTACTCTGTCAGCCTATAAAAACAGATGATCAATCCAGCAATAATGTTGTAAAAAAAATCCTCAGTAGCATTATGTGTAAAGTATAATTCCTCACTCCTACAATAAATATCTTGGGTGACACAAAAACTGATTTAAAAAAAATAAGTTATTAGAATAATGTGTTGTTATACATTAACATATTTATCTAGACTAAAATGAAGGGTATATGGAAATCCAAACCAGGGTAGGAATTAATATAAATGCACATGGAATTCTACTTGGAAGAAAATCTAGTTATGAAAACCTAAAATCTGGAAATCTTTTATATTAATAAATAATGGATTTTGAGTGTTTTTGTATAATCATTACATCATAATATGGTACTCAAAAAGTGCTCAGTGCAAACTTCAGATAATTAAGTTTGAATCGGTTCTAGTAAAAAAAACAAAAGCTCAAATATTTAGGACAAAAATTGGCATATATCATTGGTATTTGATTGATAAAACTTCTTTGTTTCAGATGTATTTCACAACATATGTTCATGTAGGTATTTTTCTCCATATGATTTAAGATTAATGAACACCACTGTAATTCACACTTAGGTTTCAAAAAATTTTGAATTATACAGAAAATAATGTTGCCCAAGCAGAGCTTAAGCTGTTTGTTGTTGCATCTAAATTACAGCCAATACTGTCCATTTTCCAGTATGTAGTTATTCATTGTAACCCAAATAATTTGTAGGATCACTCTGGTAGATTGGGTCTTCCTTGTATATAAAAACACTCACTGTTTTCCAAAGATGGTCTCAAACACTAATACATTATCTAAATATTATGATCCATATACTATTTTTTATGGTCGTGGTGAGCCTAAGACTATTGTTTGGTGCATTTACATAAATAATTAGTAGAAATAGTCAAAAAGAACATCTAGCTATTTATTAGAGTGAATTGTAAAGCTTCTTTAATAAGAGAAGAATTCGTATAGCTGTAAAACAAAACAGAATTTATATATTTCTAGACACACCAATTGAAAAACTCTAGAAAAGATAAAATATTTTCTTGAAAATGAAACAACCAATTCAGTAATGCATTCTTTTTTATCTGAATGGTTAATATGCTGCAATGTTTCTACTTTTCGTATTTTGACAACTGATTTTTTATTATGTGATAAATCGGTATTATACTTAATATAAAATTCTCTGACTTTGAAACCCCACAATTTTTTGCAATATATTGCCAAATACATTACAACTGTTTGAAATGTAGCTATCACTAAACTTCATTAGAACCCAAGATGCTTCCTGTGGGCTAGGATTCATTCTGACACTCACATTCTTCTTCTCCACCTGGAGGAATAGAGATTATAGGGTTGAAAATTTTGCCCCATTCGTTACTCCTTGTTCTTCCATTTTTCAGCAGAGTTTATGAATGTCTTGTTATCTGTTTTGCTTCTCGGTTCTTATAGCTGAGAACACAAAAGAATGAAGGGGCACTTTATCCTGAGCAAAAATCACATTTGTGCTGATTATGTAAGAGTGCTCCTGCTGGATCATAGAGGAGAGGAGCTGTGCTGCTGAGGAGGTGCTTCTCCTGCTGTTGATACCACTAAAGTGGAGACTTCTGGTGACAATATGAAGCACTTTTTAAAAAAATGTAATAGGTTCTAATAAAGTAATTTCCCTTCTTACTACTTGTGTTATTCAGACCATTGCTAAATTAGATGGCCGGTTCTGAAACATAAGAACTAGCAGATGTTTACCAGTTTGTGAATTACTATTTTCAAGTAATACACTTATATTTTAAGTGGTGACTTCTGCAGGTATTGTGCTTTAGGTAGAATGAGTAGTCCTCTTGGGAGCAGGATAAATTTGATTGCAGGTCAGCAGGGTCACATACATTCTGGTGGGGATTGGCTCTATCTTATCACATCATGTAAGACACCAGCCACTCTGACTGATGGAAGTGATGCTGAAGAAGAAAAGTCAATTACATTTTCAAGAATTCATTATAATTTTAGCTTTCTTCATTTTTAGAGCTTGTCTGTTTTAATATTTAATGTCTACAGTTCCCATCTTCCACAAATAAGGAATATTCCTTTAGTCATTGCTTTGCAGTGAGTTACAACGTAGATACTGTCTAATAATAAAACTGCAAATCTGTAGCTTAAATGTCACCTGCCCCTGCCTCTTCATCATGGAGAAAGGAAAAATTTAATAATGTGCCACCCACTGTACAATGTATAGAAAATCATTAATTTGGAATCAAGTTTGCATAATTGATATCAGTTGGTGGCTGCTCACTGTTCCCATTAGTGGGGCTAAAGGTATATGACAAGTTATTTGTTGTTGCATCTTAAATATGGGCAATACTGTCCATTTCCCAGTGTCTAGTTATTCATTGCAACTTAAGTAATTTTTAAAATCACCCTGGTAGATTGAGTCTTTCTTGTATATGAAAACAATCATATGGAAGTGATTAAGTTATGTTTTTTTAATTCCTTTTTATGATACTTGAGACATAGAAATAGGTTTTCTATATTTAAAAAAGCCCCAAACAGCAATATATATCACTTATTAATGAGAATTGATGTTTCCTTCAGAAAAATATATTTGAGGTAATCATTGAAATTGCTATGATTAATAGTTTGTTAATGTTCCATTGATGTTACATAGATATAATATTTTAAAATATATTTTTATTTTACCTGAATTTAGGCCTTCATAAATCAAAAATGAAACTATAACTTCTATAGAACTGCAGTTTAATAATGAGCATTTCATATGGGCTTTGGGGGGAAAAGGTTGTTGAACAGGAATGTGTAAAAGATTTACAAGGAGTATTGACTGATGCTCCTGGCTGAAGGTGAGGAACATAAACTTTTGTGGCTCTAATTCCAACATTTCTGTAATTTTCTCTGGCAGTGCGCAACAACCAGTTTTGAAGCTTAATTATATTAACAAGGCACAATGTAATCAAGAGTTAATTGTAATTATAAATAAAATGGTGGGTTCAGCTCTAATTGAGTCACTTTCCTGCTGGAATACCTGATTTGCTCTCCATTATTTGCTGACTAAAATCTTAAGCCCTGAGTTTTGTACTCAGTACATTTGCCCCCACCCCTATTCTCTTCTACATACACATTTTTCTTCATCTCGTTCCACTTTAAACAATTACTATTTGCCATTTGGCTTGCCACTCTCTTAATTGATTGGAGCTACTAATCGCTCCATGAAGAAGCCCCTTTTCTTTCTAGTCTTGATGTTTTTACTTTTATTTGCAAAAGACATATTGGAGCAAGGACTATCATAAAAAATATCTACAAAGAATGCTTAAAACGTAACAATAAGAAAACAATCCCATTAAAAAATGTTCCAAAGACCTTAACAAGAACCTCACTAAAAAAAGATGTGCAGATGGCAAATTGGCCTATGAAAATTGTTATCAGGGAATGAAAATGCAAACAACAATGAGAGTCCACTATAGTCTTGTTAGAATTGTCAAAATCTGCAACATCAACACCAGCAAATGCTGGTGAGAGATGGAGCAGTAGGGACTCTTATTCATTGCTGATGGCAATGCAAAGTGGTACAGCCACATTAGAAGACAGTTTGTTGATTTCTTACCATACTAAATATATTCTTAGTCTGTGACTCATGATATTGGCCCAAAGGAGTTAAAAACTCATGTCTGCACAAAAACCTATGCAGATGTTAATACAGCTCTCTATTAATAATTTCCAAAACTTGATGTACTTCATTATGTGAATGAGTATGTAAACAGTGGTAACTCCAGCCAATGGAATATCAGCAGTAATAAATAAATGAGCTGGCAAGCCATGATAAGATACGGAGACACTTTTACTTACTGTCAAGTAAAAGAATCCAATCTATAAAATCTCATATTGCATGATTCCAACTATATGACATATGGAAAAGGTGAAACTGAGGATATAATAAAGATTAGTGGTTTTCAAAGGTTGAGGAGGTAGGAAAAGGATGAATAGGCAAAAAAAAAAAAAGAGAAATTTAAGGCAAGGACAATGGTATATGAAACTATGATTAAGGATATATATTATAATGCATTTGTCTAAATCCATAGAATGTACCACATAAATAGTGAGTCATAATGTAAATTATGGACTTTGGGGAAGTGATGTGTCAATATAGGTTCATCAGTTGTAACAAATGTACTACTCTGGTGTAGGATATTGATAATGGAGGAGGCTTTGCATGTTTGGGAGCAGTGGGTATATGGGAAATCTCTGTATGTTGCCCTCAATTTTGAGTGAAGCTCTAAAAAAATAGTCTTAATTTAGAAAATGAAAAAAAATGGGCAAATGATCTGAACAGACATGTTTCAAGTTCCCTTTTACAGTTCTAAATGCTGTCATCTCCAGGAGTCAATCTTAGGGACTTTTCCCTTCTCCTGCCTTTGGGAAATTTTTAACTTCTTGGAGATTCTCAGCTACATGAAAAGCAATATAATCTCTATGATGATAAATTTTACTATCTACAGTTTCTGGATTATATATACAGGGATGAGTAAACATAGATTTGCTCTGTCATTGTGACTTTTTTCAGTTAATAAAGCTATTGTGATAATCATAATTTGCAGGTCTTTTTTTTTCCATAGGAACAACTTTAAGCCTACCTTTGCCCATCCTTCTATATATGTATCCTATTGTGAGGTGAAATTTTCGCTTGAATATTCACAGGGGACATCAATTTGAGAATCTCAAATACTCCTCCCTTTTCCCCAAACTGCTTTTACTTTAGTTTTCCCTGTTTTAGTAAATGCCACTACCATTCAACTAGTATCCCAAATCAGAATGTTGGGTAATCTATCTGAACTGCTTTTCCGCCCCCAGTCAGGATCCAGTTATCCTATATGCAGTTCAATGCTCCACCCTGTCATTTCCCCCCTAAATATTGCTAGACTCCATGTTCCTTTCTCCCAGTTTTTAAAACGACCATGCTGGTACCATTCTGAAATATTAAAATGTGCCCCTTATCTCTCAGCTGTAACCTGCAGACACATGTCTATCCCCTGTAAGGAAAATGAAATAAAATATGACTTTATCACTTCTTGGCTTTCAAGGGTTTCATTCATGCTGCTCTTATAAGTAGGACAGTTACACTTCCTGGGACTGGCTTGCAGTGTCTGTTGTAATCTGCCCATCGCTTTAGTTTCCCTATTTCCACGGTTCCTCTTTTTCTGTACTCTAGCCAATTAAATCACTTTTAGATTTTTGAGCTGCTCTGCTTCCTTTTGTCACTGGCCTTTACCCATACTATGTTTACTCTGCTCCTCAGAGTCGTCTGCCTGCTCTTTTGTATATTCCTTAGGGGTTTCCTGAGTCCAAACTCATGTTTTTATATTCAGAGCCGAGAACAAAATTTGGAACATAGTAGAATATATTTCATCTTCAGTTCTCAATTAATATCTGTTGTTTGCTTATCTTGCCTTAAAATGTCATTCCAGGTACTTATTAGACTTTTCTTTACATTTCTAATTGTATTTGCGTATTTTAAAATCAAGTACAAAAAAATGTGGAATTCTCTTCCTGCAGTCTTGTTTGTTTAACCTTCGTGATTTATCCTCCAAGTATGTTTAAGGACTTAATATTATATAAATGCTATTATTACTATAACTGCTAATGGTAATAGCAACAGTAATAATAACACTAATTATATCAACCAGTATTCATTGGGCAATTATGTGCATGAGATGAGTTTTTGTGGTAGAACCGTATTGAGCATTCTTTAGTGGATATTGTAAAAATGTATAATTAGCATGATGAAGGAAAAACGTTAGACAGCCTTTAGAGAGATACATTTGGTTATAGAAGTGTCAAGTTGGACTTTAATATTCTTTCTATTTAAAAAAATTATATACTAATAATCAATTCATTTAGTATTTATGCAATTAAAAGAAAAGACAAAAACATAACCAAACTGGACAGCTGATGATTTGAATACCATATTCTTAGTTTTAGGTAAATGGAAAATAAGAAGCATCTTGGAAATAATAAAAACTTGCCATTATTATTAAGTTAGAGCAATATTTTCCCAGAACTATGCTGCATATATTATAATAATTATTTTATTTAAATTGTATTCTATGAGATGAGTAATGCCATTGTTGAATTGTATTTAAGTTTAGGTAATTTTTAAATAAATAAATCAGTAGTTTTATCCAGATCTTTTTTGTTGTCATCAACTAACCATGTAACTATTAAGCCCAAGAGATACAGGGAAATTTACCCAGAACTGAATAGAAAAGAAAGAAAACCCATCCATTAGAAAGCCAAGGGCAGACCAGGCCATCTGTTAATGGATGAAGTGACACTGTTACAACCTGGTGTGCTAGCACTGGACACTGCAACTTCACACTCAGAAGCAGTGAAAGGATAACTTAGGCTTAGAACAAAATGAGTTAGAATGCACAAATGGAATAATGAAATAAATTTACATTAAAAAGAAGTGATTTAAACTTGAAAGAAGTCAGGTCAATTCTCTCAAGTAGACCCTTTGATGTGGCTGCCCACTCAGCCCCCTGTTATTACTAATTGATGTGCAAATTAAGTAAACATATAACAAGGTAGCCTATTATTCTACCTCAGCTCATTATTCTATATTTATTGGTATTGATCACCTTGTTTGCTTTCTGACAATCAAATATATTGATTCACATTATAAATAGGAAAATAATTATCTTCAAGGTCTTTGTTAAAATATCTAGCTAAATTTTTCAATAACAATTATGTTCTTTGATAATCTCTTTTTTTATATGTTCACATCAACATTTTCTATAATAATTTTAAGCCTATATAATAACAGTATTCCTTGCCCAGTTCAACATAACTATTTTTTAGGATCTAGAATTTGCATGTGAGGTATTAGTGTTAAGTTGTAATTGCTGTACTTACTTTTATTAACTGAGATAGGTTGAAATTCAGAATTAATCTGCATAAGTTACGAGTGGCACAAATTTTAAAAGGTGCCAATTTGCTGAAGTAAAACGTTATAATTCAAAATGAACTGTTTAATTAGTGAATTGTTATTCTGTGTTATACATAGCTTCACTTGTTGATTTGGCTAATGCATTTCAAGTAAAATGAATTAAAGATAATAATTTTTGGGACCATTTTGTCTTCCTGAAAAGTTGCTGCCTATGTGAATTTTGTGATTTAAAAAAAGTAAAGCCCAAACAAGTGGTCCTGTTTTCTTGTTTGATACAGACCCTGCTATTTAAAATATTTATTTAAATAAAACTCTAGGGACCCAAAGCAACTGCCAAAGGATGACCTAAACCATTCAAAGTAAACATTACTAAATTCTAATGTATTTATTCTTATAAAAAAACATCCAAGTGACATGATTATTTTTATTCAACATTTCTTCAGAGGATTCACTGCAGACAGTATAGTAGGTGGGACTTATACTGTCACCCTGATGGAGCAACTTTAGCATAATACAGAAATTTAATCTTGAAGTTCTTCTATTACAGTATTTCTAAAAGTCAGTTTGAAATATTAAGCCGTATGTAGGCATTTATAATTATTATACATATGCCCTCAATTTATAAAATTACATTCAATTTATACCAGATAATTTAAATGATAATTTTATTTTTTCTATAGTTGAAGTTAAAAACTATTTTAATTTTATTAAATATATTTTATTGATTTTTTTACAGAGAGGAAGGGAGAGGGACAGAAAGTCAGAAACATCGATGAGAGAGAAACATCAATCAGCTGCCTCCTGCACGCCCCCTACTGGGAATTTGCCCGCAACCAAGACCGGAATCGAACCTGGGACCTTTCAGTCTGCAGGCCGACACTCTATCCACTGAGCCAAACCAGTTTTGGCAAAAACTATTTTAATTTTAAAATTGTTATTTTTTTTCTTTCCTGTAATTTTCACTAGTATATCTTATCTAATAAAAGAGCAATATGCAAATTGACCATCACTCCAACACACAAGATGGCTGCCTCCATGTAGTCAAAGATGGCCGCCCCTATGTGAACACAAGATGGCTACCAAGAAATGCATGGCAAGGGAGGGCAGTTAGGGGTGACCAGGCTAGCAGGAGAGGGCAGTTAGGTGTTGATAAGGCTGGCAGGAAAGTGGTTAGGGTGTGATCAGGCTGGCAGGAAGAAGCAACTAGGGGGTGGTCAGGCAGGCAGGAGGTGAGCGGTTGGGAACCAGCAGTGCTGGATTGTGAGAGGGCAGTCAGACATCTCTCCAGGGGTCCCAGATTGCATAGTGTGAAGGCTGGGCTGAGGAATACACACACACACACACACACACACACACACACACACACAAGCACAATTTTCATGCACTGGACCTTTAGTTACAGAAATAACATTAAATAGTTTATGTTATCAAGTTATTCTGATTTGGTTTATTTCTCTTATTCTATTTAATATGGTTATTTCTTCAGAATCTGTGTTTTTGTTTTGAAAATCAAAAAAAAAGCTACTGTTTATTACACATACTTATTTCTTTATAAGGGTATGAAACAACAGACATGACATAGCTATAACATGATGTAGACATAAAGCTTTCTCTCACTTTGTGCTTTTAAAATTTTATATCTCATAATGACTAATAGTAATTGGGCACCATTAGTAGGGCATAATGGACTATTCTGATTGGTCAGGGGACTGTTCTGATACATATCTATAGATAATACACTTTACTGCTCTTTATATATTTTTAATGTCAGTTTCTTAAATAATGTATAATGAATAGATCCGTAAGGGTGTTTTTACTATTTAATAATAAAGGTAAGTCACAATAGCCATTCTGTTTCCAGTTTGCATTTATTGAATGCTGGTTCAAACCAGAAATTGTGCTAAATGTTTTTTTGTTCATTAATTGTTTAAATCTTTATTGTTGGTACATGCTGCTATAATTAACCCTTTTGTGGAAAGCAGAAACATCAGAAATTAAATTTTATAGATTGTTCTTGATTCATGGAAAATTATTGACCTATTTAATGGTGATTGATATCATTCATTGAAGTCAATCCTATATTATGATTCTGTTCTAAACTCCAAAATAGTTACTTTTTTCCTACATGAACATGTTTAAGAAGCAAAAAATAGCTATTATTTTGTAAGCTAGGAAAAGGAAGAAGTTACTAAACCAGAAATAGTTGCAGTTCTGTTACCTACTTGTCTTTGCTTTGTATAAGTCTATATTTTAAAATAATTTTTGTTTTGTTCCTCATGCTGGCAGTTATAGAAAATTTAATTAAATTAAACATATATATTGCTTTGGGACTTCTAATACAGTACTCCATGAATATGGTGATGGCATAATCTTGATAGTAATTTCAGAAATAATCATTGTGTGATTTAAAAACTGGATTTATTTTTATATTGATTAGAATGGCCAGCCTAAGTATTGCTAAAAACCATAGTATATATGTGGTTTGACACTATCTCAGTGTCAGTCATTAACAGGGCACTACTTTGTTGATTTTCTGGGTTGGTTTTGTTTTTCTGGTATCTATTTTCTGTATGAGAATTATTATAGATGTTGTTAGTAAGCAGAATAAAATGTCATAAATATTTAACAGTGAAAGCATGTATTAATAAAAATTAATAACCAGTAGTGATAAAATCTGAATTTTAAATCCTTATTTCATGGAAAAAATATAATGTAAAAGTAGTTAGTAACATGATTTTTAATCATGTTCATCTCATGATTAGAAATATATGACTGTGTGTATGTATTTATGTTATATATATGATAGATATATTAGTTATAGAGATAGATAGGTAGATAGACAACTGGCTTTTTCTTCATATTCAAAATAGAGAATTATAGTGATACTAGAGGCCCTGTGCACGAAATTTGTACATGGGAAAGCAGGGGCGGGGGGGTGTCCATAAGTGCATCCTTCACCCTCTCCAATCTGGGACCCCTCAAGGGATGTCTGACTGTCTGTTTAGGCCCACACCTGGCAGGATTGGGCCTAAATGGGTAGTCGGACATCCTTCTCACAAACTAGGACTGCTAGCTCCAAACTGCTTGCCTGCCTGCCTCCCTGATAGCCCCTAAATGCTTCTGCCTGTCAGTCTGATAACCCCCTAACCACTACCCTGCCAGCCTAATTGATGTCTAACTGTTCCACTATCAACCTTTTTGCCCCCACCTACCCACCTCTGCTGGCCTGATCATCCCTAACTGCCCTCCTCTGCAGGCTTGATCATCCACAACTGTCCTCCCTTGCTGGCCATCTTGTGGTGGTCATCTTGTGTCCACATGGGGGCAGGATCTTTGACCACATGGGGCAGCCCTCTTGTGTGTTGGAATGATGGTCAATCTGCATATTACTCTTTTATTAGATAGGATAGAGGCTTGGTGCATGGGTGGGGACTGGCTAGTTTGCCTTGGTTCAGGGCGGGGGTTCCCTTAGGGTGTGGGGCAGCATGGATGAGAGGCCTATAGTGGATTTCAGGCTGGCCATGCCTCCCAGCAACCCAAGCAGAGGCCCTGGAATCTGGGATTAATTTATGTTCTAATTGAAACTTTGTAGCCTGGAGCAGAGCCAAGTCTTCTGCTGGCTCCAAGGAGATAGCCATTTCTGTTTGAAATTTTGTAGCCTAGAGTGGAGGCCTAGGCTAGGGCTTTAGAAGTTTGGCTTTCTCCATCGCCCCAGCAACCTGAGCCTCTTCTCTCTCCAGCTCTGTGGCTGCCGCTATTTCTGTTGAGCTTATGTATCTTCTATAATTGAAACTTTGTATCATTGAGTGGAGGCCTAGGTCAGCAACAGCAGGTAGAAAGCTTGTCTTCCTCTGTTGCCGGGGAAACCCAAGCCTCCCTCCTGTTCTCAGTGGTGGCAGCCATATTGGTTGAGGTTTATTTGTATAACTTGCTCCTGATTGGCTGGTGGGCGTGGCTATGGGTACGGCTTGATTAAAGGTATGGTCAATTTGCATATTACTCTTTTATTAGTTAGGATAATTCTATATAATAAAGAGAAACATGCAAATGTGATCATACCTTCGCTACACTACCAGCCAATCAGGAGTGAGGGGCGTGGCAGTGCCATGCTGGCATGGTGCAGCCACGCCCCCCGCTGGCCTCCAGTCCCACGTGCCATGCCTCCCGTCCTGGCTCGCAGGGACGGGAGGCCCGCCGGGAGCTGGGTGCAAAATAAGGAACACTTCACAAATTTGTGTGTCATCCTTGCTCAGGGGCTATGCTAATCTTCTCTGTGTCATTCCAATTTTAGTATATGTACTGTCAATGCGGGCATGAGCATGTTACAAGCTCTGCCCCCACGGTATTTAAGGGCCAGCAAGATCCCTCCTTTTCAGTTACAGTGGCTGAGTCGCATGCTTTTGCAGTGACCTCAGGACAGTTAGGGGAATTTGATGCTACAGTATCCCCTCAGGAGGCTCACATGTTGGTTGCCCTGATAGGCTGCGACTGAGCTGTGGGGTTTACCTGTCCCATGGGATGTGCAAATGAGCGCTCGGGCACCTTGGGTAATGAGCGGGAAGTGGGGCTGTGAGTCATCAGGCCCAGGCACTGGGTCTGCAGAGCAGACAGGCAGTGGCAAACACAGACCATGCCTCTACGCATGGTGCTTTCAAGGGCCTAGCTAGTGGGAGAGTCTTGGTCCTTGAGGTGTCTGTGGTGTGGGGAAGTCTGGGCCAGGGGGATGGAGGGGCGGGCCCATTTGCGGAGGAGTGAGGCTGTGGCAACCCCATTGTCGGGGACACAGAGTGCAGAGCAGCCCCTGAGCTCCTGGGCACTGGGCCATGCTCTCTGGGGCCAGATCCCAGCCACCAGGCCCCTGTCAGGTAGAGCTGTGGGAAATGGCAGTTCTATTCCTGGCACAGCCTCTTTCCGGGAACTGGGATAGCCAGGCCGGGTGCTGGAGGGGGGGGTCTCAGTGTGCCCCAGAGCCACTCTGAGCCTGCGTCTGGCTGTCCAGGTGGCCGAGAGGCCCAGCCTATGGCCGCTCCGGCCAGCTCCCCGCTGGCTGCATTATGGGCACAGGGGGCCCTGGACCTCATCTCACTGCCCCAACATCGCCCCCTCCTCCCTGGGCCAGGCCGATATAGAGGGCACCACAGCCAGGTGGGCCCTGCAGCCAGGTGCCAGGCTCTCCGCCTCAGAGACAGCGGCTTCCTGGGTCTCCCTCACCTCCTAGGACCAGAGGGGCCACCAGGTGTAACAAGGTTGAGTCCGAGGACAGTGTTGTCCCAAACTGTCTGCTCTTCTCCAGTGAAATGACAGGTAGGCCCTGTAGGCTGCTGAGTGGGGTGATGGGAGTGTCTGCTGCGCAGGGGGAAGGGGCCCGGCTTCCACACCAGGCCTTGCCTGGAGCCTTGCTTAGCTACAGGCTGGATGGTACTGCTGCCCCTCAGGCCATGCCCTTCTCAGCAGCCCCAGCCAGCAGCTCAGTTAGTTGAGCATCATCCCTGGCAAGATGGGCCAGACATGCCCTGGACTCTCCCGAGGCCCCTCCCTGGCTGGCCAACCTCCCACGTTCTTCCCTGGGGTCCTTTTGCCTGATGTACACCCCCCGCCCAGTACGAATTTCGTGTACCGGGCCTCTAGTTTTTTTATTAAATGTATTGGGGTGACACTGGTTAGAGGATCATATAGGTTTCAAGTGTACATTGTCTATGATAACATGATCTGTATATTTCAATGCACTGGATGTCTACCACCTAAAGTCAAATTATCTTTTGTCACCAAGTATTTGGCTCCCTTTACTCCCTACAACCCAACTAACCCCTTCCTCTGGTAGGCACCATTCTGTTGTCTGTGTCTCTGAGTTTCAGTTTTATATTCCACATATAAGTGAAATATAATGGTTCTTAGCTTTTTCTGATTGATATATTTCACTTAGCATACTATTCTCAAGATCTATCCATATTGTCACAATTGGCAGTATTCATGTCATCTTTTCTTATGGCTGAATAGTATTCCACTGTATATATGTTGCACATCCTCTTTATCGAATCCTCTATTGCACTTTCAATGTCTCCATGCCTTGACCACTGTGAATAGTGGAGCAATGAACATAGAGGTAGCTTTATCATTGCAAATAAATGTTTTTGAGTTTCTAGGGTAGATACCCAGGACTGGAATTTCTGGGTCATGGAGTAACTTATTCATACTTTTTTCAGTAGCCTCCATTCTATTTCCATATTAGCTGTACCATTCTACCTTCATGATGACCTAAATCAGGAGGACGACTGTGAATGAAATCCAAACTCTTGATAGCCATGGCATTTTAGATCTGACTGCCTGTTTTTTAGAGAAAGGTTTCTAGTTTGGCTAAATTGAAGTAAAATGAGGCTTAAGGGAGTCACTGCTTATGAGTTCTCCTAAATATTGTAATGTGCATCTGGCATGTTTGGAAACTTTTCAGAATTTTTCCCCTATAAGTGCTATTAGTTAGTGAAGTGAAAATCTTTCCAACTTGATCTTCTTGGTGATTTATTTACCCCCAAGAAACATGGTTGATGAGGCTGTATGTGGCAAAGTCTGTATTCCACTTTTTAAAAAGACAGAGAATTTAAATGGTTGGGATATATAACTCTTTCTGAGTATTTAAATCCCCTGCTTCTGTGTAGGAAGACTAATAAAAGACATGTAGAAATTGAGTGAATTAGGCCCAACAGTGCTCTGTTGATCTGTCATGCATAATAATACAATATCATTTATCTTGGCTGTCCCTTATAACAGAAGCAATATATTTAAGGGACTCCTGGGTATATAGAAAGAAATGAGATTTATGTTTTTATGCCTTTAAAAATACTCTCAATTAAAAGCCAATTTGAAAAAAAACAAAGCTTAAGTTTACCTTTACAGGTGAATATTATCAACTGTTCCTGAAAAACTCTAAAAATAATACATATTTTTGTTGTTTTAAATATATTATTGAGGTAAAACCTTTTCTGAGTGTTACAGCCACAAATTAAAAATATAAAACACTATTTGTTAAGAATATATTTTGAGCAAAGCCATTTCCAAGTGTGCCTTTTAGGAAATAGAGAGATAATCCTGATATATTTATGACCACATGGACCCTGAGAAATATTCCTAGAAGAAGGACTCCTGGTGGTTAACTGAGCTCAAATTTAACAGCAGAGTCTAGCAGCCATTTCTAAACAGATGCCCCTCTTGAAAACTGCATTTCAGTGTGAAACCTATATTGAATCACCTGCCTATACTGTGTTCCTGACATCAGAGCCAGCTCTTAAAAAGGGTTACTGGAATTATAATTTAAACAATAAGACTGATCCTTTCTCCATCCAAAGCTGTACAGCTATGTCACCATCAGCATCTTCACCAACCAATCAAAGCAGCTCCATATGAGCACATGTGGCATGCAATATTTTTATGCAAAAAGAAGAAAGAGGATCACAAATACCAGTTTGTAGGAAACATCACCTTGAGAACATTAGCACATTATTAAGAATCCTAGTTGAGACCACATGCCTGGATGAAAAACATTATCACCCAGCAGTTCAACAGCCTTGAGGGTGCAGTGAAACCCAGCTGAGGTGAAAGTAAACTCAATGGCAGAAGTTTTGTACAAACAAGTCACTAGATAGCTGATCAGACTTGAACACAAATACATACACGATAACTCTGATCCTTCCCCAAAGTATTCAGGCTGGAAAGTATCCTATATAATAAAAGAGAAACATGCAAATTTGACCGTACCTTTGCTCCTGGTTGGCTATGCTACCAGCCAATCAGGAGTGGAGGCGGGGCCAAGTGGTGTGAGCGCTGGCCCCGGGGGTGGAGATGAAACGGCAGTGGTGGTGAGCACCCAGCCCCCGGGCGCTGTGAGGGGAAGCGGTGGTAGCAGGGAGTGCCAGGCCTCCAGGTGCTGTGAGCAGAAGTGGCTTTAGGCCTTTGGCAGGCTGGGGGTGAGCCATCAGTTGGGCATCCCCTGAGGGCTCCCAGTAATGTGAGAGGGGGCAGGTTGGGTTGAGGGACCACCCACCCCCAGTGCATTAATTTCATGCACCGGACCCCTAGTCAATAAGATATGAAGAGCCAGAAACTGTGGCCTCTTTTGAAACTCCTGACTAATTAGCCATGGGCAAATTAAAAAACTAGAGTAAATAATAAAAGAGAAAATAATACATTTCACAAGTTTAGTCCTATCCCTGGGAAGAGATGATTTCCTAATCTGTGTATCTGACAATGCAGACATTTTAAACTCAATTTGGGGAAAATGTCCAAAAAATTTCACACCCAGCATCTCTGGTTATATTGTGTGTCCAGGACAGCCTAACCTTTCCCTCATCTTGGGGAAACTTTAGACAGGCCTCTCCCTAACTCTAGACCCCTGACCATCTTTTTCTTCGACCCTTTACTTTGGAAAACATTTCATTACAAATCTTTCACTGTTCCTTTAGATACAATCCTTTCTAAAGGCCCCTTGCAAGTTTTAAAACTGGCATGTCTTTCTCAAAGACCTGGGAGATATTCCTTTGAAATGTAATCATCATCAAGGAAGACAGAACCCCCATCTCTCAGCCTCTGTGGGAGGACAGGAGCCTAACTTTGGCAGAATGAATTGCTCCAAGTTGTAAAAGTACCTCCTGTTATAAAAATAAGATAAAGTTTAATTTTCCTCTGAGTAAAGGCCGTTATCAAAAAGAGATGTCTTATATGTTTCCTCCACCTATCTTTTCAAAGCTCTCTGGCATTATGTTTCTTTCTTTCTTTCTTTTTTAACATATTTTATTTATTTATTTACAGAGAGGAATGGAGAGGGATAGAAAGTCAAAAACATCGATGAGAGAGAAACAATGATCAGCTGCCTCTTGCACACACCCCACTGGGGATGTGCCTGCACTCGAGGAAAATGCCGTTGACTGGAATTGAACCTGGGACCTTTCAGTCCACAGGCCTATGCTCTGTCCCCTGAGCCAAACCAGTTTAGGCAGGCCTTATGTTTCAAGGAGAGTTGAGTTCAGATGAAATTCCGGCCTCTTCACTTTACTGCAATAACCTTGAAAAAAAATATTTCTTACTTGTTTCTTTTAGGAATTCATAGTTAACAGTTTTTGTTTTCACATCTGCTACAATATCAACTCTGTCTTATTGATATATTTAAATTAGCATTCTTAATCATTTGAAATATTAAGATCAAATTCCACCCCTGGGTTTTTAAACTTTTCTATCATTTGTCCAATTTCCTAGCTTTCCACCATGTAAAGCACTTAAAAAATCCTAGCAGAGTAGATACTGCAAATTTTACAAGTTTTTCCATGTTTTAGAAAAAGATGTTTGCTTTGTGGGAAGGACTGTTATGCAGGACTGTTGGAGCTTTCCCATTAGGCAGATTCCTCTTCTTGTTGCCAATTAAGAACTGCCTAGTTTTGTAAATGCTCAAGAGAAGCACATTAAAAATGAATACAAATATCAAAGATAAATTAAATGACTTACCCCCGAATTTTAAAACGTACTGCTTCCCAATGTGTCTGGAAATAATTGAGAAATTCAGTATATCCTAAATCTGTTCTGTGAAACTCTAGTCCTCAGAAATGCTTCAGGAAAATATACTGTCAAGAAGCTATGAAAAACAATGCATAATATATTGTGCATATAACATTGACATGAAGATTGTACATCATTTTATAAAATATGAACACTTTGCAATAAACCATGAAAATGTGTTAAACCCAATAATTCTATTTTTCTAAGGAATATTTTTAACTAGTTTCTAATTCTCTTCCTAACATCATTCAATATAGAGCTAAGTATATATAATATACATATAATATATATAATATATTATATATATATATATATATATATATATATATATATATATATGTCCAACTAGTGTGGCTCAGTGGTTGAGCATCAATCTATGAACTAGGAAGTCATGGTTCGATTTCTGGTCAGGGCACAGGCCCTAGTTGCAGGCTGGATCCCCAGCATGGGGCATGCAGGAGGCAGAAGATCAATGATTCTCTCTTATCATTGATGTTTCTATCACTCTCTCCATTCCTCTCTGAAATCATTAAGAATATACATTTTAAAATATATAAGCATAAAATTGGGTAAGCTTACATTCAGTTTTTAAGATTTTATTCTTGTTTTTAAAACTATATCTTGGTCATTATGACATTTAGGACAGGCATGAACATGCTTTACATTCTTTCTACACTGAAGACTGGATTTCATGCTAGGGAATTAAAATATGTATGAGTACATAAAGATTCCTTTAGGAAGAACAATAAAAGTTACTAAAATTCCTTTGACCTTTACTATAATCCTAATTGAGGTTTGTGTGTGTGTGTGTGTGTGTGTGTGTGTGTGTGTGTGTGTGTTTTAAAGTAGAATTCAGTAATCTTAATTTTATAGACATTTGTTAGCTCCCCATTTCTCCCAAAGTAAAATCCAATTACTACAAAATGGTACTCAATTTTTTCCATTCCCCCACCAACCATCCACCTGAACATTTTTCTATTCCTGCTTCTCAAAAATAAATTCCAATTTGTTTTTATATGTTTTCCTTCTTTGCTGTTGCAAACATTGCTCCCTATGCCTAATTTCCCTTTCCAGTTTCCCCTCCTGGAACATTCCTATTAAGGCCCAGTGCAAGCATAATGAGAGTGTTTATAATGAAATGGTGTTAGTCATCCAGCCCCAACTCCTTCTCATGGAAAAGCCTCTTCCACAGAAACTGGGAGGCTCAAAACTACCTTTGTTATTCTCTTCTGCAGAGCGGGTTGTGACTAGAAGGAATCTGCTAACTATCCCTCAGATGTATTCCAAATTGGAACATCAGCAAGAAGGCACAGGTCTTCTTTCCTTTTCCTGTTTTCACTGGCAAACAAGATCTGGGTAGAAGTCTTTCTTCTCAGATAATATTAGCAGCCGTTGCAATGTACAGTTACTGGTATCCTGGCTGTCAAAGGTATGGAATATCTGCTCTGCTGGCATGGGTGGTGCCAGGCATGCACTTATTCTAATGCTGGCTGCTATCATAGTTAATGCCCGTCTGCTTCTTGGCTGCAAAATGGGGGCTGTGTATAGGTCTAGCAACCACTGTTGAAGCTTTCCCATTAGGAGATTCCTGATCATAAATCCAATTCTTCAGTCAGTGGCTCAGGTCTGCAGTGTGGCCTGAGGGGCCATTGGCTTGTTTCTTCTGCTCTCCTGCAGATACCGCATGTGACTTAAGTATTCGTTATCAAGGCTCTTTCTGTTTAAACTGGCTGCACTGAATTTTGTTCTCTGCAACCAAAACCTGACCTTTAAAAATATCATATCCTCTGTGAATTCTCTCCAATTTCCTGGCCTTTTTACTGTTTTCTTACAGAAACTTGTATACTTGAATCGCACTTAAATTCTATTTTTAGGCCCATTCCCTGCGGTGATATCATACTGTCTTTTATGAGTGCCACCTCTTTCTTCTCTTCTCTCTAAAAAAAGGCAAAAATGTATATTGTGTCCTGTCTATTCTCCCAGAAGCCTGTCATCTTTTCAAATTCAATTGGTTGTCTTGTAACTCAGTTGCTTAATGGGCTTCATGAAATTATGCATTTAATGATCTGTCTTTGTCTGGTTAAGTTGAGAGCGACCTTCTCTTTTCAGTTTCTACTCTCTACATTCTGAGTAGAATCATAAACTACTCTTGCTTTTGTGATTAGAAAGTTAACTTTCCAACAATGGGCAGATAAATATTTCTAATATGTTATTTATATTCATTTTGTAAATTTTTATAATGACATGTAAACTTTTTTGCCCTTTTTAGAAGTGAAATGCATATTTTTTTATTTTCCATTTTAGAACAAGTAAATGTGATTAATTTATATTATAATACATCTTTATCACTATACTAGAGGCCCAGTGCATGAAATTCGTGCATGGGGTAGGGTCCCTCAGGCAAAGGGACCCCATTAGGGCACAATAAGGGCTAGGAGGGACGTGGGAGGTTGGCCAGTCGGGGAGGGGCCTCAGGAGAGTCCAGGGCATGTCTGGCCATCTCGCCAGGGATGATGTTCAACCAACTGAGCTGCTGGCTGGGGCTGCCGAGAAGGGTAGGGCCTGAGGGTCAGCAGCACCATCTGGCCTATAGTCAAGCAGGGCTCTGGACAAGGCCTGGTGTGGAAGCCGGGACCCACCCACCTGCGCAGGAGGCATGCCCTTCACCCTACTTGGCAGTCTACAGGGCCCACCTGTCATTTCATTGGAGAAGAGCAGACAGTTTGGGACAACACTGGTCCCGGACTCAAACTTGTTATACCTGGTGACCCCTTGGGTCCTAGTAAGTGAGGGCGACCCAGGAAGCTGGTGTCGGGACATGTGCTGCTGTCTCTGAGGGGGCGAGCCTGGCGCCTGGCTGCTGTGTCCACCTGGCTGCGGTGCCCTCTATGCCGACCCAGCCCGAGGAGGAGGGGTTGATGCTGGGACAGCGAGATGAGGTCAAGTGGCCCCTGTGCCCATATTGCAGCCAGCGGGGAGTTGAGGGGCCCATGGTGCAGCTGGTGGGGAGCTGGTTGGAGCAGCCGTAGGTGGGGCCTCTGGGCCACCTGGACAGCCAGACGCAAACTCAGGGCTGCTTTGGGGTGCACTGAGACACCCCCCCAGCACACGGCCTGGCTGTCCCAGTTTCGAGAAAAAGGCTGCGCCAGGAATAGAACTGCGATTTCCCCAGGGCTCTGCCTTAGGGGGGCCTCCTGGCCAGGATCTGGCCTCAGGGAGCATGGCCTGGTGCCCGGGACTCAGAAGCTGCTCTGCAGTCTGTGTCCCCAATGACAGCACCATGGTGCCCCCCCCTCCTGTCCCTTGCATCCTCATCCTTCCACAGATGGGCCTGTCTCTCCAGCCACTTACAGCATTGTCCTGGCCCAGCCTTCTCAGCACCACAGATTCCTCAAGGACCAAGACTCTCCCACTCACTAGGCCCTCAGAAAGTGCCATGCATAGAGGTGTGGTCTGTGCTTGCTGCCACTCACCTGCTCTGCAGACCCAGGGCCTGGGCCTGAAGACTCACAGCCCCACCTTGCGCTCATTACCCAAGGTGCCCGGGTGCTCATTTGCATGTCCCACATGACAGGTAAACCCTGCAGTTCAGTCACAGCTTATCAGAGCAACCAGCATGCGAGCCTTGTGTGGGTTCCCATGGCATCAAATTACCCTAAACATCCCATCGTCCCTGCAAAAGGACACGACTCAGTCACCATAACTGAAAAGGAGGTATCTTGCTGGCCCTTAAATACTGTGTGGGCAGAGCTTATAATATGCTTGCTTTGGCAGTATTTATATTAAAATTGGGATGATACAGCTAAAAATTAGCACTAGGCCCCTGAGCAAGGATGACACACAAATTTGTGAAGCATTCATGTTTTGCACCCAGGACAGGAGTTCGGTGGAAGGTGTGGCCGAGGGGCATCAGGATGGTGCGGCCACACCCCCCACTCCTGATTGGCTGGTAGCGTAGCGAAGGTACAGTCACATTTGCATGTTTCTCTTTTATTTTATAGGATACTTCAAGATAATGCAAAACAAACAAACAAAAACACACAATATCAATTCTCCACCTGATTTAGGTCATTTCAGCAAGTTCTTTAATGATCCTAGTTCTTTATATCCCTTCCAGAAAGCCAGGATTGAGGATTGTATATCTTCCATTAAGGGGACAGGGAAACAGTTAAGAAGAAGTACACTTTAGTATTCTGTGTAAAAAGTCACTGATTGATAATAACATGAATGGTATGTAAATTTAAACACAAGAATTCAAAACTAAGAAGGGTGTGACTACTAAAATTGGCATAGTTCATAGTCTGAAAAATTCTATTATTTTTTATTCCTTTACATATATTGACTAGACCAATGGTTGGCAAACTGCAGCTCCCGAGCCACATGCACCTCTTGGCCCCTTGAGTGTGGCTCTTCCACAAAATACCACGGCCTGGGCAAGTCTATTTTGAAGAAGTGACATTAGAAGAAGTTTAAGTTTAAAAAATTTGGCTCTCAAAAGAAATTTCAATCGTTGTACTGTTGATATTTGGCTCTGTTGACTAATGAATTTGCCAACCACTGGACTATACCCATCCAATCTTCCAATAATAGCAAAAGGTGTTAGAAGAATTATATATTCACAGTTCTTAAAAAAATTGGGTTTGTTAGTTTCATTTTGACATTTCACCACAAATAAACATTATAATTGGGTATAAGAAAGAAGAAATTACATATTTTTATTTTAGAGGAAACTGAGAAATGGAGTGCGATGGCAGTAGTGTCAGCTCTGAGAAACCACTCTTGCTGTGACTTGAGCCTCAAGGACATGACTGATAATTTGGGGAAGTAAATAATACTTATACATTCACAGGGTAATTTATGAGTTAATTCTGATAACCTATGAGGTAGGTCTCCTTATTATTCTAATTTTGCAGATGAAGTATTGGTAGCTCAGAAAGGTTAACAAATGTTTCAGTTAAATTCTAATTATTTTTATATCTAGAAGTTGGTTCTCTTGATAGAAGAGACCAAGTGCTTTTGAACTGTATGAGTAGCATATTTTAATTCATTAAATAAAAAGATACAACTCAAGTGAGCAATTCTTATTTAGAAAAATATCACAAAGTATATATATATATAAGTGTGCTGACTAGCTGCTTTTGTGAAAGGATGTGAGACAGTCTGTCCAAAGTAAATATAATATCAAAGATGCATATTAAAAAACAAACTGATTAAAAGAGAAATAGATGTCAAAATTCCTGGAATATTATTGAAATATTACATTTAATTAGGTTCTCATTTTTCTAAATTCTAAATCAAACATGTTAGTTTTGTTAGAAGAAAATGTATGAACTCACACACAGATAAATCTTTCTAATGTTAAGTTATATAGTATTTTGTTGCTGTTTTATTCTTCATGGAGGGGACATTGGGAGTATAATTTTTATTTTTTTTATTTTTTTAAATATATTTTATTGATTTTTTACAGAGCGGAACAGAGAGGGATAGAAAGTCAGAAACATCGATGAGAGAGAGACATCGATCAGCTGCCTCTTGCACGCCCCCCCAACAGGAATGTGCCTGCAGCCAAGGTACAGGCCCTTGCCGGAATCGAACCCAGGACCCTTCAGTCCGCAGTCCAACGCTCTATCCACTGAGCCAAACCGGTCTCGGTGGGAGTATAATTTTTAAAAATGGCATATATTATTTTGCAAAAAAATTCATTATTAAAATGTATGTTTACTTTTTTGACTAGATATAAAAATAGAGTCCAAGGCACAAATCAGAGGAGCCAGTTCTTGGGAAGTTAGATTATATGACCTCATCTTATTTCCTTATGTAATTACACATTTTCAAATGTGCCATAGGAAAACCAGGTAGCAGGATGACGTTAATAGAGGTTATTGGTTAAAAAGCATCCCAAAATAAATATGCTTTGAAATGCTGAATCAATTTAAATAGTTTTATTTGCTTTAGAATTATCAGATTTTTAGTGGTGATAGTCAAGATTTAGATATCTTGGAGGTCATTATGGTGTTGAGCATTTCCCACAATCATTTGATAGTATAACACTTACTATAAAGTGTATTTTGGGAATCTACTTTTGACAGTAAAGATCTCATTGTCGTAGAACATAGGCAATCTGGATAATTAGCCATACTTACATTATAATTTCTCCCAAATTGTTAAATTACAACAAAATCATGGTTGTGGTCCAAATATCAGTGTTCTGCATTGGTAATCAAGTTGTGTTCCAGATCCTCTATTTTTATTTTTAATATGTTTTTATTGATTTAAAAGGGAGAGGGAGAGAGAGATAGAAACATTAGTGATGACTGAGCATCAAACCCACAACCTGGGTATGTGTCCTGACCAGAATCGAACCAGTGACCTTTCAGTGCATGGGATGGACGTCACTCAACCAACTGAGCCACACTGCCGGGGCTCCAGATCCTTTCCAAATAAATACCGTGCTTTTTAAAACAGAAATTCACTTGCATTATAATTTTACCACTTTATTTCTTCATTATGATAAAGTTGTCAGGTCATCAGACTTTGATTTCTTTATTATCTTTGTATTCAGCCATCTGAATGAGACAAAAAAAATTCTGAGACATAATGTGGGAGTATATAACTTCTTGTCAAGATGAACTTGTTTTACAAACTAAAATTGCCATCTGGCTTCTAAAAATCCATTTCTGTTTTGATAACATTTAATCATGAAGATAAAATATATTTATGCAATAAAATAATATGGTAATCTGAATAATAATAACTGTTTATAATACATTGGTATAACATATGCTGATACTTCAAAAGAAATTTACACAAGAGGAATCCAGCTATAACAAAGAAAGACATGCAAACATAAATGATATTCAAGACACTTGATTTTATATATTAAACAAAGGGAATTGTAAAAGTCAGGAAAATGAAGTTGTGTGGAAACCTCGGTAGAAGGTTAGATTGGGGTAACTTCAATGCAAGCATCTATACATATATTTTCATATTACCACAGCCCTATGCAACAAATACATAGACACATAAACATCATTATATCTACTCCCTATATAGTGTACTTAAAGTAAGTCAATAAGTGTGGCTTGAATCGAGGTCATCAAATAGAGTTAAGATTTGATTGAGTCGTCAGATGTTGCACTGTGAAAACCCTCACCCCTCATCTTTTTAAAAATGTTTATTTTTTCAATTAAAGTTTATATTTGCTTTTTTTAAATTATTTTCATTTGTCCAGTATAGTATTCCCCTGATGTTTACTTTGCAAAGTGTTCCCCTGATATTTACAATATCCATCTGACACCATACATAGTTATTATAGCATTATTGACTATATTCTCTATGCTTTACTTTGCATTCCTGTGACTATTTAAAAAAAACATTTTAAAGAATTTGAGTAGTCACATAATAGTATTTGCCACTTCAATAGCCATTCATTTCAAGGACCAACTTCTTCATCATCCACAGGTATCACTATTATGACCCTGAGAGTGTCAGCATTCTCATTCTTCTTATGCGCTGGTAGAGAAAACTGAAGTTGTAACTGCTATGAAGGCAATATGTAGTACATTCAGCCTCGTTTGTAATATTGTATTTCTCTCATTTTAAAAATTATCTAAATAAAAGAAAAATCATAATATTTTAAAAATCATAATATTAAGTTTATATGGTGGGCATACTTGTTTATCATTACACGCATATTTCTTCACTTTCAACTTTTGAAACAAAAAGTATACTGTCTTCATGCTGAGGACTTCTTCTGTAGGAAGAGTGTGATCTCAGGAGCCTGGGTGTAAATCTTTTCTCTGTCAAATACTGTGTCAGTGATCATTCACGCCAGTGCTTACTAGCTTTAAACAGAAGTAGCATGTGTTGTCCCTCAGTTTTAATCCTGTGGGTCAGAATTTGAAAACAGCTTAGCGGGTGCTTCTGGCTCAGGATGTCTCACAAGAGTACAATCAGTGTATTGAATGGGGCTACAGTTATTTTAAAGGCTGTCTGGTTGGGGAGAATGTCTGTTTCCAAGCTCACTCACCTCGCCCTTTCCATGGGGCTGCTTTGTGACATGGCAGCAGGCTGCCCCAGGAGCAAATGATCCAAAGAGAGCAAGCAAGCTTGCAAGAAGGAACTACTAGTACTTAGTCTTTATAATCTAATCTCAGGAATGACATTCCGTAATCTGCTATGGTCCATCCCTTCCTTCCTTCCTTCCTCCCTCCCTCCCTCCCTCCCTCCCTCCCTCCCTCCCTCCCTCCTCCTCCTCCTCCTCCTCCTCCTCCTCCTCCTCCTCCTCCTCCTCCTCCTCCTTTCTCTCTCTCTCTCTCTCTCTCTCTCTCTCTCTCTCTCTCTCTCTCTCTCTCTCTCTCTTTTCTTTTCCCACTGTTAGAAGTCAGTGAAACCAACCTGAACATAAAATTTTCTAACTATACATGGTGATAGATGTTAACTACACTTTTTGTGGTGTTCATTTTGCAATACACAGAAGGGGAAAGATCAAACAAGTCTGTGAATATTAGAGGGAAGGGATCATTGAAGATTATTTTAAAGAATCCCTATTACACATGGATCATGTTCCCTTGTTTGTAGATTTGGACTTATAATACTAGTCTCAGAGTAAATGAATTGATCTTCATAAAATATACAGCACATGGTAAACTCAGCAAAGGTGATGACAATGCATCCATTGTCTTGATTCTCATCTACATTTAGTCTTAATTTCTCTGTCTAGCTTCAGGTTTTCTTTGCCCTCATCAATTTTTCTTTTAGGCCATCAGATTATTCTCATTTAAATACAACATTTATTGTTCATTTTTATATAGTATATTCTATAATGAGTCTGTCACTAAATTTCAGTCCTGCCTTTCACTGCCCTTTATTATCTGGTTATATGTTTTCTAGATACCCAAATAGACTGTTGGTTTTAATTGGATAAGAATCCTGTTGTTTCTTGAATTTATTCCTCTTTGTCCTTTCCCATGGTTTTTATTTTGTATACTGAATCTCTAATGCATGTCTCTATGACCAATAGAGATTTCTCAGTACTCTGGATACAGTAGTGAACAAGCAATGCTTGTCTTTAAGGAAAGTCTAATTTAATGGGGAAAATAGAGAATTTTGGGAGGATTATAATATAGTAAGGATACACTCTTCCATTAGGTTACAGATATAGTTATTATGAAAAAAACAAAGTAACATATCATAATTTAGGTAAGGATTCAAAAATATATCATGCTTGGCTGGTATGGCTCAATGGTTGAATGTTGACCCATGCACCAAGAGATCAATGGTTTGATTCCCAGTCAGGGCACATGCCTGGGTTTCTAGCTCAGTCCCCAGCAGAGGTGTGGAGGAGGCAGCTGATCAATGTTTTTTCTCTCTCACTGATGTTTCTATCCCTCTCTCCCTCTTTTTCTAAAGTCAATGAAAAGATTTTAAAAAACAAGACAAAACAAAACAAAAATATATTGTGAAAAAAGTTACAATCAGTATTAGATATAAAAGGGAAGAGGAATATGACCAGGTAAAAAGGTGAAGGAATTGATGTGTTGTAAGTGAAAAACAAGTCCAAGGAATATACAAATATAGTACTATACTATTCATTCATTGTTTCATTTGAAAAGGTTGTAATTAATCAATGAGATAACTCACTTACAAAGTAGCTATAATCTTCCTAATTCTTTATATCTTTCAGGCCTCAATCCAGGCATAATAGAGGATCTATGGTAAGAGCTTAATACAATAACTCAATTTATTAATATAGCACTAATGAGAGATCCTACTTCAGGCTGTGCTCATTTTTCATATTACCTGTTGGCTTTTAATAAGTGATGAAACATGATTTATATATTAATATAAATGTAACACTTGCTTTCAATATCACTAATTATTTTATGATTATATCCATGATAATTTACTTAAGAAAATAGTGTAACCACCAATAGATGTTAATTTTAGACTGTCATACTATGCAAGACATATTAACAGTTGAAAACCATTTTCAAGGGGCAGCTTGATGTGTTTTCCATTTACTCTTGGCCATTTTTATGTGATGGCTCTGGAGTAAAACTGCCTGGGCTCAATTTAGAGGTAAATAGTTAAAGAGGTAGATAGGAAGGTAGGCAAGTATGTAGATAGGTAGCTAGTTATGAAAAACTATATATGTGAAATGTATATCCTACATAACCTATATATGAATAAATATATCAAGGTATAAATGACATGTAACATATTTGTTTTAAGTGTGCAACCTAATGATTTGATATATGCGTGTATTGCAGTGTGAACGCTACAAAAATTGTAGTTAACACCTGTCACTATACGTAATTACAAAACTTTCAAATCTACTTTCAGCAACATTCAAATATGCAACATAGTACTATTAACTATAGTCACCACGCTGTATGTTATATCTTCAGTCATTTTTTCTAGAAAACACATATTAGTGAAACCTTATAGTATTTATCTTTCTCTGTCTGAATTTTTTCACTTAGCAAAATGAAACAGTCCATCCATGTTGTAACAAATGGCATGGTTTCCTTCTTTTTTTTAGGGCTGAATAAAAGTCTTTTTCTTATCCATTCATCCATTGGTAGACACTAGCTTGTTTCCATGTCTCGCCTATTTTAAATAATGCTGAGGTGAACATATGGCTATCTTTTTGAGTTTGTGTTTTAATTTCTTCAGATAAATACTTGGAAGTGGAATTGCTACAGCCCATGGTAGTGCTATTTTTAAATTATTGTGGAAATAATAATACTATTTTCCAAAGTGGCTGTAGTAATTTACATTCCCATCAGCAGTGCACAGGGTTCCCTTTTCTCCACATCCTTACACTTGTTATTATTTCATTTATTTACTTTGTAATAGCCATTCTAATAGGTTTGAGGTGATAGTTTATTGTATTTTGATTTGCATTTTCCTGATGATTAGTGATATTGAACTCCTTTTCATGTACTGGTTGACAAACTGTATGTCTTCTATGGGGGAAAAAAGTATTTTTAGATCCTCTGCCCATTTTTAAATTTAATTATTTGGGATTTTTTGCTATTTATTTGATTAGTTCTTTATGTATTTTTGATGGGAATCCCTTATCAGATAATGTGATTTGCAAATATTGTCTCCTATTTGGTATAGGTTACCTTTTCATCATGTTGATGATTCCTATGCTGTGCTGAAGCTTTTTAGTTTGATTTGGTCCCACTTACTTATTTTTCTCTTGTTGCCTTTGTATAAGTATATGAAAATCAGCTATTTAACCTCTCATTCTCAATATCATATCTAAAAAGAAAATGAGACTTCTCCCCCAGATTCCTTGGTAATTGTCAGTGGGAGGTCCTTGTCCCCTCGCACTTTTCAGCTCCTCCGAGCCCTACAAGTCTCAGCTATGTCTGAGTACATCTCCACCCATGTTGGCCAGGCTGGTGTCCAGATCAGCAATGCCTGCTGGGAGCTCTACTGCCTGGAACACTGGCATCCAACCTGATGGCCAGATGACAAGTGGCAAGACCATTGGCGGGGGAGATGACTCCTTCAACACCTTCTTCAGTGAAACATGCGCTAGCAAGCATGTGCCCAGGGCAGTGTTTGTAGACCTGGGACCCACAGTCATTGATGAAGTTCGCACTGGTACCTACTGCCAGCTCTTCCACCTGAGCAGCTGATCACAGGCAAGGAAGATGCTGCCAATAACTATGCCCGTGGACACTACACCATTGGCAAGGAGATCATTAACCTCGTCCTGGACCGAATTTGAAACTGGATGACCAGTGCACGGGCCTTCAGGGCTTCTTGGTTTCCCACAGCTTTGGCGGGGGAACTGGTTCTGGGTTCACCTCTCTGCTGATGGAATGTCTCTCTGTCGATTATGGCAAGAAGTCCAAGCTGGAGTTCTCCATTTACCCAGCCCCCAGGTCTCCACAGCTGTAGTTGAGCCCTACAACTCCATCCTCACCACCCACACCATCCTGGAGCACTCTGATTGTGCCTTCATGGTTGACAATGAGGCCATCTATGAGATTTGTTGTAGAAATCTCGATATTGAGCACCCAACCTACACTAACCTTAACCGCCTTATTAGCCAGATTGTATCCTCCATCACTGCATCCCTCAGGTTTGATGGGGCCCTGACTGTTGATCTGACTGAATTCCAGACCAACCTGGTGCCCTATCCCCGCATCCACTTCCCTCTGGCCACATATGCCCCTGACATCTCTGCTGAGAAAGCCTATACCATGAGCAGCTTACTGTAGCAGAAATCACCAATGCGTGCTTTGAGCCAGCCAACCAGATGGTGAAATGTGACCCTCGCCATGGTAAATACATGGCTTGCTGCCTGTTGTACCGGGGTGATGTGGTCCCTAAAGATGTCAATGCTACTATTGCCACCATCAAGACCAAGCGCAGCATCCAGTTTGTGGACTAGTGCCCTACTGGCTTCAAGGTTGGCATTAATTACCATCCTTCCACTGTGGTCCCTGGTGGAGACCTAGCCAAAGTATAGCGAGCTGTGTGCATGCTGAGCAACACCACAGCTATTGCTGAGGCCTGGGCTCGCCTGGACCAAAAGTTTGACCTGATGTATGCCAAACGTGCCTTTGTCCACTGGTACGTGGGTGAGGGCATGGAGGAAGGAGAGTTTTCTGAGGCCCGTGAGGACAAGGCTGCCCTTGAGAAGGATGGCGCAGATAGTATTGAGGGAGAGGATGAGGGTGAAAAGTACTAACCTGTCAACTGTGATGTCACACTCCAATGTCTTGGTATTGTCTTATTTCTATTCTGTTCTAAATTTTGCAATAAAGTTGTTTTCATTTTTAATGTCAAAAGATAAAAAATAAAGAGAAAATGAAATTAATGCCTAATTTATGAGTTTTGCTAAGTGAGTGATATAATGCACTTAATACTGTGTTAATATATAATAGAACTTATTATTGATTATACATTGATTAAAATTTCTCCAACTTATAATGCATAACTTAATGTGCATTAATGGTATTCATGGTATTCTGACTTAATATCCACTCTTTTTATCTCAGAATGATGCTAAATTCATTCATTCATTCATTTCTTCATTGATTTATTCATTCATTCACAAGATGGTGCATCTGCCAGGTGCTGGCCTTTTTTTAGTTTCCAGTGCAGCAAAGATGAATATTAAGCTTTCCCTGCCCAGTAGTCGCTTATGGACTACAAGCAGGGTGCATATTTGGGCTATCAAACGAAATAGTTTGACCAATGTTATGGAGCTCTACTGATAGAATAAAAGAAAAAGTGATCAGTCTTGTTTCAGGAATAACAAAGCAAAGAATACTTCCTAGAATAAGAAATATTTGGTCTGAGTCTCAAACAATTAATTAGAATTTGCCATGAGAGTATACATGACAATCCATTCCAAAAAGAGAGAAAATATACAAAGATTTGTTAGCCATAAATAATTACTTGTCAATTATGGCTTGGTGATTATAAAAATGCAAATATTTTGGTATGGAAAAATCTAGGTATTCTTTCTTGGTTTAGAATGTATTTACATTATCTCTTTGTTATTTTAGAAAAGCACATGTCATAATTCTTCTTGTATGTTTAAGCAGTGTACTTGCTCAGTCACATTATACCCCTTCTCTTGTCATCCCAGATTTTAGAATCCTTTAAAATACCCTTTCTCTTGTCATCGCAGATTTTAGAATTCTTTAAAAGCAAACTCTTAAATTCTACATAGGTTAACAAAAAATAATCATTTTGTAAAACAAGTTTATTAAACTATTGGGTAAATTTTAATGACAGCTGTTGTTTTTTCTCTTCCTTCTGTGTTTACAGAATATACTTTGATAGGATGGAAGATAAGGGATGGCCTGGGAGGAGAAAGGTATGTTTGCTTTCATATCGTTTAATAGGCATGCATGGAAGTGGGCAAGTTGTTTATTAAAAAAAAATAATAGTTTTGGTGAGCAACAAATACTTTGGAAATTAGCATTATTTACTATTAAGAGAGGGAGAAAGGAAATGATTTGCTCTGTGCTAAAGATGAACTGAAAACCATGTCTGATTCAGTCATTTACTGGTAGATATAGGCATGACATTTATACGGTTTTGCCAAAAAGCTGCATTTAACATTCTCCCAGTCTGTTCCCTGCTGATTGTTGGGGAGTTTTATTCTCCAAAGCATAAAGAGGAGACAGAAAGAAGCTAGGTAGATAGGGATGGGACCAAGGGAAAGGAAGTAGAACCTAGAACCCAACTAGGCTTAGTAACTAGTTCACCCCAACTGAGCTGGAAAGGAAGGGCACTCATGAGAGAGGCATGAACTTTAAAATGTATGGATATTGCTAAGACAGGCAGCGTGCAGATAACCAATCCCAGGCAGTAAGGTGCATAAACCTATCCAAAGGATATCGCTAAGGTAGAATTCTTTGAAAAGACCAATTAGGTGCTAGCATGACTACCCACCCCCTAAATTAACTTTCGCTCATTTTCACTCTTCTCAGAGCATGCAATGGGTTCCTGATGTTCTATTCTGTGGCTGGGAGCACATCCCTATACCCATTAGGCTTATGGCCATGTGGGCCTCCACACATAGACTATTAGACTTTTTAAAAAATCTTTATTCAGTTTATTAATTACATTGTTTCTCTTTTTCCCCCCTATAGCTCCCCTCCACCTGGTACCCATCCCACCCTCCGCCCTCATCTCCCCGACACTGTCCTCTCCCATAGGTGCATGATTTTTGTCCAGTCACTTGCTGCACCTCCCACACCCCTTTTCTCCCCAAGAATTGTCAGTCCATTCCCTCTCTATGTCCATGATTCTATTATATTCACCAGTTTATCCTGTTCATCAAATTATTAATTCACTTGATTTTTAGGTTCATTTGTTGATAGGTGTGTATTTATTATTCATAATTTATATTTTTACCTTTTTCTTCTTCCTCTTCTTATAGAATATCTTTCAGCATTTCATATAATATTGTTTTGGTGGTGATGAACTCCTTTAGCTTTTTCTTATCTGTGAAGCACTTTATCTGACCTTCAATTCTGAATGATAGCTTTTCTGGATAGAGTAATCTTGGTTGTAGATTCTTGCTATTCATCACTTTGCATATTTCTTGCCACTCCCGTCTGGCCTGCATCTTTTCTGTTGAGAAATCCGCTGACAATCATATGGGTGCTCCCTTTAGGTAACTAACTGTTTTTCTAGACTATTAGACTTTAATTAGTTTACATACTAAACTATTCCTGACTGTAACATGGAAAGGTAGTTCCAGACACTGGCCTGCTCTTGGAACTCCAGCTACACCTTTTGCATGACTAGTTTCTCTCAATAAACTTTGATTTCATTCATCATCTTTGTCTGCAACTTCATTTTTTATTTTGGTGAGACTAGAACTAGGATTCAAACAACACCCACATTTTTTGGTTACCAATAGGTTTCAAAGCTTTCCTGCCAGATATCTTGGATAGCAGACTAGGTTTCAGGCCCCTTTTCATTTTGTTGTGGCTTTTCTCAGAACGTTTGCACATACATTTTGTGATTTTATCTTGGCAAGTCCTGAGACTGCTGACTTCTTTGTTCAGTGAGTGGCATAACCCCCCTCTCCTTCCTGTCCTCCTGCCTTGGCATCCCCCAAGTGTTATTTGTTCTTGGGTTTAGATGGGGTCATGGTTCTCTATTTTCCCAGGCCAGGGTGACTTAAGCTGCGTATTCTCCCATTAGGGAGGACAGGTATTAACCATTTGCTTTCAAATGTCCCTGTTTGGGAAAGACATGGTCTTGTGATTCACAGACTACCAAACTGCTTGGCCTTGTTTAATTTTTTTGTCTGAGTTTCTACATTCCACTTGCCCAGGAATTTCCTTAGTTTCTTACTATCTTGAAACATAGCTGTTGTTCTAATCGGAAACCCAGCTTCAGCGATGCTGATTATTAATATTCTGAATGTAAGATTTTGTTTTCTTTTTGTGTAAGGCAATAGTTGAATGTTTACTAACATTACGATTTTTAGAATAGACTCTTCATAAGAACCAATGAAATGACGTTAGTGGGTTTGAATCAAGTATTTTAGAGTTATGCCTCAATCTACATGAACTGAGTAAATGAACCCAACAAAGTTTCGAGCCTAAACCTCTAGGTCAGTGGTTGGCAAACTCATTAATCAACAGAGCCAAATATCAATACTACAACAATTAAAATTTCTTTTGAGGCCCAATTTTTTTAAACTTCTTTTAACGCCATTTCTTTAAAATAGACTTGCCCAGGCCATGGTATTTTGTGGAAGAGCTACACTCAAGGGGCCAAAGAACCACATGTGGCTCGCAAGCCGCAGTTTGCCTACCATGGCTCTAGGCTTTAGGGTTGTAGCTGAGTCTTGGCCTTGTGTTCAGTCATGGGATAAGATTTCAGAATGTCTGGTGATGACAAAAGGGTACCAGAATTCTGCCTCTGGAATGGTGATGCGTTTGATACCAGAGAACCGTAAATTATATCTGAGAATTGCAAATAATATTTTATGCCAAGAATATATTATACTCCAAGGTTTATTTTTCCTTTCTTGCTGAAGACAGAGTAGCTTTAGAAAAATTTTGAAAATATTTTTATACTCATTAAAATTTTTTACTCATATTAAAATGTCAAACTCTTTTCTAATTTTAAGACAAAGTAATTCATGAAGTTTTTAGATATTCTATTAAGATAATTTTGCTTGAAAATTATATATAAAGCCCATGATAAGGAAAGCACAAACATTTTCTTTAAATGTGTTAAGAATTGTTAATGAAGAAAGATTCTGTCAGAGGTGACATGTTTAAATGCTAAGAAAACTATTCACATAAGCTTAATTTTATAAGATTAATAAAATAATTTGTTTCTTGTCATGAAAAATTAAAAATGACTTATATTTTCAGTTCTAGTACATTTTAGAAAAATGTATTTTTGGTGACTAACTTCTAACTGGCCCTTTTAGCAGTGTGGCCAACACTTTCTTTTGAAGATGTATGTATCTCTTCCTTTCATGTTGTAGAAAACCCTACCATTTGTTACAGAGCTCTGCATACTTGTCAAAATTTCTGAGTACATCTTCCTGACCTTTTTATCACACTGAATTACTCTTATCTATTTTCTAAATCACAGATGGTCTTCAGTTCAGCTTCTTATTATACTTCCACAAATGACCATTTCATTCTATAGAGATTTCTGTCCTTTGACCCCATCTTAGCACATTTTTTTCTAATTATCATGTTTTGTCTGAAATTTCTGTCATTTTAATGTTTTAAAAATCTTATATTGACAATTTATTTGTAAACTCATAAGCTCTTTTGCTATTCACACGGTGCCTGAACAGTATATCTTGAACCTAAAAACACTTAGTATAATAACTCTGTTGATTATGATAACAAGGTGGTATTTTTAAAAGAATAATTTAAAGACTTGATCTGATAATAATTGCAATCTCAGGTTATTATCTACCCATGCTCCATTTTCATCAAAGATCATTTGTAGTTTAATTTGTTAATCTACTTCTTTCTGTCATTTTAACATTTCAATTTTCTAAGCTATCTATAATACTAAAATCATAATATGCTAATTAGACCGGACACAGCTGAACGACCTTTTGGACATCATTCTGTACAAAGCCATTGTGTGTGTGGGGGGGGGAAGGCAGAGGTGGTTAGGAACGATCAGGCAGACAGTCAAGCAATTAAGTCTGATCAGGCAGGCAGGAAAGCAAGTAGTTAGGAAACAGCAGTCCCAGATTGCAAGAGGGTGCAGGCCTGGCTGAGGGACACCTCCTCTAACCCCCTACTCCCCGTGCAGAAAATTTCATGCCCCGGGTGGGCCTCTAGTTACAAAATAATTTGAGAGGTATAGTATCATTTATTGGGACCAATTTTTTAAAAGAAAGTTATATCCAGCGCAAGATGGTCCTGGACTAATAACGCACATTTGTCTATTTTCCAAAAAATAATATTTTGTAAACAAATGTAAATTTTAGAAGGATCACATTTCATTTCATATGAAATTTAAAATAGGTTTGTCTAAATATAATAGCAGGCAGAAACAGCCCTAGGTGTGGTTGTTGTGGGGATGGTGGAGAGATTGAGTTAAAAAATGAATAAAGAGAGAACTCATGGACATGGGCAACAGTATGGTGATTGTGGTGGGGAAGAGGGTGAGGGAAAATAAAGAAAAAAATAAGTGTTTTACATGATAAAGTAAATGGATACAAATGCTGTTATATCTTTTCAACATAACATTAAACTATCATTCAATTCAAAAATATTATTGAATATATACTATGTGCCAGTGATATAGCCCTGAATTTACATTCTAGGTCGAGGACAGACAACTATATTGAATGTACTATTAAGGTGACAATCACCTTAACAAAAATTAAAAATAAGTAAATCAATAGAATTAGAGCATAACAATAGTGGGGAATGAGAAGCTACTCTAGAGAAGGTCAGAGAAAGTTCCTCTGAGAAATCAGTGTTTGAGTATATGCATAAATGATACAAGGGGAAGCATAGAAGAATCAGAGCAAAGTGCCTGTTCTTCAAGCAGGGGGAGGAACAGGGGGAAAGGTCCAGGGAAGGACTGAGCTGTGTGAAGAAAGCCAAGAAGACCTGGATGGCTAGAGTTGGTATCATGAAAGGCCTTTAAACTAGAAGTAGATAAGTATTATTTCCTAAATAGCGTAGAAAGTCATTGGCTAGCCAGGTGATCAGCAAACTCATTAGTCAACAGAGCTAAATATTAATAGTACAACAATTGAAATTTCTTTTGAGGGCCAAATTTTTTAAACTTAAACTTCTTCTAACGCCACTTCTTCAAAATAGACTTGTCCAGGCCATGGTATTTTGTGGAAGAGCCATACTCAAGAAGCCAAAGAGCTGCATGTGACTTGTGAGCCGCAGTTTGCCTACCACTGGGCTATCCCTAGCTGGTTTGCTTTACTGGATAGAGTGTCAGCCTATGGACTGAAGGGTCTCAGGTTTAATTCCAATCAAAGGCACATGCCGGGGTTGTGGGTTCATCCCAATAGGGGGCGTGCAGAGGCAGCCAATCGATGATTCTCTCTCATCATTGATATTTCTATCTCTTGTTCCCTATCCCTCTCTAAAATCAATAAAAATTATATTCAAAAAATAAAAGAAAGTCAGTGAATAGTTTTGAACCTGGTTTTGATGCTTCTTTACTCTTCTCTCTTCTCACCTTGGGGAGTCTTTACTTCTTCCTCAGTGCAGGAATGATAGTCAGATGGCTTTGAGCAGGTTGCACTCTACTCACAGCTCAGGGTTGATTCATACATGTTGTCTAACAATCTAAGGAATAGCGGACTGTTTGTCAGAAACTACCTATGATAGTTCCCATTTTATTCAAACATATCAATTGATTTCTAAATATCTTTCTGGAATTAAAGAATAACTTAATTTGAGATGTGATAATGAGTAGAGGACTCTTGGTTTAAAAGACGGGTGAGATAGTTCTGAGTTCTGCTTTTAAAGCTCCTTAAACACTTGGGGGAAAGATCCATGGTAAGAGGCCAAGTTAAATAAATTAGGCAGCAGTATCGCTTCCTCTCCTCTAATGGACAGCACCCATGTGGGCTAAATGAGGATTCTCAAAGACCCCAAGGCACTGGTAATGTCCCTCATTCCTGGACTCACCTGAGAGAAAGCTATTCAGGTTTTAATGTTTTGTTAATCGTGATATATATAGGATAAACATATTTTTATGGAGTCTAATATTTCGGATGTACATGGCTTTATTGATAGCCACCTTATTTTAGGTAGACCTCAGTATAAAATCTGTTTTCCTGACAGGTCATTTCTCACAGTTCACTGTATATATACTTAAGTAAGATTAAATATTCTGATTTCTATTATAATCTATCCTTGGGAGGTTTATTTTTTGACTGCATCAAAATAATGTTACTGAAGTGATTATGGAGAGTCAAATATGAGGATGCTAAAAATTGGGGCCTTATTTACAACCCAAAGGACTAAAGGTATTGAAATGGAAGGAATAAATATTATCAAATTATGTCATACATTGGGATTCATTCAATTTTTTAAAATGTTTCTATTTATTTTAAAGAGGGGGAAAGAGAGAGGGATAGAAATATTGATGAGAGAGAAACATCAACCGGCTGCCTCCTGCCCCCCCCCCCCCAGGGCTTGAGCCCCAAACCCGGATATGTGTCCTGACTGGGAATCAATCTGGTGACCTCTTGGTTCATGGGTCAGTGAGCCACCGCTGTCTGGCTCATTTAGTGTTTTAACAATCTTCCATCATAGTTTGTTTCCGGTTAATTGTTGCTAGGGCTGGTCCTCATTACCAACATTGCTAAGTTCACAGTCTGAGCGATAGCACTTCCTTCTTGCACCCATGAAAATGAACTATTTGCCCAGTTCCTCAGGTCATTGTTCTCTGAACACACCAGAAAAGTCAGCATGCTCCCATGTTGATTGTCTATCTAAAATACACTTTATTTTCTAGCCAAAACCAGTTTGGCTCAGTGGATAGAGCGTCGGCTTGCGGACTGAAGGGTCCCGGGTTTGATTCTTGTCAAGGGCATGTACCTTGGCTGCGGGTGCATCCCCAGTAGGGAGTGTGCAAGAGGCAGCTGATCAATGTCTCTCTCACTGATGTTTCTGACTTTCTAACCCTCACCCTTTCTCTCTGTAAAAAATCAATAAAATATATTTTAAAAAATACACTTTAATTTCTTTATGAATGTAGCAAGTATGAGTAGAATCAAGGAGGCTGACTGAGTGAGCCAGAATTATTGCTATTTTTATTATTTTAGCATGATTGTACAAATATATTGCTTTTAAATTGTGTCCTAGGAATTCTTCATGGGCTTTTTTCCTTCTCTGTATCTCTTAACATGCACTATGATGCTATGAGTGAGGCCAGAGACACTGAGGACAGAAATATTGTCAACCAGTAACAGTTTCTATACATTTGATCTTGATAATAATCTGTAGGAGCAAAATGGATAGTAAGGAGACAATTACAGGAAGGGGAATGAAGGTCTCTCAAAACCAGATGGTAACAGTGAGTGTGGTCAGAGACATGACATATTTTGAAGCCAGAGCCCACAGGATTTCCTCCTTCATTCAATATAAGTAAGGAAAAGGAAAAGGTGAAGTTTAAATTTGGAAAAGAAGGTTGGAGCCATCAACTGAAAGTGGTAAGATTGTAGACAGGGTAAGCTTGAGGGACCAGTCAACTTCAAGTAGAGATGTTAAATAAGCAATTACATATATGAGTCTAGAGCCATCAGAAAGACCTATAGTAGAGTTATAGTTCTTAGTAGCCATCATAAATATGATATTTAAAAACCTGAATGATAAAATTAAGGGAATATGATTAAGTAAGATAGAGAAATACAAAATGAATTCTGGGTCACTCTAATGTGAAGAGGTCCATTAGATTTCAAATAAGATATACTTGAATTAGGTAAATCTGCACTAATCTTTTACTCCAAAATGATTCAAGAAAGATACAGACTTTCAGTGTATAGCCAGTGTGATTCTAAATGGGTGTATGTTATTTTTAACATTAACATTCTGCAGTTAGGTACATGATGAATTTCTGGAGAGTAAGAACTATACATTTCTAAAATTTTTAATGATTTATAATGTTTTCAAAGTATTATGTTAACTTTCATTAACAATACAGAAATGGGAGCTTTATATTTGTAGAAAATAATTTTTATATTATCAAGAGAATATCTGGACTAAGAAAATTTAATTTATAAAATCTTAAGATTATTTCAGCAGACCAGTTTTAAATTGTTTCTATTTATTTTAAAGAGAGGGAAAGAGAGATGGATAGAAACATAAATTTAAATTATAAACTCTGGCAATCAGGTGTTAACTTATCTGTTTTATTTTATCTATAGTGGGCTGTTTAGAGTAACTCTGATTTACTTGGAAATTATGAATGACTTTATATACAGATTTTTGATACCCCCTCTCTAGTTCTTTTCTTTTTGTGATCTCCCTACCTCTGTAAGAAATTTGCTTGTCTCATATTCTATCCAGTTCTCAGGCCAGTAAGACTTTCAGCAATCTCTCGTGGTCTAGCTGGCCTCAATCCAAAGAGGCCTGGCTTCAGTCCAGAAGCTAAAAAGATGTGGAATTCACCTACTGCTACTCTCTTTCTCCAAACACCAGTCTCCTTCCAGACTCACCTGCCTCTGGTCTCTCTTCAGAGCATTTACAAGCTAATTTCCACATGCTGTCTGGAGCTTACAGGTGTCCACTTGGTGAGAGATTTGCTCCTTTAGTAGCTTCCTTCATCATAGGTATGATTTTCAAATCAAAATACTTGATTCATTCTCATTTTTATGAGAGTCATCTATTGGGAATATTACATGGGTTAATATACCCTCAGAAATCAATTGTCACATTTCCCCTTGAAGCCTCTTTATAATATGTCAGAGGCTTCTAGTTTAATTTTTAGGGTAGAACAATGACAACTCTGATGTCGTTATATATAATATTGACAAACTTTTCATTTTCTGTCAAAACTTAACAGATTAGACTGTAGTAAGGTAGGCCTGGAGTGTATACACTTAACACAAGACAGAATTCTTCTACAAATTTTCCTTTCCCATCCTGGAACTTAGGTAGTCCTTAAACATGGTACAGAGAATTGAACATAATTAGGGCTTAACATTTTTCAGTTAGAAAACATTTGAGTTCTTTTTATTAGAAGATTATAGTTTTAAAGGATATTGTAGTAGTATGAACACATCAGTGAAGGGGCCAAAGGGAAATGTAAAGAGGGAATAAAGCAACATGTAGAATAACCTTTGTGTGATTACACACTAAAGAAATATAAAGTTTCTCCCTTTTTAATAGTTTTAGCCTAAGTGGTTCCAAAAGAAGGAGGTAATTCTAGAATTCAGTTTGCACTTAAAAGTCTCATATCGATTAAAGAATCATACCATTTGATACACAAGATTTGTTTGCTTTTTGTTCTGATGTCCTCTTTAATGGTTCAGAGACACTGTTTTTTCTCTAAGGCTTTCAATACCCAGAGATTATGAGCCTTTATTTTTAATCTTACTGACTTTATGCAATATCCCCACACCTCCAGAAGATATAAATATTTTGGATCACTGGCCAGTATGTTCAGTGGTTAGAGCATCATCAGCCTGCACATCAGAGGGTTGTGGGTTTAACTCTGGTCAAAGTCATGTATGTGGGTTGCAACCTGCCTCATTTGGGTAATTACCAAGGAGCACAATTGCTGGTTATTAGGGTAAAAACATCCTGAATTTGGTAAGAAATCACCAAACTGCCTTCCAAAGTGTCTGTGACATTTTGTATTCCCACCAGCAGTGAATGAGAGTTTCTGTTGTTCTACATGCTAACCAGTACTTGGCATTGTCAGTGTTACAGGTTTTGGATATTCTAATAGGCATGTAGTGGTATTCATTGTCATTTTAATTGCATTTTCATAATGATATATGATGTACAAAATGTTTTCATGTGCTAATTTGCCATTAGTAGATCTTCTCTGATGAGATTTCCAGTTAGGGTCTTTGGACCATTATTTAAATGGGTTATTTGTTTTCTTATTCTTGAATTTAAGAGTTCTTTTAATAACTTGGAGGAACATCCTATGTGTCTTTTACAGGCCATATATATTTTCCACTGCTTGCTTTTCATTCTCTTGTCTTTAGTAGAGCACAATTATAGTTTTCATGAAGTCCATCTTAGCAAATCTTTGTTTCAGAGGTTGTGCCTTTGTTTTGTATCTAAAAGCCAAAATCGCCCTGGTTGGTGTAGTTTAGCCGTTAGAGCAGTGGTTGGCAAACTCATTAGTCAACAGAGCCAAATATCAACAGTATAACCATTGAAAAAATTTTTGAGAGCCAAATTTTTAAACTTAAACTTCTTCTAATGGTACTTCTTCAAAATAGACTTGCCCAGGCTGTGGTATTTTGTGGAACAGCCACATACAAGGGGCCAAAGAGCCGCATGTGGCTCATGAGCCTAAGTTTGCCAACCACTGGGTTAGAGTGTCACCCATGCACCAAAAGGTTGCAGGTTTGATTCCAGGTCAAGGGCACTTTGGGTCAGTGCAGGAGACAAGCAGTAGATGTTTCTCTCTCCCTCCTTCTCTCTCTCTCTCTCTCTCTCTCTCTCTCTCTCTCTCTCTCTCTCTCTCTCTCTCTCTCCCCTCTCCCCTATCCCTACTCCCCTTTCCTACTTCCTTCCATTCTACCCTCTCTGAAAACAATGGAAAAAATATCCAAAGGTCAGAATTAATAACAACAACAAAGTAAAAGGCAAGATAACCTAGATTTTCTCCTTGTTATCTTCTAGAATTTTTATAACTCTGCATTTTATGTTGAAGGCTTTGTTCTGTTTTTTAGTTAAGTTTTGTAAAAGCTATAACTAGATTTATTTTTGTGTATCATTTGTTGAAAAAACTAATTTTGCTCTTTGTATTGTTTTTTTTAAAATCAAAGATCAGTTGACTATGTTTATGTGGATCTATATCTGGGCTCTCTATTCTGTTCCATTTATCTACTGTCTACTTTTTTTGCCATTATCATAGTGTTTGATTACTGTAGGGTAATATTAGTCCTTCAAATTTGTTCTTGTCCTTTTTTATTATGTTGGCTATTGAGGTTATGTTGCCTCTCCATATAAACCTAAGGAATCAGTTTGTCTATATCCTCAAATCACTTGCTGGGATTTTATTGGTATTGCATTAAATGTATATGTGGGAAGAAGTAACATCTTGACAGTATTGAATTTTTCTATTCCTAACTAGGAATAATTTTTTTTTCATTTTACCTATCATCTATTAGCTACCTATCTGTCTATCACCATCTATATAAAGACATTTTAAGCTCAGGTTCATAAAGAAATGACAAAGCCAGTATCCAGTCTTAAATAGCTGAGATTATCGCCTTTATTTGTAGTTTTTCTTATAATATTGGCCTCTAGAACATATTTTTTTCATACCAGCAGCAAAATAACCAATGTTTCTGCAAATATTAGCATAGCTGCCATTACCTCTACTATATTTCATGTCAGATTTCTCATAACTTTAAACTAAACTTATATTTCAAGCTTTCATATTGAATCTCACTGTACCTTTTACTCATACTCTTCAGAAATGCATTGTCTTATGCAACATAAAAATAGAGTGAAAGAGTAATTAATAGAAGAGATGCCAAGTGTAATTAACTAGTTTCTGGTAATAAATTACTTTTACACAGAATAAGAATTAGCAAGTTTAAACTACTGCAGTGATATTTGGTAATTTGCCATCACCAGTAGTCTAAATGTTTCCATCAGAGAGTTAATGTATTACATTCTCTGAAAGTACATTCCTCAGGGGTATTACCATGGCATCAGGAAATAAACTAATTAATGTAACTGTAGCAAATTGAGATTTTATAGGGACAAATTGTACAAGTTCAATCACTGACATTGTAATTGTTAAAAGCTTTGTAATGGAATAAGAGTTGAATGTTTTGTAGAGCTGGTATTTTCCTAGTTCTAGAAAAAAAGCATAGTTTCTGAAAATCAAAAAATATATTATTTTTCCTGGAAAAGGTTAGTAAACCTATCACATGCAATTGGCTTTTAGTCTATTAATGCCTCAAGATATGTTCTGAAGACACTGCAGTGGGGGTATGATAATTAGTAATACCCCAAACTTGCTTATACCTCAAAATCTAAAATGGCAATATAAAATGCAGAATACTAATTAAGGTACAGTTAGATTAAATATATGATCATCTTATTAGCAAATACAAGTAGCTTTTTATTTTTATTTTGAGATAGAACTATTTCAGATACCTAAACTTCTATGAATACAGAATATACAGTATAAAGAGAATAATGTTGCTGACAGACTTGGACCTAAAATCAAGCTAAAAAGATATAATAGTGGAAATATTTTTTTAGCCTCAGTCTTCACTTTCTCTTGTTAAGAAAAACAAAAAACAGTGGCAACAGTGAAAACCACTATCAAAAATTTAAGGTTCATCACAAATCATTTTGTTTACTAATACTTATCTCTTAAAATTGTCCCCCAACTATTTCTGTTCAATGTATTAAAATCTAATACAGGGCTTTTGCTTTTGCTCAGGATGTAGGAAACTTAAAACAGTGTTGATCCCACAATAAGAATGAGAAAAAGCCAAATAAATGACAAATTTATAACTTTTCTTGAACGTATAGGAGAACTGAATTTGCAAGCAATTAAGTAACCTGAAATCTAAAGAGAGACAAATCTCTTCAAAAAGAAACTGGACACACACACACTGTCTCAGCGGGGAAAAATAACAGGTGCAGGAGGCATCTTGCTGGCTGCAATGAAAGTAGAAAATGTAGAACAAAAGTAGAGAAAAATAAACAACAAAATGTTGTGCACTTACACAGGCAAGCCTGTAGATGAATATTCATATTAGCATTATTTGAAGTGATAAAACACTGTTTCACCTGTAAAGCAATAGTGTCCATCCACAGAAGAGCAGTAAATATAAAACAATTCATCTCTAAACAATGATTGAAAGGTGCAACCCACATGCATCAGGAATCATCAGTCTCAGCACCATGATAGTCACCATAAAAGCAGATCACACAAATGTATACAACATTATGTCATTGGATAAACTTAAAAAAACAGACAAAACTAATCAGTATTTTGTTAATACGTGCTAGATACTAATACTATAATAAAATAAAAGATTTTAAAATAATGTTCTTTTGGCAAGGAAGGGAAAGTTAGAAATGTTTAAAGTAGAAATACTTTGAGTGCATAAACTTCAATATATTTTATAAATATATTTCTTCTTAGTAACAGGTGTTTAGTTCTTATGTATTATTGCATTATTTTAATTATTTATTAGTAATTTGTTGTTATTAGTTGCAATACCTCACTAATACATTATAGGTAATCATCTTTTGTAAATATATTTCATAATAATAAGTGACTAAACTTTAATGAAAACAGGAAACACTAGAAAATATTAAAATATATCCAAACAACTATAATTACATGTATATTCTCAAAATTAAACCTATGTATTTATGAATGCCAATAATGGCTCTGCTAGATAGAAAATTTCAGTACTAAGGTAAGTGCGGTTTCACATAGGGTTGCCAAAGAAGGTTTCTTGAATAAGGTGAAAATTTGAGCTGAGAAAACAAAAATAGGAGCAAATTAGATAAATGTAAGTAACTGCAAGAAGGACATTGTGTTAAAAGGAAAGTCTTAGTTTGCAATGTATTGATATTTTATTTGAATTAGTATTTATGTATATATGATTTTCTTCCTGGATGGACCAAATTGCCAGGGAATGAAATAGAAATTAAAATAATGGAGAAAGAGACATTGTAATAAACATTTATTTGTCAATTTGGGGCTATTCAAGTGTCCTATCTTATTTTACACAGAATTTAATCAAAAGAAACCTATTTTGTCACCATTCAAATGGACACTTGACACCTATTAAAAAATTGGAGGTACAATATTTCAGGTATCTTAAATGACTTGATAAAATACAGGTTCAGTGAGTGGAAGGAAAAATAAATCCTCCAAAAATAAAGGGTCTTGTCATCTTATCGAACCTCCTGAACAAATGGAAGTGTGGGGTACAGTGTGTTATATCTTCCAGACTAAAAGGTACATCGATGTCAGAAATCAGCGCATGTTTCTTTGACTTTTAGACTTTGTAGGAAATCCCCAACACATTTAGTTGATGTTTTGATGCAATGACTTGAATAACTTAAAGGCTGACAGCTTTGAAATGAATCTAGATCTAAAAAGTCTCTGAAGCTGTCCAGACTGCAGCACAAGCAATTCTCACATTTGGCCCATGTGACGGAACCAAACAATGCATTCCACTTGAATATGTGATGGCAGAATGTGCATAGCCTTAAGCAGCCTGGATTGAACTTTAGTGGAGTATCTCGGGATTTAAGAACAAAGCATCACATTGTTGCCCAAGACTGGGGATGTAACTGTCAACAGAAATGGAATGCAATGTAGCTCTACAAATAAGAAAAACTGTGGGAGAGTATCTTGCAAGGAAGATCAAATCAGGATAGGAAAAAAAGAATCTATATTTCCAATGTTATAAGTATTGTGGTTAAATTTCTACATCATTGCACAGCTGGTGTCACTCAGAGGTCCACCGCTGACATATGAACCAGGAGGTCACAGTTCGATTCCCGGTCAGGACACGTGTCCAGGGTGTGGACTCAATCCCCTATAGACGTTGTGCAGGAGGCAGCCCATCAGTGATTCTCTCTCATTATTGATGTTTCTATCTCTTTCTCCCTCTCTCTTCCTCTAGTAAATAAGTAAAACTATATTTAAAATTAATGAATAAATGTTTACATAGTTACATTTTGAGGTCAGTGTTGTTGAATATGGGAAAATCATAAGCATAAATGCAAAATAAAAGTATATTAATATTCAACAATTTGCTATTCATTTTCATCTATATGTTGACTTAAAAGTGCTATCTTGTGTGTGAATGAATAGCAGTAGTGAATTATTCTTCCTTTGAAAGTTTTCAAGTTCTAAAATGCTTTTCAGATAACAGAGTGGAAATTGTACATGGGGTAGGAGATCTAGATCCTGAGCAAATATGACTGACTGACTTGGGCATCAAACTGAACTAAAGTAATGCAAAAGCAGGTAGGAATAAAAATTATAGTATTAATAATGATGATGATTATGAAATAACATATCCAAGGTGCTAGTGATGCTTCTGGCACATGACCAGCTGTTCCTCAGGGATGAAAATTACATTTAATTAGAATGCTGCAGAGCTGTTAATCTATTTTGAGCTCTAGGGTCAACAGATGTTTCCCTATGGATATACTTCTGGCCTTAATCCACCAGAAGAAGTTAGACTTTTAAGATATTCTAACTAGCTTTCCACATTATTGGGCCTATAACATTTTTTTCCCTGAGTGTATTCATTCAACCAAGCAACAATTTTTGAGTATAAACTAATATGACAGTTTATGTGCTAGCTGCTGTTTACACATTGGTGAACAGATATGATATATATTCTCCTGGAGCAAAAGCACACACTAAGAAGCATGATATTTGATGTTGAGATTGGAACTACTTTCTAAAATTAATATAACATACACAATGATAGACTTACATGAAATCATACTCCTGAGGTATATTCTAGTCTTTGCAGTTGCAATGAAACTTCCTATTTTAGACAGACTGCCTGTATAGATGGAAAAAGCAGGAAGCATATTTAAGGTAGCCTTAAGAAATAGAAGAAACGTGAAATAACTGTAAGTTCATACTCATCACAGATTGACACATACTACCATATATCAACTATATATGTACTTGATAATATATAAATGCATACTTCAATATTATTTCTACTTTTTACCATATTGTAATGAAAATTCATTAGTGTCTTATCTATATATTTCAAAGGTACTTTATTATTCCTGTTATTGAGGATATGCCTCAGACCCCTTGCCAAATAATGAAAGGTTAACCAGAACTAGTCTGCTTGAAATGTGAATTCATGACCAATTATCTTATTTCATAAATGACCTAATATAAGGCAAAGCAATGAGGAATAACATTTGCCTTCTAGCATTTTGTTATTGATTTTTCACTCAATTTCACTGTGTCCAAAGAAAATGCACTCTATGATTCCAATCATTTTTAATGTGTTCAACTTTCTCTATTTTCTTGTATGTGGTCAATTTTTATAATTACTATTTTTACTTCTTGAAAACAATACTAACATGTAATAAATGAGTTCAGAATTTTGTGCATGCCCATTATGTAAAGTTTGTTAAGCAAGTTTTTCAACTCTATATCCTTAATACACGGGTTGTTTTGGGTTTTTCTTTTTGGTGAAATTTCTTAACAGTAACTATAAGTATGTTTAAAAAACAACCCTTCTATTCTGATTTTAGATTTATTTCTCCTATACATGTTGCCAACTTTATATTATATATATTTTAAAGCTAAATTTTTATATTCATATAAATTTAGGATTTTCATATTTTCTCATGGGAATTCATCTTTTTTTTAAAAAAATAAGGAAATGTTTTTCTCTAAGTTTAATTATGCTTATGCCTTAAAATATATGCCTGGTATTACTAGAGCTAGTTCAGACTTCTCAGTGTTTCCACACTGCGAAGATTTCTCAATCTAAAAAGGTTTCTCATTTTTTTAAAATTTCTGTATGTATTTATAAGCTCTAAGCAGTTGATATTTTTGTTATTGTTGATCATGTTAGTTCAATATGATGATCTTTGTTTTAAAGGAGAATATATCAAATATTTCATTTGGTAATTACTGACACATTTTACTTTAAAATATACCAACTTAATGTACCTTTTCTATTTGTTCTTCCCTTTGTTCTAATATTATTTCCCCTTGTTAGAGTTAATTTACTTTCACCAAGTATTACTTTATTATTTTATTTCCTACAATTGGTTTTTTAGAATATATATTTTAGTATGTCTTTACCCATTAGATTCTAACTTAAATTACCAATTACCAAAATTGATTAATTCAAGGACCTTAATATTCTGTGACCTTACTTGTTCCTTTACCTTCTTTTATACTATTGGCATCATGTGTTTTAATTTTCACTATACAAGGGGGTAAAAGATAGATCTAAAGTTGTGAATACACAAAATACAGAGTTTATTCTTATATTGTTACTTATTAATTTTTGTATTATTTTTCCATACTAGCAACTATAAACCTACTTTTGATCCATCCCATATTTTAAACTCCAACATTTAATTTATTATTTCAAACAGCCAAAATTTATTTTTTGTGCTCTTTGTTCTTCTCTGTATAAATGGACCAATACTATTTTCTTTCTGCATAGACCTCTCCTTAGAATTTCTTTTCATTTTTGTCTGTTAGTAGTGTTATCAGTGGAAGTGGAGTTCTTGGGGTACCATTGGATAAGCATTTCAGAGGCTCTCCAGGGAGATATGTTGGAGAGCTCTCTTTCCATGTAATTATACCCCGGGGGTTCCAAAGTCCCATTTCCATTGGTCCAGTGATAAGAGAAATGTAGCTGAGGTTTCAGTAAGGCTAAAATCAGAGCCAGTATCCAGAGTTACCTTTCCATGTTGGAGACAAGTCCAGTACAGCACCAGGTTTATTGCAGTTCATTAGTCCATTGTGTGTGTGTGTGTGTGTGGGAGGGGAGGTCCACAAGGCTGTGGGCCACCTGGGAGAATGCCAGGAAGCCAAGCCTGAGCCAGGATCCAAGTGTGCCAAGAAGAACCAAGAGCACAAGAGAGCGAGCTTCCTTGGGGAATTATATATCCCAAATTTCAGAGCACTTGCAGAAATTTAGGTTATACAATACCCATTCTGGCCAACTATCTCAGTCCCCAGGTGTGACTGACAGACAAGTACCTTCCCTGTGTCATCCCACCTTTACTGGGCATGAATCTGTCTTCCCTTTGTCCAGTCCCCTTCCTTCAATGTTTTGTAGGGAACATGCCTATATCGTCAGGCTTTCCTTCACTCCATTCCTGTTATTAATAACTAATTAATTACAATGGTATCATTAGTGAATTCTGGTAATTCTATGTGGAAAATTGTTTCCTTTCAGTACTTTGAGAATATAAGTTAGCAGTTCTCTAGTTTTCATTGCTTCTGTAATTTTTATTTATCTTTTACTTGAGAAAAATAATTTTTTTGCATTTGAAGGTACTTCTGATTTTAATGAAAGAAATTAATGATTTAAGGTGAAAGACAAACCAAAGTGGTTTAACACTAAATTTGAAGTGAGACAGAATATGTTCTACTCTTTCTAACAAGTGTCAAAATTTATGAAAATTTAGAAAGAAAAAAATACATGTCAAAGGGAGAAAAAGATACTGGGAACCAAAATATTTACATAAATATGTTGAACAATATTCTAAAGACTGTCTTGAACTTTGTCCAGCGTAGTTCTGTGCATCAGTTACCAATCCCAAGGGAGGGCTGCAAACATTTCTGCCCATTACATTTTGGTATCAGAATTACTGAGGAAAAGAAAATACAGTCAAACACAAAATGAAACAGGGCTTTACTTATAAGGAAAGAAAGAGCAACATCAGCTCCAACAGTGTAGATGGGTCCCTTGTGGCTAGCAGGTCCCTTCCTCCCACACAGCCTATGCTGGAATTTACCTACTTTACCAAGTTACCTCTTATGCAGCCCTGATTCCTTTTCCTTGGAGTCTGAAATACTGAAAGCTGGTAGTTTGTTTGGGGCCACTGATGCTTAAGTAGAACATTTAAGCAGAACAAAAAAGTGTTTGATCATGAAATAGGAAAAAACAGTCCCACACAAGTGGATAACCTGGTACATGCTGTGTGACCTCTTCACCTCTTGACAAGTCAGTGTCTCAGACCCAAGGCCCTCGCTTAGTCAGCTGAGTAACGGTGTGTTGGATCTGCCTTTCCCAGCAAACTTAATAACCTAGGTATTTTAAGCACTTTTTCTAGAGTTTAATTTTTTTTTCTGAAGGAGATCTGTACTTATGGCCTAGCATTAATTCTATACAGAATAGTCTAGTCTTAGGAAAAATTACTGTGTCAACTATCATTTTCCTATCAGTTTTAGCACAGTGTTAAGGATGAATATGATTAGAAGAAGGAAAGAAGGGAGGGAAACAAGGAACAAGGCAGATTCTAAAGAACATAGTAGGGCAACACTGGAGTAGTGAGAAATAGAACAAGTAAGAACCATTTGATTTGATTCTCAACAGTTGATTCTAGCTACATGCACATCACCAAGACATTTAAAATGACTATGCTTCAATTTTATTACTTCAAGAGTCACATATACAAAAATGTTTTATAAAGTTAAATACAAATATAAAAATTTAGATTGACATAAATACAGTTTGAGATATAGAAACTTTTCTCATATTGAAGTGGAAAAAAGTACAAATATGACTATACAAATTTAATTATCTTACTATATCAAGTAAGGGCTATTGAAGTTATTAGACAGTTAAAATGTCTTGTTCAGCTGAAACCAGTTTGGCTCAGTGGATAGAGCGTCGGACTGCAGACTGAAGGGTCCCGGGTTGGATTCTGGTCAAGGGCATGTGCCTTGGCTGCGGGCACATCCCCAGTAGGGGGCGTGCAAGAGGCAGCTGGTCGATGTTTCTCTCTCATCGATGTTTCTGAATTTCTATCCCTCTCCCTTCCGCTCTGTAAAAATTCAATAAAATATATTTTTAAAAAATAAATAAAATATCTTGTTCATCCTATACATATTATGAAAAAAGTAGTTCATTGTTAAAAGGATCTCTTACTTTAAGTAAAATCTCTATAAACCTAAAACTGATTTTGAGTTTTAGCTTAATTTGATTACTACATTTTTACTATTCTAACTACATTCTGCTAAAGTAAATATACTAATGCTTTAAAAATAGATTGGATGAATCACTGATGGAAAAACTGACCATGACCAACTTCAAGCTGAAACAATAAGAACCCATAATCTCCATATGAAATGAAACTGTGAGGAGAGAAGAATTCAATAGGTTTGGGCTAAAGTAATAAAAACATGATGAATATAGTTTAAATAAACAAAGTACAGCTTTTGAAATCACCACAAGAAAAATAGAGCAAGGTCATTCAATTTCATTAAAAGGGCATTTAATTTTAAATCAAAGTAAAAAAGATAAATCATTATAAAATACAGGTGCTCAGTAGAATTGGATTATATAAGAAATTGGCTAGTGCTTTCAAAGGGCTTCAATATTTTAAAGCTATAACAATATTTCTCTTGGACCACATTAAAATCATAAAGATATCAAAATTCAAAGAAGAAAGTCAAATGCCTTTTTGGGGTCAGAAAGTTTGGGAGTACATAATTCATATATTTTCTTTTATTCGTAAGAAATGAAATTTTTAGTCTTATTTTTCTTCTCATATATAACAGTAATATGGCAACTTGGCCAAGCAAGGAAGATAAACATTTGGGTTGCTTTGAGTAAGTTGTTCTTTTTATTTTTCTTCTTAAGAAGAGCCATGCTTTCCATTTTTCGGTAATGTTGAAAATATTTTACTGTAGTTTTTTTTTTTTTTACATTTCATCTCTATATTATTCTTCATTATATTTTTTAAATTGTCTCTAAATTTTATTTTCATTTTTTATATTCCAGGCAATTTTAGGATTTAATTAATTCACCATTACATTATAAATTATAGCTTTAACATTCTTAACTCTTGTTAATCTGGCTCTTATTTAAAAATTAAAATTATATTTCCCATTTAACTTTGTTATTTTGATTATATGATTGAGTTTGATTTGCATGTGTTCCTTTTCTGCTATTTTATTCCAATTTGCTCCTGGTTATATATATACAATTGTGCCTTTATCTCCAATCACATAACTCTGGGGGGAAAACATTTTACTTCATTTTTCTTGAGGATGAAGACTTTTTAAAAAATTATATATTCTATAAGGTGACAGAAGATTATTTAACTTTGGGTGGTGGGCACAGAATGCAATGTACATATCATATGTCATAGAAATGTACACTGAGACCTATGTGACCCTACTTACCCTATATTGTTACCACAATAAATTTAATTTAAAAAATATATATTTTCTCTTTTTATGGGACAGCTTACTCCATGGCAATCCTTGTATTTAGAATATGACCAGACCTCAATATTTAAGATTGTTATTATTAAACTGATCAAACAGATGTGAAAACTGAAGGTCACAGAGGCTAAGTAATACACCAAAGCCAGCTCATAACTGAGCGGTGGAATCAGAGTTTGAACCCACTCATTATACCAGGATTTTTGTTGCATGATATTAGGTTGCCTGTGGAAGAATTAGAAAATTAAAGTTCTGATGGTAGCACTTTTTGAGTGTTTTTGTTGCATTATTGAGAATATTGCTGCCAGTGCTATTTGCATTTTCTGTGTTCCCTATTAATTTAAATTTTCAGTGATCTGACAAGTTAGACAGTGAGTAAATAGTGTTTATAAATAGAAGGGGTTTTGTATGTGTTATGAATTTGTCAAATTAGCACTCACTAAGGACAGAAGAGAGCTGGATGGTGAGCCTTAGTTCAACAATAGGCCAGAATAGGAAATGAAATAGAGAAGTTTATACATCTCAGGTTCTGAGGAAATACCTAGCATGTCTCCACTCAAAGGGCCACAGGGGAGGTTAAGGCAGGGTGAAGACAGCAGGGCCTTGGGGGCACATGCCTTTGGGGTTCCCAGGCTAAGTCCAGATTGGTCATACCAAACCACAAGAGTGGAGTTTTGAGGTTCCATGGAGTATATTTCAGAGGAAGGCTCTGGGAGAAGGAGGAGACTATTGATCACAGAGGCTATTGAGATCGCATATCAGGAACTTATATTGGCTTGTGACTTTGTGGGCTTCTTTCTAGGGCATGAGGTAGCATGAGTCCTAGTGTCAATGTAAAAATGTACACTATAAAACCAAAAGATCTCTTGGAAGTGAGATATTATAAGTAATTTTTATTTGTAAACTACAACATTACTAGAGATATCAAAGGATAATTAAATACCTCTCACCAATGAATATTTCTTTCTGAAGCCTGGAACTAAGTATTATAATTTAACATGTAAAAGCAGACATGAGTTTAAATCTCAACTTCACTGCCTAGTCTTTCATTTCTGGGGTTATAATGAAGTTTAAATAACTAACCCATAAAACACTTGGGACATTGCTCAACACATAGGAAGTGATGGATTAAACACAGTGATCTTGCAAAGTCCCATTGTGTTGACCCTCAGGGTGAATCTGACAGAGTGTTCTGCCTTCTCTCCACCCCAGCAACTCTAACTGTTCTCAACCAGGTTTTCAAAAAGCTGAACAGATCACAGTTTCCCCAGACATTTGTTTTTATTCAATTTCTCCTAAATATATTTCTGTGTTTATTATGTTTTTATTCAAAACTCTTCTCTAATTTAATTTCCATTTGTCTAGTAGGTGTATTTCCCCTAATACAAATCGTAAATTCTACAGAAAGTGGTCATGTCATTTTACTCAATAAGTAACCTAAAATTACTTTACAAAATTGCTTAACGTATACTGAGTGCCTGAAGAACGTCTTGTGGCTAACTTTAAATCAGTACATTGTCATTTTACTTTGGCCATGTAACTAGAGTGATAAGAGATTTGGCAGGGGGTGATTTAAACATTTGAATAATTGAAACTTTTCTCAATAATTAAAAGTAACTAAGGAAAATTACTTTAGATAGCAACATGAAATACTTCTTTTTTAATTTATTGTCTAAAGTTTTACATATATCTCCTTTTCCCCTGATTGACACCCTCCCCGAGACATTCTCACCCCAGGCAGGTCCCCATCTCCCCAGTGTCTGTGTCCATTGGTTATGCTAATATGCATGCATACAAATCCTTTGGTTGCTCTCTATAAGCCCCCACCTTCTGTGCCATTTATCTCTGCATCTATTTTTGTTCGTCAAATTATATTGATCATTATATCCCACATATGAGTGAGATCATGTGATATTTATCTTTCTCCGACTGGCTTATTTTGCTTAGCATAATGTTCTCCAGGTCCATCCATGTGGTTGCAAATGGAAAAGTTCCTTATTTTTTATAGTGGTGTGGTATTACATTGTGTAGATGTACCAAGGTTATTTAATTCACTCATCTGCTGATGGGCACTTAGCTTGTTTCCAAATCTTAGCCATTGAAATTGTGCTGTTATGAACATAGGAATACATATATCCTTTCTGACTGGTGTTTCTAGTTTCTTGGGATATAGTCCTAGAAGTGGGAGTATAGGGTCAAATGGGAATTCCATTTTTAACTTTTTGAGGAAAATCCATACTGTCTTCCACAATGGTTGTACCAGTCTGCATTCCCACCAGCAGTGCACAAGGGTTCCTTTTTCTTCACATCCTTGCCAGCACTTGTCGTTTGTTGATTTGTTGATGATAGCCATTCTATTTTTTCCCATTTTTCTCTTTATTGATTAAGGTAATACATATGTGTCCTTATTGCCCATTGCCACCCTGCACTCATGCTTTCACCCCCCTGGTATCTGTGTCCATTGGTTAGGCTTATATGCATGCATACAAGCCTTTGATTGATCTCTCCTCTTTACTCCTCCTCACCCCTACCTTCCCTCTGAGGTTTCACAGTCTGATCAATGCTTTTCTGTCTCTGGATCTCTTTTTGTTCATCAGTTTATGTTGTTCATTATATTCCATGAATGGGTGAGATCATGTGATATTTATCTTTCTCTGACTGGCTTATTTCGCTTAGCATAATTCTCTCCAGTTCCATCCATGCTGTTAAAAAATGGTAAGAATTCATTCTTTTTTACCACAGTGCAGTGTTTCATTATCTAGATGTCCCACAGTTTTTAATCCAATCATCTGCTGATGGGCACTTAGGCTGTTTCCAAATCTTACTATGGTAAATTGTGCTGCTATGAATATAGGAGTGCATATGTCCTTTCTGATTTGTGTTTCTAGTTCCTTGGAATATATTCCTAGAAGTGGGATCTCTGTGTCAAATGGAACTTCCATGTTTATTCTTTTGAGGAAACTCCATACTGTTCTCCACAGTGGCTCCATCAGTTTGCATTCCCATAGCAGTGCACAAGGGTTCCTTTTTCTCAGCATCCTTGCCACCTCTTGTCCTTTGTTGATTGTTGATGATAGGCATTCTGACAGGTGTGAGATGGTACCGCATTGTCGTTTTGATTTGCATCTCTTGGTTGATTAGTGACTTTGAGCAGGTTTTCATATGTCTCTGAGCCTTACTTTTGTCTTCTTTTGAAAAGATTCTATTTAAGTCTGTTTCCCATTTTTGATTGGATCATTTATCTTCCTTTTTGTAAGTTGTATAAGTTCCCTGTAGATGTTGGAGATTAAACTTTTATCAGTGATAACATTTGCAAATATATTCTCTCATTCAGTGGGCTTTTTTGTTGTTTTGTTTATGGTTTCTTTTGCTTAGAGAAGCTTTTTATTTTGATGTAGTCCCATTTGTTTGTTTTCTCTTTAGTTTCCATTGCTCTAGGAGCTGAGTCAGTGAAGAAATTGCTTCAGCATATGTCTGAGATTTTGCTGCCTGTGGATTCCTCTAATATTTTATGGTTTTCCATCTTATGTTTAAGTCCTTTATCCATTTTGAGTTTATTTTTGTGTATGGTGTAAGTTGGTGGTCTAGTTTCATTTTTTTTTTATGTATCTGTCCAATTTTCCCAACTCCATTTATTGAAGAGACTTAGTTCCGTTGTATGTTCTTGGCCTCCTTTGTCAAATATTAATTGAGCATAGTGGTTTGGGTCGATTTGTGGGTTCTCTATTCTATTTCATTGATATATATGTCTGTTCTTGTGCCAGTACCAGGCAATTTTGAGAACAGTGGCTTTGTAATACAGCTTGATATCTGATATTGAGATTCCACCTACTTTATTCTTCTTTCTCAGGGTTGCTGTACATAGAAAACCCTAAAAGACTCCATCAAAATATTATTAGACTTAACAAATGAATTCAGCAATGTAGCAGGATACAAAATTAACACCAAGAAATATATGGCATTTTTATACACTAATAGTGAACTTACAGAAAGAGAGACTAAAAAAACTATCCCATTTACCATTTCACCAATAAACTTACCTAAGGAGGTAAAAAACCTGTACTCAGAAAACTACAGGACACTGAAAAAAGAGAAGAAGACATAAACAGATGGAAGAACATACTGTGTTCTTGTATTGGTAGAATCAAGATCATTAAAATGTCCATACTACCCAAAGCAATTTATAGATTCAGTCCACTCCCCATTAAAATATCAATGACATATTTCACAGACCTAGAACAAACTCTTGAAAAATTCATCTAGAATAAAAAAAGACCCTGATGATAGCGATTCTGACAGGTCAAGCTATAATACCAAGCCATGGTTCTCAAAACTGCTTGGTGCGGTCATAAGAACAGACATACAGACCAATGGAATAGAACAGAGAATCCAGAAACCTACCCAAGTCATTATGTTCAATTAATATTTGACAAAGGAGACAAGAGCATACAATTAAGACAGTCTCTTCAATATATGGGGTTGGGAAATTTGGTCATGTACATACCAAAAAAAAAAAAAAAATGAAACTAGATCACCAACTTACACCATACACGAAATGACTAAATAACTTTTTTACAAGACTCCATAGGCAGGAAAATATCAGACATATATCGTAGCAATATCTTTACTGACACAGCTCCTAGAGCAATGAAGATTAAGGAGAAAATAAAAAATAGTACTAAATCAAAATAAAAAGCTTTTGCACAGCAAATAAACCATCAACAAAACAAGAAAGTCTACTGCATGAAAGATCATATTTGCCAATGCTATTTCAGATAAGGGTTTAACCTCCAAAATTTACAGAGAACTCATACAACTTAACAAAAGGAAGATAAATGATCCAATCAAAAACTGGGCAACAGACCTAAATAGATACCTTTTTAAAGAGGATATACAGAAGGCCAAGAAAACATGCTCAAAGTCACTAATCATCTGTGAGATGCAAATCAAAACGGAGATACCATGAAATACTTTTTGAACCATCTGGTTAAATAATTTGCCAGTTGAAATAGCATTTTAGCTTTTAAAGACAATAAGGAATTAAGTTTTCTCTAAGTGAATACTATGTAATAGAAACATCATCTGCCTGTAGTTTATAATTGAACTATAATCCAAAGGTATAAATAATAAAAAATATGCTGAAGCAAAGCCAGTTTTCTTTTTAAGTGATCACTGAAGTGTGGCTTTGGAACAGTCAGCAAATGCATCCAATGTTAGACTTTTTACTATTGTTCTTTACTAAAGCTCATTTTTTTCCTTCAATGCTATATTCAAAATAACCACTGTATATTATCAAAAATGTAATCTTTGCACTAAAAAAATGGCAATGCTGTTAAAAGGATAATTCTGGTGGAAGCTGTGGGAAGTAAGCTAATATCATCAGTAATTCTGAATATATTTTTTTAAAAAAAACAACTGGTAAGAATGTTTAGAGAATGGAAAGGGAGACAGAGAAAATATGTCCTCAAATGTTTTATTAAGTGGAATAAACAAAGGATATAAAATGCTTTTTGTCTCTGAAGCTCTCTGTGAAAGTGCTGGACATAGATGGCTTATGCAATTTTTACAATGCTTTTCTAAACAATTAGATCATCATAAACTCTATTTGTTCTAAAAAAGTATTCTCTACTGCACTGGGTGTAAGCATTCCTATTTGTTTCTATAGTTGGAGAGTATAATTAATAGATGTATTTAGGATTGTTTCTTGACAGCCTATCTAAAGTATCTGAAAAGCTCAGAGGAACATTCTCCTAAAGTGCCCATGAATAATATTTGTGAATGTCAGCCTTGGTGATGGTAGGTGGTTTGTATAACTATGTATGGAAGGATACTAGGATTAAAATGTTTCTCCCATGCTAAACAATTTTACTTTTCTTTCCACTAACTTTATATATAACATTTTGATTTAGTTAAACTTTATAACAAATATTTTTAAGTTTGTATTCTAAACCTTCTAGTGTTTATATCCACTTAAGGCCCATATTGCAAATTTCATAGTTTAATGTGAACTAATTGTAAAGAAAGTAAAATATTGTCAAAATTTGCCCTATAACATTAACAAGGAAACAATTACGTTTAAAAAAAATAAATGTTTCTAAGTTAGAAAACAATCATTGTACTCCTTACCAACAAGATACAAGTCATTTTGATCTGAACAATAGAACTTTGTTCAGTTAAGTGTGTAGATCCTTATAAAAATAACTAGAGGCCTGGTGCATGAAATTCATGCATAGCCCACCCTGCACCCTCTCCAATCTGGGACCTCTCCAGGAATCACTCATGGGATTAGGCCTAAATGGGCAGTCGGACTTCCCTCTCATGATCCAGGACAGCTGGATCCCAACTGCTCAACTGCCTGCCTTCCTGATTGTCCCTAACCACTTCTGCCTGCCAGCCTGATCACCCTCTAACCACTCCCCTGCCAGCCTGTTTGCCTCTAACTGCCCTCCCCTGCAGGCCTGGTCACCCCCAACTTTCCTCCTTTGCCAGCCTGGTCACACATAACTACCCTCCCCTGCAGGCTTGATCGCCCCAACTGCCCTCTTCTGCTGGCCATCTTGCAGTGGCCATCTTGTGTCCACTTGGAGGCAGGATCTTTGGCCACATGAGGGCAGCCCTCTTGTGTCTTGGAGTAATGGTCATTCTGCATATTACTCTTTTATTAGATGGGATAGAGGCCTGGTACATGTGTGGGGGCCAGCCGGTTTGCCCTGAAGGGTGTCCCAGATCAGGGTGTGGGTTCCCTTGGGGAGTGGGGCAGCCTGAGAAAGGGGCCTATGGTGGTTTGCAGGCCGGCCTCACACTCCAGAAATCCAAGTGGAGGCCCTGGTATCTGGGATTTATTTATCTTTTACAATTGAAATTTTGTAGCCTGGAGCAGAGCCAAGCATTCTGCTCACTCCCTGGCAGCAGCCATTTCTGTTGGAATTTGTTTACCTTCTATAATTGAAACTTTGTAGCCTGGAGTGGAGGCCTAGGCCAGCCATGGCTGAAGAAGCTTGGATTCCTCCATTTACAGGAGCACCCCTAGCATCCTGCTCTCTTCAGCTCCATGGCTGCTGCCATTTCTGTTGGGATTTATGTATCTTCTATAATTGAAACTTTGTAGCATTGAGTGGAGGCCTAGGCCAGCAAGGGCAGGTGGAAAGCTTGGCTTCCTCTATTTCCAGGGAAACCCAAGCCTTCCTCCTGCTCTCAGTGGTGGCAGCCATCTTGGTTGGGGTTTATTTGCAAAGTCACTCCTAAAAGGTGGTGGGCGTGGCTTGTGGGTATAGTGGAGGTATGATCAATTTGCATATTAACCTTTTATTAGGATTTGAAACAGTAAAGAACTGTAGAACCCTGGAATTATTTTTATTGAATTGAGTGAATTAGTTATATAGTTTTATTTTCAAAGACAAAAATAATGTTAGTAAAATATAGAATCTTTACATTAGTGTGTGACTCTTCAAAATAAGGAATTAGTAGCATCAAAAATCGTAAAGATGATGCAGTAAATATTATTACTTTTCATCACAAGACTAATTACCTATGATTACTGGGAAAAGTCCAATGATGGCTGATGTTGTAATTAGCATTAATTTCAAACACATTCAGTTGCAAATCAAAATAATTATGTGTTGCCTTGTTGATTTCATATTTGTTAGGAGTACTAAATTGTGTTATTAAATAAAATTTCTTTGTTTAATGCTTTTTCCTCATGTTTTGTTACTTATCAGAATGCCAATCTTAAAATTATACTATTAAAAGTATTTTAGAAATTGCTTCACTTGCTCTAAACATACCTTAAACCTTGCCAAAATTATATTTGTTATATAAAAGTACCTTTAATAAGACATCCTGAGATAATGAGTGTTGTGTGATCAGTGGTTTAAATGCATATCCTGAATTTTTTAACAAATGATATATATTAACACTTAATATATAAAATTCAAGCATTTTTTGTGTATTAACTTAAGTACCAATATTTTCATATGTTGTATTTTACTTTTTTATCGAGAAGGTCTTTTTTTCATATTTCTTTTAATTAGTTTCTATAAAGAATTATAATAGCAGGCATTGAACAATATTATAATTTACTAGTGCCCCAGTGCATGGTTTTGTGCACATTGAAAGGAAATTAATTAGAAGGTGGCTGATGGAGCAGGACTGGGCAATACAGGCCAGACACACCCTGGAGCAAACCTCCAACCACCCCTCCTTGGCCGGCCACATCTGGGCAAAGCCATGGCTTGAAGGGCATTTGCAGAGTGAGCAGAGTCCCTCCAGCAGGTGGAGTCCCTCGGCCTGGCCTACAGAGAACAGGCCAAAACCAGCTCTCTGACATCCTTCAAGGGGTCCGAGATTGTGAGAGGGTGGTTCTCTGGTGATGTATCCTGGAATCGGGCTCCATTCTCTCTGGTTCCGGGGTGCATCACCCAACAACCTCTGCTGTCAAGTCATGGCAACTCAGCAGCTCCTGCATAGAGTGTCCGCCCCCTGGTGGTCAGTGTGCATCATACCTACAAGCCAGTCAGAGGGTTGGATAGTTGCTTCGCCTCATATAATTTATTTATTTTAAATTATATTGATTGGGGTGACATTGGATAATACAATTATATAGATTTTGGCTTTATTGTGTGGGCCCACGAGCAGCTAGAGGTCACCATCTATCTTTCGATGAGCATTTAGTCCATTTACTCTTAAAGGTGCTTATTGTTAAGTATGTAATCATTGTTTTCTGATTATTTTTGTAGATCTTCTCTGTTTCTTTAATATTCTCTTTCTTCTCTTGTATGCTGACGACATTTTATACTGTTATGTTTGGATTCCTTTCTCTTTATTTCATGTATATCGCCTATATATTTTTGGTTTGTGTTTACCACTCCTATATGCCAAACTATGATCATAGTAGTGTATTTTAAATCCATGGTTGCTTAAGTTGAATACATTCTATTATCACTCACCCCCTCCACATTTATGTGTTTGTCATTAATTTTTTAAGTATATTTTTACAGAGAGGAAGGGAGAGATAGAGAGTTAGAAACATTGATGAGAGAGAAACATCAATCAGCTACCTCCTGTATACCCCCCTACTGGGGATGTGCCCACAACCAAGGTACATGCCCTTGACCGGAATCGAACCTTGGACCTTTCAGTCCTCAGGCTGATGCTCTATCCACTGAACCAAACCAGTTTCGGCTGTCATTAATTTTTATTTCTTTGTGTGTTTGTGTGTGTGTGTGTGTGTGTGTGTGTGTGTGTTATTGCATATTCCTTAATTTGCTGTTGATATTACACATGATCTTAGTACTTTTGTCTTTACATTTAAATTTATAATTGGTTCATCTACTTCTTTTTCAAAGGTTTTTCTTTTGGTAATGAAATTATTTTCTTACTATATTTTGCTATTCAAAATCTTATCTTCTGTATTTAAAAAAAATCCTTTAATATTTCTTTTAATACAGGTTTAATAGTAATGAACTCTTTTCACTTTTGCTTTATCTCCTTTGATTAGCAATTATAGCATTGCTGGATAGAGTAATTTTGGTTGTGGGTGTTCTCTTTTCATCACTCTGAATATCTCATGACATTCAGTTCTAGCCTACAAAGTTTCTGTTGAAAATTCAGTCATTTGCTGAACCGGTTTGGCTCAGTGGATAGAGCATCGGCCTCTGAACTGAAGGGTCCCAGGTTTGATTCTGGTCAAGGGCATGTACCTTGGCTGCAGGCACATCCCCAGTGGGGGGTGTGTAGGAGGCAGCTGATTGATGTTTCTCTCTCATTGATGTTTCTGACTTTGTCCCTCTCCTTACCTCTCTGTGAAAAATCAATAAAGTATATTTTAAAAATGAAAATTCAGTCATTAGTCTTATGGGTTCTCTATTTTCTCTTGCTTATTTTAAGATTTCCTCTTTGTATTTAACCTTTGGTATTATAATTATGAAGTATCTTGTGTGGAACTCTTTGGGTTCATCTTTTTTGGGACTCTGAAATTCCAGGACTCATATGTCTAGCTCCTTCAGAATGCTAGAGAGTTTTTAGTTATTATTTCTTCACATACATTTTTAATTCCTTTCTCTCTCACTTTTTCTTTTGATATCCCTGTGATGTAAATTTTGGTATGCTTCAGTTTTCCTAGAGGTACCATAAACTATCCTCATTTTAAAAGATAATTCTTCTCCTTTTCCTTCTCCTTCTCCTGCTCCTCTCTCTCCTTCCTCTCCCTTGTCCCCTCCCCCTCCTCCTTTTTCTCCTCTTCTACCTCCTCCTCCTTTCTGTTCTGTGTTTTCCCCTACATTATCTACTAGACTACTGATTTGATCCTCAACTTCTGCTACTCTGCTGTTGTACATTCTCTACTCTAGTGCATTCTTCATTTCTGACTGATTCTTTTTTATGTTTATATATGTTTTCTTTCTCTTTGGGAAAGTTCTCACTGAGTCCATCTATTCTCTCATAAGTTCATAGATCATTACTATAACTACTGTTTTGAACACTGTATCTGGTAGATTGCTTGTCTTCATTTAATGTAATTCTTTTTTTTTGGAGTTTTATCCTGTTCTTTCACTTGGGACATGTTTCTTTGTCTTCTCATTTTGACTGCCTGCCTGTGTTTGTTTCTATAGTTTAGGTACATGTTCTATGTCTCCTTTCTTGACAGGGCAGCTGCATATAAGATGTGAGGTGCAGTAATGCACTCTCCCTGCTCATCTGACCTGGGGGCTCTAGGTGTGCCCTTGGGTGGGTTGTGTGTGTGTTCTCCTATTGTAGTTGGACCTCGATTGCTATTGGCACATCAATGAAGTTTATTCTCAGGCTAACTAATGACAAGGAATGGCTGTGGCTACAACAGATGAGTTTGTTTTGTGGGGGCTGATCCCTATGATCAGGAGTCACTGTAGCAGGGCTCTGGTGCCTGTCGAGTCTACCCTTCAGATATGTCATTTGAGGAGCTTGTTGGTATTCTGGTGTGATCTGAAGCTATCCAGTAGGTCTGTTGGGTCTGCAGCTTTCAGGGAGGGGCTCTGGAATAGGCCAAGGTCAGCCTATTTTTGCTGGGCTTGGGGCACTAGGTAGAAATTACAAAGTGATCTGCAGTTGGTTGTTGTTTGTGGTAATCTATAGTTGGTGTTGCTTGGGAAAGGCTATTGCAAAGGGCAGCTGCCATTGTGCTGGGCTTGGAACCATTTTTTGTGCTTCATGACATAGCTGAGTCTAGCTACCACTTGTGCTGGGTTTGTAGCTGCAAAGTTTGGGCTACCTTCCAAGCCAAGACTGGCCACCACATAGATCAGGCCTGGGCCATCTGATGGGGTTGCAGTGCAAGTTGAGGCTGGTTGCCACTTGTCCTAGGTTTAGAACCACTTAGCAAGAGCTAGAAGGCACATGAAAACTGTATGATGCTTATCTGAGGTTGGTGGATCTTTGGCAGATTTGGGGGCATGTCTGCAGCAGAAGCTGAGGCAGCCTGCTTGTGTGGGGGAGCTGCAAAAAGACTTGGGCTAAGTGAGTGAGTTGGGCAGGGTGAGATCTCAGGGAACCCCCAGGGCAGAGTGAACTGTGTTAGCCAGGTTAATTTATAGCAGATATTTGGTAATCATTTGTACTGGGCAGGCTTGGTAAGAGGAGAGTTTTAAAAAAAGGAACAGTGATACCTACCAGCAGTTCTGTCTCCAGACAAAGTTGCCCCAAATTCTACCTCTGCAGCCCTCATCCTCAAGTTAGTCAATTTATTTCCTACCCATATATCCCTGGCACTTTCTGAACTACTGCCCCTTCTCTGAAGCTTTGAGTGAGTTTTGCAGTGATGGGATTGTGTGCTAACTCTTCAAGTGCAGATGTCATTGGTTCCTGTTTTGTCTGTCTCAGACACAGCTCCTGCTGCCGGATGTTATGCAGCCTTCTCTTCCTGGCACTGAGCCAAACCTGCTAGGGCTACCTCTACAGTTTTGATGTGGCTTCTTCTTTATATCCTTTGTTATAGAATTCTGTTTAATTAGTCTTCAGGTTGTTCTAACGATGGCTTTTACATAATTTAGTTTTAATTTTGGTATAATAATGAGAGGGGTGAGAACATAGGTTAGCTACTTTGCCATCTTGACCAGAAGTCCCCCCAAAAGTCATTCATTATTAACATGGATATATTGTGGTATGTTCATAGCATGAAGGCAGTAGTACTCTGATACCAAAACTGGACAAATAAGTACAAAAAAGAAAATGACAGTTCAATATCTCTCATGAATCAAATGCAAAGATTTTCAATAAAATATTAGCAAATTGAATCTAGCAGTGCATAAAAAGAATTACACATATGGCCAATGTTAATTAATTTAATAGTTAACATTTATTTCACTATTAAAATATAAATCAATGTAATCCACCATATTAACTGACTAAGAAAGAAACATTGTATGATTATATTAATTTGTACAGAAAATACAAAATCTGTTCTTCATAAAACTCTTGTCAAGTTATGAATATAGGAGAACTAATCAATTTGATAAAGGACACCTAAAAAACTCTGCAACCACTATCTTACTTATGGGAAAACACTAGTTGTTTTTGAGATAATCACAGAAATACATATAAATGCAAGTACATGTGTGTATAAGTATGTATGTAATTTAATGAGAGATTCTGAATTAGTGAATCAAGAAGAAGGCTATGTGTATACAAATCTCTGGAAAATATTTGAAACCTCAAATCCCCAAAGTTCTGAAAAAAACTTTGGGAAGTGAACCAGAGAAATTCAAAATGGTCAAGTTTGAAGAGAAAATAATCTCTTAATTACTTTTTTGCCTAACTTTTAAATATAAGCCTAAACAATGGACACAAATAACAGGGGGTGAGGGCATGAATAGGGGAGGTTGGGGGTAATAGGGAAATAAGGACACATATGTAATACCTTAATAAAGAAATTAAAAATGAGAAATTATAATCAACTCACTGAAATAATGACATTTAACTTATAATAATTTATAAGAAATTTTATTATGATTATTTATTATGATTAAAACATGATTTGTGGATTGTCCTTAGATTTCAGTTGTTCATTTTATATCTATTTTCTAGTTAGTTGGTAATTGTCTATCAAATAAGTATTAGTGTGGGAGAGTTCTGAGAGAAATTACAATAAAGGTGTTTAAAAAAAACAAAGTACTTTCATTCATATTAGAAACATTTATTTATGAATGAATTGGTAGGTAGAAACTTCAGATGCTTACTTTATTTTGTTACATTTGAACAATAAAAGTGTGGGGATATAACTCTGCAGGGAAAAAATAGACAAAAACATAATTATTAAGTAGGAAAATTGGCATGTTTACCTCTCTATATATGTTTATTCTGACTCTATTATAAGCCTTAGGCTCTAGTGTCAGATCCTTGCTAACAATATTTACCAAGATGCAATGATTATTAATGTTCCATTTTAAATCTGGAATGTTTGAGAATAGAAACTGATGAAGCTGGGTTGGATAGTCTTAGGTAAGATGAAACCTAAAAGCACATAAAAAATACAATTCTAGTTTTCCTACCAAGCTGTTGAATTTCAGTTTATGCTCTTTTTAAAAGTTCTGTGAATAGTGCTATTTGAGGTGACTAATTCTCTGACATATACTCATTCTTCAAGCTAAATTTTATTTTTTAGGATTATGACTATATTCATTACTCCTCTGGTCATTTTATTTCTCTGTTTATTCTACTCTTTTGTATTCCCACCAATATATTCACATGTCCCACTAATGTGCAGTTTCTTTCCCTTTCTAGATCATTAATTTAATGGTAAAGAAGATTACAACTCTCACCAGCCCTTCAGAACTTTCTCCTTGACAATTTCCCACATCCCATTCAATAATGTGTGCCATTATCTTTTCTTTATGAATGTTAGGCCTGCTCTTGATCTATGAAATTGTTCTTCTTCCAAGTCATTTAAACTAATTTTGCAAATATTATTTTGTACATGGCATCAAATATTTCATAAACAGAATTTGACTCAGGATAAAACACATAATATCTGTAACCTGATTCATATTCTTAAGTAATAATTCATGACTATAATATGATGATTTGGTTTGTAAACCGGTGAACATTACATCTTTTAGAAAAAAAATATCAAATTAGCAGAGATATAATTAGTTCCTTATAAATTTAGCCAGTGTTATATTTATGTGTCTATCTACCTACCCACCTATCTACCTGTTTATCTATCTATCTGCCTATCTATCTGAAGGTGGGCAAAAGAAGGTTTATCATTGTGATGAAAGTAAATAATATAATAATTAATAAATAATAATACAAGGATAAACTCTGTTTCACATACTCACAATTGTAAACCTACTTTTACCCATGCTTGTATATATGTATGTATGTATAGAAATATAGATATAGATATAGAATATAGGTACAGATATGTAGTTATGGATATAGATATAGTTATAGATATAGATATTTATAGGTAAAAACAAACAAAACATACACACACAGATATACTTTGAGATGTTCTATTAATCTAACTTGAAATATAGTATCAAAAATAGTCTTATTTCCTTTTCACTCAGGAATATGTCCTAAGTCAAGTATATATGTAATTGACTCTATTCTTGGCAGTGTTTCAGAATTATCCAAATTGTAGTAGTTTCCATTATATATTTGCTCATTCCTTTTTGTTGGTTTAAGTTTTGTAAATCACTTGGGATGTTTTCTTAGTAGCTTCTATCATAATACTTAACTTCCCAAAACATGTAGTGTTTTAATAAAGTTCTATATTAGCACAAATTTGAACAAGTTAAGTTAGTGAATGATCTGAATTGTTGACTCATTTGGCAACTATTGCATTTAGCACCTATTAGCTTTTTATGTACTATTCTGGAGTCTGAAGATATAATAGAAAAAATATTTAAAATGCCTAATTTTAAGGACATAATAGTCCACCTGACAAGTATTTCTAAGGTGAGAGCAAAGAGAAATCACATAAACATCTATCTATCTAATCTATCTATCTATCTATCTATCTATCTATCTATCTATCTATCTATCATCTATCTCAAAGCCTAACCAGTCATCACAATTGAAACAACTGAATGGATGATCAAACAGGCTGCATGGGCTGAGTAGGCCAGCAAGGGGGTTAGTGAGGGATGACCAAACAACTGAGCAACAGGCTGTGTGGGGCGATCAGGTTGACAGGGACGGGTTAGTGAGAGGTGACCAAAAGACTGAACAGAGGGCAGGTGGGGTGACCAGGGCAACAGGAGGATTAGTGAGGGCTGACCAAACAACAACAGGCTGTGTGGGGTTACCAGGCCAGTGGTGGGGGGCAGTTAGGCATGACCAGGCCAGCATGGGAGGACAATTGAGGGTGACCAGGCCATCAGGAGGGATAGTTAAGTGTGATCATGTAGGCAGGCAGGTGGATAGTTAGGAGCCAGTGGTGATTCAGGATTGTGAGAGGGATGTCCGACTGCCAATTTAGGCTAAACTTGCAGTCAGACATCCCCTGAGGGGTCCCAGATTAGAGAGGGTACAGGCTGAGCTGAACTGACTGCCACCCTCCCCCTGTCCATGAATTTCATGCACTGGGCCTCCAGTGTATTATACTTCCATTATGATACTTTTGTTTTCACTTGAGTCATTTTGGTTATGCTCAATTATGTTAGGATATAAATTTATAGGGGTGACATTGGTTAATAGGATCATATAGGTTTCAAGTGTACTTTTCTGTCATTCATGACCTGTATGTTGCACTGTGTGTCCACCATACAAAGTCAAATCATTTTCTGTCACCATATATTTGGCACCCTTTACTCTTTACTATCTGCCCAACCCACTTTCTTTTGATAACCACCATACTGTTGTCTATGTCTGTGAGTTTCACTTTAATATCCCACATATGAATGAAATCATATGGTTCTCAGGTTTTCTGACTTATTTTGGTTAGCATAATATTCTCAAGGTCCCTCCATTTTGTTGCAAATGGTAGTACTTCAACTTTTCTATGGCTGAGTAGTAGTATACATCTACCACATATTTTTATCCCATCCTCATAAATTCATTATTAAATCGTATTGCCATTAGAACTGTGAGAAATAAGCTGGATATTTTCATTTGCCTAGAAAGATGTCTATTTTATTGCTTTAATTTTTATTTTATTATTTTTCTTTTAATCCATTATATAAGCTATATGTTGTTGGTATTTTTCTCCAAGAATGAGAATGTTGTACTGTCTTTTTCTACTATGTATTTCATACTAATGGTGGCAATTTCATATTTTATATAATTGTCTTTCACTGCAATGTCAATGTAAAATTTATGTTTTTAGGGAATCACAATCTTTCTCATATTTCATTGGCTGAGTACAGCAAAAATTTTTTGAGGTAGGTATTAGTGCAGTTATTTATTATTTCCAATTTAGTTATCTCCCTGATGAATATGTAAGTTTATAGCAATTTCTACTATGACTTATGCATACTTATTTTTTGTTTTCTTGTACTGTCAATTTTACTACTTGTTATCAATTCTTGGGAAATGCTTAAATATTATAATTTTTGCTAAACTTAAGGTACAACTTCTAAGTAGTTTCTAATTCCAATCCTTCCTATTAAAATAGAAATTATTTCAAAGAAAAAATAGTTGTTTTTTGTTGTTTTACCCCAGAGCCAACTTCTGCTTTAGGCACAGTGTCAGGGGTATTCTTTATAAGGACCCACAGAATTATTTTAAAATTAGAAGAAAATAATGCACTTTTAGGTAAAAATGTATTAATATACAGTATCTTTGATTCATGCAGTTATAAAACATAATTTTGAATATTTGTGTATATTTTAATGGGAGAAGGGACCATGGAATGTATAAGTACCTAGGATCCATCCTGGTTCTCTATGTTGAAACATTAAGTGGAATTATTGGTGAATCTAATCGAGGAATATACACAGAAGATTTTGCTCTCTAAACACATCTATACATGCTACTATATTTTGTGTATACCTGATGGGTAAAAACCAATTCCAAGCATTTTATATAGTTTTCTAATTTTCAATATTTCTTTATGTTAAATAATTGGTTGTAAGGCAAACACAGTTGAATGGACAAGTTGATTTTGTGTAGAGGAAAATCCCAAGTGAACCCTAAACCATGAAAGTTTAATGTTAATAAGTATATCTACAAGTGTTCATGAAGAAAAAGATAAAATTGACCAAATATACAGAATAATTTAATAAGTTGTGGTTTTATATGCAGCTGGGATAGTCCCCTAAATTTTCATAAAATCTTACACTTAATTATCTTTATATTTTGGAGTAATTAAATGTAGAGGTTTTTAAAAATTAGCTCAGGAGTCATTAGTAGGTGCTATGGTTGGTCTTTAAGGTTAACTTAAGAAAGGAAAAAAAATTATGAAGTGAATTGCTAAATTACTTTAATAATGCAAAGATCACACTGTAATAAGTTAAATCACTGATCCAGTCTATTTATGTTATAATTCTTTCATGGCCATAATTACTAACAGAATCTTCATTAATTAGTAATGAAGCCTGCTGTTGATACACTTAATTCAAATATTTATCTTTTCTTCAGAGTTAATTTTAAGAATACTGATATGCAGAATACAATTAAACTGTCTAATTGAAATGCATGCCATTTAATCACATTGAAGATGGTGTAGAAGCAATCATAAATATGCTGACTTTTAATTTCCTTAACCTTGGAAGCAAAAATAAAACAGAAATTAAACTGGAAATTTTAAATTTTATATGTTCATTCACTGACCATCAGAGAAAAGCATATGATCGTCTGGAGTGTGTTGTTACTTTATTCAAACGTGGTGATTTTGGAGCGGAGATGTTCTAAACAAGATTAAAATTCATTTGTATGATCCCATGAATTTGTATTAAAATATTTTAAAAACGTTCAATATTAAAAGAAGTAGTGGGAAAAAATGGATATTTTTAATGGTGTAGTTAATTTCCTCAGTTTATGGCAATTAACATGGACAATTTAATCTCTACCTTGTACTACAAGGAGCTATCCATAGAGTCATTATCCCAATGTCTTTCTCTTGATGCTAGGATGCTTGTTTACCTGGCTACCCAAACTGGGTTTTCTCCAGTGAATCATAATGAGATTTGCTGCTGGGCTTCTGAGAAAACCTTTTGTGCTAGATAAAAAGAATACACCTGAAGAGGAGGAGTCTTTTAGCTACATTCCTTTGATTCTTCTTTTTCATTGATGAATGTGACCCTTAAGGTATTGGCACATGTATTTTTCTATGAAATGACAGGTGAGAATGAAAGCTGATATAATGGCAGAGCAAAAAGTCAGAGGGTTGGATACTTGGCCTCTTTGATAAGCTATCCCAAACCCAGAAACAACCACTTCCGGAGTTCCTACTATATAGGATAAACCAAAGTGTTGTCTCATAAACTGTGCATTCATTTTCTAACAGCATAAGGAATAAAATAATTCTGAGATATTCACATTACAACTTTTTATATGTATTCCTTTAGTGGAGTTCCTTTTCAAAAATATTTATTTGACTGGCATGTTTGATTACTATGAAGATAATTGCAAATGTTATTTTTGCAAAGGTACACTAATACTAGAATTTATTAAAGTTTTCATAGTTTGATATTATTACATTTATGCAAAACTAGAGTGTCTTGTATTTAATTTGCAATTCCCTGATTAATAGTGACAAGAATCCTCCTTTCATGTGTGTACTGGCTGTTTGCAATTTTTTTTCCAGTGAATTACCTGTTGCTTACTTATTTGCTTGTCATGTGGATTTCATAATTTTCTTGGTTATTTTTTAGAGTTTATGTACACTTACACTAAATATATTAATACTTTTATTTATAAAAGGTCTTTACATTTGTGCCTCATCAAAAAATCTCTTTCCACTGAAACAGTATTAAGATATTCATTTTATTTTTAAAAGCTGTTTTTATATCTAGCTCTTCAATCCACATTTAGTTAGTATTTGTATATGCTTGGAAGTAATAATATAATTTTATTATATATTGAGTATTTTTTATTTTTAAAGAGAGAGGGAAAGGCAGAGAGAAATATCCATGTGATAGAAATACATCAGTTGGTTGCCTCTTGCACGAGACCTGACCAAGCCTGGGCCAGGGAGGAGCCTGCAAACAAGGTACATGCTTTTATCAAATTTGAACCCTGGACATTTTGGTCTTCAAGCCAATGCTCTATCTACTGGGCAAACCAGCTAGGGCTGTGTTTGATATTTTAAAGGATGTCATTTTTTATTATTTTTTTAAATAATTTTAAAGAGGAATATAGGGAAAAATTGTGTTTTATTTTTTAACTAGTGGACTGGTGCATGAAATTCATGCACATTAAAAGGGAATTAATTAGAGGAAATAATTTAATATTGCTATTTTCTCTTTCTCTATAATAGAAGTATCAGAGAATAAAGAAAATTAGTAAAATGTATATGAAAACCTTCCTCCTGTCATATTCTGGGGCGTACCATGAGACCCAGAGTCAAGTCCCCACTCGCTCACATGTGCCTCAAAATCACATGAGACCCAGACCCAGCCTCCCTCCTCCCACATTGGGATAGGTCCAGAACCCGCCAATCCCACCCTTGTCAAGCCCCACAGGGCAGGGGGCTTCCTTGGGTTCCCTGGCCCAGCACCAGGATGGGGCGTGTGGCCTGAGGTCCCCCTTCAAGTCCCACCAGGTGGAAGACATGACCTGAGATCCCCTGTCAAGCCCCGCTGGGTAGGGGGCATGGCCTGAGGTCCCCTGTCAACCCCACCAGGCAGAGGAGCACAGCTTCAGGTCCCCCTGCCCAGCACTGGGAGGGAGGCACAGCCTCAGGTCCCCCATCCATCTCCACTAGCATGGGGGCACAGGCTCAGATCCCCTGTGAACCCCTGCTGGGTGGGAGGCACAGCCTGAGGTCCCCTGTCGAGCCCAGCCAGGCAAAAGGGACACAGCCTCAGGTCCCATGGACTGGTGCTGGGGCAGAGGGTATGGTCTGAGGTCCCCCAGCCTGGTGCTGGGGTGAGAATGTGGCTTGAGGTCCCCTATTAAGCCCTGCTGGGTGGAGAGAACAGTCTGAGGTCCCTTAACCAGGATGGGAAACACACCTTGAGATCCCCTGTCAAGCCCTGCCTGGTCCCTTCCAATTGCCCTCCCCTGCTGGCCTGATTGCCCACAACTGCCCTCCCTTGCAGAGCCTGGAACCTTCAATGGCCTTCCCTGCTGGCCATCTTGTGGTGGCCATCTTGTGTCCACATGGGGCCAGGATCTTTGACCACAAGGAGGCAGCCTTCTTGTGTGTTGGAGTGATAGTCAATCTGCAAATTACTCTTTTATTAGATAGGATTGAGGCTGGTGCATAGGTGGGGGCCAGCTGGTTTGCCCTGAAGGGTGTCCCAGATGAGGGTGGGGGTTCCCTTGGGGTGAAGGGCGGCCTGGGCGAGGGGCTGTGGAGGTTTGCAGGCTGGCCATGCCCCCCAGCGACCCAAGCAGAGTCCCTGGGATCTGAGATTAATCTATATCTACAATTGAAACTTTGTAGCCTGGAACGGAGCCAAGCCTTCTCCTCGCTCAGGGTGGCAGCCATTTTGGTTTGAAACATTGTAGCCTAGAGTGGAGGCCTAGGCCAGCAACGGCAGACTGAAAGCTTGGCTACCTCCATTGCCAGGGAAACCCAAGCCTCTGTTCTCTCCAGCTCAGTGGCTGCTGCCATTTCTGTATCTTTTATAACTGAAACTTTGTAACATTGAGTGGAGGCCTAGAGAGGCAGAAAGCTTGGCTTCCTCTGTTGCCAGGGAAACCCACGCCTTCCTCCTGCTCTCAGTGATGGTGGTCATCTTGGTTGGGGTTTATTTGCATAATTTGCTCCTGTTGGCTTGTGGGTGTGGCTGTGGGCGTGGCTTGTGTGTGTGGCAAAGGTGCGGTCAAATTTGCATATTACTCTTTTATTATATAGGACTAAAGCCCAGTGCACAAAATTTGTACACGGGGGTGGGGGGTGTCCCTCAGCCCAGCCTGCACCCTCTCCAATCTGGGACCCCTAGAGGGATGTCCTACTACCCGTTTAGGCCCAATCCTACCAGGCAGTCAGAAATCCCTCTCACAATCCAGGACTACTGGCTCTCAACTGCTCACCTGTTTGCCTTCCTGATTGCCCCTAATTGCTCCTCCCTGCCAGCATGATCACCCCTTAACAAATCCCCTGTCAGCCTGATTGATGCTTAACTACTCCCCTGATAGCCTGTTTGCCCCTAACTTCCTTCCTCTGCAGGCCTGGGCAACCCTAACTGCCTTCCCCTTCAGGACTGGTCACCCCTAACTGCCCTCCCCTGTAGGCTTGATCGCCCTCAACTGCCCTCCCTTTCAGGCCTGGTCCCTCACAACTACCCTCCCCTGCTGGCCACTCGTGGTGACCATCTTGTGGTGGTCATTTTGTGTCCACATGGGGACAGCCACCTTGTGTGTTGGAGTGATGGTCAATTACTTTTATTATATAGGATTTCTAAGGCATAGATCCAATGCACATAATAAAATTGCTATTTTACATAACTGATTATAGGTTTGTTATGCAATAACAAACTGGAAAATATATTCTTCTTCTCTTTTACTTTGATGAAAATACTGTGAAAATGCTCAGGTTAAGATTTTCCAGCTTCTAGGAGTCTTTCACATTCTTAGTTTGGATCTTCTTACTACATCTTTGAAGACATCAGCATAGCATCTTCAAATCTTTCTCTCTGATACTCCTACCTCTCTTTTTCTCTTATAAGTGATTTGCTATTTTTTTGTTTGTTTGCTTGTTTTGTTTTTTGGTGAGCAGAGTGCAAGGGTGGTTTCTTATAGAGATGGATTCGAAAAATGAAGCCATGGACAAAAGGTGGTAGGTGACAAGTACAGAAACTTTATTAAAAGCAGATTCTACTTTAAAACGAGAATCCTAAATTCCTAATCCTAAAACGTTGTCCTCCCTGGCATAGAGGGACAGAGGGATTCCCTAAGAAGAATGGCAGCTGCTCTCTTTGCCTTGAGTTATTATATATCCTGGAAACCCTCTCCCTTAGTCCAGGACTCCCGTGCTTTCCTCACTGGTCACTCTGGTACATAGTGCCAGTTACAAAGGACAAAGCCCACGTGGTGCTCCCCTCTTTCTTTGCCCTTATTTTGCAACATTCCTTTGTCCTCTGTGAAAATATTTCCTCTTCCCATCCCGGATATCCTGTCACTTTTATTTATCCTCTGTGAATATAAGTCTTTCTACCCCTTATCCCATAGCATTTCTCTGTCCTTCACATATCCATATTATCTGTTCAGGCTGGGGTTGCTATTGATCTACCTTATGGCTTTCTCCCATTTGTCTTAGCCAGAGACATTTTATGACTCTCCCAGCTGCCCAGGTCGGGGCTGCTTTTGATCTAATTTGTGGCTGCTATGATTATTCAGGCCAAAATGCCTCTATCCTCTCTGGAGTGGGTCCCTTCCTATCTGCCTGATTAAGCTAGCTAGCTAACTCTTATTATAAGGACCATTATGATTACATTAGGCCAACCTGGATAATCTCCCTATAGCAAGTCCCTAACTTACTGGCATTTGCAAAGTCTCTTTTTCCATGAAAGGTAACATATCCACAATTTAGGGAGATTTGGAATAAGCATCTTTAGTACAGAGGAGCAATTATTATGCCCACTATACCATATAATTTGTAATTTAGATTAACCTTGCCTTTCCATAGTGACAGTCCAATTAGATCTAACCTAATAGAAGACTCAACAAAAGATAGCCTTTAGCAGATTTGAGTCAAATAAAGCAAAAGAAAGGCTTGTGCAAAAAGTATAGTTAGTTTATGGGGATGTTTTTTTATAGGACTGCAAGATTATAGCTTTGGATACTTATGCGGTTAAAAGTTTTGGTGTGGAAAACAAGACCCTGGAACAAACAGCAGCTAAAGGGCATATTTAGACAATTAGACATCTTTAAACAACTTGATATCTTTACAGTAGGTCCTCGGGTTACATCTGAGATCCATTCTTATGATGCGAAGCCATGCGATTTTTGCTGTAAGTTGGAACCCACCTACATGAGCATCTACATCACTCACATGGAGCACATACACAGCAGTAATGAAGTGAAACAATAAAAAAATTTAAGAGAAAGATAACAATTCCTTTTACTTGTGGTAACTAAATTAAAAAAAATAAAGCACATATGTACATACGTCAAAATGATGGAATTTTTTATTTTTTTATAAATGGAGATGGCAAGGTAACCATGAAACAATCTATGCTGAGTCCGATGTAACCCGAGAACTGCCTGTATCGTGAATAACTCAGCTCTTCTCCAGACAGCAGTGATTCACAAAGTTGAAAGGAGATCTTGCCTGTATTTTGCACTATGTCATTCTTTTTATCAAGTGAAATGAACAGATGAGGCCTGATCACCAGTAAGAGTTTATATCCAGGAGAATACAACCAAGATATTGTTGACCTGCCTATCCCAGCCAAGTACACTTGATGCACTTTACCTATTCTGAGGTCTCAGATTCTTTCAGAGGTAACAGTGTTGCTGCTGTCAGGGAAGTCAGGGATTTAGATAGTACACTAGCAGCCAGTAAGCTGTATTAACACTCATATCTCCCTTTGCATGTCAGTTAAGGGTAAAAAAGATGAAAACATATGGCTATACCAAAAATGAATTAACACTCTGAGAAATTGTCTGAAAAGTCATATCCCTTATTTATTAGCATGGTATTCATTGTATATAAACTTCAGCTTGTATTATAATTAGTTTTTCTTTTTATAGTTAGTTAAATAATTATAGGTAATAAATTTCACTTTGCTTTGTTAAGATGGATTCTACATATCATTAGTTTCTTTCTCCATAGCTAGGCCCAACCCTCCTAAATTTAGTATAAGAGGTCCTAATAATGTCATAAAAGGACAGCTTTATGGTAAAATGAATTAAAATACTAAATCTTCTAGAAACCATAACTTGAAAGAGTGCTTTCTTCTAAGCTTCCAAGAATATGACTATGATTCATTCTTGAGAGCAGTAGTAGTAATAAAAAGTTTTACTTCTAATATTTTATTTGTCCCTGGTTTCTCCTGTTTATATCATATGACTAACCATGACCACTTTGAAATGAAGCTTAATAGTTTTTTCAATAAGTGATGTTGGAAAAATTGGATATTCACATGCAAAAGTATAATATTGAACTATTTATACCACTCACAAAAACTAATACAAAATAGATAAAAGATTTAAATATAATGCCTGAAACCATAAAATACCTTAAAGAAAACATAGAGGAAAAGCTCTTTATATTGGTCTTGGCATTGATTTTTTGGATACAACATCAAACATAAAAATAAGTGAGATATTTCAAATTAAAAAGTGTCTGCACATCAAAAGGCACAATCAGTGGATTAAAAAGGAAACCTGCAAAATGGGAGAAAATAATTGCAGATTGAATTAGGTAAGGAGTTAATATCCTAAATATATAAGGAACTTATCCAACTAAATAGCAAAAGAAAATTCAAATAATTTCATTTAAAATTGGCAGAAGGTCTGAATAGATACTTTCCCAAAGAAAACATATAAATAGCCAAAAGTGTCTGAAAAGATGCTCAGCATCTATAAGCACAGGAGATGAAAATCAAGACCACAGTAAGATATTACTGTCTACCTGTTACAATAGCTATTATGAAAATGACAAGAGGTGATTAGGCTTACAAAGGTGGTTAGTTAAGGGTGACCAGGCTAGCAGGCGGACAGATGAGTGATTAGGAGCCGGCGGTCCAGGATTGTGAGAGGGATTTCTGACTGTCGATTTCGGTCATCCCTGGGATAGGGCCTAAACCGGCAGTTGGACATCCCCTGAGGGGTCTGGATTGAAGAAGGTGCAAGTTGGGCTGAGGGGATCACACCCCTTGCATGAATTTTGTGCACTGGGCCTCTAGTATCTCAATAAGGGCTGAAAAAAATGAAGTGAAGAATATAATGCTCTTTTGTATCCTATGTCCTACATGTTGAACTCATTTGGTACAATGAAATGTGATAGGCAGAGACATAATTAATAGTTTGGATGATTATGGGAAGGTGCTAATATGGCAGATTAAATTTATCCCACATTGCAGAAGGATCAGATACTATATAACATTGAAATACTTAAATCCATGGCCATCATTAAAAATAAACTGAAGGAAGAATGGAAGTAGAGAAGTTTTCAGGAGAAGCTAATTATTTGTGCTTCGTTGATTTATTTGGAATAATGTTATTATTTTTCCCTTTAAATATTAAAAAGAAGGTTGCTTGATTATACTTGAGTAGGTATTCTTTAGAACCTCTGACAAATAATGCTCCTCTTAGAGACACTGATGTTGCCATGGCTTAGTGCTTCACAAGGTTCATTCATCATCCGTCTTGTTCTCAGGTTTACTGGAGAGTTACTATGGTATAGGTTTCTGGATGTGGCTGATCTTATTGCCTACTAATTCAGAAATTTTTGTAGAGAATACAAAGTTATCATCAAAGTGATTACTAATTTATATCATTGTTTGGATTGCTTGAAGAATCTGGTTTGTTGTCCTTTTATAAAACCAAATATTCTATCTAAATCCAAACCATATTAGTGGTCTGTTTTCTAAATGTTACTTATCATGTTATGTAGAAATACAACTTGATTTCAAAGGCTATTAACCTGTATTTTAAAATTCCTACTTTAGGCCAGATGCAAAACCCTAATGCAAAGTAAAAAGTGGTTTCAGATAGCCTATTTTTCTAGAAGCATCTTTCATTTGCTATCCCTATTCTATGCTCATTGAAACCCGTTTTCTTTCTATACTTTAATTCTTAGACTACAACTCAATGCTAGACATGGGGGATCAGATAGTGATATAGAAGAGGAGCTGAAACACAATCCATGCAAAATAGCTAATCTGAGTATTTTGTCTTTCTATGTCCTTCCCAATTATGGTTACAGAAATATACTCTCTACCATCCATTTACTAGTAGACAGAAGTTTTCATTATTGATGTAGTGCATATTTACATTTTGCCTATATTTGCTACATATTGAATCAATAGTATTAGCCACTAAATTATAAACAGTATTTACCAAGAGACATTAGATAGAGTAATAAATAGTATATGTGACTATGGATTTAGCAAAAATATGCAGAAAACTTCCTTCAAATGGACATTTCATAAATTACCAAGGGCACAAGTATAAATCCTAATTTCAGGATCACCCCCCCCCCCGGATCAAGGAATAAATTATGCATGCGTTTTGCTTTCTTTTTACTTAACTGTAGACTTTTCTGTAATTTTCAGTTATGCTGCTATAAGCAAGCTGCAATCTCCTCCAAATCTCTGCTAACACTTCTTAGATAAATAGATTTGCCTCATCTGAACATTCTGATTTTATATGTCTGGTAGAACATAGGATTTTTAATAAACTCATTCTTTCTGATTTAGTCACATTTGGAAACACTACCTTAGATTCTCTCTTTATCTCTCTCTCTCTTTCTCTCTCTTTCTCTCTCTCTCTCTCTCTCTCTCTCTCTCTCTCTCTCTCTCTCTCTCTCTCATCAAAACTCTAAAGTGAGCTTTAGGAAAGTGCTGGATAACAGAAAAATCATGGTGGAATTCTTTTTTAGCTGCAGTCTATGACAAAATTCTGTATTGTTTACTTAAGGTAAATTCTTAGGCCAGACGAGGGAGGAAACTTTGAAATTTGTTGTGACAATTTGGGAGCTTTCCTTGAATTCCTTAAAGAATTCCTATATCATTGTTTGAATTCAAAATAATTATTTTTGAAACAAAAATAATTTTTTGTTTAACAAACGCTACATAAATAATAATCTGTAACGTGATCCCTGGTTAACCTGGTGTTTTGGTGTCCTCACCCCAAAAAAGTAACCAGAACCTGTGGTTTGTATTTAACCATTAAAACATGGCAAAAGTGATCAGGTCCCTTCTATGATTATGTTACATAAAATCATAATGACCATTAGAAGAAGATTTTTCTCCTGCTGGATTAGGTAAAGCAAACAGCCAGGTTAGGAAGACCACCAAGCTGGAAAATGAGGGAAACCTCAGGATGACAACCCTTAACACAAAGGGGCACAAAGAACTGAATTCAGCCAATAACCATGTGTGACTTTAAACAGATACTTCCCCTGACACACCTTGAGACAAAACTACAACCCAGAAGGCATATTGATGATAGTCTAGCTGAAAACCCATTTTTGCACTCCTAGACTCTTAACCCATTAAGTGTACAAGATAATAAATGTGCATATTTTAAACCAATTTATTTGTAGTAATAGTGTTGTGTGTGCACACACACAAACTAATACAAGCAACACTATGCTTACTGTGTACCAAATGCTATTCCAAGAGCTCTAATTTGTTACTCTGTTTTATAAATCAAATAGTGAAGGCACACAGGTAAGTAGCTTGTCCAATTTCATTGGGCAAATCCTATCTAATAAAGGAGTGATATGCAAATTGACCATGCACCCACACCAACAAGCCACACCCGCCAGTCAAGCAGGAGAGAATATGCAAATAAACCTTAACTAAGAAGGCTGCGGCCACTGAGAGCAGGAGGGAGGCCTGGGTTTCCCCGGCAATGGAGGAAGACAAGCTTGCTGGCCTCCACTCAATGCTACAAAGTTTCAATTATAGAAGATACATAAATCGCAACAAAAGTGGCAGCAGCCACTGAGCTGGAGAGAGCAGAGGCTAGGGTTGCCCCCAGCGATGGAGGTAGCCAAGTTTCTGCAGCCCTGGCCAGGTTAGGCCTCCACTCCTGGCTACAAAGTGTCAATTATAGAAGGTAAACAAATTCCAACAGAAATGGCTGCCACCACAGAGCAAGCAGAGGGCTTGGCTCCGCTCCAGGCTACAAAGTTTCAATTGTAGAACATAAATTCCGGATACCAGGGCCTCTGCTTGGGTAACTGGATGGAATAGCTGGCCTGAAAGTCACTACAGGGCCCTCGCCCAGGCTGCTCCACACCCAAAGGGAATCCCCACCCTGATCTGGACACCCTTCAGCGCAAACCAGCTGGCCCCCAACCATGCACCAGGCCTCTATTCTATCTAATAAAAGAATAATATGCAGATTGACCATTACTTCAACACACAAGAGGGCTGGCCCCATGTGGTCCAAGATCCTGCCCCCTTGTGGACACAAAATGACCAGCCACCACAAGATGGGCAGCAGGGGAAGGCAGTTTGGAGGAACCAGGCCTACAAGGGAGGGCAGTTGTGAGCAATCAGGCCAGCAGGGGAGGGCAGTTAGGGGTGACCAGGCCAGTAAAGGAGCGAAGTTGGGGGCAAACAGGCTGGCAGGGGAGTGGTTAGGGAGTGATCAGGCTGACAGGCAGAAGCAGTTAGCAATCAGGAAGGCAGGCAGATGAGCAGTTGGGAGCCAGCAGTCCTGGATTGTTAGAGGGATCCCAGATTAGAGAATGTGCAGGCTGGGCTAAGGTATACCTGCCCCTCTCCCCACGGAACAAATTTTGTGCACCGGGCCTCTAGTAAGTGGATAAGATAGGATTCAGATCTAAGTAGTTGGGCTCTTGAGTCCATGTCATTAACTTTTAAACCACATGCCCTGTAGTATCCCTATGTAGCCAGGAGTGGAGGCCTAACCTGGCCAGGGCTGCAGAAACTTGGCTACCTCCATCGCTGGGGGCAACCCTAGCCTCTGCTCTCTCCAGCTCAGTGGCTGCTGCCATTTTTGTTGCGATTTATGTATCTTCTATAATTGAAACTTTGTAGCATTGAGTGGAGGCCAGCAAGCTTGTCTTCCTCCATTGCCGGGGAAACCCAGGCCTCCCTCCTGCTCTCAGTGTCCGCAGCCTTCTTAGTTAAGGTTTATTTGCATATTCTCTCCTCCTTGACTGGCGGGTGTGGCTTGTTGGTGTGGGTGCATGGTCAATTTGCATATCACTCCTTTATTAGATATAGGGATGTTAATGAAACTGTCAATCTAAAATCTGCAACTAGAATCCTATCTAATAAAAGAGTAATATGAAAATTGACCCTGTCTCTGATTAAGCCATGCCCACAGCCACACCCTCCAGCCAATCAGATTGAATTATCCAAATAAACACCAACCAAGAAGGCTGCCGCCACAGAGAGCAGTAGGGAGGCCTAGGTTTCCCCGGCAACGGAGGAAGCCAAGCTTTCCCCTGTTGCTGGCCTAGGCCTTCACTCAATGCTACAAAGTTTCAATTATAGAAGATATAGAATCCCAACAGAAATGGCAGCAGCCATGGAGCTGGAGAGAGAAGAAGCTAGGGTTGCCGGGGCAATGAAGGAAGCCAAACTTCTGTAGCCCTACCTAGGCCTCCACTCTAGGCTACAAAGTTTCAAACAAAAATGGCTGTTGCCACAGAGTGAGCAGAAGGCTTGGTTCTGCTCCAGGTTACAAAGTTTCAATTGTAGAACATAAATTAATCCCAAATCCCAGGGCCTTTGCTTAAGTTTCTGGGAGGCATGGCCAGCCTGCAAACCACCACAGGCCCCTTGCCCAGGCAGCCCCAAACCCCAAGGGAACACCCACCCTGATCCAGGACACCCTTCAGGGCAAATCACCTGGTCCCCACCCATGAACCAGGCCTCTATCCTATCTAATAAAAGAGTAATATGCAGATTGACCATCACTCCAACACACAAGAGGACTACCCCATGCGTTCAAAGATCCTGCCCCCATGTGGACAAAAGATGGCCAGTAGGGGAGGACAGTGGCAGGTTTCAGGCCTGCAAGGGAGGGCAGTTGGGGGCGATCAAGCTTGTAGGGGAGGGCAGTTAGTGGTGATCAAGCCAGCAGAGGAGGTAAGATGGGGGCAAACAGGCTGGCAGGGGAGCAGTTAGATATCAATTAGGCTGGCAGGGTAGTGGTTAGTGGGTGATCAGGCTGGCAGGCAATCAGGGAGGCAGGCAGGCGAGCAGTTTGGAGCTAGCAGTCCTGGATTGTGAGAAGGATGTCCAACTGCCCTAGAAGGTTCCAGATTGGAGAGGGTGCAGGCTGGGCTGAGGGACATCCCCCCTGCCTCCCCCTTGTACACAAATTTTGTGCACTCAGCCTCTAGTATATCATAAAATGCATAACATTTTGTTTGTTAATGGATTGGGATTTAATAAGTTTGTATTTTTCTTCTCTGAATTCCACTGCAGTATTTTTCTCACAAAGACTGCCAGGATTTTCTATTCTTCCTAGCAAGCTCAATTAAACCAAGAAATAGGATGCCTTCATTGGCTTGACAAGGGAGAGTTAAGATTGGTTAAAGCTCTTCTATAATCTGTTTGTGTGCAGATAGAGAAGAAATCTCTGAAGAAGACAATTAAAGGAGGAAACTGTAAATATTTTAACCAATATTATGCAATCATTGCTCTATTTTAACAATTCTATCCCATGATTTCAACGCCAGTTAGATGAAAAAAATTCAGATATTGTCCGATGTTAAAATTAGATAAAAGGGAAACTCATAACTTGGTCTAAAACAATCCTTTTTATTAATAGAGTTAAGGAAATAACAATTGATTATAAAATAAATGACAAGGTTGCCACATTATTTTATTATGTTGTAATGAATATCGGTAATAAATATTATATTGTGATGCTGACTAGGGTCATATTCTGGCAGAGAGGCTCCCATTTAGTGCAAAAATTTCAATTGGTTCACTAAATCAAATCAGATGTTCATCTCTACAAAGTATGTGGCAATTCTGCAGTTCTAACAGAGTACTCTAGTCATGTCTGACAGTTTTCCAAACCTTGAATGTATTTCGCACAACTATAAGTTTACCTGTATCTCGAGTGCCTACTTTACTTTTACCTGACTACTGGTTAAATCAATTCTATACATTCTACTCTTAACATCCACCACCTCTTTACTTTTTGAAATCAATGTTTATTATGACTGTTTTAAATTTTATAATGATATGTTTATATGTTGGTGTTATCCACTAAATTCTGAGATCCAATGCTCTCACCATACCCATCGTTTTAATATCAATACATATGTAACATGTTTTCAACAAAATAATGGTTTATTGTATGAGTGAATGAGTTTGTTAGTTGTCTGTATCCTAATAAAATATATATATACCAATGTGCATAAGATGCTCATACTGTTGATCAGTGTGTTAAATGTTAAATATATTGAATTTGACACTTGTAGAATACAACTACTCCAGGGTTTGTACAATAGAATGGTGTTATTTGCCTGGGCTATATATTGTGGTAGAAAAAATGGAGTTATTAATTTGTTCTATTTCAGGGTTCATGAAAATATGTAAGACATTTCTTTCACTTTTCTGTCAATGATAGAGAAAGACATGAAAAATTAGCAAAATGAAAACAATCTTAATGGTTTGTGAGGAGAAACTTTATTTTCTGGCTAGGTGCTTTGAGGGACCTTCCCCTTCCTATTTTATTACTTTTCAGAAATCCTTTTGGAGGGGCCAGGAGAGGAGAAGAAGAAAGCGAAAACAAAGAGATTACCATATGTAATTCATTAATCCAGATAAATCTAGTTTCCATAGCACTGTGTTTTCTGTTCTTTTGAGGACATATGTTACTAATTAACTTAAAGGTTATAAGTAAATTGTATTTCATTTGAAATGTTCCCACACATAATATTTTCTGCCAGGTAATATTAACCAAGATTTTCATCTCAATTGTAGAGAAAATATCAAACTTCCAATTGCATTAAATCTGTTAAATTTGATGAATTTATTTTCATGATCATGAACAACAACAAAGACGGTTTTGGGATGATTTTGCACTCAAAATTAGGCATTCCTTTAAATACAAATGCCTGGAGATGACCCTCCCAGATAACAGACCTATTTTCCCCTGACTAAATGTAGATCCCACTGAGAAAGATAATATTGTGAACCATTCAATCTCATAGTTGATTCAAAATGCTTTCTTCCTTTCTGTCTCCAAATACCATCTAGAAGTGTAGCTCTAGTCATGGGATCATTGGTGTTATGGTCTGCCTCTTGCACCATCCCTTCCAGGGATGGAATGTGATTGATTGAAATGGGAAACAGGTGACCTCTCCTCTTTCTTGACTACCTGTAGCAAATTTGCTGAACACTCTATTGTCACTTTTTTTCTGTTTATTACAAATTCTAAGTTGGTTTCTACTGGCAGCAGCAATTGAATTGTTTGTTCTCTTGAGATTTGTTTGTTAGTTCTTCAACAGCTTTCCTTCCCATGCACAGTTTCTTGGTGCTAGAAATCTGGTGAATGTTTCAACTTTTCTTTAAGGTTCTCAAATCACTTTACTGTATTCTGTTCTTGCTGTTGGTGAGCCATTGTATAAGATTTTGCTCTATAGCAAACCACCCCAAACTTAGTGATCTTATAATTATTATTGCTTATAATTATTACCAGATGGTCCTTCTGGTTTAATCAACTTATATGATCTCTGTTTGATTCTAGTATTTGTAGTCTACTAACAGGTCACCTGGCCCAATGGATAATCTAGGACAGCTTACTCATGAGTTTGTTGAGTGAGTGGCTGAGGTCACCAGAGATCGTACCCATATGTTAACTTGCATTTCTAGACATTTAGCTCAGGTTTAGTAACATGGTCATCTAGATTTTCCCAAGTGTAGTAAGAGAAGCTAAGACCTGAAATATAAGGACTATTCCAGACAAATGATCCTTTTGGGAAGATGAGTCTACTTACATCACTACTTTTCTTTCTACAATATTCCCATATAACTATGTTGAAGAGAGGACTATCGGGCAATTCAAAGAACTGATAATATACTAATTCTTTTGTTTTTGTTTGTTTCTATTTTTGCTTAACAAACTATATTTCATTTAACCTAAGATACCCAAGATGTTATCATTTCAACATATTACTATAAAATTATTATTGAAATATATTTTATTGATTTTAGAGAGTGTTAGAAATGCTCTCAATGATGTCACAGGAATGAGGAAAACATTTGAAACTGGATTGGCAAGGCAAATTTACTCCAGTGCAGAAGGGTGCTCCTGTCAGTTGGAAATTATGGGCAAAACACACCTAAAGGGAAGCCGGTCGGGTTTTATTTCCTGAAACAGGGTCTGCCCTGCCTTTCACCCTGAATTCTGACTTGACTGGTCACAGCTCAGAGCTTGGGTTCCCATTATTGCACAATTGGCTAATTCAGAGGAAGGGGAGGGGCAAGACGAAGCTCAAGATGGCAGAGCCTAAGACGATGGTGAGTTCCTTTCTTTGACAAAAAAAATCTCTGGTTCACTCTCACAATTCCCCCTTTTTTATTTGACTCTTTTCTTCAAATTCAGTTAGCAGTCTTTGACTTTAATGTTCTGTAGTATGTAGGAGATGGAGCTTATTCTGCTGGTGTGTTACTGGGGTTTGCTTGGCTAATGTAGTCTCAATTAACCTTTGGATAAAGCCTCTCATACATGGAATAATGCAACATCCTGTTACTGTCATAACACCTAATAGCCATCATGTACTGGTTCCGTTTGCCTTAAGGCTCTGGAAAATTGCAAGGGCTTACAATATGGGCTGGGGAAAGGTATGTAGTCCAGATCATGCTTACCCAGGTAAATTATTGGTTACAGATAACTTGAATGACTTGGATATTTCAGCTTTTATGCCAAAAGATTGGCTGGTACTAGATTTTGTGATGTCACAAGACTAGATCCCGTAGGCCACTGCCACCGCCATGCAAATAGAAGTAGGATATAAGGGAGCAAATGCCTGGGTGGAATGAATTAAATGTGTTGTACATGCCCTAAATACAAGCGACTGTGACACTTGGGCAGCAGGAAGGCTAGAGACCCAAGGGATCACACTTCCATTCTGATGGACCTCAGACAGTAATGGGATGGAATGTGTGCTTGCCTCCTACCAGGAGGAAACCGCCTGGGGAACACTTCCTGTAAGACTCTTGCCCTGTTGTTCCCATCAACAGAGATAAAGAGCAATCCATCCCTGTCCTCGGATGTAAAGTATACCCTCTGGCTCTCAAGGGGCGGAACAGTATTCCAGATGCGTAAACGGTTGAGTATCCTCAGAAGCCATAATGCTGCACTGCCAACACCCTATGCTGATGTCTGGTGCTGTCATGGGGGACCCTGACTTGCGTCCTTGCCCAGCAAATGGAGCAGAACTTGCGCTCTGATGCAATTGTCTATCTCTTTCACTTTGGCACATCGCAAACCTTTCTCAATGGACAGACAGACTAGGAAGAGCAGAGAGAGCATCCAGAGGGCTCCTTTGATCCCCATATTCACACAGATCCCATTGGGGTTCCAGGAGGAAGCCTTAATGAATTTAAAGGTAGGAATCAGCAGCAGGATTCGAGTCTGTAGTCTTCTGGTGATCAACTATGGATCAGATTGTAGATTAGATAAATATAAATTATTATATTTATTACAATCAGCAGAGTTTTGTCGATCACAGACAAATGCAGAAAAACAAATAACCCAATTTAAAAATGGGCAGAGAACCTGCAAATAAATTATTCCAATGAAGGCATACAAGTAGCCAATAAGAATAGGAAATGATGCCCAGTATAAATCGTCATCAGGGAAGTGCAAAATCAAAACCATGATTAGAGCTCACCTCACATTTATTAGGATGCCTATTAACAAGATATACAGGCAGGCAAGGATGGGAAAAAAGAGAACCATCATATACCATAGAAAGGATTGTAAACAGATGCAGCCTTTATGGAAAACAGTTTGAAAGGTCCTGATAAAAGTAAAATACAATTGTCAGATGACTCAGAAACCTTACTTTGGGGAATGTACCTGCAAGAAAGAAAATTGGTACCAGGAAGCAATATCTGCATGCCCATGTTCATCATGTTGTTCACCAAAGCCAAGGTGGAATTGCCCAAGTTTCCAGCACAGTTTGACATAAAATTGGATAAAGAAAATGGTTCATATTTATCTTATCCTATATAATAAAAGAGAAACATGCAAATCTGACCATCCCTCGCTCCTGATTGGCTATGCTGCCAGCCAATCAGGAGCAGGGGCATGGCCAAGTGGCGTTAGTGCCAGCCCAGGGGTAGAGATGAAATGGCAGTGGCAGTGAGTGCCCAGCCCCTTGGGCCAGGTGGTCGCAGGCAGCCTGGGCTGAGCTGAGCAGGGCAATGGCTGGGGGTGAGCCATCACTTGGACATCCCCTGAGGGCTCCCAGTATGTGAGAGGGGGACCTAGTGTATATATAAAATATATATGTGAGTATATGTTTATACTGTAAACCTGTGAACTCTTTAGAAACATTTTTTTAAATGACTACATAATGAAACTTGCTATTTGCCTCTACCAAGCAATTTGTAAAGCTTTGTAACATTATGAAACATTTGTTCATAATGTTTGCAAGAACAAGTTCTGCTTCAGCTCTCACAACTAAAGAGACAAGATGATTGTCTTCAGAATTAATGACAGTTTTGTCTGACTAATTGTCAAATACTGTAGACTGCCCAGCAGCAACCTTTGCTGTTTGGATAATTGCAACTTGATTTTCATCAGTGTCATCATAATGCATCAATTTGCGTGGGTGGAAATGCTGTCAAAGTGATTCCATTAAAATCATCAACACGTTGCCTGCCACTGTGGCTCTGGGGTTGAGCATCAAGCCTTCCTCTAGGAGGTCACAGGTTCAGTTCCCAGTCAGGACACATCCTCAGGAGGGGACGTGCAGGAGGCAGCCACAGATCTCTCTCTCTCCCACTCCCCTCCTCTCTCTCTAAAACAGGAAACATTTTTAAAAATTATGAATGCAAGAAACCAGTCATTACCTCACCAATAGAGATGTAAATAGAACAAACAAGAAACCTGGTCAAACCTTAACAGATCTGTGTACTCACCACTTAGGTAAGACATTGGTAGCTGAAGCAGCTGCCACTTTTAGTCTTATGTTAAGTCTGAACTATTCACATATTGTTTAGGTGACACATTGGTAATTAAAGAAGCTTCCACACTTTTAGTCTTATGTTAATTCTTGTTGGTTGATTTAATTGTTGGAATTTCCTGATCTAAAAGACATGGATGTATCACTTAGCCCTAATAAAAGGAAACAGCAAAGCCACAGCTGGTGGTGTCCTCCCCCTAGAGGTGGACTCACGCCTGGTCCCCCTGATTCCCAAAATTGATGCTTTTCCAATCTCTCTTCATTTGTGTGCTGCCTTCTCCAGATCCTGAACCCTGACATGGGAATCCTGGACTCGTGGGACATGAAAAGGATTCCCACATATGAACACTTTATTTCAAAGTCACTTAAGGTATCCTTCTAAGATATGACAAATGATGGTTATATATAATGAATACTAATATTAAATTTACATACAGGTTACTTTTTAAAATAAGTCATTGTAAGAGACCAAACAAAACACAGTTAACCCCCTTGAAGACATTTTGAATTTAAGGATCTGTGACAACTTTTGAAAGGATGTAGTGTTTCAAATTTCTCAGGAGATTTTAATATATACCAAGACCAGGCCATCATTAGGAGAGAGTGCAGGACATTGTCAATACACAGAGCAGGTTCTACTGGCCAAGATTCACAATCTTCACTGTGAGGCCATAATGTGACTAATAAATACAAAATCAAAATATTCTAGCAGTTTCTAAGGCCCTAACTCAAGACTGTGCAACTTCAAAAATCCATCCTTTTGTACCTTTTTTCCTTGTCATCTAAATCCTCTATTATGAGAACTCGGCTCTACTGAGGACCCCAGACAGATATGCTCTTTGTTTTATAGTGGTATAAAAACCAGTGTGAGGTGCAACCATCTGCCACCTCCATAACTTTCTACTGTATCTCATTCCAATTTGTTTTCTTTCCCACCGTCTGATAGCTCAATCACTATAAAAGCAGCATGACATTCAGCATTTCAGACAGAGGGAATGTCTGTGAATGGATTCCTGATTGGTAGAAACGGGCTGATAATAAATACGTAGGAAATCACTAAGTGTTTGGTAATTTGTGACATAGCAAAAGAACACCAATACAGTAAATGCTCAACAAATATTTGTTTTAAAACGTTTTATTAGTGTTCACCGAATTCTGGACACTTGTGTTGGACCCGCAATTTGTTCAGCGAGTGTAAGTCAACAAGGAAGCCTAATTGGTAACTACTCGTAGAATGATTTTGTAGTATGTCATGCAAACACAACTTATTCATAAAGCTTTTCTCACTTCTCAATTGACTTGCATTTGGTGAAGTAATTTGGGAACTTCAGTGTTTTTAATTGGTTATATTAACACTAGAGGCCTGGTGCACAAGATTTGTGCAGGAAGGTGGGGGGCTGGAGGGAGTGTCCCTCAGCCCAGCCTGCACCCTCTCCAATCTGGGACTTCTCGAGGGATGTCTGACTGCAGAATCGGCCTAAATGGGCAGTCGGACATCCGTCTCACAATCCAGGACTGCTGGCTCCAAACTGCACACCTGCCTGCCTTTCTGATTGCCCCTAACTGCTTCTGCCTGCCAGCCTGATTACACCCTAACTGCTCCCCTGCCAGCCTAATTGATGTGTAACTGCTCCCCTGGCAGCCTGTTTACCCCCAACTTCCCTCCTCTGCTGGCCTGGTCACCACTAACTGCCCTCCCCTGATGGCTTGATCGCCCACAACTGCCCTCCCTTGCAGGCCTGGAACCTCACACTGTCCTCCCCTGCTGGCCATCTCGTGGTGGCCATCTTGTGTCCACATGGGGGAAGGATCTTTGACCACATGGGGGCAGCTCTCTTGTGTGTTGAAGTGATGGTCAATCTGCATATTATGCTTTTATTAGATAGGGTAGAGGCCTGGTACATGGGTGGGGACCAGGTGGTTTGCCCTGAAGGGTGTCCTGGATCAGGGTAGGGGCTCCCTTTCAGCGTGGGGTAGCCTGGGCAAGGGGCATGTGGTGGTTTGCAGGCTGGCCATTCCCCCCAGCAACCCAAGTGGAGGCCCTGGGATCTGGGATTAATTTATGTTCTACAATTGAAACTTTGTAGCCTGGAGTGAAGCCAAGAGTTCTGCTTGCTCTGTGGCAATAGCCATTTCTGTTTGAAACTTTGTAGCCTAGAGTGGAAGCCTAGGCTAGGGCTGCAGAAGTTTGGCTTCCTCCATTGCCCTGGCACCCCTAGCCTCTTCTCTCTCTAGCCCTGTGGCTGCCACCATTTCTGTTTGGATTATGTATGTTCTATAATTGAAACTTTGTAGTATTGAGTGGAGGCCTAGGTTGGCAACTGCAGGCAGAAAGCTCGGCTTCCTCCATTGCAGGGGAAACCCAAGCCTCCCTCCTGCTCTCAGCTGTGGCAATCATTTGGTGGGGTTTATTTGCATAATTTGCTCCTGATTGGCTGGCAGGAGTGGCTGTGGGCATGGCTTGATAGGAGGTATGGTCAATTTGCATATTACTCATGTATTAGATAGGATTATTACCATAAAAGTACTTTTGCTTTCTCAGTTTTCTCAGCCTGAACAGTTCTTTGTGTGTGATTTAAAATACTAGTACCTTTGCACTGATGCCTGAAGTTAGTCTCTGGTATTAAACTGGGAGCTTTTGTTGGGCAGCGATTACATATAGCTCAGCTTTGTATTTCAACACCTATGTTTCTGATACCTATTAGTCATGTAATCAATGTTAACAAGTACTATATGTGGCATGTAATACAAGGGCAATGCATTTTATAAAAATATGTAAGAAGTCATTCTGACTGTATTCAAATGATATAGAGTTCTAATCATAATGATAAAGCAAGCATCACTAGTTTGTGGTATCTTTAATGTGTAATGTATTATACATGCTTTGCAAATGGAAGATTCTAATTATAAACATGGTGAAGAAGATCTGTGCCTTGCTCATATTTCTTTTTCCTGGAAGGTACACCCATTTCCCAGCTGCTGTTCATGTTGTCTGCTAATTGGTGATTCATTCTTTATAGAATGTCTCAAGGTGTGCAGCTGTGTGTCTGATGTACATTCCAGAGACTGATAGCACTTAAGGCAACCTAAGATGACCCCCTCACTTCACCTCTTCCCATTCCCTATCTTGTTTCCATCTCTCTCATAGGTTTATTTTTGAAGCACACTCCCTCAATAAAACATGTATATCTATATCTATATCCACGAATTCTTGATCTGCTAGTATATCTGGTCCAGATGTGAAAGAAGCTCCTAGGCTAAAGCTTCTCCCAGGTGGTTCCTCTTAATTCCAGACCCTTAAAAATAAAATAAAAAACTTATCCATGACCATTGCCCTCCCCTCCCAGCACACAATTAACAGTGAGACAGGGACAGGGTAACTGCATTCAGTGAAAGTAGTAATGGGAGACACCTTAGGACTCCCAGCTAATAGCAGTACTGAAATTCATCTGACAAGCCCTTGGAATTCAAGCAAGGGAATGTTCTCTGACTGTGGCAAAATCTGCCTGGGAATTGTTCTCTTAATCCATTGTTCTCCACATCACCTGAAAGTTTTCTCCTTATCTATAAGACATGCCTGTGCATATTTGGACTCAGTGGGTTTCTAACCTGCTTCCTGCCTATAGAAAGTTGACAGCTCAGAGCCTGCTCTTCATTTTTAACTGCTCAGGTCCATATCATCCAAGCTGATGGTTCTTTGGCCAGGACAAACAACCCTCTTAAAAACATTGTTAATTTTCTATGAATCTCTATACTCCAAAAGTAGCATCCAGTATAATTTTTGAGACTCATCTCCCTCTATTTCTGATGTGATATGCTACTGTGGGATAACACTTAAGATTCTTTCAAGCCCTTTATCCAGCTAAGGAAGTCTATAAGCATGATCTTGAGTAATTGGAAACGCTTAAACTTTCATAGAATCAAAATCTTGCTTTGATCCCTAACACCATTTCTTTGAGGATACTTTGAAGACTGGCAAGACTGGAAATGAGGAAATTTTTCTCTCCCAAGTCTGCATTCCCACTTTATATTTCATAGAAATTCTGTACTTATGCTGAATTTTCTTTACTTATTTTCCCTGCACAGAGCCTTTTCATTATCAGTTGGAAGAACTCAATTGGTACTTTTAACGTTCTAGCTAGTTACCTCACTGTCTGCATCAAAAGTCCATTAAATAAATTTTCTAGTTGCTAGCACACCTAAGTCTTAATTTTGCCATTTAAAAAAATGCCAGTATATTGCTCAGGTTGCCATTTCTGAGACTCTAATGCAACTTAGTTTTCTAGTTTTTCAATCTTTTTTAAAAACTTTAAAGAAATTATTCAGATAACATCAATTATTAACATTCCAGAAATAGCAGGTTGCAACTTTATAATACAACATCTGTCAACTTTATTGTGTGCTTACTAAAAATTGGGAACAAAACAACATGCTTTTGAAAATAAGAATATTTAAAGAAGTTTTTTTCTGTACTTTACTAAATCAGATGAAACATAGTGTATGAAAAAGATAAATACTATTTTTTCATTACTTACACAGATATTTATACCTTAAAAATCACTTTTCTGTGAAATGTGTTCTGAAGTATCAGCTATATTTTTGGTCCAATATATAAAAAGTTCTATGTAACTATGAGGATTTAACAGATGAATACCTGTTTTAATTAGAAATAACTTGGTTTTGAACATGAAATTTAATAGTCTGAAGTCTAATTATTTCTACTAAAATAAAATTTAATGATTACATTATCTGTGCTTAACTCAAATGTATATTGTCATTGGAAGATTAAACAAGTTATCAAGTATTGCCCTATATTTTTTAAAAACTAATTAGAAGCAAGCTATAAATTGTAATTTAGGAAGCTAAACATTATTTGGATTATTTTCTAATATTCCTTAATATTTTATATCTATTTCTCTCATAACTTGCTATAGTCTAATATTCTAATAACTGCTGTAAACATATTGATCTATTTAAGTCCAATGTTCTAAGAGTTTTTAAGTGATATTTACACTTTTTCTTTTGCCACTAGAGTGTAAGCTCTGTGAAGGATGGAACTATCTCTTTGACTTAATGATGTATCTCAGACTGGCATATCTTCGGTTCTCAACATATACTTCTTAAAATACATAATATGTAGATTTTAATTCTAAGTAAAATGCCAATTGCATTAATGTGAGATCTTAAATATAAATTTAATGATGTAAAATAATTGAGGCTTAGGAGCTTCAAGTTAGTTAACTTCTGTATGTGTAATATAGTGTTTAGGTTACATTATTTCTATTTACCGATTTAAGACAGTCCAACTACAGTGGGTAATTTCATTTTTCAATTCTATTTTTCTTTAGTAAATATATTTGATTGATGAATAAAGATAAAATCAGAGGAAAGAAAATTATAAAAATATATAAAGTATATTTTTAGATCTCTTAAGATAGTAACTCCTATCTTGCCCAGAAAGAGAGAAAATCTATTTTAATAATATTTTATTAGTAATATTAGGTGGAAAATTGTATTTGTTATATGGTTAATAATTGCCAGTTGGTTGAAATATTGAGGAGATGAACTTAAGAAATTAATTATCTAAAATATTCATTTAAATTGGGTTTATAAAAAGAAATTCCCAGGAGAATGAATACCTAAGCTTTCCTCAAACCAGGATTTGAATTTAGAAGACATGACTTTTAATACATTAAAAAAATGTATTGAGAGTACTCCACTGCATTTTGGTATTTCCTAAGGCATACAAATGTCAATCTTTTGAATATGTTTTGATACTACTACAGCCTTTAGGCATGCTTTATGACAAGGCTAACTGAATTATATCACTGTGTAATGGGATTTAAGTTTTAATTTTCCTTTTATTTTATTTTCTGATAAACTGCTTTTAGCAAATGTAAAATTAATAAACAGTGATTTCTGAGCTTTTTAATAAATCCTCTGTGTAGCAGATTATTTATTTATAGTAGCTTAAATTCCTTCTAGATAACTTATTAATGAACTGTGAGAGATGAAAGCCTTACAAATCTTCTGCATGATCAACTGCCATTTTGTAGGAAAACTTAGTTTAATAATTATTAGATTTAATTAAATTATACTCAGTTATATTCATCTATAGTTGCATTGCTCTTTCATATTATCCCTTAGGATTCTGTTGTTTTTTAGAAGAGAATAATTAGAATTATAAATTAGCAAGTAAAAAAGAAAAAATATTATGTGGTCAAATTAAGGTTATACACAACTCATGTGTGCTAATGTTTTCTTTATCATTTAACATAGTGAATAAAGTGGTTCTTAATGACTTTAGCTATAAGTGTATCTAGTAAAGGGGAAATTATAAATCAGAACTTAATATATCTGTAGTGTCAGATATCCAGCCACTTACATTGAATGTTTTAAATACCTGGTTACATACATGCATTCTAATGGCAATCCTGGCCAAAATTGAGCTGCTGCAATGAGGAAAAATAAGTAAACTTCACTGGTGCACTTAAATTACATAATCTGTTTTGAGTGTTAACATGAATATTTTTTAATCTAATGTGTATTTTAGTTTTTAATGAAAATTTTATTTTGACATGATTATAGTTCCACCTGTAATATCTACCATGTTACCCTTTACCCAGTTTACGTAGTGGTAACATTTTGTAAAAATATAGTACAATATCACAACCAGATTACTGACATTGATACAATAAAGACACAGAACATTCCCATGACCATAGGAATCCATTATATCGCCCTTTTAAAGACACATCCCCTTCCTTCTTTCCCAGCTCTTTCTTACTGCACCTTTGGAAACCACTAATCTGTTCTCTCTGTCATTTCAAAATGATATATAAATCTAATCTTTGGAAATGGCTTTTTCCTCTACCCGGAATAATTTATTTTTGATTAATTCAATTGTTTCATGTGTCAGTAGTGCATCCTTTATATTGCTGAGTAGTATTGCCTGGTAGGGGTGTGTCAGGTTTTATAACAATTCATCTATTTTAAAAAATGTAGCTAGTTTCTAGCTTGAGGTTATTACAAATAAAGTTGCCATAAACAGAAGAAATACCACATGATCTCACTCATTTATGAAAAATAAAGATTATAACCTGATCAACAAAAAGATAGATATTGCCTTCTATATCCATAATATGCTTTAATTATTTCTTAATGGTAGCTATACTCTCAATAAATTTTAATTTCTCTTCATGTGAGAATGTCCCGATTCTCCATTTTTACCACAAAGATATTTTTTGGGTATAGAATTCTGGGTTGACCACTCTTTTCTTTTAGCACCTGGAAACTATTGTGCTACCTCTTTCTGATGTCCATGGTTTCTTAAGAGAAACCTAATTTTTTTCTCATTGTTCTCCCCAGTAATTAAGATGCTGCTTTATCTGCTATTGCAAGTTTTTTGTCTGGATTTCAGAACTTTAGTTATGTTGTTTCTTGTCATATATTTGTTTGGCTTCTCATGCTTGGGGTTTGCATACCTTATTAAATATGTAGGATTATGATTTCTTTTGGACAAATTTGGAAAGTTTCAGTGATAATTTTTTAAACATTTTGCCTCTCCTTGCTAAACACTGATGACATGAATATTAGATCTTTTGATATCGTCTCATAAATCCCCCGAGGACCTAATAATTTTTAAGTCTAATGTTTGTTGTTCAGATTTATTAATTTCTGTTTTTCTGTCCTACCAGTCTACTGCTGTTCTTGTCCTTTGATCTTTTTACTTCAGTTAGCATATTTTTTAGTTGTAAAGTTTTCAATTAATCTAAGTTATATCTTCTGTTTATTTGCTGACACTTTGTTTCTTTGGCGAAACCTTCTATTTTTTTAGTCTGTATCAAATGTACTTACCATTTTTGAAGGACTTTTGGTGTTTTTTATTAATGCTTTAAAATGCTTATCTAATAATTTTAATATCTTTGTCACTTTGGTATTGTCATTTGTTTTTTAATCTTTTTTATTCAGTTTGATATCTTTCTGTTTCTTACTATGTCATGTAATTTTCTTTTGAAATGTGGGTATTTTCTGTATTACATTATAACCAGTGCACAGATTGGTGGACATTGAAAGGAAATTAATTAGAAGGTGGCCTGCAGGGCAGGGCTGGGCAATATGGGCCAGCATCTGGGGAGTGAGTAGGGTCCCTCCAGAAAGTGGGGGTCCCTCAGCCTGGCCTGCAGGAATAGGGCTGGAACCAGCTACCCAACATGCCCTGAGATGTCCCTGAGTGAAAGAGGGCACTCTGCAAAGTTGCTGTCATGCAGGGTAGGGAATGCAAACACAAGTGTCCAGTAAGTAAACCAGATTCGGGGCTGACAGTGCCTTAGCAACAACATAACCCATTGCCAAAGGTAGAATCACACAGCCCTGCAAGGAATCAGGCTCCCTCCTCTCTGATTTCTGGGTGCGTCACCTGAGAACTGCCTCTGCCAAGTCATTGCAGCTCAGTAGCTTCTGCATTGAGTGTCTGCCTCTTGGTGGCCAGTGCATGTCATAGTGACTGGTCAGATGATCAGACACTTAGCATATTAGCCTTTTGTATATATACTAGGGGCCCTATGCATGAAATTTGGGCACTGGGGGTGGGTGATCCCTCAGCCCAACCTGCCCCCTCACACATACTGGGAGCCCTCAGGGGATGTCCTACTAACCACTCACCCCACCCAGCTATGGCCCTGCATTGGAGCTGATGGCTGGCTCCATTCCAGCCACATACCCCCAGCCCCGGCCCAGGCCTTTGCCACAGCAAGCTGGAGCCCGGATAACACAGGCCTCAGCCCTGGCCCCCTGGCCCAGGCTTTCTCCCTGGCCAGCTTGCCCAGGTGGCCTTGACCCTGCTCCCCCCAGCCATGGCCACCTCAGCCCCACTGCCCCTGCTCCTGGCCCTGGCTGCCTCAGCCCCAACCCCACTGCCCTAGCCACCTCAGTCCAACTCCTTTGCAGCCCCAGCCACCTCGGCTCTGCCCCCTATGTCCCAGGTCGCCTCAGCCCTACCCCCTATGCCCTGCTCCACCTCAGCACCACCCCTCCAGCCCTGGCCATCTCAGCCCTGCTCCCCACACTCCTGGCCCTGGCCACCTCAACCAACCCTGACCCCACTGCCCTGACTGCCTTGGACACCCCCTCACACCCCGCCGTCCTGGACTCCTTGGCCCCGCCCACCCATGACCCTGGCACCTCAGCCCTGGCCACCTCAGTTCTGTTCCCCCCAGGCCCTGGCCACCTGGCCCCAACCACCCTGCCCTGGCCTCCTCAGCCCAACTCCCCCACAGACCCAGCTGCCTTAGCTCTGCCCCCCACATCCTGGTCCACCTTGGCCCTGCTCCACCACCCCTGCCTGCTCAGTTCCATCCTTTGTGGCCTGTTCCGCCTCAGCTCCGCCCCCCACTCCTGATTGGCTAGTGGGAGTGGCCTATGGGTATAGTGAAGGTATGATCAATTTGCATATTACTCTTTTATTAGATAGGATAGATAGATATTCTGGATCTTATTTATACCTTTTTTTTTTTTTAGTTGTCTTCCCATTATATTAATTAGGGAGGGGAATTGGAAGCACTACTTCATTACTGCCAAATAGAAATTTAGTTTCCTTGCTCAGCCACCATAAATGAGAGATCTCCTAGTTGCTGATGGGTGAATGTGAGACTGTCAGCTTCCTATTGGTCCTCCATTTATACCTTTTGGGTTGAGATGCATAGGAATGTGCACTTATTGCACCTTACACAGCTCCCATTGACACTATGAGGAATGCATAGGAGCCCTGTTCACACTGGTATATATAAAATTTCTAACTCTCCAGTAGATCTCTTCTTATACCACCTTAGGGAAATGGGTGGGGTTAGAAGTATGTGTTTTCTTGGTGGTTCCCACTGACTTCTCAAGCAGAAGTGGGCATCATTACTTCATGGCAGAGATGAAAGTCCATTTACCTAGTCAGCCTTCTCTGACATCACCCCAGAGGGTGTTGGGGTGCCTTATTACAGCCATCGAAGGGTGGAAGTCTAGGCTCTCTGCTTAGCATTTGTGGTAGGAATGCATGTGGTTTGTCTGTGCTGTTCTGTGGAGTAGAGCAGTTATTGTTTAAGTTTTCTGGTATTGCCATGTTTTCCCTTTACTGGTCTCCTTCTGATTTTTTTACTATACTTGTTGGTATTTCCTGGTTGATCATTTCTTCAAGTCTTAGCCTGGGATATATGAGGTAAAACAAACCAAACACACAAACATACAGAAAACCCACAGTGACCTCACCTCAATGTTATTCCTTAGAATTTGAAGTTTTAGCTATTTGCCGCATTCTCTATCTTTTGAGCCTCCTTCTCTTTGATGAACACTCCATTTTCCTAGAAACGGAAGTAATGAATATGTTTAAAATGTTAAATATTTACATGCATACATAATTATTTTTCTGAAATTTTTTTATCTTTAAAACCTATGCCTATTACAAGGCTTACTGTCAGAACTGAAGGGAGAGTAGCTAGCAATTAAAAGAATGGATCTGTTGATAAGCTTTGGTTGATTTTACTATGTTGACTTATTTATTGTAAGGGAAGAAGTCTGGATTTTTTTGGCATAACATTTTTTATTTCCTTTTCTAAATCCTAACAGCTTTCTTTCTGTATCAGGACATGTGTTTTGAAGAAATGAATTTTGACAATCATAAACCATTGATAGAAAAGACTAGGGTGTTTCTTTCCTTATACAAAAATTTTAATTTCAAGGAGAACTAGGAGGCCCTTTAAAGGGTTGAGCCAGAACAGAGATATGAATCTTTTGGATGTATTCTTGCTTCATTTCTTACCTTGTTAAAGTTGAAAGGAAAATGTAAAATAAGGGGAATCATGCTCTATGTCCTTTTTCAAACAGAGGGAGGCCACTATAGGAAGTCTCATAGTAGTAGCAGGAGTTACTGAAAGTAGATATAAAGAGAGCTAGAAGTAGCTCCACTGTACTTTACTAAAGGGTAGAACTTCCTTTTCCCTCCCAGAGGGAAGGGTAAATGAGAATTGACAGCCACTGAGCTTGAAATAGGGCAGCGGTAGCAAGGGTTAAGAGATGATGTAGTCCTATGACAGAGGTCAGTCACGGATGATAACTAATCTAGAAGGCAGGTGGAGAATGTGAATGAGATTCAGAGGTTCAGTAGAGTGAGCTAAGGTCGAGGTGGAGCTGAGTTAGTGGAGGGAAGAAGCTGTACTTGATTCCTACTGAGCAGTTGAGAAGTGAAACTTAGAAGCAAATCCAGTCTATGTGTAAAAATTTTATCTCCATGAAGGCCAGTGAGAAGTCAGAGGAACATCAGAAGAATTATTCAGTTTAGGCACAATTTCCTGTTGTGTTTTCTTATATCTAAACTCCAATCTGGAGAAGAAAAATTACAGAGACAAATATTTGTGACAAGAAAATTAATACTTAAATAGAATTGTCACTTTGCAATTTAATATTTATCCATACAAGGCTGAAACAAACCAACCTAAATGTGAAAAAGCTAATATAACTTTAAAAGGACAAGTTTTGTTTGTTTGTATTCTGTGGATTAAGGACTTAAAATGAATATTATAAAAATAAAGAAGTGGCAATAGTTGTACATGGAATAGTATATGGTATATCACTGTTTTGGCACACCACTCTCTTCATTTACATCCAAATCATATACCTGCAAGAAGCATTCAGTTGCCATAAATGCTTTGCATTGGATGGGAGAAAGTATGTGCTAAGATACTTATATTGGATCTTAGTATACAGCTGCCTACTTAGATTACCTTGTCAAATACTGTATAGATGCTCAAAACAGCCCAACAAAGTATCCAGTGTGGCACCCTTACTGAATGAGGGATCTCTTCCCCTTAAAACAGATTGAGTCATTTTTGAACCAGTTATAAGTGTTAGTACTTTCTGATATATAGTCTAAAATTATCTTCTTGTAATCTTTATAAATGGTCTTAGTTTACCTTTCAGATGCTATGGAAAAAAAAGTCTACCTTCTTTCAAACTTCCTTTAAATGCTTGAAAATGATTGTGTTATACTCCTAGTAATTTACTATAGAGGCTGTTTTGTCTTTCCTTATTACTTTCATTATTGTACCCTTGATTGAGTTTTATTTTGTACTTTCCACTTTAATTGTGGCAGTAAGGATGAACCACAGCATTTCTTGTGAAATGTGGCCAGCTCCAAAGGCAGGGGAAGTGACTATTTCTAAACAACACTGGGTCACTTGATTTGTAATCTTAATCTGATAGACTTTATTTTCTTTTTCATGAATAGTGGCATATTTTGTAAAATGCTGTACATTTGCTATGCACTTAGTATAGGAGTTTCTTGAAAAGTAAAATTATCTGAAGGTGTTTATTGGTGTCATGACCAGGAATAGTCAGATTCCCAATTATCACACCTACCATGATGAAATTCAAATCTGGGGAGGACTCTGCAATGGACAGAAGGGATCAAATAAACAGATGAGTCTGGATCCTGAAAGAGATCAGAAGATTGGTGTCAATCACTGATGCCAATCTCCTTCAGAAAGGGATTAGGAAGCAGGAGATACAAAGTGATCATGGTAGAGAGGAAGAGAATTAACATCAGACATGAGCTTGTGTCTCCCAGGGGTATAGAAGTAACTAAACAATCCATGAGAGCCAGGACCCTTATAAAAAGGGTTCTGGGTATGAGAAGGGGCTTGTAAAGTATTGTTATTAATGTTATTGTTTCCATTGAAACATGGAGTCTGTTTCAGTTTAATTGCTTGATAAATGAATAGAATTAGTAAGTGGCAAATCAGCCATTCCAATTTGCATCTTTTGACACAAATTTGGTGATCATTTTACCATATTCTGGCTTAATCTGTTTCAGTTAGCTAATTTTATGAAAACACTAGTGGCCTGATGCACAAAATCATGCACATTAAAAGGGGATTAGTTAGAGGAAATATTTTAATATTGCTATTTGCCCTTTTCTTATAATAGAAGTGTCAGAGATGAAACATAATTAGTAAAATTTACATAAAAACCTTCTTTCTGTCAGAGTCTGCAATGCAGCATGGCACCCGGAGTCAAGTTGCTGCCCACCACAGGGCCTAAAATTGCACAGCACCCATACCCAGCCAGTCCCACCCCCATTGGACAAGATTCAGACCCAGCCGGCTCCACCCCCATCAAGCCCCGGTGGGTATGGGGGGAGTGCAGCCTCAGTTCCCCTGTCAAGCCCCACCAGGTGGGGGTGCAGCCTCAGGTACCCTGGCTCAGCGCCAGGCAGGAGGCATGCCCTGAGGGCCCTTGTCAAACCTCACTGGTGTCCTGGCCCAGTGCTGGGGTGGGGGGGTGGCCTGAGGTCCCTTGTCAAGTCCCACCAAGGGGGGAACACAACCTGAGGTCCCCCATCAAGACCTGCTGGGTGGGGGCGCAGCCTAAGTTTCCCTGACCCAGCACTGGGGGTGCACTTTAGGTCCTCTGTTGCCCTGCTGGGTGGGGGGGCATGGCCTGAGGTTCCCTATAAAGCCCAGGCAGGCAAGGGTCGCAGCCTCAGGTCTCCTGGCCCTGTGCTGGGGTTTGGGGTGTGGTCTGAGATCCCAGGCCTGGTGCTGGGGTTGAGGGTGTGGCCTTAAGTCCCCTGTCAAGTCCCACTTGGTGGGGGGCACGGCCTGAGTTCTTCTGGCCTGGTACTGGGGCAAGGGGAGCAGCCTGAGGTCCCCTAGCACAGCACTAGGAAGGAAGCACACCTTGAAGTCCCCCAGCAAGCCCTGGCTTGGCACTGGAGTCGGGGGTGGGGTCTGAGGTCCCCCAGCCTGATGCCAGGGTAGGGGACACACCTTGAGGTCTCCTGTCAAGCCCCCTAGGGGTAGGGGATGGTGTAGCCTCAGGTCCCTGCTGATTGCTCCTTAAGGCTCATTATGGGAACTTGGCCTCAGCTGTGGGTGCAGCATCTTTGTGAAGGAGTGATGGTTAATTGGTATATTCCCTCTTTATTAGATAGGATTAAATACAAACCACCCAGAATCTAGTGGCTTAAAATAGTAATATTTTATTCTCATCAACTGGGGTCCTCTGAGATTCCAGTGTTACAGATTGCGCTCAGCTGGACTACTCAGCTGGAAGCTGTAGCAACTGATGGGGACCAGTTTTTCTTTGCAAGTCTATTATGACCTTCCCTGGTCCAAGTTTTTCTTATCCTCATTTACATAGAGGGCTAGCTGGAAAACACTATCCTCAAAGTGTAGCAGAGATAAAAGGGTCTCTCCTAGTATCCTAAGAGACTGGCACACTGTTGCTTCTCCTCCAACCCTGGCCAAAGAAAATCATTTGGCTAAGCCCCAAACCAAGGAATGGAGCAGTGTTGTATTGAAGCTTCAACAAAGGTAAGGATGATGAAGGGCTTCCCTTTGTCTGCCTACTAAATGCTAAGACCAGAATTTGATCGGAATACTGGTCTATGTGCCTGAGTTCCTACTGACTACATTGAAGGTCCTAATTTTTCCATTTGCTGTGAAATCTTACATCCCAAAACTTGAGCAACTCTGTACAGATGAAAAAATAGAAAGGAGGGGAAATATGGACAATTCCACACATTTGTACTTATGAATCCTTTTTGTTTTTGCACTTCTGAATTCATTGTATTTGTTTCAAATATATAGTCTTTTTTAAGGCACTGTTTATCAGATCATTTGCTATCTTAAATAACAGAATCTACTTTTTAATAAATCTGTCAGAAAACACAGGATAAAATAACAATGTCTAAAGGGTCAAATTTAAATTTTTCTTCTAAGATGTTAATAAATTTTTGAGAAATCAACCTTTATCCAAAATGTTGGATGTTCTTTTGAATGAATCAATATAAATATCATAATTTCCAAGTTTCAATGAAGACCCTTTAAGTACAGAAGTTTACAAAATCAGAATGGACTATCTGTTGTTCTGAGTTCTTTTCTGCAAAGAAACTAAGATTTTCTGATAATTTTTCTCTTTCTTGAAGATATGTTGAGTTGCGATTTTTATCCTTATAAATGACATAAAAGTAATTTCAGATGTACTTTCTGAGTTCAGCAAATCCTTTTAATCAATAGATATTTTGATGAATCTCACATGGCCTTTTCATTATAGTCATATATTACAAGACATCTCCATTTATTCTGACATCCCTTTGTTTTGGATTAATATGATCAATCACTTTTTTAAAAGCTTAATATGAACCTTATTTTTATCTTGACTTTTGCCCTATATATTATTAATGTATTCCTCTTATTGATATGATATGTTAGAGAAGTGTAGTTTTTATTATTCTTCCTATTTTCACATTTTACAGAGGGAAGTGATGAGCTTATACCTCTTCTTTTCTGCATTAATTATGGAAACATACCTTGTTTGTATTTGTTGGAAATACATTGGAATATTTGTGCTGCAGCATTAACCACGATTATTGCAGTGCTATCACTGCGGTGTTGGAATAACCTGGGTATGACTGACTTAGCACATATGACAGAGTGCCTAGCCTTCTCAGTTCTTCTCTTCCAGTTTGTTATATGCCTAGCAAAGTGCTGTGCTCAAAGTAGTGGCTGGTAATAAATATAAATGGATGGTAATCAATATTTAACATAATAAAATTTTATTATGTTAAAGACCTTTTCAAAATTCTCATTTGCCTGGAAAATAAATGGCTTTCAATGCTTCTTGACTTGTTATTTCCTTCCTAATAGTTCAGTATCGCCCATCTGAGCAAGAAAACACCATGAAACTATTTTTTTCAGTATTTTTTCTCAAAAGTTAAATTTAAGGTTTGTGTAAAAATACTCCACAATGATACTAATGTTTATAATGATAAAAAAGGACCTTTAAAATATTTCTTCACAGCTCTTTAGGAAGTACTGCAATCATTTTCAACCTGAACACATCAATACTTCTAAGTTTTAATTAGTATATGCAACTCGTGTACTTGTATATTTCATACATTATTATTATATATACTTTCCCAAATATGTACCAATTTTTCATATTTATAATTTCCAGTATCTACATCACATTTCATGAAATTGATATTCATAGTAAAGATAATGTGTTTTTTCAATGATTTTTTAAATTTATTTTGTTATTTTGCCACAAGTATTTTATAAACATTGGCTTATTTATCTTTTCTTAAAATATACAAGTAAATTCTCAGGACGTAGCTATCAGTACATTCTTATTTAGTTACATTTGGTTTAATTTATTTTTGTAACCTATTAAGTCAATGAAATAAAACACCAGTAAAATATTTGAAAAAGAGCAAAGTCAAAATAAGGAACATTTTAAGGCTATAAGCAAATTTATTGGCCACTACTATATACATTATAGAGAGTATCATTTTATGACTATTACCTTGTTGATTTTTTTATTTAAACTCGTTCCCCGGTCTGAGATTTAGAATTGAGGTGTACTCAATCACCTGATTAATCCAGACATTAATATGTCAATAAAATATTGATTTCAGAGGACATCTTACATTGATCATCCCCATTTTACATATTGGTGTCTAACAATAATTCTTTTGTGTACATCGCTGGAAATGTGTACTATAAGCCTCTTAAAATGGAGTTCTTTCCCAGTGAGTTCTTACATAAGAAACTGCCAGTCTTCCTTTCATCTCCTTCTCCTGTGTCAGCCTGCACATCCCTTAATATACTGAGCAAGACAGCCTTCCTTGTCCTGTCAGCTTGCCCAAACTTTACATCAGTTTCTTCCTCACTGGAGTCCCCTGACCTCCCTCTCCTTAGAGCACTTACCTCAGAAAACTTGGAATTGTAAATTCTCTGCTGTGACATGAAAATCTTCTCCCAGACTTTTGTCAGCTTTACAACCTACCAGTGTCTTTCTCAAGGACTAGGAGCCATCCCTTTGAAAGGTTATCACGAAGAAAGATAGTGTGTTGGTCTGTGTAAGAAAGTGGAAGCCTAAGTGAGTACCAATTAGCAGACACAGCTGGTCTAATAACATTGACCAACTACTCTTTCATTTCCTGCAGTCCTTTTCCTCCAACTCACCTAGTGCTCCCTCCAAGATTAAATGCTCTCTCTTACTGCAGTAGTCTTAAATAATGTCTTGGCTATTTAACTCATTACAATTTTTCTATTACTCACACATGTTTATATAGCTATAATTTATATACATATCTTGCTCTTTCTCTGGAGAACCTTGACTAATATATATGCAAAGTGAATCTAGCAGCATGTGATAGCAACAGCAGTTTCATCTTAAAGAATTATTCCACAATAATTTTTATTTTAGTTCTTATTTTTGTATTTCAAAGGCCATCATTGCATGGAAATTGTGAAGTTTCCTCTTTAAATATTGAATGATACTACCAGCAGGTAAATGAGATCTTTCAGTTGTACTTTGCATGGTTATTCAGTCCTTTTCTGCCTCACATGAATCCTATGGTTCATTGGGCACTACTGTTAGGTAGGAGGGTTGGAAAGGAAATGGAGGAAGTGGATGCATCAGCTACACTGTGTAATTCCTTCTCTTGAGTAATAGAGGGGAGGTGGCAACAGATAAGACGTGAATGAGAAAATTGACCTTAGGATATGTCAGACCTAAGTATTTAGAATTAGATTAAATATAATCTTTCATTCGACAGTAACACAAAACTAACTGTGTAGGGGTAAGATATGTACTTATTTTGCTGAAATTCTGATAATATGGCACATTGATTAAAGGAACCCAATTTTATCATTTTTTAAAGGCATATGCCAACCTGAAAATGATAATTATAAAGACAATCAAATAAAAAAGCAACAGATGTGAGTGTACACAATAAAGGAATAAGGCACTTATTTCATATATATCATAACCTAAAAATATAAGGATTGCAGACAAGTAAATATATATATATGCCTAATATGCCTTGTGTCCCACCAATTGGTCAACCATTTGGTTGACCACTTGACCAGTCACTATGACACACACTGACCACCAGGGCGCAGATGCTCCTATAGGTAGAAGACTGGGTGAGACAGGCTGGACATGCCATGAAGCCAATCTCCTGCAGTTCCTCCCTGGCCTCTAAAATATTCCTTCTAATTAATTTCCTTTCAATATGCATGAATTCATGTACTGGGCCTCTAGTATATTAATAAAACTATAAAGACTGGCTTATTAAATAGTGAGGTACTATTTAACACACTTCAGCATAAATTAAAAAGTCTAATGCTACTAGCTGTTAAAACTATGGGAAAGAGAAATTCTAACACATCTATAATAATAAAAACATAATATGCCAATTAGACTAGACAGCCAAACAACCTTCTTTATGTCATTCTAAACAAAGCCTTGGTGGTAGGGGCTGAGACAGAGGCAATTAGAGGTGATCAAGCAGGCAGGCAAGCAGTTAGGGGCAATCAGACAGGCAGGTGAGTAGTTAGGGGCAATCAAGCAGGCAGGCGAGTGATTAGAGGTGATCAGGCAGGCAGGCTAGTGGTTAAGAGCCAGCAGTCTCAGATTGCGACAAACCTCTAGGGATCCTAGATTGTGAGAGGGTACAGGCCGGGTTGAGAAACTCTCTACTTCACTGTCTCCACACACACACCCCGTGCACAAATTCCATGCACTGGACCTGAAGTTAATTACTAATGTGTGAATTAAATAGATTACTATGGAAAAGTTTTGGCAAGATTTTATGTTAATGATGAATATATCCCATAAATAGCATTTCAAGATCTATACCATCTAAGGCCAAATTTGCATTTGTGTATAATTAAACCTGTACAAGGATTTTTTATTTTATTTATATTAATAACAGGTAAAATTTGAACAACACAACCACAACTAAATATACAACTAGGGAAAATATATAAACAAAATCCAGCATTTTGCCATAGTTTATTCTTACAATATAGTCAAAATAGGCAAGTCAGGTCTATACTTGTCAATACAAACCAATTTTGACAATAGTATATAGCTCAGTGCTTAGAGAAAGGAAGTTACACAATTTAAATGTAACACAACATGGGATTGTAAAAAATGAAATGAAACACTACCTTATTATCTACAGATTCATATATATGCTTCAAATTTCTTTAAAGCATGCTCTGCAGATTATGTATTAACTTCAGCACAGGAAGTGGAGAGAAGACAATTGACTAAGCAAAGAAATGTCAACTTATTTGAAATATTTATTTCTTAAAATATAAATCAAATATCCAAATAGTGTTACAGTAGACCTTGTCACTTTTAGACTATCTATATCCTTATAGTTGTAATATGTTTCTTATTGATGGCATACAGTTGTTTCAAGTGTCTTTAAATTGTTTTGATAATATCTGTCAATTGATATTTTTAGATTATTTACTTAAAATGATTATAATGTAGATTTAGGTTAGCATTTTGTTTTCTGTTTGTTCATTCTTATCTTTGTGATATTTCTCTAAAACCTTTATTTTGATTTATAAAGAGATTTAGTACTCTATTTTAATTTCTATATTATGATTTAATAAATCTCTATAGATTTTAGTTGTTACTATGGTTTTTAACATATATAAATAACTCGCCATAGTTTATTTAAAATCAACCTTTTTCTACTTGAATTAGAATGTAGAAATATTACCACCAGAGAGATGTTTTCACCCTCTTTCTTTTAGCTATAGTTGTTGGAGATACTGTATCTATCTATATTGAAAACTTCATAGACACTGTTATAATTTGGTTTCAACTGTCAAAAATATTTTGGACAATTTAGAGAATAGTCTATTTAATTTACATGGCTTATTTACAGTTTCTGTCACTTTGCTCATTCTTAATTTCCCAAGATTGCTTCCATATTTTCTTCTATATTAATAATTTTCTTTAGCAATGCTTTTAGGTTAGGTCTGTTGGCTATGTTTTTCTTAGTTTTCTTTCATCACAGAATGTTGTCACTCTACCTTCATTACTTAAAAACATTATCACTGGATGCAGAATTCTGGGTTTGCAGATATTTTCACTTACTGATTTAAAAAAATGTGTCACTTAAGTCAACGAATGAATGGATAAAGATGTGAAATATAGATATTATGGAATGTTATTCAGCAGTGAGAAAGCAGGAAATATTTCCATTTACAACATTGATGAACCTGAAGTCCATTGGGCTGAGTGAAATAAGTCAGACAAAGACAGCTACTGTATGATTTCACTACATGTGGAATATTAAAAATAAAATAAACTTTAAATCATAGAAGCCAAGAATAGAATGGTGGTTACAAGGCACTGGGGTGATGAAATAGGGAGGTGTTGGTTAAAGGGTACCATGTTGCAGTTTTGTAGATAAATAAGTCTTGTGATGCAATATGAAGGCATACTGATTATCCTATCTAATAAAAGAGTAATATGCAAATTGTATCTTCGCTACACCCACCAGCCATGCCCACCAGCCAATTAGGGGAGGGGGTGGGGCTGAGGTGGCCGTGGCTGGGGGGGGGGGGGAGGTGCGAGCCAAGGTGACTGGGTCTGTGGGTTGGGGTTGAGGTGGCCAGTGCGAGCTGGCGAGGGAGAAGGCCTGGCCCGGGGGATGGGGTTGAGGCCCATGCTATCTGGGCTTGAGCTGGTTGGGGTAAAGGCCCGGCCTGGCCTGGGGGATATGTGCTTGGAACGGCCTTGGGTAGGCTGGGGTGAATGGTTAATAGGACATCCTCTGAGGGCTCCCAGTATGTGTGAGGGGGCAGGTTGGGCTGAGGGATCACCCACCCCAGTACACAAATTTCATGCACTGGGCCCCTAGTCCTATCTAATAAAAGAGTAATACGCAAATTGACCATACCTCTGCTACACCCACAAGTCACACCTACAAGCCAATCACAGTGAGCATGCAAATTAACCCAACCAAGATGGCGGTTAATTTGCATTTCTAGGCTCAGAAGATGGCATAGAAGGAAGCCAAGCACTGCAGAAGTGAGCAAAGCTGGGAGAAGCAAGCAAGTGTGGCAGGGGAGAAGGGAGGGAATCAGGCAGGGTGCGGGAGAAGGGAGGTTGTGAGGCAGCAGAGATGGGAGGAAGCTTTGCTCAGGCTGCAGGAAGCCCTATACTTGCAGGAATCTTCCTGTAATGGGTCTCTAGTATTTAATAATACTGTATTGAGTACTGGAAATATATCAAGAGAGTAGATTTCAGGTGTACTCATGACACAGATAAGTAACTGTTAGGAGCTGATATAACTTGGCAATAGCAACCATTTAATATATATAATTTATAATACCTCATATATAATTTATGTAATATTTATAATAAAGTTATGTTTCATACCTTAAATATACATACACACACACACACACACACACACACACACACACACACATACACACACACACACACACTAGAGGCCCAGTGCATAAAATTCATGCACAGGGAGAGAGAAGGTGTCCCTCAGCCCAGCCTGCATCCTCTCCAATCTGGGGCACCTCAAAATGGAAGGATCTGGCCTCAATGAGCAGTTGGACATCCCTCTCACAATCCAGGACTGCTGGCTTCCATCTGCTTACCTGCCTGCCTTCCTGATTGCCCCTAACTGCTACATTTGCCAGCCTGATCACACCCTAACCACTCCCTGCCAGCCTGATCGATGTCTATTTGCTCCCCTTCTGGCCTATTTGCCTCTAACTGCCCTCCCCTACAGGCCTGGTCACCCTTAATTACCCTCCCGTGCAAGTCTGTTGACCATCAACTGCTCTCCTCTGTAGGCCTGGGTCCCCACTCCACCCCCAACTGCCCTTCCCTGCAGCCCTGGTCCACTCCAACATCCCTCCTCTGCCAGCCTGCTCACGCCTAACTGCCCTCCCCTGCTGACTTGATTGCCCACAACTGCCCTCCCTCGCAGACCTGGTTCCTCCCAACTGCCCTCTGCTGCTGGCCTGATTCCTCCCAACTGCCCTTCCTTGCAGGCATCTTGTGGCAGCCTTCTTGGAGTGATGGACAATTTTCATATTACTCTTTTATTAGATAGGATGCATATATGTGTACCAGTTAATAATGTGGATTTTTTTCAATAGATGAAGTTATACATGTTGATATATATGCAATTTGATATGTGTGCTATTTTGCTGTATTGACAACAAGCTTCAAAACTTCATATGTCAAATTTGTTGAAGGTATTATCATAGATATTTTTACACTTAAAAAATGTTAAATTTTGTGCCAAAAAAGAAGCATTTGCAGGAAGTTTTAATTTATTACTGGTTATTATATACCTTGGTAAGCTTATGCGAACATGCTCCATCTCAAGATATTTGCGAACGCTAGTTTCAATGCTTTAAAAGTGATTATTTCAATGTGAAAGACAAAGAATGTCCAGGTCAACCAAAAAAGTTTGAAGACAAACACTTACAAGCATTATTGGATGAAGATGTGTATCAAACTCAAAAACAACTTGCAGAAAGATTAAAGGTTGCTTAGCAAACAATTTCCAATCATTTACAAGCAATGGGAATGATTTTAAAGGAAGGGAAATGGATGCCACATCAACTGAACAAAAGACAAATGGAAAACCGAAAAGTCATCAGTAAAATTTTGCTTCAATGGCATGAAAGAAAGTCATTTTTGCATTGAATTGTGACTGGCGATGAAAAGTAGATTTATTTTGAGAATCCCAAACGCACAAAATCATTGGTTGATCCAGGTCAACCATCACCATCTACTGCAAGCCAAATCTCTTTGGAAAAAGACAATGTTCTGCATTTGGTGGGGTCAGGAAGGTGTGGTATATTATGAGCTTCTAAAATCAGGTAAAACTGTTAATAGTGATCACTACCGACAACAATCAATTTGAACAACACTTTGGTCGTGAAACAACCAGAATGTGCCAGAAGACATGGCAAAGTAATGTTGCTTCATGATGACACACCATCACATGCTTCAAAACCAGTTAAAAATATGTTAAAATATCTTGCCTGGGAAGTATTAACCCACCCGCCATATTCACCAGACCTTGCTCCTTCAGATTACCACTTGTTCTGATCAATGGCACATGCACTTTCTGAGCAGCACTTCAAAGCATATGAAAAAGTGGAAAATTGGGTCTCTGAATGTTTTGCCTCAAAACAAGAAAAGTTATATTGAGACAGTTTCTATAAATTATCTGAAAATGGGGGAAATATGAAGCTAGTGATTATTACTTTGAATAAAGCATTTTTGATATTTCTCTTGATATTATCATGTTTTCTTTGATAACAAAATCTGCATTATTAACCTGTATATATATATATAGTGTGTTAATATACATATATATGTAATATATGCATATATACATACATACATATGTGCCATTTCAACCTGTTGCCACTTCATTTTCTCCCCATGCTTTTGATGAGAAATCTAGTCATTTGAATTGTTTCCCATAGTTAAGAGTGTCAGTTTTTTTTTTTTTGGTTGCTTCCAATATTTCCTTTTGTATTTAGTTTTTAGCAGTTGGATTATGATGTATCTGGACATGGAGCTATTGGGATTATTCATTCTGGGTTCATTGAGGTGCTTGAATTTGTAATGTCTTGTCTTTCACCAAATTTAAGAAGTTCTCATATACAAGGGGGGGGGCGGGCAAAAACAGTTATGAAAATGTGAAAGTTTATTCTTGATATTATGTACTAATTGTACGATTTTCCTTATGAACAACTGTAGGCCTACTTTTGCCCCATTCTGTATTATTCTTTAAATACTTTTCGGCACACAGTCTTTCTTCTTGCCTTTTGGAACTCGAATAACATGAACTTGAGACTACTCATTAATTTGTAGCAGTCCCTGAAGCTCTGTTCATTTTCTCTATTCCTTTGCTCTGTTACTCAGATTAATATTTTTATTGATCTGTCTTGAAGAGCTCATTGACTCTTTTTTTCCTGTCATTTTCATTCTGCTGTTAAAATCATCCAGTGAGATTTTTGCTTTTATTATTGAAAATTTCAATTATAATATTTCTACTTGTTTATTTCTTAATCTTCTATTTAATTACTAGCCTATTATTTTTCTATTTTTATAAGAATGTTCAGAATCACTTATTTGAGCATTTTTGTAATAGTCATTTTAAAATCTTTATCAGAGATAAAAGCTTATCTGTGTCATTTTGGACTGTTGATTTTTTTGACATTTTTTATATGTCAAATAATTGTAGATTGTAACCTGATTATTTTTAGAATTCCATCATACAACTGGATCTGAAGTCCTGTAAATAATGTTAATATTTTTATATTAGTGAGCAGTCAAGATAGTTAAGGTCAGATAGAAAATCCTAGTTTCATTTTTAGTTTATTTTTCCATACCTTTACATGCTTAGAAATTGAGCTGAGATGTGTGTCACTCAAATGATTTTTCTGGAACCTGAAGGATGTCCATTCGGTGATTCAGTTCTTGCAGTTTTTGATAGTCTAATTAGGAACAAATCTATGCATGTTTGGGTAGGAGGTGAGTTTAGCAGTTTATAAACAAACTAGAACTCCTCTGTCCTGAGCTTCCTTCATTCCAGTGCTCTCCAGTGCTTTCCTGTTCCATGGGATGGCCATTGTCTGTCATTCAGTCAAATGCAGCACTAATAAATTCACTCTGCAGTACACCTGCATGATTACATCCAGGTCTGACATGGAATGGAGAATGAAAAGCAAGAGAAATAAAATAATGGGAATGGACCCATATTTTTAGAACTACATTTCCACTAAATGAAGAGGGAATTTTCCATAACTGTGTAATTTCCCTTAGCTTCCACTGCCACCATGGGGAGTGGCTGATGGACAGGGCAACGAGAGAAAAAAATGTATTTCTATACTCTTCTGAGGAAATAATTCCCTTTCTTGTTCCAAAACAGTATGTTCTTCCTCCATATGCCTGCTACCATTTCCTTTCTTAGTCCTCAAATTACTGTTCTCATACATCTGTCCAGGTTTTATAGTTTAATTCAGTGGCAGAAACCAGATGGAATATGCTTACTTCATTTTACCCAGAACTGAAATGAACAAATATATTTTTGTTTATAGAAAATTTTGAAGTTATGCTTAAGTATAGCGTTAGATTGCAATAACAAGGATAGTTCAATTTTTTTAATTTTTAATGTTCCATATTTTTTGAAATTTTTGGTTTTGCCAGGTGTTATAATTTATAAACTATTTGTTGTATGCTGTTTGCACAATGACCTTGATTATTTATCTCATTGTATTTATGTTCCTTTCCAATGGATTTATAGATGCACTTATTAATAGTTGGAGCATATTGCTCTTTCCTTGAATCTGATCTGACCTCTCATGATTTTCTTTGATATATTGACTGTGGAAGAAGTGATAATATGCCCCTGTGAGTCTAGGCATCAAGGGATCTGGCATGCTTTTGCCTCCTGCCAATATTTCTCCTTTCCTATCTCTCTCTAAAATCAATCATTAAATAAATAAATAAATAAATAAATAAATAAATAAATAAATAAAATAGGCTTGAACAGATAAGCTTTGAGATGATGAGAGATCAATTTACTGTCAAAAAAGAAGAAAAATGAACAAAATCAAAGCAATTTATTAATAAGGAACTTCAAAGAACTTTGAATTAAAGTGTGCTCTGTAACATTATTCATTTCTATTTTCTTGTATATTGTATTAACTGGCAATTTAATTCAAAGGTCTTTCTTTTGTGGGCTCTCTGGGGCATATGTAGACCCAAAAGAATAAACCTTTCTTTTTGAAACAGATTATTTTACAATTAATGAAATTTGTCTTCATTTCTAAGATGTCTAGTCACATTTATTAAACTGTTTTGTGTCTGGCATAACATATGACCTAATTCTAATTTGCAAGACATAATTAGAGCTTAGGGATATCATTATTCATAATACTCTTTCAGTTATAACAAATTAGAGGTAACCTTTGAATAAAAAATGACATTCAAAGTAAACTGTACTGTTCCTTTTCTTCCTCTTAAGTGTGAATAAAAAAAAACAGTCCTTACTTATTAATGCTGATATTTGACCCCTAAAAATACATGCAGTTTTATTATTTGTAAAGGTTTTAGGAGAGTATTTACTTATACATCTTGGCAGGTTGGTAGAATATACAGTTCATAAATATATGAGTTTTTAAAAGTATAATGTTCTCATCTTTCACTTATATTTGAAGAGTGAAAATATGAAGTATATTGTTGGCATATGTTATCATTGCTAATGTGATTTGCTTTCCTAAAGTTTGGTAAATTTTAAAAACTTATGTATATTATGTTAGTTGTTGAAAGCCAATTAAAAATTGCTGGAATTTATTGCTAGAGACATTTACTAAGATTGCAAAATTTACTCTTAGTCTTAGAGAATTTTGAAATGTTATATCCAACTATTTTCAAATGTTATCCTTAAAGAGAGAATTATACACAATAAATCAAGACAGAATGCTTACCTCTGTGCCCTTGGCCAGGAATCAGACCTATGACCTTATAGTGCATAGGCCCACTCTCTAACCTTCTTCCTTCTAATACTGAGAGACACAGCTGGGTCTGTACTTGCTTTTTACTTCTTCATATTTTTTAAAATTTGGTTTGCAAAAGGTTTATTATTTTACCATTCTCTTCAAATAACCAACTTTAAAAACCTTTTTTAAATTTGAATTTTATTCTGTTGTATGTGTGTATCACACTTCCTTTATCCATTCATCCATTTTTGACATTGCTTTCCACATCTTGGCTATTTTGAATAATGTTGCAGTGAACATGGGAGTTATAATGTCTTCTTGAGATCAGAGTTTCAACTCTTTTGAGTAAAGAGCCAGAAGAGGGATTGCTGGAGCCTATGGTAGTTCTATTTTTAATTTTTAAAGGAAACTTCCAACTGTTCCATAGTGGTGATACCACTATGCATACCCACCAACAGTATGAACGAGTTGCAATTTCTTTATACCTTAAACAATGCTATTCTTTTTCATTTATTTTTAATTTCTTTATGGATATTAGATATGTGTCCTTATTCCCCCATTGACTCTCTTTAAAAAATAATATTCATCTTAAAAGGTATAAGGGGATTTGTCATTGTGGTATCAATTTGTACATACATGTTGGGTATTCATATGTCTTTTCTGGAGAACCGTCTAGTCAAATCCTTAGCCCATTTTTAAATTAGGTTTTGTTTTGTTTTGTTTTAGTTAAGTTTAGTTATGTTTTGTTTGTATTGAATTGTGCAAGTTCATTATACATTTTGAAGATTAAACCCCTTAAATTAGATATATGGCTTAAAAATGTTTTCAACAATTTTATAGATTGCCTTTATACTTTGTTGATTATTTATTTTGCTGCATAGAAGCTTTTTAGTTTTATAAAATTCCACTTATCTATTTTTGTTTTTGTTATCAGTGCTTTGAATGTAATGAAATCATTGCCAAGACCAGTTACAAAGCTTTTCCCCTGCATTTTCTTATAGTAGTTTTACATTTTCAACATCCTTCATTTAAGTCTTTAATCCATTTTGATTTTATGATATGGTGTAAGGCAAGGGTACAATTTCATTTTTCTATATGTGGACATTCAGTATTCTGAGCACAAAAAGATTATTCTATACCTGCTGTGAATTGTTGGTACCCTTGTTGAGTATAAGTTGACTGTGTGAGCATTCATTTCTAGGTCTCTGTTTTGAAACACTGGTGCATATGTCTCTTTTTATACCATTTCCATACTATTTTGATAACTCTAGTGTTGTAATATATTTTGGAATCAGGAAATGTGATACCTCCAGCTTTTTTCTTTTTTCTCCAGATTTATGTGCCTATTTTGTGGTATTTTTTAAATTTCATATAAATTTTAAAACTTTTTCCATTTCTCTAAAATATATCTTAGATTTTTTGGTAAAAATTATATTGAATCTACAAAATCTATAGATTATGGTCATTTAATAATATTCTACCAATCAATGATAAGAGGATTTCTTTTCATTTGTTTTATCTTCATTAATTTCTTTCATCAGTGTCTTTTTAATTTATATTATACAAGTCTTTCCGTTTATTTCTTAGACTTTTGTGTACTTTTTGTGTTATAAATGGCATGTTTTCCATAATTTTCTTTTGTCATAACTCATTTTTAGGAAACATAACTAATTTTTGTATGCTGGTTTAGTATCCTGAATTGGTTTACTAGCTCTAACATTTTTTTAAATGAAGTCTTTAGTGTTTTCTACATGTCAAACCATGACATGTAGAAAACTCTAAACTGGGGCAATTTTACTTCTTTCTGATTGGGGTGTCTTTTATTTATTTTTCTAGAAGAGTAGATCTGGCTGGAACTTCCATTATCATGTTGAATAGAAATGGGAAGAGTAGGCACCCTTGCTCTGTTCATGATTTTGAGGAAAAGTTTTCAGTTTTGCTCTTTGATTATGTTGGTTATGAGCTTTTCATATAAAGGGGTAGGAAAAAGTAGGTTTATAATCATGAGTATATGAAACACAGAGCTAATCATAACCTGCATGTCTTCTTCCACATGAATAGCTATAAACCTGTTTTGCCCACTCTATATAATAGCTATGTTGTTTATTGAATATCCAGAATTTGTTTATCTTATAATTGGAGGTTTGTACCCTTTCACCAATATCACCCTGCTTCCTTTACCCTGCCAGTCTTTGGTAAAATTCTACTAAGAATTTTACGGTTTTAAATTTTATATTTGAATCTTTATTATAAGTTCATTTTTGTGAGAAGTGCTATAATGAATTTGGTTTCATTCTTTTGCTTATTATCCAGCTTTCTTAAAACCATTTATTGATGAGACTGTGCTTTTCCTATTGAAAATTCATACCTCTCTCTTTTTATTAATATATTTTATTGATTTTTTACAGAGAGGAAGGGAGTGAGATAGAGAGTTAGAAACATCGATGAGAGAGAAACATCGATCAGCTGCCTCCTGCACACCTCCCACTGAGAATGTACCCCCAACCAAAGTACATGCTCTTGATTGGAATCAAACCTGGGACCTTTCAGTCCACAGACTGATGCTCTATCCACTGAGCTAAAACCGGTTAGGGCATGCAAATTCTTGTCTCTCTTGTCAAAATTAGTTTATTTTATATGCTTAAATTAAAGTTTATATCTGGGCTCTCAATTCTGGTCCAGAATTGGTCTATGTATCTATTTTTTTCCAGTAACATACTGTTTTGATTACTATAAGTTGTACATTTTTTGCAATCAGTGAGAATATGCTCCTAAGGTGGTTCTTTTTTAAATATGTGATTTGGATAATCAGAGTCTTTTTAGGTTCCATGCAAATGTTAAGATTGTTTTTCTATCAGTAAAACATATCATTGGAGTTCTGATAGGAAATGCATCAACTCTATAGATGGCTTTGAGATGTGTGATTATTTTAAATAACAATATTTCTAATTTATGAACACAGGGTATCTTTAATGTGTGTGTCCCTTAATTTCTTTCATCAAATTATTTTAGTTTTCATTATACAGAACTTGCATCTCTTTGGTTTAATTTATTTTTAAGTATTTTATTATTTAGGATGTTATAAAAATAGGAATATTTATCTATTTTTTAGATATTTTGTTAGTGTACAGAAACACAACTGATTTCCGTATATTAATGGCATGTCTTTTAGCTTTCCTGAATTTTTTTATTGGTTCTAATTGCTTTTTGGTGGAACAAAGATAATTTATTTCCTTCCTTCCAATTTGAATGCCTTTCATTTATTTTTCCTGCCTGATTAATCTGGTTACAATTTCCATTCCTATGTTGAATAGGAGTAGTGAAATGGGCACCATTATCTTGTCCCTGATCTTAGAGAAATAACGTTTAATCATTCATAGCTGAGTACAATGTTAGCTGTGGGCTGGTCATACATGGCCTTTATTATGTTGAGGTATGTTTCTCTGATCCCCAATTCTTAAAGCATTTCTACAGTTAAACATGTTGAATTTTGTCAAATGTGGGGTAGGATGAGATAAAGGGTAGAGGAATCTGTGATATGAAATGAGAGTGGTTCAAAATTCACATTTTTAGTTAAAAATGTGTTTGAGGTGCAGAGAGCATTGGCTGGTAATAGAAAACATTTGAAACATTTGCCATAACCACATAATGAAATAAAAGGATTGCATTTTCTGCTATCATGAAGCTATTTCCTAGAAGAAATGAGCAATAAGATAGTTGTGCCTCACTGTGTTTAATATTCCTAAACTTCCCCAAGGGAGGTTCCTTCAGTAAGTTCCTATTAATTAGTCCCTTGCGGGAAAGTGCACATACACTACTGTACTTTGTACAGATTCCCAGGGGCATGCAGATGCCAGTCCATGTGCTGAAAACAGCTGAGAGCATGTCTCAGGTCACTAGATTGCTCTCCAGGCCTTAGGCAGGAATTCAGCTATATCAATATTGAAGCCACTTTGACATATTCCTTCCACAACTTTAATTTGTGTGCAAGTAAATCATGTTATATTTGAAGATGTTATTAAAAGTGAATGATTTCATATTCTGATTGCTCTTCCTATCAGGAATTCTTTCTAAAAGATACCACATGTGGATTAAACTATCCAAGGGAAATCTGTGTTGTTTCTTGGTTTGTCCCATAATGAAATGTCAAAGGAAAGATGATAAGGAAACAAATTGCTAAAGGTGATATATTAGGCATGATAAACCTTTGAGGTTTTATCTATATAAACAGATCAAATTGAAGCTTAAAATTCTGATTTAATTTGTCCTACCTTCCCTGACTAGAGGCAGACTGATGTAGATTAATATCCAATGGCCTTTAAAAAGGATAACACAAAGCTTTTTTTCTACTTTGTCTCCAAGTTCTGATCAATAATTTCCCTTTGGGTGCTTACTGCCTTTCAAAACAAAGTTCCTCAGCCTGTCTCTGTGCCAGGTCAGCCTAATTTAAAAACAAAAAGGGGATGGGGAATGTCAGTCAATAAAATGCTACCACTTATTTCCCCTGATATTTAGTGTATTGAGAATAACAATAAGTATTTTTTTCTTATCATCCCATCTAGGAGCACTGAAAGTATCTTTATTATCTAAAATGATATCAATATGAATATAAAATACATATTGGGCAGGTAATCTTATGTTCTCTAAATTTATATTGACTCTTTTAAAAGGAAAAGATTCATTACAAATGTAATGTGGCTTGATTGATTATTTATGAATTGGAATCTATATGCCTGCCAAATATGTATACACATATCCATGTTTATGTGTACCTAGAGCAGAAAAAAACATGATTTTAAATTCTGATAATTGTGTTTGTGAGTTTATTAGGATATAAAAATAACACCAAGTATATAGAAATGAATTGACATATATAAAGACTTAAGAGAAAAAAAGGAATCCTTATTCTTCAATGAAACAAAAGAACTTTATTATACTCACCTGTCCTAAAATTGTTCTAACAGAGCAAAGTTAAATAGACTCAGCCTAAACAACTTGTTTATGAGTAGGAATGTGTTTAGAAATTATTTTAATTGAAATTCTGAGAGAGAGAGAGAGAGAGGAGAGAGAGAGAGAGAGAGAGAGAGAGAGAGAGAGAGAGAGATTAATTTGTTGTTTCACTTTTGGGTTACTTTTGCATGTGCCCTCATCAGGGATTGAACCCACAACCCTGACACATCAGAACAATGCTCTAACTAGGGTTGAAAATTTTTTTTAATAATCCTTTATTATTGTTGAAAGTATTACATATATCCTCTTTTCCATTCATTGACCCCCTTGAGCCCCCCAACCCCCCCCCTCACCTCAGGCCATCAGTGCTCTATTGTCTGTGTCCATGGGTTATGGATATATGCATACAAGGCTTTGGTTGATTACCTCCCATCCACCCACCCTCCCCTGCCTTCCTCTGAGATTCCAAATTCTGCTCCATGCTTCCATGTCTCTGGATCCACTCTGTTCATCACTTTATTTTGTTACTTGGATTCCCCATATGAGTGTGATCATGTGATACTTGTCTTTCTCTGACTGACTTATTACACTTACATGATATTCTCCAGAATATCTCCATCCTGTCTCACAGGGTAAGAGATTCTTCATTTTTACTGGTGCATAATATCCCATGATTTAAATGTACCACAGCTTTTTTATCCACTCATTTTATCTACTCATCTACTGATGGGCATTTAGGCTGTTCCTAGATCTTAGCTATTGTAAGTTGTGCTGCTATGAACATAGGGGTACATACATTATTTCTGATTGGTGCTTCAGATTTCTTAGGATATATTCCTAGAAGTGGGATCTGGGTCAAATGAGAGTTTTACTTTTTTGAGGAAACTAATACTATTTTCTATAATGGTTGCACCAGTCTGCATTTCCAACAGCAGTGTATTAGGGTTCCCTTTATCCACATCCTCACCAGCACTTGTCATCTATTGATTTGTTGATGATAGCCATTCTAAAAGGTGTGAGATGGTAACTCATTGTTGTTTTGATTTGCATCTCTTGGGTGATTAGTGACTTAGAGCATTTTTTCATATGTCTCTTGGCCATCTGTATGTCCTCTTTGGAGAAGTGTCTAATCCATCCGGTCCTTTGCTCATCTTTTAATTGGATTGTCTTCCTTTTGTTAAGTTGTATTAGTTCTTTATAATATTAGTTCTTTTGGATATTAACCCTTTATCAGATGTTTGATTGCCAAATATGTTCTCCCATACAGTGGGCTCTCTTTTCCTTTTTTCTTTTTTTTTTCTTTTGGTTGTGGTTTCTTTGCTGTGCAGAAGCTTTTTATTTTGATGTGGTCCCATTTGCTTATTTTCTCCTTAGTTTCCTTTACCTAAGAGATGTATTAAGCATATTTTTTGAGAGATGTCTGAGGTTTTTGTTGCCTATGGTTTCTGCTGGGATTTTTATGGTTTCATGACTTAAGTCTTTTATCCGTTTTGAATTTATTCTTATGTATAGTGTAAGTTGGTGGTCTAGTTCTATTTATTTATTTTTTGCATATATCTGTTCAATTTTTTCAACACCATTTATTGAAGAGACACTCTTGACTCCATTGTATGCTCTTGCCTCCTTTGTCAAATATTAATTGAGCATAATGGCTTGAGTAGACTTATGGCTTCTCTATTCTTTGCCATTGATCTATATGCCTGTTCTTGTACCAGAACCAGGCTGTTTTGATTATGGTGGCTTTGTCGTATAATTTGAAATCTGGTATTGTGATCCCTCCAACTTTTTTCCCCCTAAAAATTGCTGCAGCTAATCAGAGTCTTTTTTATTCCATGTGAATTTTTGGAGTATTTGTTCTAGATCTGTGAAATATGCCCTTGGCATTTTAATAGGGATTGCATTGAATCTGTAGATTGCCTTGAGTAGTATGGACAGTTTAATGATGTTGATTCTATCAATCCATGAACATGGTATACTGATATTCTTCCACTTGTTTATATCTTCTATCATTTTTTTTAATGTCCTCTGGTTTTTCAAGTATATGTCTTTTGCTTTTTTGGTTAAGTTTATTCCTAAGTATCTTATTTTTTTGCTGTTGCAATGGTAAATGTGATTTTTTTTCAGGGTGCAATTCTTAAATATGTTTTGAAAGGAGCATTGTTTTGCTTTTTAAAATTTCTTTATTAAGGTGTTGCATATGTGTTCTTATTCCCCCTTTACTCCCCTCATCCTCCCTACTCATGCCTCACCCCCTGTTGTCTGTATCCATTGGTTAGGCTTATAGGCATGTATACAAGTCCTTTGGTTGATCTCTCCACCTTACGCCCACCCTCCCCTACCTTCCCTCTGAGGTTTGATCAATGTTTCTCTGTCTCTGGATCTAGTTTTGTTCATTACTTTATGTTGTTTATTATATTTCATAAATGAGTGAGATCATGTGATATTTGTATTTCTCTGACTGGCTTATTTCACTTAACATAATGCTCTCCAGTTCCATCCAATTGTTGTTGTTTTTTCACAGTTTCAGTATCTATATAGGATTTTGAATATATAAAGTCAACAGGGGGAAAATCTTATTTTCCCTGAGTTTAGCATTTTTCTCATAAAAAGATCATAGTTTTCAGCTCAGCAGAGATGAAATGATATTGAAAACGTTTCTTGCAGAAGTTTTAATAATCCAAACACATGTATTACAACAGTGAAAGAAAAAAGATTTACATTTATATACCTATAAGATAAATTTTTATTGGGTGATATATCTTTCTTGAAACACCAAGAAATATATAGAGTATGCTTTTGTTTTGTTTTGTTTTGTTTTTGTCACTCCAATGTAATTTAAAGGCTTTTTAGTAGTCATTTGGTATCTTGGCTAAGTAAAGAAGGTGCTTATCTTATCCTTAAAATATATTCTATATTTGCATTCCATTCATATAATTTATATATGTACATATATTTCTTTTTGTGTTTTTTTTTAGAATGAAGAGACGTGGACATTGAATATGCATGAACAGAGTACAAGAAAAGGGTAAAATAGTATGAGGAAAAATTACTGAAAAAATTTCTTAGATTTTCACTGACCACTAAACATCCTGTGAGGTATGACAGGAATGTGTTGCTTTTTGTGCTAAATTATTAATTACCAAATGTTTTATTAAACATAATAAATACTTATGAGTAAAAATGAACAGAAAATACATATACATGTAAATGTGTAAATAGTAGATAATGAGGAGATCCTGCAATGTTTAGAGGGTCCATTGCTATCATTTCTTAGAGTTAGATACAAGATTAAAGAAACACTCTTATAATCATCTGTACCTTCATCCTTCATATATTAGTTGAATAGTCTCATTATGCCCATTGAAATAATCACTAATGTTTCTTACTATTAAATAAAGTAGGTTGATTGGTAGTATAAGCAGATTATCTTCTTTGAATGACTGTATGAGTTTGGTACGACTATTCTAACAAAGCCCCACAGATTTCTCACCCTGATTCAGGGTCAAATTGGATCACTCAGCATCATTCCTCTGTTGTTTCCAGCTGGCCTTATAAAGAGTGCGTAGATTCCTTTCTCCCAGTGATGCTGACGCTCTAAAAATGCAGAGTTCCCAGTGAAGCTGTTCTGTCAGAGGAAAAAAAGAAAGACATCTATTGTAAAAGAAACTAAAAACTCCATGGTGATGGGAACAGGGATGAGAGGCAGGAAGAGTCCCGGAACCTTCCTAGTCAACATTTCCAATCTGTGGGGTTTTGTTTTCTTCTGTTTTGCTTTTAGGAGCTAATGAATTATCTTTGTTTCTGGATCAGTTAATACATAATAGGAAATATATATTAATAAGTATTCAAACTACATAAACCTGTTGGTCTTAGCCTTTTTTCTAGTATATGGAAAGGATATATTGTACTTAATAGTTATCTCTCACACTGGAACGAAAAATAGGGAGGAGCCAGTGATGACATCTGAGACCTGGACAACTTGGAAGACATGGTTTCCAAATGTTCCTCAGTTTTTTATTGTACCTTCACAGAGGGACTTGTTTTCACTTTGAAATATATTTATTCAAAGTGGGTATATTTGGGGCAGAAAATATTATGTACCCACTGCAGGCACAGTATACAAAATAACTTATCTGGAAGCAAATAGATTACAGAAATAAAATAACATTATCCAAAAATAAAACCATTCCACAAAGTATCTCTCAAATATTATATTCACTTAATACAGGGTGGGACAAAAGTAGGTTTATAGTTGTTCATATGGAAAATAATACAAGAATAAACTTTGTTTCATGTACTCATAACTGTAACCCTACTTTTGCTCCACCCTGTATTTATGTAATTTTAAGTTGGAGGTTGATCTTTTATATTGTGATTTATTTACCTAGTGGAGAGAGGAATAGAAAGGTTGTATTTGTTAAATATACTTAAAACCTGGTCCTGCCATAAACATGACATTATCTCTGAAATGGAAATGCCACATATACATAATTCTCAATCACTTTTTTTCAAAAATTAAAAAGACAGTAAAATAATAATTTATACATACATTATGTAAAATATAATTTATACATGATTCAGACATCAATTAAAAAATTATAGGGTATGTAAAGCTGACTTTGACCAAGGAAGCAGATCTTGAGTTGAATCATGTCTAAGAAAAATCATAACTGAAAATAAATTGGGGGAAAGAGGGATAAGGTGGATAGTTAGGTAGTAATCTGCATTTCCTTAAGTAAAGTCATCTATTCACTTCTTTTGGCTTCCTTAGGACTCTGTTCTTATTTCACTCACCAAACAAAGACAGAAATGGCTGTGGCCCCACAACAAACATAAAGGAAATTCCTTCTTTGTGGATGAAAGTTAAAGAAGCAAACAAATTGTAAGTACTTTATACTATAGTTTTTCAATGTAATATTTTCTGTATGTTAATTTGAAAACAGTGAGTTTATATTTCAATAACAACTCATAATAGAGTTAAAACACAAAATACCAACAGTATAGAAATAATTTAAAAGCTAGTAAAAAATCCGAGCCCCATGATTTATATGATGCCAGCATTGCAGGATGGACTACGGATTGGTGCTACAGGACCACAAAAACTTGAGGTAAGTCCATTTACTTGTTAAGGACAGAAAGCTTTGTAGAAGAGAATTGGTGCTTAGCTCTCTATTGTTATATAACAAATCACCCAAGACTTAATGGCTTTAAACAACCATTTTATTCTGCATATGATTTTGTGAATCAGGAATTTAGGGAGGTCTTATCGGAGAACTTCACTGTTCCACATGGTACCTGCCAGAGCTGCTGGGGATGATGTATCTACTTCCAGATTGCCTTCTTCCTTTTTTCCAGAATCAGACAAACTAAGTGGAAAAGGAAAAAGTTTAAATAAATTTGACTTTATGAACATTGATGAAAAGTCCCCAAAATATTTGCACATATAACTATACATATTTTAAATTATAAATTATGTTAATATATATTTATGTCAGGAATATAATAAGGACAACCTCAATAATCTTTGCATATGTATTAATATAGTTCAAAATAAAAGAGTAAGGTGGAGAAAATATATATGATCATATATAATCACCTTGATAGATGGCGACAGAGAATTTGGTAACATTTCTAAAAGACAAAAATGTTTAGACCTTAAGATTAAAAAGTGATTTCCTTACTTGGTACAGGGTCTCTAATGAAAGCCACATCAGACAATATAAAACAAAGTTTAGTATAACAAGGATGCCTAACGTCATCACTGTGATTTATCACTACTGGAGGTTTTCGCAGGTTCCTCCAACTTCATTTGCTCTCTGCTGCAGCCCCGCGAACTACCAGGTTTTTGAACATTCAAGCCTTGCTCTTTCAAACCCCATGCATTGATCTGTAATTATCTTTTCTGCTTCTTCTGACTGGTGACTTCTAAATCCCATTTCACCCTCTTACCACAAGTATAGCCCTTCCATAAATTTTTTCCTGACTTTCTGAGTTAGTAAACGTATTCTCTCTGACCCTTTTCTGTATTGCTTTTGAAATAGAATTGTAATTATGTTTTAATGTCAGTTTTTTCCCCATCAGAATATGTGCTCTTTGAGAGCAAGAGAAAAACATTAATCATTGTACAACTGGAACCTAACAGTGATTGGTGAGTTTAAATGGATGTTTTTAGAACTATAAATAACCCCCCCAGGTTCACATTTTGCTCTTAAGAAAGCTTGATGTTTTCCTTGTCAAAATTTTGATATGTTTCTCTCTAAAATTACATGACATATTCCTCATATACATCAGTTATGATTCTAATAATTGAGATATATGAGATTATATATTTTCTACTGTGTGACAAATTGTTGTCATTCTTCTGGACATCAGCATTATTTTTGTTAGATCATCTTTTATTTCCTATGCCAGTTAACATATATCAGTATAGCAAATTGTTGGAATAAACCCAATTGGAAAGGCAATGAAAATTATCTGTAAGAGCACCACATAGAGAAAATACCATGTATACAGAAAGATATTTGGCTCAATGATTTGTAAAATTAGTTTGATAGAATATCTTAGATAAATTGATAAGTAAAACTGTATAATATATATAGAATAAATTTTTATGTAATAAATTATATATTGTATATACAGTAAAATATATTTATACTCTATATTTCATAATCCTGTGTATTGATCTATTCTATATACAGTATGTATGCTTTATAATAATATATTTAATATGTGTACATAATGTGTGCATAGTGTATATTACATACACTTATTCTCCTTGAAGCGAAATTAATCTGTTTCAGGTCCTAGTATAATTTTTCATTAGGCTCTATTTTGGTTTTTTCAAACTGTGGTACTGAACCGTGACAATATCTTTTAGATAGGTGGGGATGTCTCAGGGTCAATAATCCCAAATGTTGAAAATGAGGAAATAAATAGATAAAACCAAACCTGCATAGTAGGCTTCAGAAGTGAGACTGTTAGAAACGGTGGGCACTTAAAAAGAACTAATGAGGACGACCTGGACCTAAGCTCTGTTTTCTCCCAAGGGAGGTGATCTGATCACAGCGCTGTCCCCTGGGGCGGACCACTGCCTCACATCTGACATCGGGGCCGCAGAGCAGCTGCCTTCTTTCTATAGCACCTCTGCAATTGCATTCCACTCCAAGCAAGGTTAAAGTGATTCACTAGTTCTTTGAACATGCTGCCAGATTTAAATTCTCAAGACAGCCTCATTGCCTTGGCTGTAATACATAAATAATCCTGAGCCCTGGCCAATGTAGGTCAGTGGTTAAAGTCTCATCCTGAGCATCAAAAGGTCTTGGGATCAAAATCCAGTCAAGGACACCTACCTGGGTGGCAGTTTTGTCCCACCGCCACAGCCAGGGCAGAGTGGGAGGCAACCAATTGATGTGTCTCTCTCACACCCATGTTTCTCTCTCTCTCTCTGATTCCCTTTCACTATATCTAAAAGCAATGAGGTGAGGATTAACAACAAAAATTATCTCAAGGCATCACAGCCAAAGACAACCTTCAGAAATTTACAACAACCCTCAAACGTTCACCAAAGCTGACATTCGTTAAATGTTTTTTCTCATGACATATGTACAACCCTCCTAATGAGAACTTTTTTCCCCTTTATTCTTATTTTGTAAATAAAACTATATTTTTGGCACATTCATGTGAAATGTGTGAATAGAGACAATTACTTTTAAAAAAACAGTTGAAGTAGAAAAAGACATGACTCTATTAGGCTGCTGTAAACCTAACTTTGCCCTATTCAGCCTTGAAAATCTGACAGATTTCACCTTTATTTTTATTTTACTGTGAACATTGTAGACAGAAAAGAAAATAGAAACCATGGAAGCAAAAGCTTTTTTGCAGTTTATGTCCTCTTACAAAGCAGGAGCATAAGCATAAAGTTTGATATAAAAAAGTACAGAATAGCTCTCCCTTGTAACATGAGCCTATTTGAATCTTAAATGCAATAAATGCAAAAAGAGGGTGAACAATATTCCAAAAGTGCAGGGAAATCGTTTTCCAGAATATAAACCATTACAACTATACTGCATTTTTTCCTACTTAAAAAATATTATATTCTACCTGAACACCTGTGTCCTATTGAAATATGCCAGGTCATCTTTTCTGGTGTTTGTTTGTTGTTTGTTTGTTTTAAGGGAGTTTATATATCCCTTGAGTGCCTCAAGGTCAGACTTGAAGAGAACTCAAGTCTGCTTAGAGTGTAAAACTGAGAAATAAAAAAATGCTTCTGTCCTGGAAAAGAGGAAAATCAATAGAATAGAATAAAAAATAAGAAATGGTTGATTCACAGTGGCTAAACTCAAAATTTCCTTTAGGGACTCACTAGAAAATTTTTACCGAACTCTCTCTCTCTCAAAAAGACAGTTACTAATAGTGAGGAAATGGCTTATCAAAAAAAGTACCACATTCCTTTAGTGTTAAGTGGATTTGACTTTTTTATTCATAAATTTGCATAAAAAGTCAAATCCACTTAACACTAAAGGAATGTGGTACTTTGTCTTATGGTAAAGATTCAAAAATTATACCATGGACTATACCAAGGGGAATTCTGTTCAGCCCAGTTTATAGTGAGCTGGAAAGAGCTTTGCCCTCACCCTGACCACAAGAAAAAGACAGCTAATCTGCCAAGTCATTATTTTTGTTGAACCCTTTGGAGAGATGGTACAGAGCAAACAATTAATCTGCAATTGAAAGAAAGATAAATAAGTAGCTTCAAACAGAAGCAGTACTTGAGCACTAGCTAATCCATGTAGGGCAAATAGGAAGGGCATGGCTGTAGTACATGGGGCCTTTTGACAAATTACTGAAGAGAATGTGATCTTAACAGAAGAGTATAAATCCTTTGATGGAAAGAATAAAAGGGAAGTTTACACCCAATTATAGGATATAGTCCTTACTGGGGATTCAGGGAAAAGATTGGAGGCAGACACAGAAGGAAGCTTCCTGGGATACACAGGCCTGGGAGAGGGGACCAACCCAGTGGGGGACATGCTGAGGTCCCATGTAAACTGTTAAGTACCTTGTCTTCCCCATGGCGCAGGTGAAGACCTTTCTGGGGCAACGGAAATGAAGTATCTTTCCTTGAGATATTTCCAATAGAGTTTTCTTGTGTGTATGATGGGGGTTGGTATGTCAGAGAGGTTTGCTCAGTGTTCCTTTTCCAGCCCTGGCTTTAGGCCAGCCTGACGTACCTGCATATGGGAAGGCAATGCTCTCTACTTTCGTTCCCCTCAGCAGTGGTCTGGCTTTGTACTTAGTGCTTACTAGCCTGCTGGGAGGAGGTCATGAAGGTAGCAAGCACAGCCAGAGTCTTAATTGCTTGGGTCTCAGGGGTAAGGCTTTTTCAGCCATCTGCCCTTTCCCTAGAGTGGTACCTCTAATGGCCAGGGACCAAGACAAAGGAGGGGAGGGAGTTGGTTCTCTGGGAGAAGAGTGTTCTAGACAGAAGGACCAGTCAATCCATACAGGGACATAAGGTCAGAACTTGTCTGTCATATTCAAGGAACATCAAAGAAGCCTGTGTGCTATAATAGAATGAGGAATGAGTGGCATGGCCAGTAGCAAGAGCAGAATCAGAGAGGTAACTATGCGGCTATATTAGGGGAGACCTTGGATGTCACCAGAGGGTTGCTGACATTGACTCTGATTGAAAAGAGAAGTATTGGAGAATTTTAAAGAGGAAAGTGACTTGATCAGCCTTTTGTTTGAAAATAATTATTCTGGCTGCCAAGGAAAGGTCAGATCAGGATGATTTGTTAGGAGTCCCTATTATAATTCAGGAAATGTTGGCTTCTACTCAGAGCAGGGTGGTGGCAGTTGAGGCAGCGGATGTATTTTGAACATAAAGCCAGCATGATAGTCTAATATCAGGTGTGCAGTATGAATGTGAAGTTATGTACTCATAGGATTATCAAACAATATAGCTCTTCAAGCAAAAATAAATAAAACAATTATTTTTGAACTAGAGACCTGGTGCACGAATTCATGCATGGGTGGGGTCCAGCCGGCTCACCCTGATTGAGGCAGGGCTGGCTGGGGGGAGGGGCCGCAGGTGGTAAACTGGCCGGCCCTGCTCCAGATCTCGGTGAAGGGGTTGGTTCATCAAGGCCGCAGTGCTCATGAAAGCAACCAGTTGTTCCAATCGTGCTGGTGTTCTGGTCACTTGGCTTTTATGTATATAGATGAAAGGAAGAATAAAATAGCATCCAAAAAGGGCCAGAGGTTGTTTTTTTTTTATGCATGAAACTTGGTAAGGAAAATAAGGCAAAGTTTTGCCTGTCTTATGAATGTATTCTTTTTATTTTAGTTCTATAAAACATGCCATTGGACTTTTGATAGTGTTTGTTTTGAATGTGTAGATTGCTTTGGGTAGTGTGGACATTTTTACTACATTAATTTATACATGGGCATAGAGTATCTTTCCATTTATTTGTGTCTTCAGTTTCCTTAATCAGTATCTTATAGTTTTCAGTGTATGTCTTTCACTTCCTTAGTTAAATCTATTCCTAGATATCTTACTCTTTTTATGCAATTATAAATAGTATTGATTTCTTAATTTCTCTTTCTCTTAATTTGTTATTAATGTATGGAAATGCAACAGATTTTTGTATATTGAATTATGTCCTGCAACTAGACTGACTTTATTACTCGAAACAGTTTTTTTCTCTGTGTGTGAAGTCTTTAGAGTGTTCTATATAATATCTCATCTTCAAATATTGACAGTTGTACTTCTTTCTTTTCAATTTGAATGTCTTTATGTTTTTCCTTGCGTAAGTGCTCAGGCTAGGAGTTCCAATACTATGTTTAAAAAGTAGAGAGAGTGGACATCTTTGTCTTATTCCTTATCATAGCAAAAAAGATTTAGCTTTTAACTGACTATGTTAGCTGGGAGCTTGTCATAGATGGCTTTATTACATTGACAAATGTACCCTCTATATTCACTTTGTTAAGAGTTTTTCATAAGTAAAGCAGTTTCAGTGGCATGGTGAAGACTTAATTCAGACTGGATTGCAGCATCAATGAGACAGGAGAGATTGGAGGAATTTAAAAGAGATATGGAGGACAGTGGTGGCCATATAGAAGGAAAAGTAAATAATGCAATAGAGGGATAAATGAGTGAGAAAAATACCTGAAAATATAAGAGAAATGAGATTTATGTCCAGAATGGAAGGAAAAACATTGCTAGAGAAATATGTAAATATAGGATGTCTCCCCAAAATGTATGTACATCTTAACAACTGATAGCTGTAGATTCTATTACATTTTTAAAATAAAATGTATTTTAATAAACCCTGGCTTTATAATGTACGTACAGTTTTGGAGGACACCTTGTATGTTTGTTTTTGGAACAACAAAGGAGTTCCTCTCTGATGGTTGTATTACTTCAATAAATCAGAAATAAATGTTTATTTACTTTTAAAAATATTAATAATGCTAAGAATTCCCATTAATATCTTTTGGTATCTCAGAGCATTGAAACCTAATCATCTTTTCTCATACTAACCACACACCAAGCAAGTTTTAGGGACATTGCATATTGAGGAAGATTTTTTTTTCCAATTTGCATCCTGTTTCCTAAGCAATTTTAAACAGTTCAAATACTTTATTATTTTACTTTGTACATAATTTAATATATTTGCCTTGGAGAAAAAATAAAACTAAAAGGCATATGTTCTTACTCCCTAGGTCTAAAACATTTATTGGAATCCTATTTCTAGAAGAAGTGTTATTTAGGCTTTTTATTTTGCTTAAAATGTGCTTTGCTGAAATGTCACTGGTCACACACTTACATTTAGGGATAGAAGGTGACCGTGGATACAATTTGATAAGGTCAAACTTTTCTGAGTCACGATATCACCTTCATTTCTCTTGACAGTTTGTTGAAATATCACAATTCTCATTTCTTTATGTGGGTGATTTTAAAAGCATAACTAAATGGAACTATTCAGTGGATGAGCAATATATTTTATCCATTGTTTATAGGTTATCATTAATTGCATTCATTTTTGTATATATTACTTCAGCTAATTAACTTTTCCAAAGAATTCAAAGGAGATGAGATAGGCCAGGGCTAATTTGAGGTAGACTGAATGCAGAAAACAGGAGAGGCCTTGGCAAATGACTACTGATTGGGAAATACAGGCTTTTAGGAAACATGCCCAGGAATCTTGAGCTTCCAGAAGACAATCTGAGGCTGGCACAGAGTGTTTAAATGAAGACAAGATGCAAAAGGAGACTAAATTTATGAGTTTATAAATAATTAACTTATTTTAGAGGTAAAATTGTATTAAATATTCTATATCAGTGTGTGGCATAGAAGGTATTACCTGACCTCTGCTTACTTCAACAGAATCTCCTGTTTCCCTCTCTGCTTTTTACTTTATGTAGACAAGTATGACTTTGTTTTGTTCTCTGATGATCAAAAGCTCTGTCAGTCTGTCCTTTCAGAAGTGCTTCATCTGCACCATTTGCACATTTCTAAAGCCTCAAAGTTAAACTATCATTGACTAAAATAATCATTGAAATATATTATCCCATGCTTCTCTCTGATGGCATTTTATTTTTTCACTATTCTTTCAAAGTACTTTAATAATTTTTAATTATAAATCTGTTTGTTCCAGTATATCTAAGATCTCCCTTAACTAAAACATAAGTTGTTTTTGTTGTTTGCCATTGAATACTCAGTCCTTAGCTGATGAAATCAACACTTATTTAGCATAACACCTTAGATTTTAAAAGTGAATAAGAAATAGAGGCACATAAACTCAATATTTCTATTCTACCCCTGATGTAAAGGTTGAAGAAATTCTGAGTTAAAAGCAATTATATGTAAAAAGTGGCCTGACCCTGGTAAGGCCAGATATGTTTCTCTTACTTATCTCTCGTTATAAAATGAATTAATCAAATCTAACTTGATATTTTCAGTAATTATTTGCATTCATATTCTTCCAGGGTAATTGTTTGTCTTATATTTTTAAGTTCATCAAGACAAATAGTGGCACTTAATGTTAGATATGCAAAAAATATATGCCCCAAAATATGCAATTATAATTTCTGAACAAATACTTGGATGTTCTGACTCCTTATCAATAGTCCAATAGCTTATGAAGAAAAGTACTCTTTACAGGTGACTTCATCTTGAATTTGCTTCATGGTTGAAAAACAGAACCAGGCCTGAATAAGAGACTGACAATGCAAAATATCTCTGAGTTAAAGAAGGCAAGTTTCAAAAATCGTCAAATGATTTCTCTGCTAACCTTTAGCATTTTCTCTCCGAAATACTGCAGCAGCTATTATTTGATTTATAGAATGAAAGCTATCTGCTGACAGGCTTCATAATTATTTGTATCATAGACCATTAAACATACTGTGAGCAGAATATTTAAATGTATACTTTTGTTGTTTTTTAGGTAAAGGTGATTTATCTTTGTCAGGTCATGGGCATAAACAGAAAATGTGGGCATAAGGGAAAATTTACTGTGGAATGCTTGCAATTAGTGCACACATTGTCCACTATCAACTCTCCCCCCAGCTCTCTGTTATACATAGAGAGGTGTGATGATGTAAGCATTAATAGACACTATGGAAAGTGGTCCACGAGAGGGAAGTGGTCTCATTATTGTATACTAGAGGCCTGGTGCACCAAATTCATGCATAGGTAAGCCTGGTGGACCAAATTCATGCATGGCTGATTGAAGCCTCTGGATACCAGCCTGGGGCCTTCATTCTGCCCTGCCCGCTGGTGGTCAGCAAATATCATAGTGAGCGAGTGAACCCCCCGTCTCCAGGTTGAACTCACGAGGGGACCCTTTGCATATTAGCCATAGATATAGATATAGATATAGATATAGATATAGATATAGATATAGATATAGATATAGATATAGATAGATATGCATAGGAGAATTAGAAGAGGGCCATGTAACAGTGAGTGTTTTCTTGTCTGGGGAAATATCCCCATTTATTTAAAAGGGGAAGCTACCAGATCTAGGGAAGAAGGATGTCCATAAAACACTTCTGTCAGCTACAGACTAATGTTCTTTTGTTGGGTATATGCTAACTTATGCCAAAGGAAAAAAGCAATTGGGAAAAAAAGGCTAATAGTGCCATCTAGGACAGGAAAGTGTTTTTTTTCTCCTCCATCTTCATACAGAACATATTTAAACACACACACACACACAAACAGCAAAACAGGAAATTGCATAGACTCTTCAATGACAAGAGAATGAGGTAGGATCACTAAAATCTGTGATTATTTAACCAAATGATTAAAAATATTAGAAGTAAGCAAAGAATTCACTAGTAGTAACATACAAACAATTTTTATAAGTGCACATCCTTAAAAAGTAAATATCTGAGAGGTTGTAACAGATGTTTCTGTCATGTATGGGTAAAGAAATACAGGGGTTGGAGAAAGAAAGTAAAAGGCTTGCTAAGTGCCTCAGTTGATAGAGAAGCAGACTGCATATTAAGCCCACGAGTGACTTAAACATATATGATTAGCCACAGTGCTATGTGCTCATAGAAGATCATGTTATGCTCAGCTCCTAAAGTATGGTTTGGATAGGGTTAATGCAAAGGTTTAAATGGAAAAGCGATAAGGAGAATTTCCCCAGAGTATATCAGAGTAAAGAGGAGAACTAGACAGAGTCTTCCACATGAAGGGTATCCTGTATAATTAAAGCCTAATACATGCTCTGGTCATCCAGTCGTCCTTTCAACCAATCAGATATGCTAATGATATGCTAAAGCAGCTAAACCACTCACTGTGACATGCACTGACCACCAGGGGGCAGACATTCTGACCAGTAGGTTAGCTTACTGCTGGGGTCTGGCCAATCTAACTGAGCAAGACAGGTCAGACATGCCCTGGAGCCCTCTGGGGTCCCTCCTGGGTTGGCCAACCTCCTGCATTTTTCCCTGGCCCTGATTATGCAACAGTGGGGTCCCTCAGCCTGGCCTGCACCCTCTTACAATCTGGGACCCCTCGGGGGATGTCAGAGAGCTAGTTTTGGCTCGATCCCTCAGGCCAGGCCAAGGAGGGATCCATGCACCAGGCTGCTAGTAAATAAGAAAGTGATATGTAAGGCAAATTTTGAAACACACTAAATGGAAAACGTGTGTATATGTGTGTTTGTGAGCATGTGTTGTTGGGAAATACAATTAGAAGATAAAATCTCTAACCAAGAAAACTCCACAAAGAGAGCAGAGACAGAAAGCATTTGTATTTTTCAGTGAGCATTATACCTGGATGCAATGCATATCACAGGCATTCTGCTAAGTGATTGCAAAGACAGAAAACCATTTCTCCTCCTCATAGTCCTCAAGTGAGAGGACTTCACAGCACCATTTGTCACATCTACATCATCTGACTTTACTTAGTAATTGGGTGATCATCTGTATTACCTTCCTGGATTTATTCAGAGGAGAAATAAACTTTTCATACCTTTATGATAGAAGGTAATGTTGGAAGTTGGAGCAAGAGCATTTATGAATAATGCCAAAATTGTTCATGTACCTCTAGGTCTATCAATGTCCATAGTTATTTTCTCATATTAAGTTGAATCCAGCAAGTTGAATAATTTCTTCCAATTTTATGATCATTTTAAGGTTTCTTAGACATAATGGCAAAATATCCTTCAGAAAGTTTGAACTTAACATTTAAATAAATTAATTAAAAAGAATAAAAAGGATTTGTATCCATATCTTGAATTTATATAGTGGTCTGAAATGCATAAGTTACATTCTTATATATGACCTGCTTTTCTCACTGTTGAGATTAGCCTCCTTTTAGAATTTGTTCAATAGTATTCCATCTCATGCTCTTTATCAGGCATTTTGGTAGAAATGGAAGTTGTCAACATATCATTGAGCTGAGGCTCATTGCTAGTGAAAGCTGTTATTCATTTAAGTTTTGGTTGGTGTTAGCAATTCTCTTTAAATGGGTTTTAAGATGTGACTCTCAGGAAATGAGGTGGTGTTAGAGAACCCGTTTTTCAAGTGGTCTTAGTCATTGGTGTGATGGCAATATAATGCTACTACAATGTAGTAAATGGTTTTCTCTCTTTTTCTTAAGTTGTAGACTACTTTCCATCCTAAAATTTCATTTGCATTGCTATGGGAAGCATAAGACGCTGCCTTGGTCCTTGCCACTTACACGTTTTATAATGTTTTCTCTTTCTTTTTCTTAAATATATTTTATTGTTTTTTTTTTACAGAGAGGAATGGAGAGGAATAGAGAATTAGAAACATTGATGAGAGGGAAACATCAATCTGCTGCCACCTGCACACCCTCTATTGGGGATGTGCTCTTGACCAGAATAAAACCTTGACCCTTTAGTCCACAAGCCGACGCTCTATCCACTGAGCCAAACTGGTTAGGGCAGTTTTCTCTTCCTGATGTAACATGTGATCACATACTATGAAAATTAGTTAATAATTTTGGGATTACAGAAAAGGGGTGAGGAAAGAAAGGACAAAAAGAGACAGGAGAGAGACAAAGAGGAGATACAAAGAGAAACTGACAAGAGAAGAAAATAAGGGATAATGAGGCATAAGCAAAAGCTCTTTATTTCCTCAGTGTATGAAAATTCGTGTACTTGCGGGGGGGGGGGGGGGTCTCTCAACCCAGCCTGCGCCCTCTCACAGTCCAGGAGTCCTCAGGGGTTGTCCTACTGACAGCTTAGGCCCACATTCTGCGGGAGGCAACCAGGAGGGCACTGGTGCCACCCCCTCACCCTGCCACTGCTGCCACCGGCCTTTTTCTGCAGGAGGTGACTGGGCAGCAGATCAGGGGATGGCTCTGGCCAGCCAACATCACCCTTCCACCACTGCTGGTGGCTGCTGCTATCCCCCACCCCTGCCCATCACCATCCCCTCCCACTGCCCACTGGTATGCACCTTGGCTGGCCTGGTCCCATCCACTCACCAGCTACCCCGCCCCTGTGGACACAAGATAGCCACCATAAGATGGTTGTTCTGCCATTCAGTCATTTGCATATTATGTTTTTATTATATAGGGTTTTTGCCATCAAAACACCTGGCGGGGGGCTCTACTGGTTAGTGATATCTCATTGGGGAGGCACAGAAAGAGCAGGATGCACAGCAGAACAAAAGGGGTAGGCTGTGTTTATTCTCAGGAAATATAAGGAAAACATTACATATAATCCATATATTCTTATAATTTATTCATGTTTCTTTTTATGTTTGAATTTTATAATTTAACTAGAGGCCTAGTGCAAGAAATTCATGCACAGGGGGTGGGGAGGATGTCCCTCAACCCAGCCTGCACCCTCTCCAATCTGAGACTGACTGCCTGTTTAGACCCAATCCTACTGGGACTACTGGCTCCAAACTGCTCGCCTTCCTGCCTCCTTTATTGCCCCTAACAGCTTCTGCCTGCCAGTCTGATCACTCCCTAACCACTCCCCTGCCAGCCTAATTGATGCCTAACTGCTCCCCTGCCATCTTGTTTGCCCCAACTTCTGTCCTCTGCTGGCCTGGTCATTTCCTAACTGCCCTCCCCTGCAGGCTTGATCACCCCCAACTGCCCTTCCTTGCAGGCCTGGAACCTCCCAATGGCCCTCCCCTGCTGGCCATCTATTGTGGCTATCTTGTGTTCACATGGGGGCAGGATCTTTGACCACATGGGGGCAGCTCTCTTGTGTGTTGGAGTGATGATCAATCTGCAAATGACTCTTTTATTAGATAGAATAGAGGCCTGGTGTATGGGTGGGGGCCAGCTGGTTTGCCCTGAAGTGTGTCCTGGATCAGGGTGGGGTTCTCTAGGGCATGGGGTGGCCTGGGCAAGGGGCCTGTGGTGGTTTGCAGGCCCAGCCATGCCCCCCAACGACCCAAGTTGGGGCCCTGGTATCTGGGATTAATTTATCTTCTATAATTGAAACTTTGTAGCCTGAAGTGGAGGCCTAGGCTGGCCAGAGCTGCAGAAGCTTAGCTGCCTGCATTGCTGGAGAAACCCAAGCCTCCCTCCTGCTCTCAGTGGCTGCAGCCATCTTGGTTGGGGTTTATTTGCATAATTTGCTCCTGATTGGCTGGTGAGTATGGCTGTGGGCATGGCTTGATTGGTGGTACAGTCAATTTGCATATTATTCTTTTATTAGATAGGATTATGTAACTGAATTCACTATTATATAAATACAGAAATTACAACGTAAGGAAACAATTTTAAGTGGCAAAGTAAATCCTGGGTTACTCACCAGTAGTTCAATTTCTATCAACTGCTCCATGATTTCCCTTTTCTCAGGCCACCTCGTGAAGATTTCAGTTGTTTGTGATAATGTACAGGGGTCAGTGTGTGTTGTTTTACATGCATAAATGTTAACATTTTTATTAATACATCCTTACTTCTACCTCAAGATAAGTTCCTATTATTTCAGACAATAAATGTTTAAAATGATGTTTGAAAAACTGCTTAATTTATATACATGTGTGTGTGTGTGTGTGTGTTTGTGTTTCTACTTACCATACACATTGCCTCAAATATTTGTCAGTTTATCCTAGATTTAATTATTATTTTTTAATTTTACTGCATCTGTAGCTCCTAGTTTTAAGGTTTCTTCTTCTTTTTTTCTCCCTGGTATTTTCACCTAGACTTATGTCAATTCGGTTCATGCCTACTTGAGTAATAAAATAGCTTTACTGGAAAGTGACATTTGTTTTTTTTTTTTTTAGGGTACCAGTTTTTTAGTGATTTCCTATGACCACCAGTAAGTTATTTTTTAAAATCCCCAGTGGCCTCTGGGACCTTAAAATAGTTAAACCATTTGAGGAAAATTAGCTAGACAATGTAGACAAATAAGCAATTTGTCTTTTTATTGAATGAAATATTGTGACTGAGTTAATCAGTTGTTCGATTGGTGAATTTGATTTAGTAAGACCAGTTAAGCAATGCTTTATAATCAGGGAATAGTGGAAAAATTAAAATTCAGGTATAGGAACCTGTACTTAAAAGCTAACTTTAGCTGTTTAACAAAATCAAAATCATGGAAAAATGACTCACATACTGGAGAAATCCAGAGGTTAACCTGGCGTAGTGTGACAAGTTGCCCGGCCAGTTGTAGCTCAGTGGTTGAGCATTAGGCTATGAAGTAGGAGGTCACAGTTTGTTTCCTGGTCAGGACACATGCTTGGTTGTAGGCTTGATCCCCATTAGGAGGCATGTGGGAGGCAGAAAATTGATGTTTCTCAAAGACGATTTTATCTCTATCCTTCTCTCTTCCCTTCTCTGATATCAATATTTTTTTTAAAAAAAGTATGACACGTTAATTCACCAAATAATGTAATCATAGTCTTACTACTAAAAAGTCCACTGTCCTTCCTCTGTATAGAGAGAGCTTCTTATATATGGCTAGAGAAAATGGTTATCAACCAGCTTAAATATACATGGTCTTTATAACTTATGGACTGAGCATGGGCTTTTAAAAAATTTTTTCTGGATCTTATTACCCTCCTCAACTCTACCTTTAGTATAGGTTAGGAGCTGTGCTAGATACCATAACAGACATGTTATCTGGAGGAGATGGGGCTAGGAAAGGTTGACTTACAGGGTTAAAAAGTGTTTATTTTATTAGATTATGGGAGAAGCATTGTTGGAAAAGCTAAACAATAAAAGCCTATGTTAGCAACTCTGATCTTTAGTGTTATGTATAAAAGCCTGAATGTGTGCGATAAGTTCATTGAATAACACATTTTCTTAAAACCTAAAAGAAGTTACAGGAATATATATATATATATATATATATATATATATATATATATATATAAATTGGAATGACTAAAGAGTTGCCATTGTGCAAATGAAGCTGAAAGGAAAGCAATTAAAAATCCAAGTGTCTGAAAAATGACATCCATTAAACCTGCATTATACTGCCATTAACTAAGGGACTCATGTCATAAAGTTGATGTTTGAGATGATCACTGTGAAAAATATAAAATTGCCTTATTTACATTTATTTTTTTCAGACATCATAACTATGTTCCTTTAATTTTATAAGACATATTAATCACAAGTTGTACTTAATTTTGTTGTAGAGTACAAAACAGTTTATATGAAGAAATGTAAATGTAAACACTCACAAATTAGTATCTTTAGCCGAGACCAGTTTGGCTCAGTGGATAGAGCGTCGGACTGCGGACTGAAGGGTCCTGGGTTTGATTCCAGTCAAGGGCATGTACCTTGGCTGCAGGCACATCCCCAGTAGGGGCCGTGCAAGAGGCAGCTGATCGATGTCTCTCTCTCATCAATGTTTCTGACTTTCTATTCCTCTTCCTTCCGCTCTGTAAAAAATCAATAAAATGTATTTTAAAAAATTAGTAGCTTTACATGGATAGCAAATGTACAGTTATATCTATTTTTTGTGCATTCCTCTCATATTAAATTTAATATGGTCACTGCTTCAACTTTCCTTAGCTTAGGTGAGCATGAACTAAATGAGAACATGGGTATTTTAAAAGACTATATTAAATATCAATAGCTATATCCCAAATCAAATAAGATTACTCAACTTTTATTACCAAAAATCAATATTGTATGAAAACATCAGGTTCTCTTCAATGAGAATACATGGTGCCAGATTTCAAACTGCAGAAGTAGAGGCATAAAAAGTGTACATAATTCTTCAGCATATTGAAAGATATAAAGCATCTATATTTATAATGTAATATTCATATTGGTCAGGGACTCTGTCACTTAATGACCTAAAAGCAGGAGGGTGTGGCAGTGAGCTACAAGAGGCTGAGAGCTACAGGAGGGCGTGGCAGCAGGAAGAGAGCTATAGGAGGGTGGGGCAGTAAGCTTTGTGCAATGGAGAGCTATGAGCAGTAGTGGGCGGGGCCGCCAGCCGAGGCAAACTGCAGCAAGCTACTTGCTCACAGATTTGTGCTTAGGGCCATTAGTTTGGTTATAAAGCCACAAGTTGTAATACATCACGATATATACCACTGGAATATATTTCTGTTGCATTTACTTTACTTAAAGGAAGAGCATATTCATAGATCAACTATCCAATTTAGATTTCAGCTTTCTGCATCATCTTGGTAATCCCACACTACTGGCCATACAACTACAATACAGTTGCTACTGTCTGCTTAGATGCAGTTAATTGTAGAAATTAAGGGCATTAATTTTGGAGTCACATAGTTTGGAGTATTTTATTTGTGTTTGATACTGAGTTAATGCTTTGGGGTATTTTTTTTATGTGAATATGAATATAATGCTAATACAATTACAAGCTCATAGAGATAGAACATTCAGTAATTAGTAGCTTCATATTAATAAAAATAGTATTTCCTTCTGCAGATCAGGAGTGCCCCAGCAGAGATAAAAATATTAGTATCTTCCGCCCCATCGTTTAATATTTTCATAATTAAGATGCTTTGTCAAGCAAAACTAGTATCTAACATGCCAAGGAACTGTTTAAAAGTATGCCCTATTCTGCCCTGGCTGGTGTGCTCAGTTGATTGGAGTATTCTCCCTTGCACTGAAAGGATGTGGGTTAGATTCTAGGTCAGGGCACGTACTCAGGTTGCGGACCCCAGTTAGGGTGTGTATGTATTGTTGTTTCTCTCCTTCTCCATTCCTCTCTCTCTAAAATCAATAAAAGCATATCCTCAGGGGGGATTAAAAAAAAAAAGTATGCCTTATCCCAGTTTCTTTTGGTATAGTACCAAACTTGTATAAGACACTAAATAAATATTTCTTCCTTCTGTTTCCTCAATTTTATGTCATGATTTATTTTATGGAACTAAATTTTGCATTATTCATTGTATGCTGTGCTTCAAAGGAATCTAGTATGATTTCTTTCAACGACTTGAGCCCTATACCTAACATCATATCCATGAAGTATCAACAACAAGTAGACTTATAACGGAGTTATATTAGTGTATTACTATATTAGTGCATTCTCACAGGTTTTATCTGACCAGTTTTCTCTTCTACCCCCTCTATAGTTAAGCAAACTTAACCATAAGTTAACTCTTTTATTACCTAACTAGCCTTACTGAGGCCTAATCTCTGTAACCACATCAGATTCTATGGGGTATATATTCTGGCTTGTTCTAGAATAAAGACATTTGCCTTGGTCAAATTATCCCCACACCTCTTCTAAATTCATATCATGCAAAAGGAATAGAAAATACAGATGACCTACCTCTACTGAATGACTAGATGATAAAAATTGTATATATCTCAACTTAGTTTTAAGGAGAAAAACCTGAGACCAGCAGAATGAGAACCAACACCCGCCCAGGTGCTGTGTCTCTAATAGTAGACACACAAAGAACAGGGAGCAGCAAGGCCTTGGTCACAGAAGAATCTAAATAACTTCAGCAAAGGTTTACTCCCAGAAGAAAGAGGCACCATTGGAATGGGAGTCACGTGTCTGAGACAGCACAGTTCAGTCATCACAGTGAAATAATTGAAAGGAAAATGTGTGGAGCAGCATACATTACTCTTGGGGGAAGAAACTGATATTGAAAGAATGGAAGAAAACAGCCAATGCTCAGGAACCCTTTGAAATAGAGAAATCAAACAACAACCACCAAAAGATTCAAGGTTCAGTATATTATTGAAACCTCAGTTGCTAAAGAAATAGAAAAAGTTCTTTAAGTAAACATAGAAAGACACAAAACTGACCCAAAACCCCTTCTTTCTAAAAGCCATTTCAGGAAAAAACATATTCAAATATCAAAGAGAAAAATGAGATTATAACACTATATATCTAAATATATATATCTAAATATATATATATATATATATATAGATATATAGTGTTATAATCTCATTATACACACACACACACACACACACACACACACACACGCAAAAAGTTGAGTAAGATTTAATGGAGGACAATTTCACAGAAGTCAAATAGCTTTTTTTACTAAGTTTTTACATAGGGTTTATTGCTAAATTTTAAAAAATACAAAGCAATAGAGAACCAATAAATATGATCCTAAGAAACTAAAAAGGTAATTAGAATTATGCTTCCAGGAATTTTGGTATAACAAGTCCAGAATTAGCATTTTACCATAAATAACTTGAAAACTTCACAAAATATATAATGTAACTCTTTTCGGGTACTTGACATGAGATGGCACAGGATTGTTATCCTTGAGAAAAGGGGAAAATGAGGTCATTCTATAATGGCTCAGGATTTTTTCCTTCAGGCAATTTCTGGACCATAAAACAGGAAAGGGAATACAAACAGAACCCAATAGATTTGAGTTTATAGCCTAAGGGGACTGGAATATGTGGATCAGGTTGACAAAGAAGAGAAGTGTGCAGAGAGAATTCCAGAAATCTGCATCGGAAATCCTGAATAACCATACCCAAGTAAAGAATAACTCAGAGAAAGAAAGAACTAAAGAACTAAAAGAACTCTAAAGCCAATTAATTAGAGTTCTCAGCAATACGGCAGCTGTTTGAATGCCCACCAGGCAGAGTGAAGAGAGACTTCATCGAACACCCAGAGTACTCAGTAGAGACTCCGGAAGGGATGCCCCTTAGTAATGGGTTAAATTCATAAATAAATAAGGTTACTCTGGACTCTCCTTTTAAAAAGCCTGAAAACAAATCTCAAAAGAATCAAGCTAATTTGTAAGTAACTGCCTGCTAAAACAGAGGTCACAGACACTCTTTAACATAAGACAATAAAATCCAGGCCTTGAAAAGGTAACATTACTGAGTCCAGCTTCCAACAGAAAATTACTAGACATACCAAGACACAGGTAAATTTAACCTATAGAGAAAATCAACAGGAACAGCAGCAGCAATCACAGACATATTGGATTTGCAGACATGAACTTTAGATTAGTTATTATATATAACCTTTATGTGCTCTAATACCAAAGTAATGAAAGGTAAATGATATAAGGAAAATAAATAGAAACTCTAAACATGAATATGTGATATTAAAAAATAACATTTTTACTAGATGACAGTAACAATAAGTAGGAGTAGTAGAAGATATCTGACAATCACTAGCCAGTAGAAAGTTAGTGTGATTATATTAATATCAACCAGAGGGCATCTGGATGACTGGCAATAACATAGGTGGACACTTTTTAATTTATTATTTTACTAGTGGCCTGGTGCACAAAATTCGTGCACAGGGGAAGGAAGAGTGGCCCTCAGCCCGGCCTGCATCTTCTCCAATCTGGGATCCCTGTGGAATTGGGCCTGAACTGGCAGACAACCCCTCACAATCCAGGACTGCTGGCTCCTAACCGCTCACCTGCCTGCCTGCTTGATCACCCCTCACCACTCTGCCTGCTGGCCTGCTTGCCCCCAAATGCACACCCTGCCAGCCTGTTCAATCCCAACTGGTCCCCTCTGCCAGTCTGCTCCCCGCAACAGCCCCCACCCCAGCCAGCCTGATCACCCCCAACTGACCTCCCCTCCTGAACTGATCACCCACAATTGCCCTCCCCTCCTGGCATGATCACCCCTAAAGGCTCCTGCCACCATGGCTTTGTCCTGAAGGAAATCTGGAAGGTCTCATAATATAATTCAGTGACTGGCAAACTGTTAACAGAGCCAAATATCAACAGTACAACAATTGATAATTCTTTTGAGAGCCAAATTTTTAAAAATTAAACTTCTTCTAATGCCACTTCTTTAAAATAGCCTTGCCCAGGCCGTGGCTTTTGTGGATGAGCCACACTGAAGGGGATAAAAAGCCGCATGTCACTTGCAAGTTGCAGTTTGCCAACCACTGGTTTAATTAGCATATTACCCTTTTATTAATATAGATAGGATATTAACTATAATATATGTAACAGTATTATTCTATGAGAATACATACTTCATGCAAAAAGAAGGCATTTAATACATTAAATTGTATATGTTGCAAGTAGTAGGACATACTGTATTCCTAGCAATAATATATACCCTGTGACTTATCTAACTGACTTGGGAATGGTTCTCCAGTTCTTTGAATATTTCCTGGTCCATAATGTATTTTATTTTTTGTCATTCAGTGTAACTTTATTTACTGTTCATTGCACATGATTTGAGGTCTTTAATTTCTAACCACCAAAGATTTGAATGGCTATTTTTCCATGAAGTTTAATGTTAACATCAGTGAATTCATGTGTTTTTATTGTAAACATCTAAATTATTCACATTGTCATAGATCCTGAACTCATAAGCATCGACCATGCACAGGCTGGCAGCAAGCCAGGAAGCCACTCTGTGACCAAACAGATACTCTGCATAAGGAGAAAAGTCATAGCACGACATTTAATGTCCAACCTGAGTCACCTCAGAATGTTATATATATTGACTTCTTAATTCATATAATATTGGGAACTCAACTGGTTGGTTGGTGATGGGGTTAACCTGGTTTCAGGAGGGTTATTTCTGAAATCATTAAGGAAAGGGGGGCTCAATCTTCCTTCTTGGTTGCTTGCTCCTCTCCAGCACCTTCATATTTCTTCTGATCCTCAGCTTCCTGGGCATCTTCTCCTTCATGTTCACCTCCTTCTTCCTCCTTTGCATCCACAAATTCTTCCTTGGTATCTTCTTCCTCTTTCTCTCCTTCCTCTTAGCCTCTTCCTTCTCCTCCTCTTCAGCTTCTACTTCAGAAAGGGGTTCATCCTTAGCTTCTGCAACTCAATGGTCTCTTCCACCTCGATCTGCTCCTCCTGGATGTGGCTGGTATATTAAGAAGGGAAGGAGCAAGCGGACACCAAGTAGGAGCTAGTCTGTAACCACTATGAGCAGATCAACCAAAGATCTGGGAACTTTCAGAGCAGCCGCTGGCTATGCTTCCCATGCTGGGGAAACTGAGCTGGGTATCCTCACCTTCCAAGAGTTTCCTGTAACTGCAATGTCAATGTCCAAAGCCATCTTCACAATGAGGAGATCCTGGTATTCTTTTAAATATCATGCCATTTTACTCTTTGTAGTTCTCAACTCATTTTCTGATTTGTTGATTGTGTCCTGCATAACACTAATGTTGGCATTCTGCTTATCCTTCATCTCTTGCAACTGCTTTCCCAGAGCTTAGTTCATGCCCTGGCATGCTTTGATCTCCTTGGTCTTGGCCTTGGGCATGTGGTGGCTTTCAGACACCTCCTCCTTGGCTGCACACACCATGTAGGTGTTCTTGGCAGTGCTCTCAGTCAGCATATTGAAGCAGCTCTTGTACCATTCTTCTGCATTCTGCATGTTCTTGGCAACCAGCTTCTCTTACTGGGTGCAGGTGTCCTTGAGCATGGCAGAGAGGTCAGATTTGGAGAACACATCCATCTCCACAGAGTTCTGAGCTACTGGATCTGTGCCTGAAGCTCTGTTATCTCCTCTTCATGCACCTTCTTCACAAAGGCAATTTAGACCATTAGGCTGTCGATGTGCTTTTCAAACTCAGCTCCAGCAAGAGCTGCCTCATCTGCACCTTTGCATGCCTCCATCAGCCAGCCCTCTGTGTCATCATTGTTCAGCACCTTTTCCTAGTAGCATGCCTGCAGGTTGCTCCCAGCTCCTTCAGAGCTCCAGGGCCTCCTAAATGCTCACTGCCCTCTCCTCGCCAGTGACAGGGCTTGGTGGACCAGGGCACAGGCATCCCATTTTCATTAAAATGTTCAACCCAGGCCTGCTCCACCCATGTCAACAGGCAGCCCAGGGGCAGACAGTGATCTCAGAGATACTGGCCATACCTCCCTGCCCAGGTCCCAATAGCAACCTGGAACCTGTAGGCGGCATCAGGCTCAGCCCACCCTTCCTGCCCAGTAGCCAGTGGCAGCCTGGACCCTACTGGTGGTATCGGTAGCTGCCCAGCAGGCCTGTCCAGTTATTAATTGCAGCCTGGACCCTCCCCGGCAGTGTGAGGTCAGCCCACCATCTTTCTTGGTTTAATTTGCATATCACTTCTAATTGGCTGTGGGTGTAGCAAAGGTATGATCAATTAGCATTTTTCTATTTTATTAGTGTAGATATGCTTGTTTAATAGGAAGTTTAGAAGCAATGATACCCATTGACAATAAACACTGGTTCCTAAATATGAATAAATCACACTCTTTACTAAGAGAAACCAGGGCATTTTGAATAACTGGCAGACTCCATTTCTTGACAGAGAATATGTGAAAAAAGCTTAGAATATCTTATTGTGAGAGAAGAAAAAACAAGCAAAAAAATGTGATAAAAAGAAACAGGAGCCATCCTGAACACCTATTACTGTCCAATTTTAGAACTACTTGAACATCAAATAAAGAAGTACTTCAGTGGCTTGAAGTACACTAAATTTATGAAATCCATAATAATATTCAAAAAGCTAAAGTGTAAAACAAACAAACAATGGTAACAACTACTTATATGCTATCATTAGAAAAAACCTACACACTCTCTTTCTCTTTGAAAGTTGGTAAGAAGAAGGAATTGCATGTTAATCCTGACTTCCTTATAGGAAATACTTCCATGGTTAAAATAATTTCATAAATTAGAAAAATCTCTTTTTTTTTTACGGAGACATGGCAGTAAATAAATATAGATATAATGATAAAAATATTTCTAATTTATGAAATGATTTTTACCTCTAAAATATTGATCTGGGAAGGATCTTAAATGCATGCTAAAATCAGTACAGAAGATGTTGATGGGAAACTCAGTGTCTACCTATTATTTCTCAGATTAGTTGCTACAGAAAGAGTAAACGTGTTTGCATTGAAAGCAATAATTGTCACTATTTTAATTCAGAGATGAATGTCAGCATTGCTAATTGAGGGACAATAGAATATGACAGGCCTTCTGATATAATGCAACCCAAGGGATATAGCAGCATCTCTTAAGTAATCTTGCCAAATTATTTTAACCTAAATCTATGTAAACCTTTCAATATAATACCCATTATGCAGGTCATAGAAGGTAATTGAAATGTCAAATGCCATCAGGAGAAAACAATTAGATCAATGCAGAAGGTAGGAAATATCTGCAAAACAAATAGCCTGACTCTTCAACATTGCCATATCACAAGGAAGACACTCTAAATTAAAAAAAAAAATACTTAAGAACCATGGCAACCAAAAGTTTGCCTTGGAATGGATAATTATCTATTCATCCAGCTATAATTAATATTGAGGAAAACTGTGAAAATGAGAGTATGGATTACATATTGGATATAATTAGAATATTATTGTTCTTTTTGTTAGGTTTGACAGTCATAACCTGGTTAGGTAAAGGAGTTCTTATTCAGACATATGTGTTGCTGAAATGTAATGGTGCTTACAATTTTTAAAAAAAACAAATACTTGGAGCAAATATTTTTGTTAAAGATAATATGCATATAACTTTTCATTTTAATATCCTCCATATAGTGTGTTTTAATTATTCCCTTAACTAAAAGGAAAAGCAAATGGGGGAAAAAATTGCAGTTCTTATTGCACCTTTCTTTCCTCTTTTACATCAATTTTATAGACAACTAGAGACCCATTGCAGGAAGATTACTGCAAGATTAAAGCTTCCTGCAGCCTGAGCAAAGCTCCCTTCTTCTCTGTTGCCTTGCTCTCTTCTCCACTACCTAGCTCTCTCCCGTCACCGCTGTTTCCCTTCCTCTCTTCTCCTCTGCCTCACTCCCTCCTGTCTCCTCTGCCTTGCTCCCTCCCTTCTCCCCTGTCCTGCTTGCTTAATTCTCCACAGCTTTGCTTCCTTCTGCAGTGCTTGGCTTCCTTCCACACCATCTTCTGAGTGCAGATATGCAACTTAACTGCCATCTTGGTTGGGTTAATTTGCATACCTTCTCTGATTGGCTTGTGGGCATGGCTTGTGGGTGTAGTGAAGGTACAGTCAATTTGCATATTACTGATTTATTATATAGGACTAGAGGCCCAGTGCACGAAATTCATGCATGGGGGGCAGGGGAAGTCCCTTAGCCCAGCCTACACCTTCTTCAATCTGGGACCCCTCGAGGGATGTCCGACTGCCCATTTAGGCCCCACCTCAGTAGGATCGGGCCTAAATGGGCAGTCGGACATCCTTTTAACACTCCAGGACTGCTGACTCCAAACTGCTCACCTGCCTGCCTCCCTGATTGTCCCTAACTGCTTCTGACTGCAAGCCTGATCACCCGCTAACCACTACCCTGCCAGCCTAATTGATGTCTAACTGCTCCCCTGCCAGCCTGTTTGCCTCCAAATTTCCTTTTCTGCCAGCCTGGTCACCCCAAACTGCCCTCCCCTGCAGGCTTGATCGCCCCCAACTGCCCTCCCTTACAGGCCTGGTCCCTCTCAACTGTCCTCCCCTGCTGGCCTGATCGCCCCCAACTGCCTTCCCTTGCAGGGCCTGGATCCTCTCAACTATCCTCCTCTGCTGGCCATCTTGTGGTAGCCATCTTGTGTCCACATGGGGGCAGGATCTTTGACCGCAAGGGGCAGGCCTCTTGTGTGTTGGAGTGATGCTAAATCTGCAAATTACTCTTTTATTAGATAGGATAGAGGCCTGGTGCATGGGTGGGGGCCAGCTGATTTGCCCTGAAGAGTGTCCCAGATCAGGATGGGGGTTCCCTTGGGTTGAGGGGTGGCCTGGGTGAGGGGCCTGTGGTAGTTTGCAGGCCAGCCACACACACCCAGCGACCCAAGTGTAGGCTCTGATATCTGGGATTAATCTATCTCTATAATTGAAACTTTATACCCTGGAGTGGAGCCAAGCCTTCTGCTCGTTCCGTGGCGGCAGCCGTTTTTTTTTTAAATTTCTTTATTAATTAAAGTATTACATATGTGTCCTCATCATCCATTACCTCTTCCAATCTCCCCATCACCACTTATACCCTCACCCCCCTGGTGTCTGTGTCCATTGATTAGGCTTATATGCGTACATACAAGTCCTTTGGTTGATCTCTTCCCCTTCCCCCCATCCTCTCCTACCATCCCTCTGAAGTTTGACAGTCAATGCTTCTCTGTCTCTGGATCTGTTTTTGTTCATCAGTTTATGTTGTTCATTATATTCCATAAATGAATGAGTTCATGTGATACTTATCTTTCTTTGACTGAGTTATTTCACTTAGCATAATTCTCTCCAGTTCCATCCATGCTCTAGTTTGAAGCAGCCACCTTTTTCTCCTTTTTCTTCTTCTTAAAGAATACCTTTCAGCATTTCATATAATACTGGATTGGTGTTGATGAACTCCTTTAGCTTCTTCTTATCTATGAAGCTCTTTATCTACCCTTCAATTCTGAATGATACCTTTGCTGGGTAGAGTAATCTTGGTTGTAGGTTCTTGCTATTCATCACTTTGAAAATTTCTTGCCACTCCCATCTGGCCTGCATAGTTTCTATTGAGAGATCAGCTGACAAGCATATGGGTGCTCCCATAGGTAATTAAGTGTTTTTCTCTTGCTGCTTTTAATATTCTCTCTTTGTCTTTTGCTCTTGGCATTTTCATTATGATGTGTCTTGGTGTGGTCCTCTTTGGATTCCTTTTCCTTGGCGTTCTGTGTGCTTCTTGGACTTGTAAGTCTATTTCTTTCACCAGGTGGGGGAAGTTTTCAGTCATTATTTCTTAAAATATGTTTTCAGTATCTTGCTCTCTCTCTTCTTCTGGCACCCCCATAATTCTGATGTTGGTACGTCTGAAGTTGTCCCAGAGACTTCTCAAACTATCTTCTAATTTTTGGATTCTTTTTTCTTTTTCCTTTTCCGGTTGAGTGTTTTTGGACCCCTGGTATTTCAAATCTTTAACTTGATTCTTGCATTCCTCTAGTCTGCTGTTGGGTTTCTGTAAAATGTTTTTTTATTTCAGTCAGTGCATGTTTAATTTCTAGTTGGTCCTTTTACATATCCTCAAGGGTCTCACTCATATCCTCGAGGGTCTTGCTCATGTCCTCGAGGATCTCGCTCATATCCTTGAGGTTCTTGCTAAGCTTATCGGCCTTTTCTAGAAGCCTCTTGAAAAACCTTATAACCATGGTTTTGAACTCTATATCCAGTCATTTGTTTTCCTCCATTTCTTTCGTTTGCAATCTGTTTCTTTCTCCGTCATTTTCACTGCTTCCTTGAGTTGGTAGGGTAGCTTTGTGTGCTAGATATTTCGGCCTCCCCTGTTACTTGAGGTGGATACTCTTAGTGCACCCCTCTGTGGACTGTGTGTACAGCCTTGTTGCAGATAAGTATTGATTGTTGTTGGTATCACTGGGAGGAATTGACCTCCAGGCCAACTGGCAGTGAGGATCAGCTGGGAGACAGTGTTATGCACCAAGACTTGCAAATTTGCCAAAGTCTCTGTGCTCAGTTTGGATGGGACGGAGTTTCAGGGTAGAGCCGACAGCCTTGGCTTCCAGTCAACCCTGCGCCATGAGGTCACCGGGTCCTAGCACCTACAGGCAATCACTGCAAGCACCTCTGCGAGAAAGGTACCCTCGAGTTTTGCCTGTCGCCAGACCTTCCAGTCCCCAATGAATCTGGACCTTCAGATTTTTGCCTGGCACGTGGGATCCATGCAGTCGGAACACCTTTCTCCCTTCCGCCAGATGCCAACCACACAGTCAACACATTGCCCTCACTGTGAGCACTTGTGTGTGCCCTCGGAGCTCCGCCTCTGGCTGTTCCCTCAAGATTCTGGCCTCACAGCACTGCCCGGAGCTCATTTCTCCTGCCAGACACAGCCAGCGGCCCAATTCGTCCCCTCTATGAGCACTTGTGCACATGCCTCTGGAGTTCTGCTTTTGGCTATTCCCCTGGGATACCCTCCACCTTCCAGATTCTCCCAGTAAGGGCCTGGGTCCCCTGGGTTTTGAGCGCAAACTGAACTGAATTCAGCATAGCCTGGAATTTTTGTCTCCTTTCCACTAGAGCACCCCTGCCAGGCAATCAAACACCCTGTCCTCTATGGCTCTGTGAGCGCATGTGAGAGAGACTCCTACCTTACTTAGGAGGCTCTGATTATCTGTGTGCACTTCTATGTCCCTCTAGCTTCAGAACTTTCAGTCAGCCAGCTTTCCCATGATTCTGGACAATGTCTGTTTTGTCCTTTAGTTATATTCTCAAAATTGTGTGGGGCAAAAGCCTAGGTGTTTACCTATGCCACCATCTTGGTTTCCTCACGGCAGCCATTTCTGTTTGAAATATTGTAACCTAGAGTGGAGGCCTAGGCCATCAATGGCTGGCGGAGAGCTTGGCTTTCTCCATTGCCAGAGAAACCCAAGCCTCTGTTCTCTCCATCTCAGTGGCTCCCACCATTTCTGTATTTTTTATAACTGAAACTTATAACATTGAGTGGAGGCTTAGGCAGGCAATGTAGGTGGAAAGCTTGGCTTCCTCTGTTGCTGGGGAAATCCAAGCATTCCTCCTGCTTTCAGTAGCGGCAGCCGTCTTGGTTGGGGGTTATTTGCATAATCTGCTCCTGATTGGTTGGTGGGTGTGGCTGTGGGCATGGCTTTTGTGTGTGGCGAAGGTACGGTCAAATTTGTATATTACTCTTTTATTAGATAGGATTATTAGCACTCAGAAATGTAGGTGCTTCCTTAAAAATAAGCATTTAGATTTTAATTTACTTTTACAATTGTTTGAAGATAGGGATATGTCTCTAATAACCAAAAAATAAAAAGGTGTTATCATAGATGTTATGATATTTAACTTTCAATTTTTCAAAAAGATGGGATCAGCTCCTAACTTAGAATATGAATATTTGAATAGCTGAGCATTTTTATATTTTTATTTGTCATCAAATCTATAAAATCATTCTCATTCTTTTAAGTTAAAAATGATTGTTCAATATCATAAACATATTTTTCTTAAATATATCCAAATTGTTTCATAGACTCTTTTTACATTTGACAATCCTATCATTTTTTCCAACAAATATTCACTTCCTTCTTTTCCTAATCCTTTTCTCCTTCCTCTTTCACCTCGTCAGTCTCCTATTCAGTTGGGGATAGAGAGGAACTCAATGAGTAATATCAGTGTAAGCAATCTGATTATGTGCAGCATAATGAATCTGATTTTTATTTTTATTTATTTTATTTATTTTAATAAATCTTTATTGTTCAGATTATTACAATTGTTCCTCTTTTTTCCCCCAATAGCTCCCCTCCACCCAGTTCCCACCCCACCCCCTGCCTTTACACCCCCCTCCCCCGCCACTGTCCTCATCCTTAGGTGTACAATTTTTGTCTAGTCTCTTCCCACACCCCCCACATCCCTTTCCTCACAAGAATTATCAGTCCACTCCCTTTCTATGCCCCTGATTCTATTATATTCACCACTTTGTTTTGTTCATCAGATTTTTTATTCATTTGATATTTAGATTCACTTGATAGATATGTATTTGTTGTTCATAATTTTTATCTTTACCTTCTTCTTCTTCTTCTTAAAGAGTATCTTTCAGCATTTCATATAATACTGGTTTGGTGTTGATGAACTCCTTTGGCTTCTTCTTATCTATGAAGCTCTTTATCTACCCTTCAATTCTGAATGATAGCTTTACTGGGTAGAGTAATCTTGGTTATAGGTTCTTGCTATTTAACACTTTGAATATTTCTTGCGATTCCTGTCTGGCCTGCATAGTTTCTGTTGAGAAATCAGCTGACAGTCATATGGGTGCTCCCTTATAGATAACTGTTTTTATTTTGCTGATTTTAATATTCACTCTTTGTCTTTTGTTCTTGGCATTTTAATTATGATGTGTGTTGGTGTGGGCCTCTTTGGATTCCTTTTGTTTGGGGTTCTCTGAGCTTCCTGGACTTATAACTTTATTTCACCAGGTGGGGAAAGTATTTGGTCATTATTTCTTCATATAGGTTTTCAGTATCCTGCTTTCTCCCTTCTTCTGGAACCCCCATAATTCTGATGTATGTACGCTTGAAGTTGTCTCAGAGGCTCTTCACACTATCTTCATATTTTTATTTATTTATTTATTTTTTTGCTTTTGTAGTTGAGTGTTTTTTGCTTCTTTATATTTCAAATCTTTGACTTGATTCTTGTGATCCTCTAGTTTTCTGTTAGATGTCCATATAATATTTTTTATTTCAGTCAGTGTATGCTTAATTTCTAGTTGGTCCTTTTTCTTATCCTCAAGAAACTTGCTAAGTTTATTGGCCTTTTCTAGGAAATTCTTGCAAAACCTTTTAACCATGGTTTTGAACTCTATATCCAGTTGTTTGCTTTCCTCCATTTCTTTCATTTGTGATCTGTTTGCCTTCGCATTTTGGCTGTTTGCCTGAGTTGATAGAGTGTCTTGGTGTGCTAGGTGTCCTATAGGGCCCAGTGGCTCAACCTCTTGGTGCATTCCTTTGTGGGCTGTGTGCACAGTCTTGTTTTAAACTTTGATTGCTGTTGGTATCACTAGGAGGGATTGACCTCCAGGCCAATTGGCTAAAAGGATCAGCTGTTTCTATGCTTACAGAACTTCTGAGCTGGAGACACCCTTATGAGACAGGACTTGCAAAAGCTTCTGTGCTCAGATTGGATGGGGCAGAGTCTAAGGGCAGAGAAGACAGCATTGGTTTCCTGTCAGCCCTGCCCTAATAGGCCACTGTGTCTCAGTGTCCCGTGGTAATTGCTGCAAGCACCCCTGAGAAAAAGCCGCCATTGAGTTCCACCCACTGCCAGACAGTCCAGTTTCTCTACAAATGAGTCTGGGTCCCCAGAATCTCAACTGGAACTGGAGTCCAGTGCAGTCTGGAGCTTTTGTCTCCCTCCCACTTGAGAAAGCCAGCTGCAAACTCAGTTGCCAGCCTTTGCCGGTGCGCCCGTGCAGGTCTCAGTACCTCCTCTTTCTACAGCTCCTCTGAGTCTCAGTGTGCTTTTTTCTTTCCTTCTAGTAATAGAAATTCTACTCAGCAAGCCTTCCTGTGGTTCTGGATGATGTCCATTTTGTCTTTTAGTTGTAGTTTTGAAATTGTTGTGCGAGGCAGTGGTTTAGGTGTTTACCTATGCTGCCATCTTGGTTTCTCTCTATTTTGATTTTTAAAATAACTACATTAAAGTACTTATAGATATGGTAATTTTCATTATGTTAAGTTAAATATAAAGTCTTGAAATAAATCTAGAGTCACCTTGAATTGCCATTTAATTTACCCCTTACAATTTTAACCATGAGAGAAACTCATGGAAATTTTGAAATTGATGAAATGAAATTAAGTTATTTTAATAGAGAATTATTGCTGAAACTGGTTTGGCTCAGTGGATAGAGCCTTGACCTCTGGACTGAAGGGTCCCGAGTTCGATTCCAGTCAAGGGCATGTACCTTGGTTGTGGGCACATCCCCAGTACGGGTTGTACCAGAGGCAGTTGATCAATGTTTGTCTCTCATTGATGTTTCTAGCTTTCTGTCCTTTCCCTTCCTCTCTGTAAAAAGTCAATAAAATATATTTTTTAAAATAGAGAATTATTACCACTATAATAATTACTAATCTTAATAGAAAATAATTAATAATACTATTAATACTATTACATAACCCCACCCAACTATTTAATCTTAGAAGGTCTTTATTTACATACATGAAACTGATAATTAAGGGAGTTTCAGAGTCCTTTGAATAATCAGTGGTTCAAAAGAGAAAAAAAATTATAAAATATAACATTTTATTTACAAAGCTAAAATGTAAAATATAAAGCTAAAATCAAAGATCATATGGAGTTGAAACTGATTAACAACTACACACTAGAAAAGATTGAATGGTTTATATTACAGCAATGGCTCTATTATTAGGAGGAATAGTATTAGAAGGAAATCAAAAATTATAGCAAGCTACACTAGAACTTATTCTTTAATATAAAATTAAGAAACTATATCTTATTACAATAAGCTGTAGGAGCTACAAAACCATCAAAATAAAAAAAAACATTTTATTATTCATTAAAACTAATTAAGAATTTCAAGTTTTTATAGAAGTAAAATAATAATGTAATCCTGGACATTTACTAGATGTTATATATTTTCATAAAGTAAAGATAATAATTAAATTTTAATTTGAAATTAGTATGAAACTAACAACATTGGATAATTGGGTAGTACAGGTATAACACATTTAGATTCATACCTCATATATTGAAAACAATTTCCAGATTAAAAACATGTTTAAAAAAAAACATGTTTAAATGCCAAAAAAACATAATTTATTATCTTGGCATAGATAAACATTTTTAATGATATCACCAACATATAAGAAATATAAGATTATGGGAAGGAAATGGTTAGCAGTTGGCTTGGAATATTATCTCTCATTTTATTCAAGGGGTTGACTCCAGGAACGAAAGAAAGAAATCCAAACAAACTGTGAAAATAAGCTAATGGGAGACCTCCTGGCACATGTACTAATGGTTTTCTATGGTATAGTCCTTATCTGAATGTGCTGTAGTAATGTGTAATTGGTCTGTCTAGACTATTTATGGCAAATAAACATGGAATGTGTATAATGATGGGTCATGAAAAATGCCATGTAATTCATACTATCAGAATTTAACAGCTCCCTCTGTATAAATGATGTGATCCCATACATAACTTGGAGACATCAGACACTAATTATGACCAGACAGAAAGCACAACAATGTGGTAAGAAAGGACCTGGGGACTGTGCTGGAGGATCTAAAGTACTCACTGCTCTGCATCTTCCAATAGCCTTGAAATTACTAGTAAAACTTGGTTCTGGGTAAATTCTCTAATTTGTGTTGCTCTAGGTAGGCCAGGGACTCCAAATGGTATCTTTGGTCTGAGAATCTATCCTAAATGATAGTGAGTCCTGATCACCACCTCTTCTGAATCAGATAATTCTGATCATGCAAAAGCAATACAAAAATGTCTAGTTTATTCACCATTCCAGATGTTTGTCTTTCCAAAGATATCTCTCTCTCTCTCTCTCTCTCTCTCTCTCTCTCGCTCTCGCTCTCTCTCTCACTCTCTCTCATTGGCTACATGAAGCTTTTATTTTATATGTAATTTAGTGGTTTCAAATTCTCTCAGCCTAAAAGTTTGTAACAACTTTCCATTCCCTGAATCAGAATTTTTGGTCTAAGGCCAAAGTCCATGTTTATTTCTTTTCTAAATGCAATAGAATTTATCCAATAGAAATTGCTATTTTTCCAACATCTATTCAATGTGTTTGGCTGACATCATAAGGAACATCAGCACATATGGCTACCAGTCCCACTGTAGTTACAACAGATGAATGGTGCTTTAATGCAATATTCCAGGGAGTCCTTTCTGATCTGAAGTTCAGTACTCAGAATGAGAAGTATTTGTCATCACTTTCATATGGTGCTGTCTACCAGGAACAGTATGAATGACCAGGGGGATTGACCATCAGAAATTGAAATGAGATGCTGGAGAAGAAAGCCTCAGGACATGTCCAGGGATGGAGAGAAATGCTGAGTCAATGGCAAGGTCACAGTGAAAAGTTATGAGTCAAAGAAATAGGAACATTTTGGAGTAGCATGTTCTACACCTATTTTTTTTGGTATGTGATGGTCAATGTTTATAACACAGAGCCTTTAATTAAGAAAATAATATACACTGTGGAAAAGTGGTCGAAAAATGCCTGGCTTTCTTTTCCAGAGGTACCAAAATCGCTAGAAATGCTTGCAGCTCTAACAGAAAGCTGTATATTAAACGACATTTATCATCAATCCACTATTAATTAATGTGCACCTTGTAGGGTGGTTGAGTACTTCACAGCACCACCTCGAGCTGTAACATCAATGCCTTCTAATTCCTCCTCCTATATCTGATATAGGGGTTCTGGGTTTTGTCATGTTTTTAAAAAATTTTTTAAAGGATATATATATATATATATATATCACATAAGTCGACTTCAAAACCTAAATTTAATAATATGGGGACTATTCCACAAGGAAAGCAGCAAAAACAGTAACAATAAGCCCTCATGAGGCCCAGCAGGCATGAGCTGTGACTAAACCTGTCAGTTTCTGGAAGAACAGAAAAGAGGAAATATAAAGTTATTTTATTGCATCAAATACTGACCTTTAACAAAATTCCTGTGAGATTACATTTTTTTAATTGCTAAGTGCTTAAACTAAAGTAGACTTATGTGGCATTTATCTCCTTAAACCAAATAATCCCAAAACAAACAAACAAAAACTGTCCTAATTCAAAAGCCACTTCAGCCCTGGCCAAGTGGCTCCGTTGGTTGAAGCATCATCCCTGTACACCAAAAGATGGAGGGTTCAATTCCCAATCAGGGTAGACATCTAGGATGATGGTTTGCTCTCCAGTTCAGGCACTTACAGGAGACAACTGATCAATGTTTCTTTATCATTTTAATGTTTCCCTCTCTCTTTATATATTCCCTTCTCCCTTCCTCTCTCTTTAAAACCAATAAAAACATATCTCAGGTGATGATTAAAAGATAATAATAAAATGGTCCACTTCATGCTGAGCCAAACCTTGAAGTGCTCAGAGAAATCCTATTTAATAAAGAATAATATACAAATTGGCTGTCACTCCAAGACACAAGATGGCCATCCCCAAGTGGCCAAAGATGGCTGCCCCATCTGGACACAAGATGGCCACTACTAGATGGCTGGCAGGGGAGGGCAGTTGGGGGCAGTTGGGGGTGACCAGGCCAGTAGAAAAGTGCAGTTGGGGAGACCAGATCAGCAAGAGGGGGAAGTTGGGGGAGGAGCACAGGCCTACAGAGGAATACAGTTGTAGGTGATCAAGAAGCAAGGAGGGCAGTTTGGGGTGGCTGGGCCAGCAAAAGAGGGTAGTTAGGGGTGACCAGGCCAGTAGGGGAGGGCAGTTAGGGGGACCAGGTCAGCAAGGGAGGACAGTTAGGGGTGACCAGATCAGCAAGGAAGGGCAGTTGGGGGGGTGGTTAGACCTGCAGGAGAGGGCAGTTAGGGGTGACCAGGTTGGCAGGGGTGGGCATGACCAGGTCAGCAGTTGGGCACAACCAGTCCTGTAGGGGAGGACAGTTAGCAGCAATCAGACTGGCAGGGGAGGGCAGTTAGGCATGACTAGGTCAGCAGGGGAGGGAAGTTAGGGGCAATCGGGCTGGCCGGGAGCAGTTAGGCATAAATAAGGCTGGCAATGGAGTGGTTAGGGGGTAATCATGCTGGCAGGCAGAAAAAGTTAGGGGCAATCAATCAGAGGCAGGCAAGTGGTTGGAAGCCAGCAATCCTGGATTGTGAGAGTGATGTTCAGTTACCAGGATCAGGTCTAAACAGGTGGTCAGATATCCTTCAAGGGATCTTTCAGATTGGAGAAGGTGCAGGGAGGGTCGGCTGAAAGAATTTCATGCACCAGGCCTCTAGTTTTATAATAAGATATTTTTAAAATGAACTTGGCTTTATGCATAAAAATTAATTAAATAGAAATATCTCATGATTTCTGCTCAAGCCACAGAAGTCTTTCATGTCTTTAGGTATCTGTTCTTTTTCCTATGTATAGTCTTAGCTACTTCTCTACACTACATGGAGAACAGTAGGGTGGCTTAATGATTGACCATAGTCACATACTAGGTGTGCCTAGCAACAAGCTACCTTGAGAAGAAGGCATATCCTCTCTGGAGGGGCTTCATCTGAACCCGATTTTTCACAGGACCAGAGCAAAGAGCATTTCAAGAACTCTGTTTAACACCTGGACTTATAGACTGCTGGTAAACCAGCAATGGGTTTCTCTCTTTCATTCACAAACCACTCTCATGCTAACGCCATGACATGCAGCACAGGCCACCGCACTCGACACACTGTTATACTGCTCTGTACGTTTCAGAGAGAATGGGTGACCATGCTTTACCGGCTCCTTCTGACTTGCTCCAGCCCTAAAACCTTTGTACAACATGATGCAAGAGATTTCTCCCCACAGCTTGTTAATCTGCCCTCACTACTCAGATCAAATGCTTTTATCCAGAAGTTTTTCTTTTCTTTTTTCTTAAATATATTTTATTGATTTTTCACAGAGAGGAAAAGAGAGGAATAGAAAGTCAGAAACATCGATGAGAGAGAAACATCGATCAGCTGCCTCTTGCACACCTCCTTCTGGGGATGTGCCCGCAGTCACAGTACATGCCCTTGACTGGAATCGAACCTGGGACCTTTCAGTCCGCAGGCCGAAGCTCTATCCACTGAGCCAAACCGGCTTTGGCCAGAAGTTTTTCTTAACCCCCATAGTTCACACCATGCACTATGTACACACTCGCATAGCACCCTATAGTTATTTTGGTATATGTGTATGGCACCCGTCATTTTCTGAACATGGCTGTTATGTAAATACTAGGGGCCCAGTATTTACTCAACCTGCCCCCTCTCACATACTGGGATCCCTCAGGGGATGTCCAACTGATTGGCTCACCCCCAGCCTGCCTGAGGCCTAAAGCCTCTCTGGCGAGGCTTTAGGCCTTGGGCACCCAGCCATTGCCCTTCTCAGCTCAGCCCCAGCTGCCTTCGACCACCAGGCCCTGGGGGCTGGGTGCTCACTGCCACTGCCTTTTCATCTCCACCACCGCAGCCCGGCTCCTGATTGGCTGATAGTATAGCCAATCAGGAGGGAAGGTACAGTCAAATTTGCATGTTTCTCTTTTATTATATAGGATTTGATTAATGTTAGTTTTCTACATAGGCTTCAATGTGTTTGAGAGCCAGGACAGATTCTGTTTTGCTCAACGTTGTAAAACCAGTCTTTCGCAAATATTGAGTGTCAATAAGTAGTGGCTAAATGAATGGATGTATGAAATAACAAGTAAATAAAGAAATTACTAATATTATATGAATGTTATCCATTTATTGTAAGATAAGGACAAGAGTGATAGTGTATTTTCAAAATTTGAATATGGATTTGATAAGCCATACATTAAGAATTTCACTGATATTCATGCATTCATTCTATTGCTACTTAGAAATCAAAATTGCCTCTCATATGCCTGGCCAATGCCTTGGCTCCCAGGATGCAGGAGTGAATAGCACATAGATGTTGATGTAGCTTAGAGTTCTGTGAACAAGACAGACAACTCTTATGCCAACAAACACCTTGTATAGCTGATCCTTGGACAAGAGATTTTTTATACTCAGATTTTTTTTCAGTAAATAAGTGTACTGTTTATAATCTGTGGTTAGGTCTGCAGAGGCATTAGGCCAACTTTGTGCATTTATCTATTACATGTTATATAGGGGATTGCAGTATGCATAGATTGTTTTTATATTGACGGGGGTTCCTAGTACCAATCCCCACAGGTACTAAGGGACAACCAGGTTTTTGAGGCATCAAAAGTTATGCACATATTTTTGACTGCACAGGGGTGGGTGCCTCAACCTTCCTGTTGTTCACAGGTTAACTCTACTTAATGTTTGCCTAACACCCATGATTTGAGGGACATGCAGGCATCTAAGCTGCAATATAAGGGAGTGATAGCACAGTTTGGAATTGAGACTGGTGAATTCATGTAAAATTGAGTTTTGAATAGTGATGTTGATTAACTCTTGTAAAAATGATAGTATCAAGGGAGGGTGGAGAAATACTTTCTGGAATATGCATCAAGAACTTGGCAGAATCAGAGTCCCATCAAGCAAAATTCATCATATGATAGTCTGCAGAATGTGTTGTTTTAGTTTGACAATAACTCTATTACAGATAGGCACAATCAACCAAAGAATCTGTGAGAAACATTAGAAATGACTCTGTTTAATTACTCAGACATCTCCAAAATCCTGATTAGTGATACATAATATGAGAATTCAGTTGATGTTTTCATCTTTGACACTCACTTTTTAAAAATTTCTCACTTTAAAGCAGTTTCTTCTTTATAATATCACTGTGTAAATAACACATAAAGTGATTAGTTGTATTACATTCTGGATAGAATGTTTCCTCAGACAACCCAAGGCATGGTTTTGTGGGAGAAAGCTCAACTGTCCTGTTTATTGTTGGTAAATGACAGCATGTATTTCTAAGACAGCATAAAAGAGTCAGCTCTCCCAGTTCTGCCTTTCAGACTAGTACTTTCATACTTCCAAGTCAACTAATATATTGTGGCAGAATTATCGCATGCTTTCTGCATATAAATGAGAAGAAATAGTCAAGATGCAAAGGATGCAATGACTCTAATATTTTGAACAACAGCAACAACAACAACAAAACAACAATGTAGAAACCTCAGAAATAGAAAACATGTATCAGACATTATTTTTCCTTTAAAGCACGGAATGATGGTATCTTCCCTATATATTTTAAATGGTCTACTCCAATATTTGCCACATAAGATAACATTGAATAAACACATTAAAGGTGAGAGAAGATAGATGCATTGAGAAGGAAAGGAATAGGGAATTGTGGGGCTTGTATACATATAGATTATGTCAAAAAGAGAATGTTAAATAGTCAAAGTAAAATTTTTGGTGTGTCTTTAATGAGTACCTTGGCTAAATTTGAAGAAGGTAGTACTTCTCAGTTGTGAATGCTAAGATCCATCATTAGAACAAAAAAAAATTATTTGCCAGATTCTGGAAAGGTTTTTGACTTACAGTTCTCAGCTTTCAGAAAGCTTGACTTAGCTGTAAAGAGCCTTGGCCAAGGTCCACCCCCTTTCCAGAGAAAACCCATACAAGAACCTAAAGGCCCAGGATCCAAACCCAAATCCTAACAACTCTGAAGAGTCATTACAGAAGCAGAGGTCACCTTGGGAGCTGAGGTATTGCCAGAACTGCAATGCTGCTGTTCAATTTCCTCCTCTCTGCACAGTCCTATAGCTTCATTCTCCCTTCCATGGATATAGATTCTTAAAGTACTCCTAATAAATTACCTGGCTGCAATCTCTGGAAACCCAAGCCTGACATTCCCTAACCCAACTCTTCTGACAGCCATTGTGAACCCAGCAAGTGATTAAATTAATGGATTGGCCTTGCCCATTTTTTCTTTGCCTACATATCCATGTCCTTAGGTTAGCAGAGAGTATATGAATTTGATGTAAAAATATTTGTTCAAAAGTCCTGGTGTGATCCATGACAGGGCAACTTTCTCATGATTTTCTCTGTCTAAAAGCTTGAGATAAAATTTCAAGGAAGTAAACTTGGTTGCTATAAATGATTTTTTTCTTGTTCTGTCCCCTATTTTATTGATCCTCGTGTCTATTTACTTATGGGTGTCACCACAGAAATCCTGTGAGGGTTTCTTAGTTATCTCTCCTAAAATTTGCAATAAAAACTTCAAATAAGACATTCTAAGACAGGAGAGGAATACTAACACTGGAATTTCATGCATTAGAGTGATTTAGTAGGGGAGCAAATGTATTGGTGTGGAAGGGACCTTCCTGCTGCCCTTTGAATTGCTTTAATTCTGGTGACATTTTATTCTATCTCAACGAAAAAGGTCAATCCTATTAAGATGTATACTTTTAACCTCTCCTGACAGAATAATTTCCAAATATTCCTTGTTATCATTTTGTCTTCTACTTATAATTACATAGATCTTATTAACGCAACAAAATTTTATTCTCTTTCCCATTTGCAGTACTAGAAGACAAGTACAGGAATTCCATAGCAGATAGTCAGGACCTATTACACTACAAGATAATGCATATGAATATATTTTCTCACACCTGATCAATTAGATACCTTTAAATAATGTCCATCTTTCACCTATTTGAACTCCCATCATATAATATTACACTTTTATTTTAGCCTTAGCATACTACAGAAAGAATAGTCATCTAGGTGATCCTTTATCATGTTTTCTAAGGAAGGTAGATTTAAACTTGGTAAGATAATAAAATTGGTAAGAGCCATGGGCACTCCTGAATATCCAGCCAGTGCTTATCTAATGAGGAACATAATCTTATTAACTCCTGCAAGCAATATACATTCCTGATATTAGCATGCAGAGGAGGTCATCTCAACTTACTCGCAATATCAGTTGAGTCTTTAGAGATCTTTTCTCTTTTTGCATATAATTTATTAATGTACTATAGTGGCCAAGTGATAGCATTAAAGTGTGAGCAGAAATGTAGACAAAACTACAATTTCTCAAACATCTTTTTCAATTTGGAAGGTATATACAGGCCTTCCAAATAAATTTCCATGAGACAATTCCTGGATGTAAGACCTCTGAGTATATTTTGTTTCAGCATGCATGTATATTCTTTAAATTGTGCATGCATATCAGCATAAACTGATCGTTTCCAAAGCACTGAAAAATAATACACTAGAGACTAATGCTAGATAGACAAATTACTCAGTTGTGCTTCCATCTTTTACTCCATACTTTTTAAGGATTTGAAACCTTAGCCAAAATAATTGAATTTCAATCAATAATCTGGGCATTATTTGTTAGCAACTAGAAATTCTCAGATAAAATGCACTGTACTCAAGGTCTGAGTTTAATTGAACTGAAAATCAGAGCAGCCCTGACAGCTCTGGGTACCATAGGGCAATGTTTCTCTTGTCACCGTGGCTTTCCTTTTCTCCAGGTGAGAACTGAAATGAGATGAGCTGTAAGACGAGATAAATAGGAAAAAGAGTAAATATAACTGTTTGTGAAGGGCATCTAAATTTGACACTTTCCTCTTCCATTTGAAGGAGAAGGGCCGTTTGAGATTAATTGTTCTTAATCTCAGTGCCCACAATCCATAGTACTCCTTTTGAGAAAATATTTTCCTTGTATGTCTTTCTTCTTGGTTATATGTCAAGGGAAGGATGCTTGCTTTGCAAACAATGGTGGAAACTGAGCATATGAGTTATACAATGAAATTGAGATGACATCTAAGATTTGTCAACATTTTTTTTTCCCTGAGAAACGCACAGATTTGAGATCTGATTTCCTGGAGATATTGTAGTCATGATGTGATTTACTTTTATTTTAAAAATAATACCAGACAAGTGGTAAAAAAAACTATCTCTCTTACAAATATTGTTTTTTCTATTTAATGAAAATGAGATCAAACAAGCAAGGTAGATTTTGCATCAATCAAAACTCTGTAGTTTAACTTCTCCAATTATGTCTTTGGCAGTGAGAAGAAAATGCTACAAAGTTTATGAATACTTCCTAAAATCCTACATCTCTTTCAACTGTCATTACTTCAGCTTAAAATACATTAATCCAAAATTGTAAATCCGATATTATTTTAAATATAATTATAAAATATAATTATTATAGCATAGCTAAAATAGTGGGCTCTATAAAACCTATAATTATGTACAATTTAAACATTTCCTTAAACAGTAATGCATATTTTTCACTTTTACATTAACTGTCTAGGAGCACCCTGGGTTCACAAATTTTCCTTTCTTTTATGCATTATCCAAGTAATTTAACCTGCCATTTCTAACATATATAATTTAGCATGTTATATATAACATAACCACATAATTTAACCTGCCATTTCTTTATATATATATATATATATATTATTGATTTTTTACAGAGCGGAAGGGAGAGAGATAGAAAGTCAGAAACATCGATGAGAGAGAGACATCGATCAGCTGCCTCTTGCACGCCCCCTACTGGGGATGTGCCTGCAGCCACAGTACAGGCCCTTGGCGGAATCGAACCCGGGACTCTTCAGTCCGCAGTCCAACGCTCTATCCACTGAGCCAAACCGGTCTCGGCAACCTGCCATTTCTAACATCATAGAATCTTCTATCCACAGAAACTTAGAGACTGAAATTCTGAGAAATAATTTAATCACACTTTCTTGATGGCTCGCTCATTCAAAGGAAAATTTTACATTGAAGTGCCAGAAGATTATTTTATCAATATTTATGCTAAATTGAGTTTATAAAATAAATTAGTTGCCATGCATGAGGGAGAATGAATAATAGCTGTTTGTAGTGAATATTATAAACTAGAGGCCAGGTGCACAAAATTCATACACTGGAGTGTGTGTTCCTCAGCCCAGCCTGCACCCTCTCCAATCTGGGACACCTTGAGGGATGTTCGACTGCCCATTTAGTACCAGGATCAAGCCTAAATGGGCAATCGGACATCCCTCATTCAATCCAGGACTGCTGGATCCCAACTGCTCACCTGCCTGCCTTCCTAGTTTTCCCTAACTGCTTCTGCCTGCCATCCCGATCATCCCCTAACCACTCCCCTGGCAGCCTGATTGATGCCTAACTGATCCCCTGCCAGCCTGATTGCCCCTAATTGCCTTTCCCTGCAGGATTGGTCCCCCCCAACTACTCTCCCCTGCAGACCTGGGTCCCCTCAACTTCCCTGCAGGCCTGGTTGCCCCCAACATACATTCTCTGCCAGCCTGGTCTACCCCTAATTGCCCTCCCCTCCAGGCTTGATCACCCCCAACTTCCCTCCCTGGCAGACCTGGTCCCTTCCAACCGCCCTCCTGCTGGCTTGATCACCCACAACTGCCCTCCCTTACAGGTCTGGTCCCTCCTAACTGCCCTCCCCTGCTGGCCATCTTGTGTCCACATGGGGGCAGCAATATTGTGTGTTGGAGTGATGGTCAATTTGCATATTATTTGATAGAATAGAGGCCTGATGCACAGGTAGTCTTTTATAATTTAAAGTTTTACTAAAATGTGTCTGGGTGTAAATTTCCTTATAACTACTGCTTGATATTTCCTTCCTGTCTTAGTCCTTTGGGGTTACTAGGACAAAAAAAAGCCCATGACATTATTAAAGAAGAAATAACATCAGAAAGTGAATGATCTTTAACTTTCTAAAATATCCAAAATACTTTTGGATATTTCTAGAGTTTGTGTAAAGCACCACCAACAATATTTCTTATAAATATTGACTCCAAAGTGACTTGAAACATATTCTTGTTTTCTTCTGTGGGGCTATAAGTTTGAGTCATTATCAATTTTTGTGGGGGGGGGCTTTGGTATTTTTTTATTATTGCTAGTATTCCAGATGTCCCCCAATTTTCCTTCCCCTTTTACCCCAGCCTTCCCAGCTCCTGCTCCACCCTAGGCCTTCACCAGATTATTGTCTGTGCCCGTTGGTAATTCATATGTGAATATAAGTTCTTTGGTTAATCTCTTTCCATCTCCTTCAACCCCCTTCTCTCATAAATCTTTGGCTCTGTCATGAGTGGAGAAATAATCTGGGCAGAATATGTAACAATAAATATTGATAAGTAACAGGCTACTGTAATTTATATATCTAACTTGTTTTATATTTTATTAGGAACTGGGAGCCCAGTGCCAAAAATTCATGCACTGGGTGTGGGTGGTCCCTCAGCCCAACCTGCCCCCTCACATACTGGGAGCCCTCAGGGGATGTCCTTTTGACAACTCATGAAAGCCTCTGGCAGGCTTTTCATCCTTGGGCAGGGGACTTTGGCCAAGGAACCCCAGCCATCCATCAGTCTGTGATCAGGGTGATTGCTGCCCGGCCACACACCCCAGCCCGGCCTGGCCTGGGGGAGGCTGGGGCGAAAAGGCTGCTTGGCGAGGCCTTTTTGCCCCCAGCCTGGGGCACACAGGGTAACTGTCGCCCTGAGATGAGGGCCGATCGCTGCCCGGCCATGCCCCCAGCCTTGGGAGAGGCCTTTTCAGGACCCAGCTGTAGGCCGGCCACCACGCTGCTCCAATCTATTGGGGGCCTGTCATTGCTGTCTGGCCTGTTCCCAACCCCCCGCCCCTTGTCGCTCAACCCTGCCCCCCACTCCTGATTGGCTGGTAGTGTAGCGAAGGCATAGTCAAATTTGCATATTACTCTTTTATTAGATAGGATAGTATTATATTTCACATCATTAACAACAGAAATATACCAAAATATATTACATATGATTTCTGTTAAATATAGCTAACAATGATGATATTGGCTCAGTGACACACCTTGTTAAATAGTGTATGTCTGTTGGCACAGTTTTCTACCCCAGGGAGCTGAAATTCATGGAGTGAGGAAGCCAATTGAGAGATAACACTGGGATAATAAAACTTGCATTTCTCTTGAGTACAATAGAGTGTTCTGGCTTCTTTTATCATCAATGAAATAGTGCTATTTTCTAGGACTTATCATTAAAATTTTAATTTCTGTGTTTTTCTTTAAAGAAAAAGAGAAAAAAATATTATTTCTTAAGCTTGCTTGTATTTAAGTCTACATGACACAACTTGGAATCCCTATCCTTCACATTGTAAACAACATAAACTCCCTCTGATTTATGCATACCACTCTGAATCCCATTCCTCAAATTCTCAGTACCTTTTGAAATCTGCAGAAATGATGTTATTTTTATTGCATATTATTATTTAGTATCACCATTTTTTTCAATAACATTGCAATGTGACTTACAGTTGTGGGTTTGCTCCTCATATGTGGGAAGCAATAGGTTGATGTGTCTCTCTCACATTGATGTTTCTCTCTCTCTCTGTCCCCCTTCTACTCTCTCTAAAAAGCAATGGGGAGAAAATATCCTCAGGTGAGGGTTAACCATAAATAAATAAATGTACCTTAATATCCAAGTTCCTCCAGAATTCCTTAGCCAGATTTTGCCACAGTGCTTGAAATTCTTGTAACTAATATCCTTATGAAATTGGGTGATGCCTCTTAAAATGTTAAACAATGTTAATATTAGGGTGTTAAAATAATTAGTGCAATGTACTGAACAAATATAGCTTTAAAAATACCCCGAAATAATGGAATATAGTACACAGAAATGCAGGTGGGAGTAATTTACAGAGGTGTTTCTTGGTTATGGTCTGCTATTTTGGATTATTGTAACTAATCTGACTCCAAAATGAGTGTCCTCAGTAAATTATTTTTAAATTGAACTAAAAGAGATAATAACAAAGTAGATGCTTTTTATATTTATGTAAAGTGTGCATTCATTCCCTTATATAAAATTTTAAAAGTACCATTTGTTTATGTTAAAAAGTATATATTAAAAGTATAAAAGTTAAACTATTTGGGTACCCATTATAATGTGCTATGCTGCATAATTAAGTATATCTAAGACAAAAAGCCAAATTTATTGATTGTAAGGTATACCTCCCTTTGTTTCTGTAATTGGAATTTACTTTATGATCAATATGAACTTATAGTAATCTTAAACCTCTACCTGAAATATATGCTGTGTATTTTAATGAAAGTTAACATTGAGAAATAGAATATATTATTTTTATCTGTAAAGTCTCTCAAAGAACACAGTTTTTTTAATGGAAAGTCTGATAGACAATATTTCAAGGCCCCCTATATCTTCTAGGTACAATGATCTAGTATATCAAACCGAGAACATTTACATATTGTAAGTAATTTGTGTCTAAACTTAAGACACAAATTAATTAAAGTATAGTGTAAACTAGTTAACATTTATAACCTGATGCAAAAATAAAATATTTTGGTGTTTCTAAACTTAATACTTATATATTTTTTTAAAGTAGAAATTCTAGATACCTTGTCTTCAACTAAAAAATCATATCACATTTACATCTTGGTTGCTATTGTTTATCAGGAATTGAATTAAATGGTCAACATGCACATCCTTATTTAATGTTCATGACAACTCTGTGAGGTATGTAATCCAATAGTCTTTGGTCTTTATTTTATCAGTGAGGGAATGAATATAAAGGTAATTGAGTACCTTGCCTTGTTTTCTACATCCTGTAAATGGCACACCTGTATTGTAAATGGCAGTCTGATGCCAGAATCTATGTTCTGGAGATCATGTAATACTCCTTCATTTTGGGGTTAAATAGGAACTCCTACTTTCTCACCATTTATTCAAGTACCTTGCAGTCTGTCTGCAGTATTTCTTTGATGCTCTGCTGCATATATTTTAATGAAAATATGGTTCATGTACCTTTAGGAGGCACATTTATTTGGCATGATAAGCTGCTGCTTGGTCTTTTTATCAAACAACTTCTTCAGAAGCTCCTGTCAGATTTATCATTAAAATGAAACATGGAGCTCTTACAAAAACTGGTTCTTACAGTAAAAATGTTAAAGGTGACATTTTCACATTATTTTGGTAATCTCAATTTTCTGTGCAGAATATCTCATCTTAGATGTAGAACAGGTTTGTGTGTGTGTGTGTGTGTGTGTGTGTTTCCAGACAAAGAAAGCATGTTTTTATTTTAAAAAATACTAAAAACCATCAAGTTGAGTTTTACTTTTCTAAAGTATTTGTGGTTTGGCTTTCTTTTTTGTTCCTTGATTATTGATTCTCTTTATGTTTTATATTTTCTATGAAAAATCCTCTTTCTTATTTACCTTTCTTTTCTCTTTGATGTTCTCATATACTCTGTTTTTCTTTGCTTTTAGGAAGTAGTTCTTGAAGTGAGAGTTAGCTAAATTGTTTCTCAGTTTTTGCTGCTGGGTAACCGTGGACCACAGTGCATGCTTAGCTGGCATCCTGAACTCTTTTGGAGAAGTTATTCTGATTTATTCCTCTGTACACAGTGTTAAGTGAACTACTCTCTTTTTGCAGTTCTGGGTCATTCACAATCAATGCATTTTACTCTTCATTCCTGAAAATATGGTCTCGTTCTTTATATTGTAGAAACTATTACAGATATTTCCCATCCTCCCCTCACCTTTACCTACTTCCATCCAGCCTCTGCCCCCTCTCCCTTGGGCCATTAACACACTGTTGTTTGTGTCCATGGGCTATTCATGTCTATTCTTTGGCTTATCTCCTCACCCTCTTTCATCCAGTCACCCCCACTCCCTCCCCTCTAACCTCTGTCAGTGTGTTGCATGTATCCATGCCTCTGGTTCTATTTTGTTCATCCGTTTATTTTGTTAATTAGATTCCACATGTTAGTAAAATCACAGGGCATTTGTCTTTCTCTGGTTTATTTCACTTAGCATAATAATCTCTAGGTCTCAATTCTAACTGTTGTTTTTAAGGAAGATTTACTTATTTTGTTTCTCTATTAGCCTAGACTTTTTAAAATATGTAGCAAATACATATGAGGAAGTGGTATTATATTTTAATTTAGTCTAGTAATCAAGTCTGTTTCTTTAGATAATGTAGGTCCTACTTGCATGAACCACATAAGTTCTTTCACAGTTTTCAGTAAACCCCATCTTCATTTCTCTTCTGGGTGTAAATATGTGAGATGTCTAACATGACCTCAACAGTGGAGAGGAGATGGGGTTTTCACATTTACTGAGAGAGGTATAATCATTGGGTTAATTCTGGAGTGGAGAAGTAAAACTGACCTGCTGATTAGACTTTTGACCACTGAGCTGTAACTGGTACCACTCCTGGACAAAGTCTGCAAAACCTTAGATGGAATGAAACTTTCTTTTCCTCCTTTTAGTGAATGCCCTACTCTCTCCCCTTCTGATTTGACCACATCTCCTCAGGGGCAGATTGGATCAGGAAGAGGAGCCCAGAACTGGATAAATTCAGTATTTATTAATTTTCCCCCTCTCTTTATATAGGAATGCTGAAAGATTGGGGGCTAATTTTTCCCAAAGTAAAATGTGAAGTGCGGCAATACTTACTAGTTTTTTACAAATGTTTGTGCAATTAAAAAAAATCAATACATTTTTAATGGGAAAAAAAACCTTAAGATGTCTGAATGTTTCTGAAGAGCCATTATTTAGGCTAACTAAAGGTTTTAAGTCTTAAAATTAAATGTGGCTACAAAGGTCAAGTGAATTGGGAATCAATAAAATTACAGAGTTTGGACAATGAAGATTAAAGACTCATTGAGAAAATTGGGGCTTTAAAAAATTATGATTGCCTAATTTGTTTCCTGCATTGGAGAACACTAGAACGTAATGGTTTAGAGCAGTGGTCGGCAAACTCATTAGTCAACAGAACCAAATATCAACAGTACAATGATTGAAATTTCTTTTGAGAGCCAATTTTTTTAAACTTAAACTTCTTCTAACACCACTTCTTCAAAGTAGAATCGCCCAGGCTGTGGTATTCTGTGGAAGAGCCACACTCAAGGGGCCAGAGTCGCATGTTGCTCGCGAGCCAGTTTGCTGACCACTGGTTTAGAGCACTGTCTCTTCCTGAATGCCAAGCCTGCTTCTTTTATTTATTTAGTAGCTGTGTGGTCCTGAGAATGTTACTTAATCTCTCTAAGCTCAGCTTCTTTGTCAAAAATGGCATAATAAAATGCATACTCCATAGGGTAATTTAGAATTAAAAAGATAATTTCTTAGCACAGTACTCAGTGTGTACTAGTAATAATCCTATCTAATAAAAGAGTAATATGCAAATTTACCATACCTTCGCTATCCCCAATAAGCCATGCTAGTCCAGCACCAGCCTCTCTTGCTTGTACTACACTGTCCAGCACCAGCCTCTCTTGCTTGTACTACACTGTCGTTTTCTAAGTTGCATATCATTGTCCATCCCAGTATCTCTTTCAAGCGGTCCCACACATTTTAGTCCAGCAACTTATTTAAACTTAATCTTGTTTACTCTGTCTTAAACCATTGTACTGCTTCCTATTACCCTGAATGAAAACAAACCTCTTAATGTGACTGAATGTTTCCCATATGGTTTGGTCTCTCTCTACTCCTTTACCTTCGCATCACACATTGTGTTTTCTACAACCACAGTTGAGTTTGTCAGACCTTCAATATTTCAGTATCCTCTTATGGCAAACACAGTTTACAATATAGCTGTTGCTTTTATTCTCCACTCTTCACCCATTTAACTCCAATTCACCTTTCAGCTATTAGTCTAAATGTCTTTTCAGATAGGAGTTACCAGTCGACCTACATACTTTGATCGTATATCCTTTTCTTAGCAACAGAGATCCCTTTACACAAATGTAATTTTCTTTTATTTATTTATATGGTAATAATTTGATTAATGTATTTTTACTACCACTGAATTTTGAATCTGTTAAAGGCAAAAACTGTGCACCTTTATGATTCCAATTTTAAATCATGTCATGTGCCTGGCAGAAAGGCTGACCATGGTCACTGGTTAATCATCAGTTCTTACCTTATTCTATTTATTAGTCATATTTGACACCATATTCTTGAAATAACCTTGTAGTCCAAGATATCATATTGTCCTGATTTATTCTTACCTTTTTGAGAGTTTCTTATCAGACTCATTCTCCTTCTCAAATATTTAAAATTCACTATTTATCCATTTCCCCCCTCTCTTTATATTCACTACTTCAGGATTTTATTGTTTCTCAAGACTTTAAAAGAATATATGTGGTAAAACAAAAGTAGGTTTACAGTTGTGAGCATGTGAAATATAGAAATTCTCATATTATTACTTATTAATCATTGTATTATTTTCCATACAAGCAACAGAAAACTTATGTTTGCTCACCCCTAAATATAGTAGTAACACTCAGATGTATATCCCCATGTCTAGCCTAATGCTGAGTTTGACTATCTCACATTGTGCAATATCTCCTTTGAACATCTCACAGATATTTAAATTTTTAAAAATCAAAACTGAATCCATAAACTTCCAAAAATCTAATCCATAATTCCATTCTTATAATTTCCAAATAAACACTTGGGGATTATCTTTGACTCTTCCCTTTCTTACAAGCCCATCTCTAATTTATATATACGCTCAACTAGCAAGCTTTAACTTGAAGGGTGTACCAAATATAGCCATTCACCAACCTCCATTTGTAGTATGCGTCTCCATTTCAACATGAACTCTTGCTTAGTATATTGGAATAATAAGTATCCTGCGAAGTCTCTGTGATTCTTCTTTTGTCTTTCAGAATATTACAATCATGTAGGTTACATGGTTGTAAAAAATCATTAAAACTTATGCTATTGTGCATATTTGTTCTATACATTTCATTTTTATAGATCATATCCCAATAAAAGTAGTATATATAAAGTACTTTTGCATTTTGTGATATTGTAATATATATATATATATATATATATATATATATATATATATACACATACATACATATTCCTCAAAGGACATAATAAAAAGAATGAAAGGGTTAATATATTTTGAGTAAATATATTTTATTCAGATTAAATAAATACACTTAGAGAAAGAGAACAGTAATCATATAGTTTTGAAAATAGCATAACCAAATGGTGAATAAACAAATCAAATGGTATTCAATTTCATTAGTAACTAGGAAAATGGACAGTAAAATTAAATGAGATGCCAAGTCATGCCCAGCAGATTGACAAAGTTTTATGTTTGTGAGGATAACAAAGTGAAGGGGTTTCCAGGGGTTGTTTGTTTTGTTAACCCCCTTTAAAGAACATTTACACATTAGTGTAGTTAAAATTTGCATATCCTAGTACCCAGCAGCTCCTCTCATTGGAATATACCCTGCAGAAACTCTAACATCTTAGCATCAAAGACTAATGCAAGGACATTCTTAGTAGCATTGTTTTCCACAGTGAAACACTCAACAGAAAACTATCAACAGTGGACTTGATAATTAGTGGTATTTTCAAACACTGGAATGTCACTGTGGTGATATTTAGCTTTTAGAATCCAGTGTGGTGTTTTGTTTTGTTGTTTTTTTTTTAACTAAAATTTCACAGCTTGAATGCTCTGAGATAGGCTTCTTGTTTTCCTCCTATCGCAGAGTAACATGAAGTCTCATTTTCAAGAATTCTTGACTATCATCAAAATGTTGGTATCCATCAGATTTATTTTTCTTTCTTTTTATATATATATTTTATTGATTTTTCACAGAGAGGAAGAGAGAGGGATAGAAAGTCAGAAACATTGATGAGATAAACATAGATCAGCTGCCTCTTGCACACCCCCTACTGGGGATGTGCCTGCAGCCACAGTACATGCCCTTGACAGGAATCGAACCTGGGACCTTTCAGTCCACAGGCCGACGCTCTATCCACTGAGCCAAACCGGCTTCAGCTAATATTTCTATTTCATTTTCTTTCTGTTCTCCCCATTAGTAATAGTTAATCCATCTCTGCACAGAGCTCTGGCATTTATGTAATTTTAACTGAGAAATCTGTGTATGTATTACAGTTAGATTTCTGCAGCTTCAGTTTCTTATATTATTTAATTCATCACCGATATGGAGACTTTTGAGAGGGATAGGCAGTGCTATACTTCCAGGCAGCAAGAATGAACCAGAGTTATTTGGGGCAAACAGAGGTGTATATCATTCTACTCATATCTGAGTACCTTTTGATTTTTCTACTTTAATGTCTCACAGTCACCCCATATTCACATCATCTGCTGAATTTATCTTCTTGACGTAAGCCAGCTTTTTCCCTATTCACAGCAATTTGTATAGCAATTCACTGTCCTCCAGGCCAGAAAGCAGGAATCATTCTCTATTCCTTCTCCTCTCTCTTTACATTATCTCAGTTGCTAAGCCATTTATATTCTATTTTTAACATACCTTCTGAATATTTCTACTCTTCTCCATCCCTAAACCTCTAGTGTAACCAATTCCAATTTTTCTCTCTCACATTATAGCGGACCCATAAAACTCTGTTCCTGATCTTCTATGCCACGTCAGTCTCATATTGCAGCAAGAGGCAACTACTTAGCACAAAAACCTCTTTTACCTACTGCTCCGTGACCTTGAGATGTGGTTGTAGCAGTCTTTTCATTACCTCTGCCAATCTCTCTAGTGCTCTCTCTGTAACCCTACATTCAACATTTGAAGCAGACTGAATTCCTTACCCCAAAACTGATTTGTTCTTTCATTTTCCTCTGGCCCTTCACAGCCTCTATTTATTCTCTTGGAAGTCATAAGTCAAAGTCCTTCCTCTTTGTTTTCCTAATCCCAAGCAATCAGTTATACCCCATACAAATGTCACTTCATCCATGAGTCCTTCTCTGATTTCCTAGACCATTTGCTGTCCGTCCTCTGTGGTGTGGAATGTTCCTATACCTAACAGTGTCTCATTAGTTCTCTACGCTATTTTGGGTTGCAAGAATAGGACCTAAGCTGCTTTGATTGTCACAATGCCTGACATACCATATGTGCTCAATCACTATTTGGGTTTTTTTATTTCATTTGTTTTATCTCATATATTTAGTTATCTTGGTGCTTTCACTCTCATTCTAAGTTTTGATTTTATTTTTGATGATTCATTTTATCTTTCTTCATATAGTTCTGAAAGGTGTACATTTTATGGCAGGAGATTTATTCCCCCTGCTTAATAGTATTTTCTAGATAGTTTGTGATATTCTGGCCCACAACTCCATTTTCCACTCAACCTCTGCTTTTCCAGAGAAGCCATCCCTAATCACTGTCACAATTTCCAATCACATCTATTTTCCTTATATTATTCTCTTCACACTAATTATCACATCTGACATTTTACTCAATTTATAGATTATTAGCTCTCACTTTCATTTGATTATAAGTTCCTTGGTGCAAAGATTTTGTTTGCTCAGCACTAGAAATTAGGCTTTGCACATAGTAGGTGCTCAATAAATGACTGCTGAATGAATGAATGGTAAATTTTATTGATAGAAACCCTAATATTGGCTTTGCTTTTATCCTTTGGCTAAATCTCAAATGACTATGGATTTTAGTGTATAGTTATCATGATTATTTCTAATAAATATTTTATTCAGTGATAATATATTTTTAATTTGATGATTTCTTTGTCAAATTTAAAAATCCTTATAATGATAGTGTTCTGAAAAATATATGAGACAGGTGGATAAATAGATAGATAGGTGTATTTTTTCTGAGAAATGTTTACTTCTCTGGTAAGTGCCTTGGGATGCTCACATAGGGCTTGTTGGGTATGTAGACTAACCTATTTGCAGGAAAATTCCCTTTCATTTTTTGGCTATCTATCAAGTCATGCCCACTCTCCTTTCTCTAGAACATTATATGCCTTTCAGAGTGAGTCCACATTTTCACAAAACAAAGAAATAGGCACTGATCAAGAATTTCCCACTCTCTGCCACTGAAAATTTTTTTTGAATCAAGGAATTATAAGCAGGAATATAAATAAATATATTTATATTGATGAAGCAATATATACTACTTTCTCAATAAATCAACCTGCCTCAGTAACTTTAAACATGAAGGTGCATATCTATGCCTAGTAATTGAGCTTTTTATTATGTGTCCCACCTCAATATTTTCAAGATTGTCATATTCCTTATTACTATGATAGGTTTGTTTCCATGCTTCCATATCTCTGAAAAGTATTTATTCACTTTATAATCACATAATTTTTAAATATTGTACAAACTTATCATTAGGAGATCCTAATGAAACTTTTCACTGAAAAAAGTAATTCACATTGATCATTCCCCTTCCTTCATAGCTTGATGCTCCTAATAATAAACTCCCACTATTTTTTTTATTCTTTAAAGTATTACAAATAGTAGTACATATGTTTTCCTTTTTTTACCCCCATTGTCCTCCCCACAGCCTCCCCTACCCCCCAGCACATGACCTCATCTGGCCTCCTGCCCCCATGTCTTCTATCCATTGGTTATGCTTATATGCATGCATACAAGTCCTTCAGTTGATCTCTTACAGCCCCCACCTCCCACCCTCCCCTACCTTCCCCCATAGTTTGACAGTCTGTTCAATGCTTCTTTGCTTCTGTATCAATCTTTTACCCCCGTTTCTTTTCTTTAAAAAGATCTTGCATCTGCATACTGGAAATAAATGTATAAGAACAAAAAATGTTTGAGTCTCAATTTCAATGTCCAACTGTTCTGAGTCCCAGTTTCAATGTCAAATAGTTCCTTATGGGTACATGTCAGCAATGGTATCTGGATGGTGGATATATGGTGACAATGCAGGTTCCACCCTGTCTGGTTTGGTCCTGGCCACCTGGAGCAATGCACAGTTGCTGATTGCCAGCATGGCAAGGTGTCATCAGTGTCTTACATCTCTGGACTATCTTTGCAGTTGGAACAGACCTGTCAATTCCTCTTTGTTGAAGGAATCCATATGATCTTAGAGTTGTTTTCTGAAAATATACAAACATATTCTCGACCAAAAGTTAATAAAGGGAACTTTTCTGTATATTAGACTTGGGATTCTTTTTATTTTTGCCCAAATGATTTTCCTTTGGCTTATTTTGACATGTGTTTTTCATGGGTGTCCTGCTGTTAGCATTACAAATGGAAATTAATTTTCTGGAGTAAGAATTTTCTAGATGTAATTTATTTACAGGATATTTTTCCTTACATATTACCCCACTAACCACCCCCTTTTTTATTAATGGGGGCTTTTGGAAATTTTATATTGCAGTCTTGGTAACTTTAAATTTGAATTTTTGCACAAAAATATGACTGCTTTAGGTTCTTCGCATGTTAAGCAATTTTACGATGAGATGAACTGCTAATAGAAATTTTAGTGAATATTTTAGGAACAACTTTTTGTCTGGTACACTTAAATTTTCTTGAGTATTCACTTATTTCAATTGGCCAATTTAAATTAATCTGAAAACTTGAATACTGTTTTACTGTAAAATTTAATACTCAATCAATAATCTTAGTTTACCCTGTAAATATTGGTGGAAAGGATTATTTGCATTCTTGAGTAGGCCCTGAACATTTCTGGTATGAGACTGGATTTAGATATAGGGTAGCTGTTGCTGGCCAAGTCTGTGACTGGGTCCCTATCTGAGCTATGCGTGGGAAGCAAAGCAGCCATGGGGGCCGGAGACCTTCCTCAAAAGGGGTGAGAGTAGGCCCCTCCAAGATTAAGGGGTGAGGATCTGTGCCCCACTTCTGTTGACCTTTTAGTTCTCTCCTGTTGGCCCCTCTGCAACTGTACCTGCCCTAGGTTGTTCCTTCCCTGAGGAATCTTACCTGTCTCTGTCTAACCAGCCATCCTCTAGGACCAAGCAAGGTAATGTGAGGTAAGGTTCTATCTCTTTGGTAGTCTATGCCCCCATGGCCTCCACGCCCAGCACCTGCTTTGGGATCCCCTCGCCTGCTGGTGGGATCCTGTTACTGATCACATATCTTTAGGGACTCAGGTTTCTTCTCCAGTGAAGGCCCAGCTCACACCATTGGGTGAGTGACAGATCCATGGTGCCAGCCACCCACAGGCTTTAATCATAGCTTGAAATGAAAGCTCAGCTAAAACTGTGTGAACTTGGATTGTGAGAAGAGGGTCTTTCTTGGCAAAAAGGGCAAGATGGGGCCAATATAGAATGTTCAAGTGCCTTCCCAGTGCCTTAATTCCTTCTGAAAGGGATTAATTCCTTTCCTGTCCTGTCCTTTTTTAAATTGCTGCCAAACATTCAAAGAATTAGTTTGTAAGTTTCTTTAGGATAATTGTACAATATGCTATTGTCAAATATCAAAAAATTATAATGACATTGTAGAATAATATCATGTAAGGGTATTATGGTGTCACAGGAGGTTAAGGGGGGCCCTAGCCTAAGGACTGGTGTCCATAGGAGATGACAAGCTCTAGGCCATGTTAATTCAATCTCAAACTAGCTGCCAATTTTTTATAACTTTATATAAACTTTCTCAGGGATGTAAAAACACAAATCACTTACCTTAGTTCAAGAGGTAAAATATATTGACTTATTCCTGCCACCACCCACTTACCTTGAGGTTTGACATTCTGATGGACTTTTCTCAGTCTCTGGATCTGTTCTTGTTCATCCATCTCTGCCGTTCATTATATTCCACAAATGAGTGAGATCATGTGATATTTATCTTTCTCTGCCTGGTTAATTTGACTTAGCATAACGCTCTCCAGCTCCATCCATGTTATTGCAAATGGTAAGAGCTCCTTCTTTTTTACCGCGGCCTAGTAATCCATTGTGTAGATGTACCGCTGTTTTTTAATCTACTCATCTGCTGATGAGCACTTAGGCTGTTTCCAAATCTTAGCTATGGTAAATTGTGCTGCTATGAACATAGGGGTGCATATATCCTTTCTAATTCACATTTCTAGTTTCTTGGGCTATATTCCTAGAAGTGGGATCCCTGGGTCAAATGGGAGCTCCATTTTTTGTTTATTGAGGAAACTCCATACTGTTCTCCACAGTGGCTGCACCAGTCTGCAATCCCACCAGCAGTGCACAAGGGTTCCTTTTTATCCACATCCTCGCCAGCACTTGTCGTTTGTTGATTTGTTGATGAAAGCCATTCTGAACAGTGTGAGATGGTACCGCATTGTCGTTTTGATTTGCATCTCTTGGATAATTAGTGACTTTGAGCAGGTTTTCATATGTCTCTGAGCCTTACTTTTGTCTTCTTTTGAAAAGATTCTATTTAGGTCCGTTGCCCATATTTTTTATTGGATCATTTGTCCTCCTTTTATTAAGTTGTATGAGTTGCCTGTAGATGCTTGAGATTAAACCTTTATCACTGATAACATTTGCAAATATGTTCTTCCATACAGTGGGTCTTCTTGTTGTTTTGTTGATGGCTTCTTTAGCTGTGCAAAAGCTATTTATTTTGATGTAGTCCCATTTTTCTATTTCCTCTTTAGCTTCCATTGCCCTAGGAGCAGTATCAGTGAAGAAGTTCTTTTGGCATATGCCTGAGATTTAGTTCCTATGGATTCCTCTAAGTCCTGCATCCATTCTGAGTTTATTTTTGTGTATGGTGTAAGTTGGTGGTCTAGTTTCATTTTTTTTTCATTTATCTGTCTAATTTTCCCAGCACCATTTGTTGAAGAGACTGTCTTGACTCCATTTTATGTCCATGACTCCTTTGTCAAATATTAATTGAGCATAATGGTTTGGGTTGATACCTGGATTCTCTATTCCATTCCATTGGTCTATATGTCTGTTCTTGTGCCAGTACCAGGCTGTTTTGAGAACAGTAGCTTTGTAATACAGCTTGAAATCTGGTATTGATATTCCATCGACTTTGTGCTTCTTTCTCAGGATTGCTGTGATTATTCGGGGTCTTTTTTTATTCCAGATGATTTTTTGGACTTTCTAGGTCTGTGAAATATGCCATTGGTATTTTAATGGGGAGTGCATTAAATTTATAGAATGCATTGGGTAGTATGGACATTTTAATGATGTTGAACATGGTATGTTCTTCCACCTGTTTGTATCTCCCTTTATCTCTTTTTTCAGTGTCCTGTAGTTTTCCGTGACTAGGTCTTTTATAGCCGTAGTTAAGTTTATTACTAGGTATCTTAATTTTTTTGGTGTGATGGTAAATGGGATTGCTTTTTTAGTCTCTCTTTCTTTATGTTCACTATTAGTATATAGAAATGCCATAGATTTTTTGGCGCTAATTTTGTATCCTGCTATGTTTCTGCATTCATTTATTAAGTCTATTAGTTTTTTTATGGAGTCTTTCAGGTATTTTATGTACAATATCATGTCATCTGCAATAAGGATAGCTTTACTTCTTCCTTTCCAATTTGGATGCCTTTTATTTCTTCTTTGTGTCTAATTGCAAAGTCTAATATTTCCAGTACTATGTCGAACAGGAGTGTTGAGAGTGGGCATTTCTGTCTTGTTTTTGTTCTTAGGGGAAATGGTTGTAGTTTTTGCCCATTGAGTATGATGTTTACTGTGAGTTTATCATATATAGATTTTATTATATTGAGGTATGATCCTTCTATTCCCACCTTGTTGAGAGTTTTTATCAAGAAAGGGTGTTGGATTTTGTCAAATGCTTTTTCTGCATCAATTGATATGACTATGTGATTTTTATGTCTCAATTTGTTTATGTGATGTATCACATTTATTGATTTCTGGATATTGTACCATCCTTGCATTCCTGAGGTAAATCCTACTTTGTCATGGTGTATGATCTTTCTGATGTACTGCTGGATCTGATTTGCTAGAATTTTATTGAGGATTTTGACATCTATATTCATGAGGGATATTGGCCTGTAATTCTCTTTCATTGTGTTATCTTTATCTGATTTTGGTATTAGGGTGATGCTGGCTTCATAGAAGGAGCTTGGAAGTGTTCCATCCTCTTGAATTTTCTGTAATAGTCTGAGGAGGATAGGTTTATTTCTTCCTTGAATGTTTGATAAAACTCCCCTGTGATGCCGTCTGGCCCTGGGCTTTTGTTTGCTGTAAGCTTTTTCATGACTGCTTCAATTTCTTCCATAGTTATTGTTCTCTTTAGCTGTTTAATTCTTCCTGATTGAATTTTGGGAGGTTATATTTTGCTAGAAATATATCCATTTCCTCCAGGTTGTTCAGTTTGTTGGAGTAGAGTTGTTCATAGTATTTTTTAACAATCCTTTGTATTTTGATGGGGTCTGCTGTTATTTCACCTCTTTCATTTCTGATTTTATTTATTAGGATCCTATCTCTTTGCTTCTTGGTGAGCCTGGCTAGAGGTTCATCAATCTCGTTTATCCTTTCAAAGAACCGGCTCTTGGTTTTGTTGATCTGTTTCTTTGGTCTTGTTGATCTGTTTCTTTGGTTTCTATGTTGTTTATCTCTGCTCTTATCTTTACTGTTTCCTTCCTTCTACTTACACTGGGATTTTCTTGTTGCTTTCTTTCTAACTCTTTGAGTTGTTGGGTTAGATAATTTATTACCATTCTTACTTGTTTTCTGCAGGATTGCAGAGCTATGAACTTCCTTCTCAAAACTGTTTTTGCTTTGTCCCATAGATTTTTATTGTTGTGCTATCATTATCATTTGTTGCCATAATGTTTTCTATTTCATCTTTGATCTCTCTGGTAACCCAGTCATTGTTTAATAGCATGCTGTTTAGTTTCCATGTGTTTGGATTGTTTTTATTGTAGTTGATTTCCAGCTTTATGCCACTGTGATCTGAGAATATGCTTGATATGATTTCTATCTTCTTGAATTTGGAGAGACTTTGCCTATGACCCAACACATGGTCTATCTTTGTAAATGATCCATGGGCACTTGAAAAGAATCTATGTTCTGTGGCTTTGGGGTGAAATGATCTGAAGATGTCAATTAATTCCATCTGGTCTAGTGAGTCAGTGAGGATTGATGTTTCTTTACTGATTTTTTGTTTAGAGGATTTGTCCAATGGTGATAGTGGGGTATTAAAGTCTCCTACTATGATTGTATTGCTGTCAATCTCTCCCTTGATATCCTCCAGGAGTTTTTTTAAATGTATTTGGGTGCTCCTATTTTGCTGTTTATATGTTTACCAGAGTTATTTCTTCTTGTTGGATTGCTCCCTTTAGTATTATAAAGTGATCTTCTTTTTCTCTATTTATGTCCTTCACTTTGAGATCTAATTTGTCTGACATAAGTATTGCTACCCCAGCTTTTTTCCATTTCCATTCATCTGAAGAACCTTTTTCATCCTTTGACCCTCAATCTGGGTGTGTCTTTTTTTCAGAGGTGGGTTTCTTATAGACAGCAGATTTTTGGGTTGTGTTTTCTTATCCAGTCTGTTACTCTGTGTCTTTTGATTGGAGCATTTAATCCATTTACATTTAAAGTTATTATTGATATGTACTTATTTATTGCCATTTTTGTTCTTTACCCATGTGTTCCTTCCTTGCTTCCTATTTCTTTTTACAGCAGACCCTTTACCATTTCTTGCATTGCTGGTTTGGTGGTAATAAGTTCCCATGGTCCTTTTTTGTCTGTGAAACTCCTGATTTGACCTTCAATTTTGATTAATAGCCTTGCTGGGTACAGTATTCTAGGATTCAGACCCTTCCTTTGCATGACTTTGTATATATCATTCCATTCCTTTCTGGCCTGATAAGTTTCTGTTGAAAAATCACTTGCTAATATGATGGGGGTTCCTTTGTAGGTGACTTTCTGTCTCTCTCTGGCAGCTTTTAGGATTCTCACTTTGTTGTTGATGTTTGCCAATTTAATTATAATGTGCCTTGGCATAGGTCTTTTGGAATTTATTTTGCTTGGGACTCTGTGAGCTTCTTGGATTTGTGTGGGTTTTTTCTTTCCTATATCAGCAAAATTTTCTTCCAACAGGTTTTCTATTCCTTGCTCAGTTTCCTGTCCCTCTGGAAGCCCTAATATGTGGATGTTGTTTTGTTTCATGTTATGCCAAAGTTCCCTTACGCTCTCCTCCTACTTTTTTTTTCTAGAAGCTGCTCTACTTGGGTATTTTTCCTACCTTGTCTTCTAGCTCACTGATGCAGTCCTCTGCTTCTTCTAGTCTACTTTTGATACTTTCTATTGAGTTCTTTACCTCAACAATATCACTTTTCATTTCTTCTTTACTCTTCTTCATTTCTTCTTGGGTCTTTTTTCTTTCCTCTTGGTTCTTCTTCAATTCCTCTTGGTTCTTACTCATATTGTCAAATTTGTCTTCCATTCTTTTCAGCCACTTTATGACCATTTCTCTGAATTCTTTCTCTGACAGGTTGCTTACTTCCATTTAGTGTACCTCCTTTTCTGGTGAGGCTTTATTTTCTTTCATTTGTGGGCTGTTTGTCTCCCCTTGGTCTCTCTTCTCAGTGTGGCTGGTTATGTAGTTCTCATTTTCCTGTGCTGATTTAAAGGCACAAAATACAATACAACCAGGTGCAATTCACCAGGAACTGAACAGGAATGTATTCACAGTTTTGGTAACTCCAAATTAAAGGTGATCACCAGAGAAAGGCTAATTAGGTGATAGGTGAGAAAGAAGAGAGTATGAGAAAACACACACACACACACACAAAAGAAAGGAATGTCAAAATGAAAGTGGGAAAAGGGGAAGAAGTAAAAAGAAAGAAAAGGGGAATAAACTATAAATATGGGGTGAAAACTCCTATATGACAGCCCTAATTCCAACAAAAGCCAGCAACAAGTACCTGGATATTGATACAAACTACATACAACAACTAATATCAAGGAAGGTGAGGGAACACAGAAGCATAAATCTATTAAAAAAAAACAAAACAATGCAAACGACAACAACAAAACAAAAAACAATGCCAACCCCCCCCCCCCCCAAAACCAAAAGAAAAGAATAAGCAAACCAATCTCACAAACATGCATAAAATATCGATATAATCAACAGTCAGGTAAACAACATCAGCAGGTCAGAGAGAAAAACAATTTAGGGTAGTGAAGTCAGAGAAGCGGGAGGTATATATGGATTTGGAGCAGGTGGTTGGAGATTAGATATATAAGTAGGGTGAAATTTTAACAGTGTGTAAAAAGAAAGAATAAGGAAAATGTAAAGTAGGAAAAGTGTAAGGGAAACAAGACACTAAATAGGGAAAGGTTAGCAAGAGAGTGGTGGCATAAAGGTGAAGTTGAGGTAGAATAAAAAGATACTAAAGGTAGATGAAAATAGACTATAGAACACTAAAGGTAGATGAAAATAGACTATAGAACACTAATCCCAAAGTAGAATAAAGAGGAAATGGCAGTTTAAAAAAAGGTGAAATAGTAGTAGAAATAAAATTGATTCCTTAATTTGTGTTACACAAGAGTCAATTTGTGATTCAGACCCAGGGTGGCAGTGTTTCTGGATTGACCTCTGGGTCTATTGGTCCTCTCTCACCTGAACTAAAATCCCGTTATCCCTGTGGTATTCAATACTGATTTGTGGGGATGGGCTGCCCCAGCGCTGCCTCTCTAATGGTGACCGCCTGCCCTGATCCCCAGGCTCTAGAAAAACAGCTGTCCCCTGCAGTCTGCCATGGAATCCTCCACCAGGTGACCCCAGGATCCTGACTTAGCACTCAGAAGCTCAGATTAGGAGAGAAAAAAAACACAAGTGCACAAACTCAGGTTCTGCACATATGTCTATGCAAATCACCTTTCCCCCTTGGGTTTAGCAGCCAGGACCCTCCCAAAATTTTTGGGCTTTCTCTGTCAGGTCCAAATTGGTTGCTTTCTAGGAATCCCCTCCACCACCAGCTCCAACATCCACTGACTTTTTTCAGGCATAGATCTCCCCGCTTTGCCAGCTCCGTGGGTTGTGTGCCCAACCTAACCCCAGGGGAAGTCTGACCTTTCCGTGGTGCAGCCTAGAGCTCCTCCGAATCCACGTCTGCACCAAATGGGAACCAGTGTTTTGGGTCTCTCAGCAGTCCAGTAGGTTCTGTGGCTGTATATTTTCAGGCCCTTCCCCTTCAAGATGGTGCAGTCTGCCTTAGAGCTGGTGGCTCCGTGAGAGAACCCAACCGCACCGGTAGCCGCTCGGTCAGGGGAGGCCCATGTAGGCCCATCCAGCAGTCCCTCACCTTCTCCAGGAGCACAGCTTTCCCTCAACTCTTCAGCAAACACTCCCCATGCGACCCTCAGCTGCTACCTCCGTCTGCCCTGGGACAAGATTCAGAATGCCTCCATCTGTTCTACAGCCATTTTTTTTCTAAACTCCCACTTTTGAAATAATATTTTTAAACTATTTAATAAAGTTTTGTTAAAGTATATTCATCAGTTTTCTTAGTATCAGTGGTTTAGGATGTGACTGTTTCTAAATTAATTCAAGATAAAATTTACATACTATGCTTCAGTTTGATTTATTATTGTCTCAGATTTATTTTATGCCTTGAGTTTGAGCTCTCATCCTCAACTTTGATAACTTATGAATGGAAATGTTGCAGCCGAAGCCAGATGATTTGAGCTCATTAATCTATGACTATCATATACTGATTTATGTATTCAGTTTTTCATGTGTGACAGGTACATTATGAATCACTCTCATTTAGATGTTTAATCTATTATTTTTCATTGAATAAATTATGTTTAATCCAATATTTTTATTGAATAATAAATGATGTATAATTACAAATATTAATGACCTCCAATTGTTTAATTTATTTCATCTGAGCAGGTGATAAAAAGTATAACATGGAAACTCATTATTCAGAACAATACTGTGTATCTGTGAAATTCATTATTTCCAATCTATCTTTTTGCTCAATGGGTACCACTTTAACTGAACAGCCTCACATTCTCCATTAACTTCTTGCAGCTCTATATAGATTTCAATTCTTACACATTGTTTCATCATGTTCATATAATTTTCTATAATATTCCTTTCAAAAGACAAAAACAGTATATTCTTTGCTTCTATTTATGAAAAGAATTTTATATGGTCTCTATGTTGTAAAATCTATTATGTTTTATTGTTTTATCCCTGAATATGAGCATTTTTTATACTACTACAGCCACAGTGAGTTCTGATAAATTTCAGTTGCAATAATAGCAATTAGTTTTCTGAAACAGTGGCCAGTATGCATTATAATAGCAATGACTCTTAAAAATTATATTTCATTATGGTAGGAATCAATAACATATCCAACCTTTTTATATAAATTTTAAAGTATACAACACAGTATTTTGAACTATAATCATGCTGTTGTCCAGAGGATTGCTGGAACTCATTTGTCTTACATGACTGAAATGTTATGTTCAGCAGCAACTTCTCATTTCTGTCCCCCAGAGCCTGGCAAATACCATTCTGCTTTCTTCTCTAAGGGTATTACTATTACAGATGCCTCATGTAAATGGAATCACCAGTACTTATCTTTCTGTGACTGCCTGATTTCACTTAACATAATGTCCTCAGGTTTCATTCGTGTTGTTGTATATGGCAGGATTTTCTTATTCTGTGGCTGAATAAATCCATTGTATGTATATATGATTTTTCTTATTTTTCTTCTTTTTTTCTCCCCTCCCCTCCTTCCTTCTTCTCATCTCTTCTCTCTCCTATCCCTTTTTTCAACACTTAAAAGTGAATCTCTAGGAAAATTTGTGATGTTGAGTACCTTTTTTATATATGTATTGTCCATTTGTATATCTTATTTGGAAAAATGTCTGTTTAGATCTTTGTTAATAGTTATTTAGCAATTCCTTATAAGGAAACAAAACATCTATTTTTAAACATTTTTAAGCATCTATTTTTCTCATGATTGCAGAAGCTCTTTAATCTGATGTAATCGCACTTATCTATTTTTATTTCTTTGGATGTGACACCAAAAGCACAAGCAAAAGAAAAACTGTTGCCCAGATTAATGTCAAGAAGTTTCTCTACCTATGTGTTCTTTTTTTTTTTTAATCTTTATTGTTCAGTTTATTAATTACATTGTTTCCCCTTTTTATCGCCCTTTAGCTCCCCTCCACCCTGTACCTACCCCACCCTCCATCCTCACCTCCCCCTCCCAACTGTCCTCTCCCATTGTTGCTAGATTTTTGTCCAGTCTCTTGCTGCACTTCCCACAACCCTTTTCTCCCCAAGAATTGTCAGTCCATTCCCTCTCTATGTCCATGTCTCTGTTATATTCACCAGTCTATCCTGTTCAACAGCCTATCAATTCACTTGATTTTTATGTTCATTTGTTGATAGATGTGTATTTGTTGTTCATAATTTTCATCTTTACCTTTTTCTTCTTCCTCTTCTTAAAGAATATCTTTCAGCATTTCATATAATGTTGGTTTGGTGGTGATGAACTCCTTTAGCTTTTTCTTATTTGCGAAGCACTTCATCTGACCTTCAATTCTAAATGATAGCTTTGCTGGATAGAGTAATCTTGGTTGTAGATTCTTGCTGTTCATCACTTTGAATATTTCTTGCCACTCCTGTCTGGCCTGCATCGTTTCTGTTGAGAAATCCGCTGACAGTCGTATGGGTGCTCCCTTATAGGTAACCAACTGTTTCTCTCTTGCTGCTTTTAATATTCTCTCTTTGTCTTTTGCTCTTGGCATTTTAATTATGATGTGCCTCGGTGTGGTCCTCTTAGGGTTCCTATATATTGGGGTTCGGTGCATTTCTTGGACTCCTAAGTCAATTTCTTTCACCAGGTGTGGGAAGTTTTCAGTCACTATTTCTTCAAATAGGTTTTCATTGTCTTGGCCTCTCGCTTTTTCTGGCACCCCTATAATTCGGATGTTGGTATACTTGAGGTTGTCCCAGAGGCCCCTTACACTATCTTCAATTTTTTTATTCTTTTGGTTTCTTGCTTTTTCAGCTGAGTGGATTTTACCTCTTTGTATTTCAAATCTTTAACTTGGTTCTTGGGGTGCTCCAGGGCACTTTTAGGTCTTTGTATAATATTTTTTGTTTCAGTCACTGTATGCTTAATTTCTGGTTGGTCCTTTTTCATATCCTTGAGAGTCTGCTTTATATCCTTGAGGGTTTCTTTCATTTCCTTGTAGGACTCATTCATTTCCACGCTGGTCTTGATCATTTCCACATTGGTCTTGATCATTTCTTTGCAGCTCTCGTTTATATCCTGGAGGGTGTTGTTCATTTTCTTGTAGGACTCATTCATTTCCTTTGTGGTCTTGCTTATTTCCTTATAGGCCTCGATCTTTTGTTGGAGCCTCTTAAAAAACCCTATAACCGTGGTTCTGAATTCCATGTCCAGTCGTTTTTTTTCCTCCATTTCTTTCACATCTGATTTCTTTCCATGTTGCTGCATGGTGGCTGCTTCCCTGAGTTGGTCAATTAGCTTTGTGTGGTAGACTTCCTACTAGGGATAGTGGCTCAGCCTCCCCGGTTACCTGAGGTGGATATGGGCTGCACAGTCTTGCTGAAGTTAAACTCAGTTAATCATTGTTAGCACTTGGAGGGTTGACCTCCAGGCCAATTGTCTGTGAAGCTCAGCTGTGCTCAGGTTGGGTGGGCGGAGTCTCCGGGTCAAGCAGACAGCATTAGCTCCACCCTATGTGGCCCCAGGGACTCTGTGCCGGGGGCAATGGCCGCCAGCACCTCTGAGAGAGAGCTGCTGCAGAGCTCCACCGGCTGCTGGTTGCCGGGGAATTCAGACTTTCCCAAAATGAGTCTGCATGCGCAATGTCTCACCCAGGGTCGTAAAACAAAGCAGTCTGATGGTTTTCTGAATGAGAGACAAGTCGCGGTGCGCTCTCTGCGCCTTCACGCAGCCAAGCTGTTCGTGCAAGCTGCCTTCTCCACAAGCTGGGAGATCCGACAGCACCCGAGCTTCGGCGTGCCCTCCCACTGTCCAGTTTTCACCCGGTGTGATAGTGGGTTCTCTGGACTTCGCCCAGAGCTGGATAATCAGTCCAGTGGGACACCTTTGTCTCCCCGTTCGAGAAAACTGGCCAGTTTTCAGCCACCCGCCCTCTCCGCGGCACGCACTCCAAACCTCTCTCGGTGAGAATCTTTCAACGCTGTTCGCCGCCGCTCCTCCGAGTCACAGTGTCTTATCTTCACTTTTATTTGTGGAATTTTCACTCGGCGAGCTTTCTGGTGATTCTGGAAGGTGTTTGTTCTTTCGTTAAGTTGTAGTATTAAAGTTGCTGATTATGACGGCAAGATAGGTGTTTTACCTTTGCCGCCATCTTAGTTCTCCCCTACCTATGTGTTCTACTAGGAGATTAACAATTTGGGGTCTTAGATCAAAGGCTTTAATCAATGTTTTTTGTGTAATGTATAAGGTCCAATATTATTCTTTTTACATGTATATCCACTTTTCCCAAAATATGAAATATCAGAATGGGAAGGATAATATGAACAAAGACCCTAGGATATGTGGAATATTTATTAAATGATATGTAACTAATTTGCTATCCTTAATACATATCTTTGGACCTCTGGTCTGATGAAACCAAATTTAGCATATTCATTCAAGTTTGCTAATCTTCAAAAACCACAACTTCTCTTTTATACTATACTCAAGTCTTTTTTTTTTTTTTTTACAAAACTCAGTCATTCATCTAGTTCTTGCTAAAGTACTTCATTATTTGGAAATTTCTTCCATAACTTAGTCATTACTCTGCTCTTTATACATTCTACACTATATGTTTTGTCTCTATGTTTGATCTCCTCAACTAGACTGGAAAACCTTGTATTGGCAGGCCCCAAAATTTTACATCTGTATATTTTCTACCAGGTCCTTCATAGACAGACTGTACTTAATGAAAAATAATACAATTCTCACGCCTATGCTGGCTGAATCCATTATCCTCTATAGCTGTACAGCCTCTAGATGTTCATGTTCACCAAACTGCATGTCATTTACTCAGAGCTACAATCAGGAAAATTAAACTTTATACATAACAGAGAATCTATGATTTAACAGAGAATTTACGATTTAATTAGGATTTGCTGACTGATGTTTCTTTGTGGGAACTTCATCACCTACTTCTCTCTGTCATGCTCTAGCCCCTTCCCTTTATGCTAGTAATTGAGGAAACTATTTCATCTTCTGGTACAAATGTACCAACAGGTTTCACCAGTGAGAAATCGGTGTAGACCTTTTGCTCACAAGAGGCCTTAATGATCGTGTCTTCAGATCTTCACATATATGTAAGGAATTTATCTTTTCTGAGCTGACAACAATGCTCATGTATGCAGAGCAAATGTGACCAAGCTTAAATACCACAGGAAGATGATTAGAGGTTAAACCTGGGCTAATACTATACTGGGTCTGGGTCAGGCAAGCTAGAGCCATGGCATGCTGGTCAGATGAACAGAATGAGAGGAAACAATTAGAAATTTTCTCTATTAATTAATCTAAACTATGTCTTATTTTACATGAATGCTGTTTCCCTAGTATACAGGGCTGTTTTAAGTATGTGAAACAAAATTGCTTTCTTCATATACTGAAATAGTGGGGAAACCCAACTATTCTTGAGTTCTCATATCCAGAAGCATGATGTCAAAAATAGAGAAAATTACCAAAACCAAAACCATTCAATAGGAGACATCATTACTTTTGTTTTGACATCCTATTAATATATACAAGGACTTCATTTTGGAGTTATATATCTAATTATAAGCCAGAATTTTATAGTATTCATTTATTTGTTATGTTTTACAAGTCATGAGATTTATATAAAATGGGTTAAATTACAAATAAATTAATAATTTGGACCTATTTTAGATAATATATAGCTATAGTTACTAGAAATAAAAAGATAAATAAAACATAATGCATGTACTCAATAATTTCACAATATAAAGAATGAAAGAATAAGATAAATATGTATGAGATTATACCATAGTGATATTTTTTACTCATAGACCTTATTTTTGTATTGAATTAAAAACACAAAAAATAAACTGTTAAGGAAAAAAAATGAACCATTTTAATTTTCATTATTAGGTCCTTTTTTTCTATTTATTTTAATTAGAAAAAAACAATGTGGCAAATACCACTTTGAAGTTAAAGATTTATATAATTAAATACTTAACTCTTTAGGTTTTTTTGTCAGCAGTGAAATCTAAAGTTGACTTTCCTTAATAATTTGCTATTATATGTTATTATGAGAAGAATTTAGTGGCTTTAGCTCTTCCAATAATTATTCACCATTTGATAATTTCTATTTTAAAACTATTTACTTGCCTATCTAGTGAAGTCATAATATTAAATAAATAAATGTAACAACTGCAAAGAGTACGGATTTTAAAATGTTGCCAGGTCATAAGACACATTATTGTGTTATGACCACTGTTAATTTAATTCCTGAATTATATGTAGTGTTACATATTTCAGTATTATGGTGACATTTTTAACTAGGGAAAGGCATTAGAAAATAATTAGATATTATCCCAGAGTATTTCATAATTAAAATAATAACTATGAAAACTTCAATCATTAAAATTCAGTTCTCAATTTTCAGATATTTAATCATTTTTAAATATCTATTTTCTCATGATTATAACTCTATATTATATGGCCTAATTTTCCTGCTCTGGAAGATAAAAACAGCACATTAGGGAAATATATTCATCTTAACTATATTAAAATTGCCAACTGATTATCATGATCACTGTATAAAAACTGTGGTCTAAGTATTTTTGAGCCACATGATGTTGTTCTTGGGGATCCCCATTGTGGGGAGTACAAATTAGAGACATGAAGTAACCACAAAATATCAACACTTGTACTCCTGCATCCTGGAATGTTAATTAATTTTTTTTTCTTTTTCCTTATTACATAAAATTTTTCTTCATCCTCTGAGATATGAATCATTGCCTGGTTCTCTTGCCATGCCATCTCTCAGATGCAGAAATACAAGCACACTCTTCTGTCTCCCAATCTCCTCCCTATCCACAGCCTATTGAAAGTGGTCTTCAAAATTCAGCAGTTCTGAAGAAACGCCATACTGTCTTCACAGTGGCTGCACCAGTCTGCATTCCCACCAGCAATGCGCGAGGGTTCATTTTTCTCAGCATCCTTGCCACCGCTTGTTGATGATAGCCATTCTGACAGGTGTGAGGTGATACCTCGTTGTTTTGATTTGCATCTCTCGGATGATTAGTGACTTTGAGTATGTTTTCATGTGTCTTTCAGCCTTCTGTATGTCCTCTTTCAAAAAGTATTTATTTAGGTCCATTGCCCATTTTTTTATTGGGTTATCTTCTTTTTGTTAAGGTGTATGAGTTCCCTGTAAATGTCGGAGATTAAACCCATATCAGAGATAACGTTGGCAAGTATGTTCTCCCATGCAGGGGGCTTTATTGTTATGCAGAAGTTTTGTTTTCTGTTTTTGTTTTTTGATGTAGTACCATTTGTTTATTTTTTCCTTAGTTTCCATTGCCCTAGAAGTTGTATCGGTAAATATAATATTATGACAAATGTTTGGTATTTTGCTGCCTATGGCTTCTTCTAAGCATTTAGTCCTTTATCAATGACATTTTCTCAAAAAATTAAAAATGGAACTACTATTTGACCCAGTAATCCCACTTCTAGGAATATATCCAAAGAAATCAGAAACACCAATCAGAAAGCATATATGAACCCCTATGTTGCTAGAAGCACAATTTATAATAGCTAAGATTTAGAAACAGCCTAAGTGCCCATCAGCAGATGAATGAATTAGAAAACAGTGGTACATCTATACAATGGAATACTATGCCACTGTAAAAAATATGGAATTCTTACCATTTGCAACAGCATGGATGGAACAAGAGCATTGTGCTAAGTGAAATAAGCCAGTCAGAGAAAAATAAGTATCACATAGTCTCACTAATTTGTGGAATATAAAGAACATTATACTAAACTGATAAAAATAGATTCAGATGCAAAGAAGCATTGAACAAACTTCAAACTTCAGTGGAGGGTTGAGGGGGAATAAGAGATCAACAAATGACTTGTATGCATATAAGCATAACCAATGGACAAAGACATTATGGGGGTGAGGACATGTGCTGGGGGAGGTCAATGGGGAAAAAGGAGACATATGTACTACTATTTGTAATACTTTAAACAATAAAAAAAATCAGTTCTTAAACGCTGTTATCATGGCCCTTACGGATTAAAAAAAATCTGAAAGAACACTTAAAGGCCACATATTTCTTTATTCTAAAGGTTAAGAATCTTTAATAGTAGTTTATTTTTAATAACTTAATTAGTTTATTTTAGTCAATGCCAAATTTAAGTACATTCTAATAGTTCAGGGTTAAAATCCTAGCTCCAAAACCCATGCAACCTTGGCCAGCCATTTAATCTCTGTGTTTCAGTTTCTCATTTGAAAGCCTTGGGCTTATAAAAGTTCCTACTTCATAAGTTTTTGTAAGGGTTAAATTGACCAATATATGAACAGTTCTTAGAATAGAGACTTACACAGACAATTACTATGTGTGTTAACTATTATTAGTATTAAGTATAATAATTACTACTAAATACACCTTAGTGCTATGTACAGAACAGAGACTTTAAGGAGGAATGGTGTTTATCTAGAAGTAAAAAGAAAACTTTTCTTTTCATATAATGCCTAGCTGACACTGGGCTGTGTACCAGTTTTTGAGAAAATACCTTATCTAGGTTTGTCACTATGACTCCTAGCCTCAAGGTTTGACATGGAGTTCTGATGGTATAATACCAGAGACTCTGAGGACCAAGGGGAGCTTGACTCCCATAGACATTGTGGGTTCTAGAGCCACCTGGTCAGGGACTTTACAGTGAAGAACCTGGAAGTCAGCAGGAACATAGGAACTTCTGAGATCCCTGCATGTGCTGTAGGCCTGGCAAAAGTGGCCTTGGTATAATTTTCTCCACGTTGCCACCAAAGCACCAGAGTGGCTAACCTCTGATGAGCCTGGAAGGTTGTACTCATTTTTGGGGCCTGCATCTATGACTTTATTCCAGTTCCTAGACTTTGAAACTAAATCGAACACAGTGACCCATACTTCAAACTCCCTGGTAGATTTCTTCCTCTGAGATCTGAAGTCCTTTCCTCCAGAGAGTATTGGATATGTGGTTATATCTTTGAAAAATCAATAGCAATCCTTTATGCTTTTTATTGGGACCAATTAAGTCCCACTTCTACATTTTGATGGTAATAAATAATAGTAAGGTGTACTCTGTCATTTCATTTGCTATAATTAAAACATTTATTATCTATCTTATAGAAGAAAGAATTAATTTAATATTCAATAATAGGATGATGAAAAAAATTGGGGAGTATTCATAAAATGCAATACCATCTATATCTATATGTATAAAACTTTGATATGCAAATAGAACAGCAGAACAAGCAGTTGCAATTATATGCGCTGATCACTAGGGGGATGTGTGTGGAACATGGCGGGCAACGGCAGCAGCAGATTGGTGGAGCAGGAGTGCCACACCAAGGTGGGGCACTATTATCATGGTGAGCCTCTGGTGGTTACTGAAAAGTCTTTACTCCCCTTAAGCCACAATGCTGCCTGGCACTCACACCTGCTGCCAGCACCCAGCACCAGCACAAATTGCTCCTCAGGGCCTGTTCACCTCCTCCTGATCCTGAGGGGCAATTGGAGCTGGCAGCTACCTCTCACACCCGCTGCCAGAGCCAGCCCTGGTAATGAATCAAATTTATATTTATTAATATGGAGATGTTATCATGATATGTCAGCTTAAAAACTGTGGTATTGAAAAGCAGATACAGATAATCCCACTGATTGCAACTTAATATTTCAATATAGAAACCTTTATTAGCAATAGTAACAATCCTATCGAATAAAAGAGTAATATGCAAATTTGACCGTACCTTCACCACACCCACAAGTCATGCCCACAGCCATGCCCACCAGCCAATCTGGAGCAAATTATGCAAATAAACCCTAACCAAGATGGCTGCCACCACTGAGAGCAGGTGGAAGGCTTGGGTTTCCCCTGCAACAGAGGAAGCCAAGCTTTCCGCCTCCCTAGGCCTCCACTCATTGTTACAGTTTCAATTATAAAAGATACAGAAATGGCAGAAGCCACTGAGCTGGAGAGAAAAGAGGCTTGGGTTTCCCTGGCAACAGAGGAAGGGGAGCTTTCAGTCTGCCATTGCCAACCTAGGCCTCCACTCTAGGCTACAATGTTTCAAACAAAAATGGCTGCCTCTCTGGAGCATGTAGAAGTCTTGACTCCACTCCAGGCTACAAAGTTTCAATTGTAGAACATAAATTAATCTCAGATACCAGGGCCTCTGCTTGGGTTGATGGGGGGGGCGGGGCATGGCTGGCCAGCAAACCACAACAGGCCCCTTGCCCAGGCTGCCCTTCACCCCAAGGGAACCCCCACCCTGATCTGGAACACTCTTCAGGGCAAACCAGCTGGCCCCTACCCATGCACCAGGCTCTATCTTTTCTAATAAAAGAGTAATTTGCAGATTTAGCATCACTGCAACACACAAGAGTGCTGCCCCCATGTGGACACAAGATGGCCACCACAAGATGGCCAGCAGGGGAGGGTTGTTGGAGGTTTCAGGCCCAGCAAGGGAGGGCAGTTGTGGGCGATCAGGCCAGCAGGAGAGGGCAGTTGGGAGGGACCAGGCCTGCAAGGGAGGGCAGTTGGGGATGATCAAGCCTGTAGGGGAGGGAAGTTAGGGGTGATCAGGCCAGCAGAGGAGAGAAGTTGGGGGCAAAGAGGCTGGCAGGGGAGCAGTTAGACATCAGTTAGGCTGGCAGGGTAGTGGTAAGCGGGTGATCAGGCTGGCAGGAAGAAAGGGTTAAGGGCAATCAGGGAGGAAGATAGGTGAGCAGTTTGGAAGCAGCAGTCCTGGATTGTGAATAGTATGCCCGATTGCCCGTTTAGGCCTGATTCTACCAGAATTGGGCCTAGACGGGCAGTTGGACATACCTCAAAGGGTCCCAAATTGGAGAGGGTGCAGGCTGGGCTAAGCAACATTCCCCTGACCCCTGTGCATGAATTTTTCGTGCACCGGGCCTCTAGTAATGTTTAATAAGCATCTAAATGCCTGGCACTCTATGAAGCCATTTATAAGCTCTATAAAGTTCAAATGAGAAAAATAAATCCCAGTGATTAATCAGAAAGACTAAGTGGCATGCATAAGGATAGGATATAAAGAGCCACTCAGATTCCAGGGTGTGTACTCTCATCTTCCAGTGGATACTGAAACAGTCAGAGATTATCACTGAAGAATGGGCTTAGCTATGAATTTACTTTAAGTGTTCTTTCTGGGGATGAGTCATAGTATGGCATGCTTTCTTCATGTATCTGTGAGTCCTAAGAATCTCTTCTTTTTCCTTTGTTCACAAATTACCCAATTATATTTTTCACTCTAGACCTTTGAGCCAAGGTCAAAATGAAACTCTTCAGGCTAAAGTTTCCCATTATCCTCTTTGAGGCCTTCAACACTGCAGAGTCCTTTCCATCCTGCGTGCATTCAGACATACCTGCTTTCACCAGAAACAGAACGCGTTTACTGTGCGTCTACTAGAATCAGTTGCTGGTCTAGGTAATTCGGGTAAAGAAGTTTACAAAAGAGATGTTTTCTCATGAAACTTATATTTTAGTAGCAGGAAAGAGTGAACAATCACATAAATTATGTATATATTTTCTTGATCATCATATTAATGAAAACAAAGCAGAATGCTGTAATAAAGGCCGAGTAGAGTGGTAATTGGCTGGTTGAGGGATGCTTTAAGGTGATGCTGAATAAATATTAAATGTTTAGAAAGAGCCAGCCATGTGAAGACATTACAGAGAGAAGACAGAGCAAAGCACAGAATCCCTTAGGAAGAAATGGACTCGGCAGTTCTGAGTGGCAGAATTAATCTGTAACTTTTAGTTTATCAGTGCAAGGGCTGTGAAGAGATACACAATATTTAAATAAGTGCCTTAAACATGTTTAGAAATCCTTTTAGAAGTTTAAGCTTAAAACAGAGTGATGTAATTATCTGTTTCTTTAAAAATAAAACAAAATACTAAGTAGTTCTTTCCGCAAAGGAGAAATAAATCCAACATCAGAGCTCTTCACATTAACCTAAAAAAATTCTGGCAGTGCATCAAGAATGCGATAAAAATTAAACAAAAGCAAAGCACGTAAAAGCTGTCCTCATTATTGTTGCACATTATTCTTTTGTTGAATTAAATCAGCAAAAAACAATTTCAAACCAAACTGATTAATAATTCTAAAACTTTAAGCTCCTTTATCTTTCACTTACAGAATGCCTCCATCTGGTCTTTCTCTTACTGCTTTTTATCTGTCCCTCATTGTGTATTCAGCATTCAGTTATTTCAGGGCAGAGTAATTTCTTAGGAAAGAAATAACTGTTACCAACATGAAGTGGGACTAACACACGGAAGTTCAATTGAGCCTTTCAAGTTCACTGACTTTTTTTACATGAGGGTGTCCAAGGGTGTCTCACCTGCTACTCAGTTGGTTTGGTTTCTGACCTTTCTGTCAATATGGTCCAGTTTTACCAGCAGAAAATTTTCCCTTTTGAATTCTAACTTAAGGACTTCCACGTGTATAAAGCTTCATTCGAATCCTCTCTGCCCATCATTGGCGGAGCATTTTAATTCCTTCACAGTCACTTTATCTCAAACATTGAATTTTGTTTTTCTTACTCTATGGTCTATCTGTGTCTTATATTCCTATTTTAAAAAGACTAGTGGACCATTTTGTGTTATTCTTTCCATCTTATTGAGATGAATTATATCACTATTTAATTTAATCCATATAGAATGGTTTCAATTATATATAAAGTGAAATTATTACCATAGTAGGTTTAGTTAACATCCATCATCTCGAATATATCCAATAAAGAGAGAAAATGTTTTTCCTTGTGATGATCTTCTATCTTAACAACTTTCCTTTATATCATACAGCAATGTTCCATAGTCATATGTTATATCTTAGTAATTGTTTCTGTTATATCTTAGTAGTTGTTTCTCTTATATCTGTAAGTTTATGACTTTGACCACCTTCCTTCAATTCCCTCCCACCAGCCTGCCTCTAGTAATCACAAGTCTGAACTATGTTCTTATAAGTTTAGTTTTTTGTACTATGTTTCTTTATCTATTCATCCATCAATGGACACATAGTTTATTTTCATGACTTCGCTATTGTAAAAAAAAATGCTGCTATAAGCACGTAGACACAGATATTTTTGCTAAAATATCAGTTAGCAATTTTGTTTACTTTGCATATATGCTTCATACTTTTTCAATTGTGGCAGCACCAATTTACAATATCAATAGCAGTGAGTAAATGTTTCCTATTTTTCTATCTTCAATATCCTCAACAATGTTTATCTCTTTTCTTTTTGATAATGGGCATGTACTAGAGGCCTGGTGCACAAAATTCATGCACAAGGGGGGAAGTGTCATTTAGGCCAACCTGCACCTTCTCCAATCTGGCACCCCTTGAGGGATGTCCGACTGCCCATTTAGGCATGATCGTGTAGGACATTCCTCTCATAATCCAGAAGTTCTGGCTCCCAACTGCTTGCCTGCCTGCCTTCCTGATTGCCCCTAACAAGCTTTTGCCTGACAGCCTGATCACCCTCTAACCATTCCCCTGCCAGCCTGATTGATGCCTAATTGCTCCCCTGTCAGACTGTTTGCTCTTACTTTCCTCCCCTGCAGGCCTGGTCCCTCCCAACTCCCCTCCCCTAATGGCCATTTGTGGTGGCCATCTTGTGTCCACATGGGGGCAGGATCTTTCACCACATGAGGCAGCCATCTTGTGTGTTAGATTGATTGTCAAATATGCATATTACTCTTTTATTAGATAGGAAGGATAGAGGCCTGGTGCACAGGTGGGGGCCGACTGGTTTGACCTCAAGGGTGACCCATATCAGGTTGGGGGTTCTCTTGGGGCATGAGGTGGCCTGGGTGAGGGGCCTGTGGTGGTTTTCAGGCCAGCCACACACCTCTGGCAACCCATGCAGAGGCTCTGGTATCTGGGATTTATTTATCTTCTACAATTGAAACTTTGTAGACTGGAGCAGAGGCCCGGGCCAGCCAAGGCAGCTGGAAAGTTTGGCTTCCTCCATCTCTGGGTGCAACTCAAGCCTCCTGGTCTCTCCAGTTCTGTGGCTGCCATCATTTTTATTTATCTTCTATCATTGAAACTTTGTAGCATTGAGTGGAGGCCTGAGCCAGCAAGGGCAGTTGGAAAGCTTGGCTTCCTCCATTGCTGGGGAAATCCAAGCCTCCCTCCTGTTCTCTGTGCCTGCAGCCATCTTGGTTGGGTTTATTGGCATATTCACTCTTGATTGGATGGTAGGCATAGCTGGCTGGTGTAATGGAGGTATGGTCAATTTACATATTACTCTTTTATTATCCTATCTAATAAAAGAGTAACATGCAAATGTGACTGTACCTTGGCTCCTGATTGGCTATATTACCAGCCAACCAGTAGCAGGGGGCAGGTCCAAGCTGTACTAGTGCCCAGCCCTGGGGGTGGGGACGAGGCGGCAGCAGTGTGGCACTCCAGCCAGAGCAGAGAAGACTGAAGGCTCAGGCTGGAGTGAAGCTTCCAGCCAGCTGAAGCAAAAACGGAAGGCAACAGCCAGAGGGAAGGCCTGGGTCCTAGGTTCCAGAGGAAAACTGTTCCTGGCAGCCAGGGGAAGGAAAGCCTATCGCATGAATCTTCATGCAACAGGCCTCTAGTATTATTATATAGGATAAGCTGATATACCTTTTTGGTTTTTATTTGGATTTGTCTAATGATTAGAGATGTTGGGCATCTTTCATGTACCTGCTGGCCATTTGTCTGTTTTCCTTGTAAAACACTGTTCATGCTCTTTGCCCATTTGTTAATTGAAATATTTATTTTGGGGGGCATTGATTTGTATAAGTGCTATAAAAAATCAATGCACCAAAAACCTCTTATGTTTGCACGTACCCATCATAAACTATCAGAAAGAAAAATTAAGAAAACAATCCCATTTACCTTTGCACATAAATAAGAAAGTATTGAGGAGTGACTTTATCTTCACTGTACAAGTCTTTCACCTCCTTAGTTAAAGACAAAGACACTGATGAAAAAAATTGAAATACTACTAGATTTTTAAAAATTACTTTGAGTTGATTTTTGTGTATAGTGAAATACTGTGGTGCAGTTTCATTATTTCATGTGTGGCTATCCAGTTTTCCCACCACTATTTATGAAGGCAACTGTCTTTTCCCCATTGTATATTCTTGGCTGCTTTGTCATAAATTAATTGGCCATAAATGTCTGGGTTTATATCTGAGATTATTATTGTGCTTCATTATTTTATGTATCTGTTTTTATGCCAAGACCAAACTGAAATCAGGTTGTGTGACGTCTTTGGATTTGGGTTTTGTTGGTTTTTTTTTTTTCAACATTGTTTTGGCTTTTTGTGTACCTTTGTGGTTTTCTAGAAAAGTTAGGATTGTTTGTTCTATTTCTGTGAAAAAATTCATGGAAGTTTTAATAGAGATTGCATTAAATATGTAGATATTTGAGTATTGAGGACATTTCACCATATTTATTCTTTCCAATAATGAACATAATCTTCTCACACTTCTGCTTTATATAGACTCAAAGCTATGTATTTCAATAGAACTTTATTGAAAGGCAGTAATGGGGAAATGTCCCTGCTATTTGTACACTTTTAAAGATCTTTTTAATTTGTTTCCTTCATTTTTCACCATACGAGTTGACATTTTAAGACATTCTTCCTTGTTTATGCCTCAGATGAGTGTTTGAAGGCAGTTATTTTGTTCCCTATTTTATCCTTTGACAGACTGTACATATTGAACACTTTTCATTTTGCCACATAAATCAATGTTCAAGGTTATTTAATCATTTTTCTCTAAGTCTGTACTCAACTTTCTGCAGTTACCTCATGAATATTTTATTATACATCTTCATATATAAATGCAGAATGGAAACCCGGGTCTTAAAGGAGTACTGCAGACTACACTTTCTTGTAGTGACTACATAGTTCAGTACTCCCTAAAGACGAAGACTTCAGGGAAGCAAAATAAAGAAAAGAATTCAAACAAATAATAACTCCAACTTCTCTTTGTTCTGGTAAATGACATTTTCATATCTTGACCAAATAATTATGTTTTTATGTTTCCCTTATTCTTTGGTTTGCGATAACACAAAGATTAATTTATCAGGAATTAGTTCCAATTTTTAACTAATTGTTTAAAAACTGATGTCAATATATATAACTTTTAAATTGCTGGGATATATTTTTCTATATAAATCCTGCATAGTTTTCCTGTTTTCTCTTTCCCTTGTAAGGCAGGCCTGCAATGGGTGGTGCCTCTATATCCTCTGAATGCCAGTGGGTTTGACTGAGAACTCGGTAAGGATATCACAGTGGGGAGAGCAGCAGCACATGCATCAAAGGGTCTTGGATTCAATTCCCAGTCAAGGGCACATATCTGGGCTGCCGCCTTTTTTTTTTTAACATGTTACTGAAGGCACTGGTTTTCATTGACAATGACGTTGTAGTAAAAACACTGCAATCTCATATTATTTGTGAATGAGAAATATCACTAGAGTACAGGCCTTCTGGACTGTTTGGTTAGAGGAAAAAGGTTTCTCCTGATCCCATATCTTTGAGGAGATTTAGAAAATCATCTAGCCAGAAAAACTGTAGAGACAGACTCTAAAAATGCATAGACTTCTTCTTAGTTTTCCATCCTTCCTTAACACTTGAAAAATTGTTTTAGGTAAGCTATGAATCAACTTCCACAGGATAAATGGGCCAGTGTTACACTTGCAGACCTAACCACAATTACTCCGGACCAGCTTGAACTAATGCCGAGAGAGGGTGAAACGGTCCCCATGCAGCAATTGCCTGTGCTTTGGATGACCTCCTGTAGGAGGGCATGATATTTCACTTTCACAGAACTAGTTTGCTAGAAGGGTATAAAGAGAGTAACTTTATGCTTTTTTGCCTCTATTTCACAATCCTATTGCATTTTCTTCTGGCCTGTGTTTCTGGAAATAATGTGAATCTATTCACCTCCTCACCCTCCCTTTGCTGATTTCCAACCTTCATTCTTTATTTTCTGTCAAGAGGAAAGTGGGGACCTGGAGAACTACCCAAGGTCCCTCAGCAGGGCCCTGAAGGCTGGTATGCTCCTACAGCGGTGGACCACAGAAGGGGGCTTTCCTATCCACCACTGTCCAGGTGGGGACTTTAGGAACTGCCTCCCCACCAATAAGCAGAGGTGATATACCTATTGACCCACCTCAGGGACCTGAAAACCAGAGTCAGGGAGATCTAAAACAAGGCAAAACCAGTAAACACCATGGTGAGCAAGACAGAGTGCTGCAGAAAAATATATAAGAGCAAGCTATAAGAAATTCTAGATCTAAAAACACAGGGCTATTACTTTTTAGTATTAAGAATGTGGTTTAACTGGGTGTCCCACTCTTCAGCTTGTAAAACTCATCTATTTCCCTAAGTCAGTGGTCGGCAAACCTCGGCTCATGAGATCTTCGGCCCCTTGAGTGTGGCTCTTTCATAAAATACCACGGCCTGGCTGAGTCTATTCTGAAGAAGTGGCATTAGAAGTTTTAAGTTTAAAAAAATTGGCTCTCAAAAGAAATTTCAATCGTTGTACTGTTGATATTTGGCCCTGTTGACTAATGAGTTTGCCGCCCACTGGCCTAAGTTCATCTGACTGCTACACTGGGCATGTTCTCTATCAGATTGCCCCAGGAAGAGAAGCTGTAGCAGGCTTACCCATCTGAGGTAAACAGGAGTCAAATGAGATAAGAACACAGCTGCAGTGTATTCAAGTGCAGCAGCGATCCAGGAAAGAATGGGAACACACACGCACGATTGCTGGCTGCCCTTGCTGTGGGCTTCTCTCTTAAGAGGAGAATACATTGATGACATAAGTCACATATAACTGATGATGTTAATTCGGGATAGAGTAAGGTACAATAGAGGGGGGAGCTCTGAGTGATGGATAAAATCATAATGTTTTGGCCACAGGTAATAATTTTCTAGAAATTTGCTGACATTGCAATGTGGAGAAATTTGCATACACTGTGTGCCTCGCCAACATGCAAACAGTCAGAGCACAGGTGCAGGCTCTGAGTGTACCACTGTGGCTTCACTTGCTCTATGGCCAGAGCCCCAGGCCCGGTGACAGAAAGGCTCATCTTTCAGGTCACTGTTATGTATGGGCTGGGGCTACTAACAACTAGAGTTTGTTACATTGATTGATTTTCCTCCCCTGTCCTGCCACCAAGGAGGACTGAGCACTCCCAAAGTCATTAGGATTTATAAGCAACTGATGATAATGGCAGTAATAATAACTATAAGGACTAACTTTTTAGAACTGTATTGAACACTTTATATGAATGGTTTCATGTAGCCCTCAAAACAATTCTATAAGTCCTATACATTATCCCCTTTGGAAAATGAATAAATTAAGGCTCATAAATGTTAAGAAGCCTGTGCCAAAGGACAGAGCTATAATTAGTGGAGGTTGAAAAGTAACCTTAATCAAAATGTGTAAATGTTAGGAAATTGGTCATACCAGAAGGGTTCTATGTGTTGTAACAGAAGGTAGAGGGCCTTTTTTTCTTATCTCTAAAAATACAGCTGTGCAGGTAGCTCTTTTCTGTCTGAAGAGCTTGCCAGTCTCATCTATAAATCTGCCCTGAAGCTACTGTAGCGTGCAAAAGTAGTCAGAAAAAACAGGTTTTCTCCATGGGCACCAGAAAATAATTTGTCTGTATTTCTTGTAAATAATCCACTCTGTCTGGATGGAAAGCTTGTGATTGTCTCAGATTTGCTCATACCAAGCTGTGGCTTGACAGCACAGATATGGCCTCAGGCTTTCAAGAGCTGCCCAGTGTTGGAAAATCCCTGGTCTTTACCAGAATTATCTGTTGATGTTTTTGTGAGTGCACATAAACACTTGCTTGCCCATCTGTTTGGTTTATCATTTTCCATTCACATGAAAGAGCAGTTGGGTACTCTGACTAATATCAGCTTGAAATCGTGTTGAGTTACCATGGCCCAGTTTAAGCTTCATCCTCAGTACAAAATCAGTGAGGGCAGGGGGTGGGGGAATAAGGATGTAGCTTACAGACGACCAACATTTTGGGGGGCTTTGATCAGTGTGCTAGAATAATGAATTATCACCACAGGAAAATGCAGCAACTTAAAAAGCAAGCTTCTTAGAATTTGCTAAGATTTACTGAACACTTATACTGTATTGGATAAATTCACAGCTAGAGTTATCATCTTAAGAATACTTCTGGCATCATTCTGGGATGTCTACCAAAGGAGCCCAATTAAACAGGGATTAAACCAAACCACAAAGCAAAACGCTCTGTTTGTTCCTATAATTTCTGGGTTTGTTTTTTTCTTCTTGGTTTCCAGCAATGGTGCCGAGATGATATCCTCAGAATGGCTCAGTTTAAAGATCAAATAGGTCATCAAACCTATGCCTATGAAATCATAATGAGATCTCACGGAGTCCTATGTCACAGAGTAGCTGAGCAAACAAGAGCCTTGGGAAATGGACGAAGAAAATGTCTCAAGAAGAATCAGATTTTAGTAAAAGCCTTCATAAGTAGCATCGGGAAACTGAGTCCTGCGTAGATTACAAAACGTCTGACCAGGTTCAAATAACAGAGATAAAGAATCAGAGGTAAAAGAGAAATGGAGAATAGTAACAGGATTTAGCACAGGAAGACATGGGCAGTATAATGTTCCGTCTTTGTACATGAAGAGTGAGTTAAAAAGCCCTCCTGCTACCAACGCCCTCAGCATAACCTCAGCAGAATGGTACAACCTAGGAAGACCAGGCCTGTATGAGGAGGGAGGGCTGACTGACAAGCCAGACTGTGGATGTGTTGGATATGTTGCAGTCATTTTAGATGTGTTTTAACTAACCAGGGAAGAAAAACTTACTAAGCTCTATTACTATAGGTCTTCTCATCTTTTGTTTCAAAATTAATTTCATATTCATGTGAAAATACCAAAGTCAGCTATCTCATCGTAGTCATGTTACCCAGATCGGAATACTCTTGTATCTTTAGTGGGCCATGAATATAAAACTTTTTTGTGAATTGTTTCTAGTTTGGATCCACTTATAGTTGAGGTGTATAATACCTGTCATTTCCTTGTGACGGTCACAAGGATACTTAGTATTTTCAGTAGTAAGTAGAAAGAAGGCTGGAAACAGAGCTTAATACTAGTAAATTCTAGATTCTTCATTAAATCTTCATATACGTTTGTAAGAAATGAAATGTGTTCTTTTATTTTTTTAGTGTGATACTAATTATAAATTCTCATTCTAAAATGTACTTGAGGAGTCTTCCCAAAATAAAAATAGAAATGTCAAGTCTAGAAGCTGTTTAATTTTTTGCCACCAGCTACTATTTATCCTCTCATATCTGTCACTGAAATACTTATAGAAGGTGCAAAATAACTGCACTGGAAGCAACATGTATTGTATTATGTCTAACCATAGAAAGCCAAGAACCTGGCCCTCAAAATACGGAGGTGTGGTCTAATAGGTAGGCAATATTAGAAACTTTATACATTCCTATGGATTTTGAGGTTATCTCAGGTTCAAAAAAACAAAAAAACAAAAACAAAAACAAAACCTGCCCCCCTTCTTTTCATGAGATATGCCCTTTCATGTAGTAAGGAATACTTTGTCCCTTCACACCCCTCTAGTATTTTTACTCTTTCTGCCTATATTCAGAAAAAGTACATTTTAGAAATGCAGCATGGCCAGGGAGAAAGAATGAGTATAAGTGGACTCATATCTTGAGATGTGAAGACAATGTACATCAGAAGGGATAAAAAAGAACACTGAGAATAAGTACTCTGGGGATTACACATTTTGTGTGGAAAGTAGTTATCTTTGTATAGTCACTGTTTTAGACAATGAGCAGAACATTTCTCTGAAGACAAATCTGAAAATATAATCTGCATGCCCAAAAAAGGAGAGAAGAAACACAGATATGGATAAGGATTAGCACTCTCTCTCCCATCTTTTCTCACATATAACACATAACTAAATGACTTTAAAAATTTCAAGTAGCATAATGCTCATTTTTATTTTGTTTATTTATTGATTTTAGAAAGGGAGAGAGAGCCATCAATTTATTATTCTACTTACTTATGCATTCATTGGTTGATTCTTGCATGTGCCCTGGCTAGAACTTGAACCTGCAACCTTGGTGTAATGGGATGATAGCTAACTGAGCTACCCAGCCAGGACATAATCCTCTTAGTATTACTTTATTATAATTTTAACATAATATCATTGGATAAATTCTCCATAGAACTCTAGTCTTCATATTCAGTTCACCTGATTTCAATTCACAGTAAAATCACTAAAAAATTGAGTGATTGTGATATATACAGTATTTCAGGTCTTAATGGTGATGAGTACAATTCTGTCAACTTAATAACATCCAAGAAACAGAAGATAAATTTGAATGAATACTTGCATGCTGACTCCAATTGCCTTGCTTATTGCCAAAATAAATTCAGCATTCGAGTTTGCAAGAAGTTATCTCTAAACTGCTTCTTCTTTTTCATTGGGTTTCTATAAAACTTTGTGATCGACCTCTTTAGACCATTCACCGATTAATAAAAATAAAATGTCTCCCTGACCATCTAGGCTATGAGGAATAGGAATGCCACAGAAAAAAATAGCTCTTCAAGTGGCAGTCACTTCGCTTGTGTTAATTCTGAGTGAAATGCCTCCTGCTTTCTTTGACCAACTTACTTTTAATCTTCTTTTAAGAATAATGCTTGATATATAACAAGCATTCAATATGTTTGCTGAATCAATTATTCACAATATACAATATGGGTGGTAATTTCCTGTAGATGTACAGTTAGGGATGAAAATGTCTCTGTTCCCTCTGAGTGTCTTTGCCTCCAGAATTTAGTTAAAATATGAATTTAAGAAAGTACATGTGACAGATATCGATTTTTAAAGAATGTCTTATCAGTTGAGTTTATCTTACCTTCCAACTTATCTACATTTAATGCTAAGCCACAGGGCTCAGTGTCCCTGGGAAGAACATTTAGGACAAAATAGGAAGGCCTCTCTAAAAGAAGAGAGGTATAAATCTCACTCATTCTGGCCTGTGTAAGAAGAAGTAGAGACACTCATACGAAGAGCAGGTCAGCAATCTGAGCTCTTGTCTTACTGTCTTTATGGGGCTAAATATATTATGAGAATAGGTAGTATGAAGGTAGTATGAGCAAACCTGAGAAGTGACATCCAGTATAGCCTGGGTGAAGTTTTAAGACTCTAAGGGAATCCAGGCATTTTATTTATTCCCAAATCCAATATGAAGTAGGACTGCTATAATGGCACAGAGGGAGGTGTAAAGATGGATGAGATAGAAACAAATATCAAGGCTCCCTACAGTCTACATATCCACGGGTTGCACATGACTCAGTGAATAGATAGGAAGTACTGAGAGATCCAGTGGACCAGTGAACCCCTGAGATTGAAAAGTGTATAGGGGCCTGGCCACGGTGGCTCAGTGGTTGAGCCTTGACCTATGGAGGTCATGGTTCGATTCCTGGTCAGAGCACATGCCTGGGTTTGTGAGCTCAATCCCCAGTGGGGGGCATGCGGAGGCAGCCAATCAATGATTCTTTCTCATCCTCTCCCTTCCTCTCTGAAATCAATAAGATTTTCATATATATATACCCACATATGTGTGTGTGTCTAATAAATGATATCTTTACAATAGGAGATAAGTGGTGTGGACTTCGGACTTCAGCCATGGAAGCCTGCAAACTGCCAGATAAGAGCAGGGCCATCGTGTTGGGCCGCAATGCAATGCATAGGCCTGCCAACCACCATCTACCAGAGGACATCAAGACCCACAAAAAGAGCCTGCCCATGCAAAGGCCCAATTCCATCTCCTTATAATGGCTCCTTCTAGGGAAAGAAAGAATGTGAGGAAATTTTCATGACCTAGTCTATCAGTGGGTATTAAAATAGAAATTGAATAGGTTTTAAGTACCTTCTTCCTCTCCCCATCTCCTACCTTTCCCAGCAACCCTACTGGTATTACCTCAGTTACTGAAAATAAAATGCATGTAAGAGAGTCTCTGAGACTCTAAAACCTCGGTGTAGTATTTATTTCCACCTTGAATTACAATGAAGCCCCAGATGGGACCCTGTGACACCAAGTATATAGAGTCAAAGAGAAAACAGGCAAGTGTGTGTGTGTGTGAGAGAGAGAGGGGGCGGGGAGAGGGAGAGGGAGAGAGAAACAGGAACACTCACCATGGAGTCCCCCTTGGGAGACTGAATTTGAAAGTCCTGAATTCAATTCCAGTTTCAAAAACTTCATTCATTAAAGAACTTCCTTAGGCTGCATTTGACACTATTTGTGTTTTGTAGACCAAGGGAAAATTCCATAAGCAGACCAAAATTTAAAAGTTAAGTCAGCTTGGAAAGCTTCAGTCAAACTAGAAAATGGGCCATACAACTTGTGTGATACTGATCCAGCTTATTATACCCATTACCTCTACAGTCAGTAGCTAAGAACAGAGACTGAACAATGACTTCCACAGTTCTTAATTCTCATATGCAAAAAAATAACCTGGTGATATATTTTTTAAAAACCTCCAGACATTATAATTCAACTGTTCCACCTCTTTTTAAAAACACTTTCTAGGTGATTATATGATGTAGGCAATGCTGAGAGCCTCTGCTCTTAATTCTAGAAATTGGTTATGGTCAAGATTAAGGTTGCAGTGCCAGCCCACATTTCATTATATCTTAAAGTAAGTACACCTGTGTACTGTGGCATAATTCTAGAACCTGATAATTATTTTTAAACAATGACATTTTATCTGTCTCTGTGGTTGGGCAAAGGTTTTGACCCAATTCTGAGCAGTCAAATTTTCTGAAGATCAATTAGTGCTGCCTAGTGGTAAGAGGTGATTATTTCACTTGGTATCCAGACTTACCCCAGACACATTTTTGAAAGAGAGATTTGGAACTGAATTAGAAGAAACTGTAAAAGTTTGGTTTCTGCCTTCTTAGAAGCAGAGGAATACTAGATGACAATAAATATTCTCCAATAACACAAGTGATATTTCTACATAAAAATATAATAAAAATACTGTTTTAAAAACATGTCCTTTCCTACAGGCATCCCCTAATTTGTCTGTCAATATTTTCTTTCTGTTCCTATAAGGCATTAAGGTTAAGCTAAGAAACTTTGAGTTACTGAAAATAAAAAATGATATATCAAGAAAGAAGTTCCTGCAAAGAACAAGATGCCCAATTCATGACCCTGGAATATGGAGAAGTAATGTGATAAAAAGAAAATTGAAAAGTTGACTTGCAGCAGTGTTTTTTCTATGCTCCTGTGCCATCTATCTGCCTTAAAGTGAAATCTTAAAGTGTGGTTTATAGAAGAAAGCATATTATTTGAGCTAATTCCCTAGAGATAGCAAGGAAAGAGTTAGGCTTCTAAAAGAAGCTTGGCATTTATCTAGAAACCACTTCCTATGGTACACAAGATATATGCCTCAGCATTATCAGAGGGAGGTGACTAGATAAACTTGAGTGGGGAAAGTCTTTTCCCCCACTTTCTGGATAGTGTGTGAAGCTTACCTAAACTGCCTCCCTTTCTTTGGTGAGAATAAATAGAGTTTTTCAATGAATGGGTAGGTTAGCCAGTGGAAGACTGAGATCAGGGCAAAGTGGATGGCTGTGGGTTTCAGCAATGAATTCTAGTAAAATGTTCCCAAAGCTCAGATGAGACGAAACACCACTTAGTGGAAACCAGTTAACATCAGCCACTTAAGTCTGACACAGCAGGGACCAAGGATTAGTGTGTGAATTTAAGAGCCTCCTCCCATTTCCTTTAAACTGGCCCATATCTCCTCATACCAGATAGAGAAAGGTGACGGGAGGATATTAGACTGTATAAAGGGCAAGAAACTGAGGTACCATTAATTGGCCAATGTAAATCTGTTTTTGTTATTTTCTCAAATATCTCAAACATTGATATCTTATGAGTAGATTACATAATGAAAAGCTATAATTTTCTTTATGCATCTGAGACATGGTATTAGTAGATTTGTGATTTCTCTACTTAATTAAAAGTGTAATCTCAATGTTTAACAACTTGAAAAGAGCACTGATGTCTGGTAGGTTTCCTATACTTTTAAACAGCTGCTGCCCACTCAGGTTCTGCAGGGCTCAGGCAATGCCAAATCTTTGTCAGCATAAAGGCTCATTGTAAAAGAGACAGATGTTTTCATTCAGTAATATCATGTTGAATCTCAGCAATGTTCATGGAATTATTGCCTGGGGGAAGGGGGAGAATCTCATTCCCTTCAACAAGAGTTGGCTTGATCTTTCAGAGTTACAAAAACCCTGTCGGGCAAGGAATTCCAAGACAACAGAGCAGAAAGCCATGGCCTATTTCATCTGACTTCCAGGATGGGTAACTTTACAGGAGAGGTGGTGCTTCAATAATCCTAGAAGTACACTCTTGTCAGCTATCACATACTGAATGTCATTTCAAGTCTTAAAAGAACACTGAGTAGACTAAGGAAAATCTCTTTAAAAAAATTAGTATCCCATCTCCCATTATAGAAATTGTAAAGAAAATATTCATTTAGCACCTAAAAAGTTCTCCTGAAAAAAAAATTATTTTTTTTTAAATTACAGGAAAAGTACATAGATCTAGTAGTCTATGTAACCCTTTCCTAATAACTTGGATAATGTAAAATTAATATACAAAAACATATTGTGTTTCTGTACACTAATAATAAATATTTGGGAGGATTTAAAAGTAATCACATTTATGAATGCATCAAAAAACAATAAACTTACCTAAGAAGGTAAAAGACCTGCACATTTAAACTATAAAACATTAATCAAAGATATTGAAGATGAAGAAGACATACCATGCTCATTGACTGAAAGATTTAATATGGTAAAAATTTTCATAATATCAAAACCAATGTTTAGATTCAATGCAGTTCTTACTAAAATTCAAATGCCATTTTTCACAAAAATAAGACAAACAATCCTAAAATTTATATGAAACCATAAAAAGACGCTAATAGCCAAAGCAATATTGAGAAAGAAAAACAGAACTTCAGGCATTACACACCCTGTCTTCAAACTAGTTATAGTGCAGTCCGGTATTATAAAAAGAGACACATAGATCAGTAAAACAAAAGAGAGAGTCCAGAAATGATCCTATTTACATGGTCAATTAATTTATAAAATTGGACAAAGAATGTAAAATTGGGAATGGACAGTCCCTACAATAAATGCTGTTGGGAAAACTAGATAGCCGTATGCAAAAGAATGAAACTGGACCATGATCTACACAATATGCAAGAATTAACTCAGAATAGATTAGATTTTAATGTAAGACCTGAAACCATAAAACAACTAGAAAAAATTGATTCGCTTTTAATGTAAGACATGAAACCACGAAATAACTAGAAAAAAATATATCAAGTTCCCTGATGTAGTCATAGTAATGAGTTTTTAAATCTGACACCAAAAGCGAAAGTAAACAAGTGGGACTACATCATACTAAAAAGTTTCTGCACAGAAAAGAAAACCATTTAAAAAATGAAAAAGCAACTTAATGAGAGAAACTATTTGTATATAATATACTGGATAAGAGAATAATATACAAAATAGATGAAAACCTCATAATCTCAATTAGCAAAAAACAACAAACCACACAATTTGATTAAAAGGCAGAGGATCTGAATATTTTTTAAAAGACATACAGATGGTCAACAGGTACATGAAAGGATGCTTCATCCACATCACTAGTTATCAGAGAAATGCCAAAACCACAGTGACATATCTCCTCACACCTGTTAGAATGTCTAGTATGAACAAGACCAGAATTAACAAGTGTTGATGAGGGAACAGAGAAAAGGAAACCTTTTACCACTGTTGATGTGGTTGTAAATTGGTGCGCCAACTATGGAAATAGATGGAATTTCCTTAAAAAAATAAAAATAGAATTAAAATATGATCCAGCAATTTCACTTCTATGTATTTATTAAAAGCAGCAGCCACTGTGGAAAACAGTATGATGTTTCTTCAAAAAATTAAAAATGGAACTTCCATTTAACCCAGTAATACCACTTCTAGGAATATAGCCCAAGAAAACAGAAACACTAATCAGAAAGGATATAATGCACCCCTATGTTCATAGTGGCACAGTTTACAATAGCTAAGATTTGGAAATAGCCTAAGTGCCAATCAGCAGATGAGTGGATTAGAAAACTGAGGTACAGCTGCACAACGGAATACTATGCCACTATAAAAAAGAAGGAATTCTTACTATTTGCATGGATGAAACTGGAGGGCATTATGCTAAGCAAAATAAGCCAGTCAGAGAAAGATACATATCACATGATCTCACTTATTTGTGGAATATAAACAACATCATAAATTGAACAAAAATAGATACAGATACAAAGAAGCATCAGACTGTCAAACTACAGGGGGAAGGCAGGGGAGGGTTGTGGGAGGGAGGGTAAGAGATCAACCAAAGGACTTGTATGCATGCACATAAGCAAAACCAATGGACACAGACACTTGGGGAGGAGAGAGAGGGCATGTGCCGGTGGGTAGGGGAGGCTGGGGGGAAGTCAATTGGGGGGGGGGGGAAGGAAACATATGTACTACTCTTTGTAATACTTTAAATGAAAACAGAAGTTCAGAGAGAAATCTGCACCTCCATGTTTTCTGCAGCATTATTTACAATTATGAAGATACAGAAACAGCCTTAGGTTCCACTGATAGATGAATGAATAAAGAAACTATGGTATATATGTGTATACAATGAAATATTGCCATATGCAACATCATGAATATACATTGAGGGTCTTATGGTACAGGAAATAATTCAGACAGAGAAAGACAAATGCTAAATGATCTCACTTATATGAAAAGTCTTTAAATAAAAATAAAAAAAAGCAAAAACACCAAGCTTATGGATGCAGAGAACCAAACGTGGGTTGGAATGGAAATGAATGGAAATGAATATGTGTATTCATGAAGGGAGTAATTTTGTACAAACTCCAAGTTATGAAATAAATCATATAAGTCATGAGAATATAATATACAGCATATGTATATGTAAAGCGTTCCCTCGGGAGTTTGACCAATCCAGAGTTTAATCTCTCACTATGACATGCACTGGCAGAGAATGAAGTCAGGCTGCAGCTCTCAGCCTGCAGCCCCTAGCGACCCTACCCATGCACGAATTTTGTGCACTTAGCCTCTAGTAGTTAATACTACTGTATTGCATATTTTAAAGTTGCTAAGAGAGTAGGTAAATCTTCAAAGCTCTTATCACACAAAAAAAGTTTATGTAAGGGGGTGAATATGAAGCAGCCTTATTGTGGTGATCATTTTGCAATGTATACAAATATTAAATCATCATGATATACACCTGAAACAAATATATTTCAATTATATGAACCTCAATAACAATGTATCTTTGCAATTTAATTCATGCCATTCATGCCAAGTATTACAAGTTTGTACACCTACCACTAGAGATATGTAATATAATTTAGGTAGTATTATATTTATAATTTTAACATTTTTTTGCTTATTGTAATATGTAACAGAAAAAAAGAATAATTGGCCTATTAAACCCATGATTTCTGATATAATATGTTTAAGTTAAAGCTGACTAGCTTTTGGAGTGAAATTCAAGAGTTACTGAGAAAATCTATTTTATATATGTTATGTAAAATAAAATGTTAGTATAGATTACTGCCAAAAATTATAAAATCTACACTAATAAAAGAGAAACATGCAAATTGGCCATTCCTTCACTATACCTGCCAGCCAATCAGAGTGAGTATGCAAATTAATGCAACAAAGATGGTGGTTAATTTGCATATGTAGCCACCAAGCAAAAACTGAAGACAGTGTAGAAGGAAGCCAAGCACTGGAGAAGGGAGTGAAGCTGCAGAGAAGAGAGGGAAGCTGGGCAGCAAAGACATCTCAGTGGACTTCACTCCCTTGTCTGCTACTAGAGGCCCATTATGTATAATAAATATACAAGGAAATAAAAACATTGCATCCTTTATACAACTTCAGTTTGTTGTCCTGTTATTTCACAACTACATGAAAAAATATTTTTAGGCACCAGAAAAGAATAAAAAGAGGGGAATGGATAAACATCTCAACTTGGCATCTATGGACTTATTTTCCCCAGACTATAAAATAGGAATAGTAATAGATATTACTATTATGTACAATAACTTTTTACGTATCTCTCACATTAAGTGGTGAATTAGGCAACTATAACAATAACCTGGTTCAGGGTTGTATAAAAAATATTTTGTAATTTTTATGACCTTTATCTCTAGTTCCTAGGAGGTTAATTTCTAAACCCTTGAAATTTTCCTGATATAAGGGTATTTATGTTTATTCAAGGTAGTCTCCTTGGATCACACTAATAGTTCATGCTGATGAAGTGGGTCCCTGTTCAGTTTATGTTAACAAGGTGACTCAAAGTGATGGATGATCATACCAGAAAGACCAATCATGTAACTAGAAAGTTGGCACTCTGAGTTATCAGTCCAACCTCCATGGTTAGAGTGCAACCACATGGCTAATGGTTCCCTGGATGGAGTGCATAACCTGAATGCAACCATATGGCTAATGATTCACTCAATCATGCCTTCATAATGAAATCCCAATAAAAAAAAGTGGATACTGGAGCTCAATTGAGATTCCTTGTTGGCCATACCCTCTAATTGTTGTCATAGTTTTATGCTAGGAAACTAACATCCCTGAGGATGACAGAAGCTTCACATTTGAAACCTTGCCAGACCATGCTCTATGCCTGTCTCCAATTGGCCAATTCTGATTTGTAAACTTTTGTTAGTATAAAACTGTAATAATAAGTATAGTGTTTGAGTACTGTGAATCAAATCTGAGATGGTTATGGGAACATTCAATTTTGTAACCATCTGGTCAGAAATAAGAGTAATGCCAGGAGTCCCTGAACTTGTGGCTAATGTCTGAACTAAGGCCATCCTTGTAGAGGACTAGGCCCTTAACCTTACCTTGGAAAAGTAATTGTAAGACAGACATTGCAAGTCTCTATTTTGGGGATGGTCTTCAACCAACTTCTCATGAAATTTTCACTGGACATTCAGGGTAAACATTCCACTTAGTGATAAAAGAGCTTGAATGTAGGTCTCAAACACTAATTAAAGTTATATAATTAGCTATGAACTTGGTTGGTCATTTACTCCATAATATATACTTATGTACCTTTTTATAACTGATGATAAAATACTTAATAGTTTATTTCCCCATTATGAGAAATTACACTTAATCTGTCAAAAATTGAAAGTCTTTTTGCTATAAGAAGTTAAATGGGAGGAACCAAGATGGCGGCATAGGTAAACACCTATACAGCTGCCCCACACAACAATTTCAAAACTACAACTAAAAGACAAAACATACATCATCCAGAACCACTGGAAAGCTGGCTGAGTGGAAATTCTATAAATAGAAGAAAAGATAAAAGGACACTGAGACTTTGAGGAGCTGTGGAGGGCAGAGTTGCAGAGACATGGAGACAGAGGTGCAAAGACATGCGCAAGTGGAAAGGGTGGGTGGCTAAATACCCAGCAGGTTTTCTGGAATGGAGAGGAAGGCAAAGGCTTCCCACTGAACTGATCACCAGTTCGGGCTGATTCTTGGGGAACCCAGACTCATAAGGGGTTAAACTTGACTGTCAGGATTAAGCACACTGAAACTCAGGATCTGCATAGGTGCTTGAGCTCACAGAGAGGGCATGTGGCTGTCTCTCTCATTCAGGAGGAATAAAAAGAAATCTCCGGAATGCATTGTTTTCTAGTTCCATGTGAGATTTTGGGTATCAAGACTCATTTGGGGAGACACTGGACTGTTTGGCAGCAGACAAAACTTGAGGGCAGCTTTCTCTCAGAGGTGTGTGCAGCCATTGCCACAGGACATGGAGACTCAGGCACCACTTAGGATGGGGCTGATGGGGAACCAAGGCTGACTGAGCCCTGAGACTCTGCCCCATCCAAACTGAGTGCAGAGGCTCTCACAGCATAGACACAGCTGATTCTCACAGCCAATTGGCCTGGAGGTCAACTCCTACCAGTGATACCAACAACAATCTAGGCTTAATTATAAGACTGAACAGCCCATAAAGAGGTGCACCAAGAGTATCCATAACAGGTAACTGGGGAGGCTGAGCCACTATCCCCTAGAGGACATCTACCACCAAAACTACTCGACCAACTCAGGGAAGCAGCCAAAGTGTGGAGACAAGGAAACAGATCACATTTGAAAGAAATGGAGGGAAGAAAAAACACACGACTGGACATAGAGTTCAAAACCACAGTTACAATTTGTTTTTAATTGGTTCCTAGAAAAGGCCTATAAATTTAATCAGACTCTGGAGGATATGAAAAAGGACCAACTAGAAATTAAGCATACACTGATTGAAATAAAAAATATTATTCAGAGACCTAAAAGCAGACTAGAGGCCCGCAAGAATCAAATAAAAAATTGAAATGCAAAGAAGTAAAAACAACTCAGCCAGAAAAACAAAAAGCAAAAAGAATCCAAAAAATTGAAGATAGTGTAAGGAGCCTCTGGGACAACCTCAAGCACACCAACATCTGAATTATGGGGGTGCCAATAAAAGAGAGAGAACGAGATATTGAAAACATATTTGAAGAAATAGTTACTGAAAACTTGCCCCACCTGATGAAAGAAATAGACTTACAAGTCTAGGAAGTGCACAGAACCCCAAACAAAAGGAATCCAAAGAGGACCAAACCAACACACATCATAATTAAAATGCCAAGTGCAAAAGACAAAGAGAGGATATTAAAAGCAGCAAGAGAAAAACAGTTACCTACAAGGGAGCACCCCTATGATTGTCAGCTAATTTCTCAACAGAAACTATGCAGGCCAGATAGAAATGGCAAGAAATATTCAAAGTGATGAAAAACAAGAACCTACAACCAAGATTACTCTACACAGCAAAGCTATCATTCAGAATTGAAGGTCAGATAAAGTGCTTTGCAAATAAGAAGAAGCTAAAGGAGTTCATCAACACCAAACCAGTATTATATGAAATGCTGAAAGGTATTCTTTAAGAAGAGGAGGAAGAAGAAAAAGGTAAAGATAAAAATTATGAACAACAAATACATATCAACAATTGAATCTAAAATCAAGTGAATTAAAGATCTGATGAACAATAAACTGGTGAATATAATAGAATCAGGGGCATAGAAAGGGAATGGACTGACAATTCTCAGTCGGAAAGGACAAAAATCATACACTTATGGATGAGGACAGTTGGGGGAAGGAAAGGGAAGAGGGTGGGATGGGTACCGGGTGGAGGGGAACTATGTGGGGGAGAAGAGGATCATTATAAAAACGTGAACAATAAAGATTTATTAAATCAAAATAATAATAATAATAAATTTTTTTAAAAGAAGTTAAATGACTGTTACAAGGGAAAAATCAGGGGATTCACCAAAAATCACCAAAAATTCACCAAATATAAAATATTTGGCACAAACACTAGTAGGAAAAAAATAGTAAATAAGCCACCTCAATAACATAAATGCAGCTATAAGCCAGTATTTTCATTCCTTCTATTGTAAGAATATGTATATTTCCCTGAAGTTGGAGATTAGTATAATCTGTCACATTCTGACATAGAGATACTAGTGGTTTTCACTGTGCAGAATTATTATATCCATCATCAGAACTTAATATCTGAGGAGTTTTTTGGCTGCATGCTTATGCAGCTTTCATACTTTAACCTATCACCATGTGTCTCAGCTGGCAGAGCTCGAAATGTAATTCTCAGTAGCTGTCAGCTGTTGTACAATGGTCCGCTTGGCAAGAAAAGCTCATATCTCTGTGAATGTTTTGGATGCCACTTAATAGTCTTTATTCATAGAATTGCAAAAGAAACAGAGCCATGTGTCAATACTCAGATTAATTCATGCTATATTTTTTAAATAACAAAACAAATATTTAGAAAAACTAAGAAGCATTTTCTATTTTCAAATGATAGACCAGCATTTTTTTAATTAGACATTTTTGTTTGATTCCAGAAGAAAAAATATATAATTCCATTATCTTAAAAAGGTCTCAACTTCTCTACAACATTTACTTTAAATTAGATATATATTTGCACATGAATGCACAATAATCTTAAATTATCTACATTTTCCCACATCCATTTTCATCATGTTATTTTGTTCACTTTGAGAAAGTTATTGTAAAATTGAAGGGCCAGAACCAACTTCGGGAATGGCAGAGTAAGGAACTTGGCAGACCACTCTAACAAAACAACAATGTCACAAGGCAAACCAACACTTAAGGGACTGGGAAATAGACTCTTCACTTGATGGGAGGGATTACAAAGTCCCATTCCAAAGGAGTAGGAATCTTTTCAACAAATACTGCTGGGAAACTAGACATCCACTTGCAAAAGAATGGATTTAAACTCTTTCCTTACACAATACACAAAAATGAACTTAAATTGGATCACAGGCTTAAATATAGAAACTAAAACTGTAAAATTCTAGGAGAAAAATAGAAGTAAATTTTCATGACATTGGACTAGACAATTGTTTCTTAGACATAACGCCAAAAGAAAAAATATAGGGCTTCAAAATTAAAATCATTTGTAACTCAAAGGACACCATCAAGAGAGTGAAATAATGACCTAGACAATCCATCTAAATTAAAAATGGACAAAGGCTTTTAATAGGCATATCCCCAAAGATATACAGATAGTTGATAAGAAAAAATATATATATACTCAACATCATTAGTGACAATGAGATATTATCTAATATTCATTAGGATATATAAAATTAATAATCCCAAGTGTTGGTGAGAATATGAAAAAATTGGAACTCTCATCTGTTGATGGTGAGAATGTACCATGGTGCAGCCACTTTACAGAATTGTATGGGAACTTCTCAAGTCTTATGCATAAAGTTACCATATGATCCAACAATTTTACTCCTAGATATATACTCAAAAACATATGTCCACAGAAAAACTTGTACATGATTCCTTTAGCAGCCTTATTTATAATAACCAAAAATGTCCACCAACTGATAAATCATTAAACAAAATGCAGCATATTTCTATAATGGAATATTTATTCAATAATAAAAATAATGACATAATAAGAACTGCAACATGGGTGCACTTTGCAAACATTCATGCTAAGTGAAAGAAGTTGGACACAAAGCCCATATAGTATATGATTAGTTTTATGTGAAATTCCAGAATAGGCAAATCTACAGAGAAATAGAGATTAGGAGTTACCTGGGGCTGAGGCAGACAGAAGGGTGGCAGCAGGGAAGAGCTGGGAATGACTGAAAAGAGTGCGGGATTTTCAGGGCAATGAAAATAGTATACTATGCTACAGTAAAAAAGAAGGAATTATTACCATTTGCAACAGCATGGATGGAACTGGAGAGCATTATGCTAAGTGAAATAAGCCAGTCAGAAAAAGATAAATATCACATGATCTCACTCATTTATGGAATATAATGAACAACATAAACTGATGAACAAAAGCAGATCCAGAAACAGAGAGGCATCGATCAGACCATCAAACCTCAGAGGGAAGGTAGGGGTGGGTGGGGGTAAGAGGGATATTTCAACCAAAGGTCATGTATGCATGCATATAAGCCTAACCAATGGACATAGACATGAGGGGAGGAGGCGGTGAGAGGGTAATGGGGGAGGGTGTATAAGGACACATAGGTAATATCTTAATCAATAAAGAAAAAGTTATATATAAAAATTCTAAAATTAGATTGTGATCTTGGTTGTACATTCTGTGAATATGTTAAACAGAACTGAACTGCTTACTTTAAATGAGGGAATTATATGATGTGTGAAATCTATCTCATTCTTTTAAAAATAAAGGGCCAGTAGGTACTAAACATCTTATTCTATTTCCTGACCTTAGAATTCTACTGATGGCACCTCAGAAATATAACTTCTGCTTTTTTAAAAACATACACACACACACACCCCAAAAAAACCCCTGCACATATCTTGGAAATTGTTTTGGCAGGAAGTCATAGAGAATCAAAGTCTTTGTAAAATTAATACACCTTCCTAAATATTTAAATTATCCTGCTGCAGTCTATCCTACATATAACTAGTTTACCCTTTACCTCTTTGCACACAATATGACACAATTACCTAATCCTTACAGCTTCCAACTACACAGTAACATTTAGTCTAGTCCACTGGCCGCATGTGGCTCGCAAGGCTCTATTTGCCGACCACTGAACTAGTAGGATAATCTTTCTTAAACTTTGATTTAGTTAAATGTTTGCACTCTTTAGGATACTACTATTGGTCTTTATTGCCAAGCCTCTCATAACTAAACTGTTTCCTCAAATATTTCAGTTTTGTGGCTTTCCTTAATGTTAGTTTTCTTCATAAAAATAGATAATTGGCTTCCTCCCCCAAACATCTTACCCTATAAGATCATCATCTGTAATATAATGTTGTGATAAAGCTTGTGATTACAATTACAGGGCAACTCCAAAAGATTTTACCAATAAAAGAATCCATGATCTTAACATAATCAGAAATCTGAAGCATGGAAATAATGGCATTGATTAATATAGTGGCTCAATATTTGCATTAAGTACTCAACTAGCTTCCACTTTTTCATCCTGTCATCCTCAGCATGTTATACTCAGCTCAGCTTCCCTCATGACCCTAGAAAATTGCTTACATTTTGTGTGCCACATACTGATGTGTCAAAGGAGGGATATTTAAAAGTCTCTTTATAAAACACAAGTAAACCTTTCTTAAAGTCTTCTGGTAGGCTTCTTGCCTTTACAATAATTACCTCAAACTGTATCACATGCCCACCCCAAGCCAAACAAAATTCATTCCCTAGGACCTGAAGGAGCTTGCCCTTCTGCAGGTCATGAAGTTGTAGAAGATACAGAATTCAATTAAATCAAGGAAGGTATAGAATAACTATTGATTATAATGACAAAAAATATTATCAGCTGCATATAATAACTCCATTTTATTTACTCTATCCATTAAGTAATATGTTCCATTTTAAAATTTCTTCTAATTAAGTGAGGAAGGTTTGAGTACATGAAGCACAAGGGAATTTTAAGGCTGGTGGGACTATTTTGTATGGTACTTTACCAGTGGATACATGGCATGAATTTATTAAGACCTACAGAATAGCACAAAGAATAAACCTTGATGTAAACAAATTTCAAAAAAGTATAATTCATCGGACTCTGGAAAGAAATGCCAACTGTGAAAATGCATGAAACAAATTTATTAAGGGGATGATGAGAGAAGATGTGCTCAGTGACTTTGAAAATCATGGGAATCCATAAATTTCATTGAAAAATCACATAAGCAATGTACACAGGTTGATAAAGTTCTTTCGTGTGGTGGAAGAGGCTAACAATTCTAAAACTGCTACATAACAATTCTAAAACTGTTAGTGAACAACTAAGGAAATGGATGGTAGATGACAGGAGCCTGATTTCTCATTGTTGGAGTGGGAATTTACAAACAAACCAAAGGAGAAGGCTAGAGTGATCCACAAGTGGTGGATTAGAGTTGGAACCAGTATTAACTCATGTTATCTTTCATATAATTACTGATGATTACACAGAGAAATATTTCTAGATATAGGATGTCCCAAAAAATGTATACACACTTTTAAAGCTGATAGCTCAATTGATGTTTTTCGCTTTTCAGATTTAACCCATTGGAATTAATAATGGTAGCCAAAGTCTGTATGCATTTTTGGGACACTCTGTATATGTTCATACATGGATTAGTAAACATACACATTTACTTGCCATCAGATGAGAAAGCTTACAGCAATGGCACTCAGTAGCAATGTGCTAACTCAGTTCCCAATTCTTACTTTCTATTACCATTCCCCAATAAAAGGGACAAGACTCTGTGGAGAAATGTCTACTTGTAAGACTTGAATAGGAAATATAATAGATGATCTGTGAAAAATTTGTAGTGCCAGAAAGTAAGACAGTGTTCAACACCCTCTCTCTCTCTCTCTCTCTCTCTCTCTCTCTCTCTCTCTCTCTCTCTCACACACACACACACACACACACACACACACACACTAGTGGGGGTATGTCAAAGGGACACAATAACCAGTTGAAAGAATCACCAGTAGCCCAATCAGAATACTTGGAACACTTTGAGAAAAAATAGTATTGAATTATAATCCAAAGAATAAAATAAATATCAATGAGTATATGCTCATACAGATATAACTCAGCATTCTAACTGTGGGCTACATATAGTACATCCTTTAAAGGAATATAGTATGAAAAGGTAGGGTAATTTTACAGTAGAAAACTTGACCTTAATTATTGGATTCATATAGCCTTTGTCAATATCAGCATTCATATATATATCTATAAAGCCTAAGTGACCATTATGACCGGTCAACCAAATGACTGGGCACTATGATGCACACTGACTACTAGGGGGCAGACGCTCAATGCAGGAGTTGCCCCCTGGTGGCCAGTGTGCTCCCATAGCCAACCTCCCACAGTTCCTCCCCCGGCCCACTGGCCCCCATTAGGACTGGGCAAGACAGCCTGATTGGCACCAATCGCCAACCATGCCGAGAGACCTCCACCCATACACGAATTCTAGTATGTCATGTTGATAGTATATACCTTAATATATCATCAAAATGGTTTCTTCTGTCTAGGATCTTTCTCTAAAAAATGTACCATACATCTAATCATAAGAATAGACAAATTCCGATAAAGGGACATTATCCAATGTACCTAACCATTACTCTTTGAAACTGTCAAGGATAATAAAAGCAAATAGAGTCTGGAAACTTTTCCATCCAAGACAACTAAACGTAATGTGGTCCTGGATGGGATTTTGGAAAAATAATAATAATAACAAAAATGTAGATAAAAATCTAAGAAAATCTTAAAATATGGTATTTTGTTACTAATAATAATGTTGTTTCATTAATTGTAAATAAGTCTTACTAATATAAAATGTTAATAACAAAGGGAAATAAGGATGCAGGGTATATGGAAATGCAATGCATTTATCATTCCTTTTGTAAATATAAAAATGTTATTAAAAATAAGTTTACTTTAAGCCAGACACAAAAGTATAAAATACAAAGGCAAAAATAAACATTCTGCGATAAAAAAAGCTTAACATATTCCCTGTCTGTAGACCTATGATGCAATAAATACGAAAGGTAATTTTCCACATTAAAAACTTTACACCACATGGAAATTTGTGTTTACACAAAGAAATGGTAAATGAGGGTATACAAAAATAGGTATATTCTTACCTATTTTAAAAGAAAGTTGAATGTTCAAAACATACATAATAACTGCATCGTGGAAGAGAAAATAGAAGTACAGTATTTGTAGGCTCTTACACTATATATAAAACAGTATAATATTATTTGACAGTAAGTTCTGATAACTAAAGATGTAGAGTATAAACTTTAAAGCTACCTTTATAATTTAAAGCCAAGAGGTTCAGATAATAAATCAATAGTGGAGACATGATTAAATCATAAAATATACTCAGTTAATCCAAAGGGAGCCATGAAAAGAGAAAACATGAAAATATGAGCAATAGAAAAAACACAAAATAGTAAATTTAAGCCCAACCATACTGAAAAATACATTAGGAATAAATAGCCTAAACTCTCCCATTAAAGGCAGAGATTGTCTGATTGGATTAAAAAGGCAAACATGATTATGCTATCTACAAGAAACCTATTTCGAAAATAACAATATTTGAAATGTAAGAACTCTTCCACATATGTTTAGAGAAGTGTTTATAACCACTTGCATTAATAATGTTTATGAGAGGTAATTGCTTGCTAAAAAGAGAACAGTGTGGGTTTTTTTTTTAGGTGGAATATGTTTGTCATTTTGCTATTAGACAAGTGTTGGTAAAACATAATGAAGATGTTTATAAGAGTTGTACATGCAGGACACTTTGAGAAGATAATTACTTCAGGGACTAGCTATGGTAGCTCTTTTCTAATGTTTTTTGAGAAGTATTTTAAAATGCATGTAATAAAGATGTTAAGAGTTGTACAAAATATCAACAATATAGACAAATTAAAAGTAAAATGATTAAAGAGACATCATGCAAAATATATTCCCAAAAATGCTGACTAAGTAATATAAAAATAAACTGTAAAAGAAGGGATATAGCTAGAGATTAAAGCAAATGTACATAGTGATAAAGGGCTGATTCACCAAAAACACAAAACAATCCTAATGCATGTGCACCTAATAAAGAAGTCTCTAAAATATAAAACACTAAAGGCCTGATGTATGCAATTCATGCAAGGGGCTCAGCCCTCGCAGCCCCAGCTGCTTCAGCTCTTGCAGTTTTCAGTCTTCATCCAGAAGGTCGTCTGGACAGTCATTTTGCTGTTCGGTCTAATTAGCATATTAGCTCTTTATTATATAGAACCAGAGGCCTGGTGGATGAAATTCATGCACTCAGGGGGGTCCACCAGCCCAGCCTGTGCCCTCTTGTAATATGGGACCCCCTCAGGAGACATCCTTAGCACTGCAGAAGCAGGAGAGGCTCCCGCCACCACTGTGGTGCTCGCCAGCCTTGAGCCCAGCTCAGGGCTTCTGGCTGAGTGGCACTCCCCCTGTGGGAGCACAGCGACCACCAGGGGGCAGCTCCTGTGTTGAGCATCTGCTCTCTGGTGGTCAGTATGCATCATAGTGACCATTTGTTCTGCCATTGGTCGATTTGCATATTAGCCTTTTATTATATAGGATTACATAAGGTAAAAATAAGTAGGCAAATCCATTGTCATTCTTAGTCTTTCATATTGCTTTCTTGACAATTAGTAGGACAGGTTGTTAAAAATACCCAGAGTAAAGAACTTGAAGAACTGAAAAACAATGTAAAATGACTTTATTAGTTGACATTTTAAAAAACATTGCACCCAGTATGAGCAAAATAAATTTTCTTTCAAGTGTACAAGGAAGCTTCATCAAAACAGACCATATTCTGGGCCATAAAATAAATTTCATCAATATATGAAAATAGAAGAGTGTATATATTCTGACAACAATGAAACAAATTAGAAGTCAATGACAGAACAATATTTGGGAAATTCTGAAATATTTTAAAGTTAAATAATACACTATAACTTATGCATCAAAGAAGATATAGAAGATAGAAAATGTTTGGAAGAGAATGAAATGAAAACAGAATAATCAAAGTTTATTAGATGCATTTAGAACAGTGTTTAGAGGAATATTTGTATCATTAAGTATTTATATTAAAAAAATAAAGGTCTCACATCTGTAGTCCAAACTTCTACCAGAGTCAATAAATATAAAATAAGTAAAGCCCAAGTAAGCAGAAGAAATAATAATGACAAGAGCAGACTCAAAAAAATTGGAAATAGAAAAAAAAGGTTGTTCTTTAAAAAAATATCAATGCAATTCATTAAATTTTTGTTTAACTGATCATGAATAAAAGAAGAGCCCTGTCAAAGTAGGTCAGTGTGGTGAGCTTTGTACTGTGCACCAAAAGGTTGTTCGATTCCTATTCAGGACAAATACCTAGGTTGAGGGTTCAATCCCTGGTCCAGGCACATAGGGAAGGCAATCAACTGATGTTTCTCTTTCAGCATGTGTTTGGCAAGGAAAAAAAGAAGAAGAAGAAGAAGCTACAAAGTACCAACATTAAGAATGAATAGGGGAGTGACATCAGCATTGTGACAGCATTTATTTTCTTCTCTCCCCTTTGATTTACAGCTAACTGGACATCCACAGCCAAGCCTAAGTGCCTTTAACTCACCATACCAGGAAACAAATTTTCACCTACTTGTGCATCCAAAATTAAACATATAGGAGCCTAGGGGGCACTGCAGAGCCATCTAGGAAAAGTGAGCGGGAGAGTACAAAATTGGGTGGGTCCCCAGGGGACATAGAGAATTTGTGGAAATTCAGCATGCCTGACAGGGGACTCTGACAAACCTTAAGAGCAGAGTAGATGAGTTTGAGGCAGAAGAGATGGAGAAACTCACTAAATTGGGTCCCCTCTCCTGGGTAGTACTCTAAGCCAGTGATGGGCAACCTTTTGAGCTCGGTGTGTCAAAATTCGCCAAAAAAACGAGCATAACTTGGGTGGTTTGTCACTTTGAGAAAAAAACCATAATTTCATGATATTAATAGTTTAAATAACAAAAATGTATAATTGTAATATATACAAGTTGTCTACACTACAGCAAATGTTTCATCCTTGGCTATTGCACCTGGCCGTGCAGTAGCTGAGGATGAAACGTCCTTCTCGGCATGTGGTCCCATGCTTCTCTGTATGTGACCACATTGGCCGCGTGTCATCCGAAATGGCTGCGCGTGTCAGTGCTGACACACGTGTCATAGGTTCTCCATCATGGCTCTAAGCCGAGGGCTTTAGGTGTTATCAGAGGAGACCTCTCCAGCAGAGGAGCTGGAAAGGGAAAGTAGTGAGTGACCACCAAACTTCCTTAGCTATTCAGAATGCATTTGGGAAGATCAGCTTCTTTCCAGTAGCACCCAGTTTCTGAGGAGGGTCCTCCTTGACTGGGAGAGGCAGAGGAGAGGGAAAAGGCAGACAACGTAAAGGACACTGAAGAAAAGGGTTTCTTGTTTGCTTTGGGATGTCAGTAGGAAGTCCACCCATCGAGCTCTGGATCCCCTCCAGGATCCTCCACTCCAGGATCCCCTTCTGGGCCTTGGTCATCCCCCTGTGAGCCTCATGTGCTAAGCCCACACCTCCACATACTCTGCTGCCAGCTCCTGTGCACTGCCCAAGTGTGGACAAGAGAGCCAGCTGCAGTACAAATAACCACAAATTTGAGCAAGAGCACAATCTTCTAGGATACAAAATTAAAATAAATAAAGTTTCTAATTACCAGCCTGCTGAATTATAAGAAACAAGGACACACACATTTTTCAGCTAAAAAATCTGTCTGTTATTTCAGATGGAAAAGCAGAAATGCACACTGTTAAAAACTATGAAAAATCAAGGAAATATGGTTTTACACACAGAAAAATGACAATTCTCTGGTAACCAGACTCAGAGACACAGAATGTTGCTATCTAACTGATAAAGAACTCTTTTTATAAAATAGCTGTTGTGAAGGAAACCAAAGAGCCACAGGAAACTCAGAGAGACAATTCAATGAACTCAGAAATAAAATTAATGTACAGAAGGAATTCTTTACCAAGGAGATTTAAATTATAAAAATAACCAAAGAGAAACTCTAGAGCTGACGAATTCAATGAATGAGATGAAAAATGCAGTAGAGTATATAGGTTAACAGGACAGACCACATGAAATAAAGAAAAAAAGACTTGGATGATATGAATATAGAAATAATTTAGTTTAAAAAAAGGATAGAGAACTTAAAAGTGAATAAACCTTACAAGAGCTATAAAAATCTATCAGAAATGTAAATATAAGATTAATTAATTTAATATGAGAACTTAAATAAATAATAGCTAAGCACTTCCCCAACCTGGGGAAGGAACTGGACATAGACAATAGTGTGGTGAAGGCCTCGGGTGGGGCAGGGGCTGGGTAGAGGGGATCAATAGGGGTACAGGGGGAGAGGGACATCTGTAATATTTTTTAGAATAAAGAATTTTTTTAAAGATGTTCAACCTTGTTAGTCATTAGTGAAATAGTGAAATAAACCACAATGAGATTCCACTATATACCTTTTAGAATTACTATGATCAAGATGACAACATCCAAAAGGGAGTTGTAGAGCAAATGAAACTCAAACACTAGTCCTAGGAATGTAAGATGGTACAACCACTTTAGGAAACAGTTTTGTAAGGCCTGGGGAGGAGGTGGATAAAGGGGGAAAGGAGTGACATCTATAATACTTTCAGCAATAAAGATAATTTTTTAAATGTTAAACATATACCTGATATATAACCTAGGCATTCCACTCCTATACTATATGCCTAAGAATAAATGGAACCTTATGTCCCCACAATGACTTGTTTGTATCCTATATAATAAATGGCTAATATGCAAATCAACCAAATGGCAGAATGACTGGTTGCTATGACATGCTTTGACCGCCAGGGGACAGTACTCAATGGTGGTCAGTGGGCTCCCACAGAGGGATACCACTCAGCCAGAATCCACACTCGTGGCTGGCGAGCACAGCAGCAGTGGTCTGAGCCTCTCCCATCTCTGCACAGCACTGAGGATATCCAACTGATGGCTTAGGCCTGCTCCTCATGGAGAGTGAGCCTAAGCCACCAGTTGGACATCCCCCAAGTGCTCCCAGACTGCAAGAGCACACAGGCTGGACTGAAGGCCCCCCGAGTGCATGAATTTTGTGCACCAGACCTCTAGTATGTTAATAATATACCTATTTGTAATATCTAAAAACTGCAATCCAAACGTTCATCATGAAGTGAATTATAAATTACTTAGTGTATTCATAAAAGATATTACTACTTAGTAATAAATAGAATGAATTAATGATACATGCAGCAACTTGGATGAGTCTAAAAATAATAATGCTGAGTGAAAGGCAGACAAAAGAGGATACATACTGTAGCATCATATTTATAAAAATTACAAAAAATAAAAACTAATCTATGTTGGCAAAAAGCTGATCTGTGATTGTCTTGAGTGAGCTCAGTGGGATGATGGGATTACAAAGGACATTAGGATACTTCAGTCAGGGGTATGTTCATTATCTTGGAAAGTGATAGCTTCCATGTCAAAACTTACCAAGTTATATATTTAAAATATGTGTAGTATATCATAAGTCAATTACACCTCCAAAACATTGAACAATGGTCATGAAAGTAAAAGACTGCACTGATTATATATAGGGTGTCCCAAAAATGTATACACACACTCTGAATGATTATAAAAACCGTGTTTATTAAAATACATTTCATTTTCAAATTGAGCTATTAGCTATTAAAATGTGTATGCATTTTGGAGGGGAACCCTGTATTTATTGTACATAAAAAGACCCAGATATGTAAAATTGTTCACTCATTTGATTTTTCCCTCTACTACATAAATAATATCATATATTACTTCCTTATACCTTTCCATTTCTGTTGTTGATCTGGTATCAAAGCTTATGTGAAAAGAAAATTGGTAAAGTCCTCAGTATGGAGAGATCTTCAGGAGTAAGAAGTCTTCTAATTATAGTGTAATGACAAAAAGATATACTGTAAGTAGAAATTATAACTTTCTCAGTGACTATGCTCCAGCTTGTTGTCTTAGCTTTCTCTTCCTTCTAAGTAAAATGATGCAAACTTGAAACAAAGCCTCTCATCCCTAGAAGATGCACATTCTAATCCAGAAAAAAATAAAAAGTTGGCCTCTTTACATGATACAGACCCCATCTGCAAACAGAGCACAGCCCAAACTGTGAAATGTAGAATGAAATCTCTATTTCACAAGACTCTTACATTTGAAAAATGTACATGACCTGGATAATAAAATATTTTCACTTTCATAGTATCCTGTTTCAAGCATTCTTATTTGCTAAAAAGAGACTACATTCTATATGCAGATTTGTAAAAGAGAAGCTAGCATACTGAATAGGTAAAACAAAGGGTATCAGAGTCATCTACTTAAATATTTGCAAAATCTCTCATAAAATAAATTCTCTTAAGAAAAATTTAAAAGATGAGATTCAGATTTTAAAAATTATTTGAAGTATTGATTTACATCACTGGCATTTTTTAACTTTCCAACTATAGACATGTATTAGTCAAAACAGACACATGGAGTTTTCATTTTAATAAACTTCCCTTAGGCAATAGAGTTCTAAATAAAGATATTTACAGAAAGCCCATTATTCTCTTTGCCATTGAATAAATTCCTTTCTAAGCAAGGCAATCATTTCTTGAAGTAAGAAAATCAAGACAAATGTATAACCTGAGCATAGCATTACAGAAGATAGAGCTAACAGGAGGAAAGCCACATAACGGCTGGAGAGAGGGTCCTGACATTTCCACTTCATGGCACACGAAGGAAAAGATAGTGTTTGTAAGACACAACGTGGTAAATTGAGGCTGATTACGGCTAGAGGGAATTCATTAATTTTAGCCTCCTCAGACTCTATCTGACCACTTGGAGGGCTACAGAATCAAAAATTCAGACATATCCCTTCTACATCTGTGGCCAACCCTGTATGCTGTGACATTGGGAAGCTTTGTGCTAGAGGATACTCATGTTCATACACCACACAGGAAATTGGTATGAAAAGAAATACTAAATTTTCCATATCCTATATTTTAGAATAAGTGTGATTTGTTTTCTCTAGGCTTCCCAAACACTTATTGTCCACATGATACCTTTTCTTCCAACAGACCTTGTATTTACAAAGAAATATATTCCTAGCAAGATGCATTTTTAAATGTTCTCATTTGAATGTATTTGTTCCTATTACGTATATTTTATCAGAGACTTTTAATGTTTTGTGATAAAGGTCAAGATCCCTAATAATTCAGTACAATTACCACAGCAACAATTTAATTTATATTTTTTCTATTAAAGACCTACATCACATATTTTTGTTAAAGTTGCTTCAAATTAAACAGGATATTATATAATGTCACAAAATCATATATAATATTTATATGCCCCTCTAATTTCTCTTATTTTTAACATTAGAAATTCAATGATCTTTGAAAAACAAAGAATAAGGTGATTATGTGTACGTTTATCCTGAAAAACATGAAGGAAAAAATATATACTAAACGAGGATTTTCCAAATGTAAGATATCATTGAGTCCAGAGAAATGGTAAACAAAAGAAATAACCCTTTGATTGCCCCCAGCTTACTGCCTGCAGAGCATATCACAGTGTAGAGAAGAGGACACAGCATGGCATAGGGAAAAGGCAGAGCTCTGCACTCCCCATCAGTTGAGCAGAGAAGCCACGGCAGCTAGAATGCAGAGACCCAGGAAAGAATGACCTGAAAGCATTAAGGAACAAACCCACTGGTCAGTGCGGAAAACCTCATAATTCGGGAGGGTTAAGGACTCAGAAGCATTCTGCCTCAGATCTGGAATACAATTAGCCCTAAATAAACCACTGCCTTAACCCCACCTAAAAAATTTTAAAAACAAGATGAAAAGGATCAACATGTTTCCAGGTAACATTGCTGAATCGCACAACAGAGCCCAAATATATTTTTTAATATATTTTATTGATTTTTTACAGAGAGTGAGAGAGACAGAGAGTTAGAAGCATCGATCAGCTGCCTCCTGCATATCCCCTACTGGGGATGTGTCCACAACCAAGGTACATACCCTTGACCAGAATCGAACCTGGGACCTTTTAGTCCACAGGTTGACACTCTATCCACTGAGCCAAACTGGTTTCGGTGAGCCCAAATATATTGATAGGAATACAAAAATATCTAGCATCCAAGTAAGTAAAATTCACAGTATAGCATAAATAGACAGACAGACAGATGATAGACAGACAGACAGATGATAAGTAGATAGATAGATAGATAGATAGATAGATCGATAGATAGATAATGAATAAATAATCCAGGCTTTTAAAGAAGCAGCAAACCATAACCCATAATGAGAAGAAATATCAATTAAGTAAATTCAGTCCAATTTATAAATTGAATGTCAAAATCAGGAATTCTATTATAAAATAACACTGCTACAAGAATGAAAAACAAGATAAAGACCATATACAAAACCAAGATACAGATCAAGACACAAAACATATATGTCTAATAAAGTCATATATATAAAAAAGGGTTTTTATCTAGAACATATAAAAACTATCAAAACATAATAACAGAAACAAAAATGAACAAAATATTTGAACCTATAATTCACAAAAGTAGATACACACAAAACACCCAAATAAAAAGATGCTCAACATCATTAGTAATTAAGGAGTTATAAATTAAACAACAATGCAATAACAGTATGCACCTGTAGAATGACTAGTATTTTAAAAGCTTGATCATACTGAGTTTTGTGAGAAAACTGGACTCTCAAATGTTGTGGAATAAAAAAATGGTAAAAACACTGCAAAATATATTAGCCATTTTTAAAAGTGAAACACACAGCTGACATACCATCTAGCAATTCCATTTCAAAGTATTTACTAAAGAGAAATAAAAGCATCTGTTCACACAAAAATTTGTTCATGAGTATGTATAGCACCTCTATTCATAACTGCCAAAACTGAAATAATCCCCATGAAAGGTAAATAGATTTTGATAAATCCATACAATTAAATACTACTTCCCAAATTAAAAGGTATTGATCATTGTGCACAAAACAACATAAATGGATTTCAAAATTATTATGAGAAAAAATAAAAGCCAAACCAAAATCCATTTACATAAAAATCTAGAAATTCTAACTAATCTATAGTCAGAAATACATCGATAGCTGTCCAGGGATGGGGAATTAGAGATATGGATTTGAGGGAGTGGTTACAAAGGGCATGAGGAAATTTTGGGGGTACAATATTTCATTAGCTTAATTGTAGTTATAATTTCACATGTGCATAAAATTTAAACTTAAATTATACACTTTATACAAATACTATTATTGTATATCAATTACTAAAATAAAAAGTAAATGGAGATCAGCTGTGAAAATTCCCTGAGCAGAAAATGTGCTTATCTTGCAAGACTAATTAATTAGACCTGGGTCAGTTCACATAAATACCTCTAGAAATCATAAAAATAAAAATAAAAACTTAAATCTGTTTCCCAAGGTTGATATGAGGTAACCACTGACCATCTCCCTATGTTGAAGAAAATTCTAACCAATATTTTAAACAATCACAGTCACTGCCTTCTCACTATATAAGCTGCTTTACAACAATATACACCGGAGTCTCATTCCTTGTTTGGTTTGCGTACTCCCAACTCCCAAACTATTGTTTTGGTGTGTGTACAATCAAAGCTCTATTGGTTATTACTTCTGTAACTCACTGGCTTTACTTTGGCTATGTCTAAAATTTTGACACAATTAAACTTCAAATAGCTGTTCAAAATGTTTAAATCGAACAATTAGAAACATTTATTGCAAGATTATTGTTTTAGAAATCACATTAAAATAGAAATCTTAGTGTCTTCCATACCTTATAATTTCTTACGTGAATGACGAAGTGATGTATGGCTGATGAATTTCAGAGAAGAAATTGACATACCTGGATCAGCTCCTTCTGGGTTCCTCGTCTCCGATCTGCTTCCCCCAGTGTTCATTGTGTTCTTCCCACTGCTGAACTGCAAGAGGCCTGGATGGTTCTAACAAAAGAAAAAAAATGCTTGTATTTAAAATATGGGAATAACCATCTTATTTACAATAACATTTGCCCTCATTTATTCACTTAACAAGTTATTATAAGCACTTACTTTGTGCCAGACATTATCCACCAAGCTTTGTGGATAATATTGTTAACAAGAAATCCTTGGTTTTTGCACTCTTGAATCTGACATCTGATATTCTAGTGCGAGTGGGATGGACTGAATGATTGTAGCCAGTGCCTCATTACTCCTTTTCCCACTTCTTTCTACTTTCTCTCATCCATGAAAAGAAATACTAGTGGAAATAGTAACCTTGTGTGCTCTTACTCCTTAATTTCTCCTGGCCGTCCTCCATTGGTACTTTTTATTTGCCAGTGACGGAGCTGTTGCTTTTACCCTTCAGTGTGAAGCCAGCTCAGCTGAAGAGCTTGTTAGACATGATTTATGACACCCAGGCCTAGTGCTTTTGATTCAGTTCACCTGGGGTGGAGCATGAGGATTTCATTTCTGACAAGTTCTCATGTGAAACTAATGCCGATCATGCAAACATACCTGGAGAAACCTTGTGTTAGAAGCAGGCCTATAGATGCTACTAGGAATTCAAGAAGAAGCCCACTAATGGGAAAAAGATTTAGACTGCTATTAAAGCTGGCCCTATGTCCTTGCCTTGTTTCTGATCTTTGAGCTTTCATTTAGTACATTTCACAATTGAGTATGGTAGTTAACTATTGGGCTCTTCATATATGCCTTTTATTGTGTTGAGCAACTTTCCTTCTACTTCTAGGTTTTTATTATTATCATTGAGATAAAACTGACATAAAACATTATATTAGTTGCATGTGTACAACATAATTCTATATTTGTATATATTGTGATATGATCATCATAAGTTAGAATTTTTTTCTTGTGATGAGAATTTTCAAGACTTACTGTTGAAACAACTTTTAAATATACAATACAATATTATTAACTGCAGTCACCATGCTATACATTATATCCTCATGGCATATTTATTTTATAACTTGAAGTTTGTATCTTTGGACCCCTTCACCGAATTTTCCAAATCCCCACTCCCTACCTCTGGCAAACACCAAACCATTATCTTTATGATTTTGATTTATTTTATCAGTGATATTTTTTACAGATTCCACATATAAATGAGATATGATACTTGTATTTTTCCCTCTGACATATTATACTTAGCATAATGCCCTCAAAGTCCATCTATGTTGTTTCAAATGCAAGATTTCCTATTGTTCTGCTATTGAAATGAATAAGGTCTTTATCTATTTTGGATATTAACTTCTTATCAGATATATTTCTAAAAAATGTATCTTCAGGGAATCTAGGTTTGTACTATCAACTACCTCAAAGTTCTTCCAACATTTCCCTCTTACCAATTCAAAGCCACTTCCATTTTTAGTTATTTCTGACAGCAGCAGCACATTTTTCAGTACCTAAACTTTATTAGTTTCTCAGGACCGTCATAGGAAAGTATCACATACCGGGTTAGCTTAAAACAAAAAAAATTTAATTATCTGGAAGTTGTGGAGGTAACCAATGGCATATCATAGTGTCAACAGAGCCATGACCCTGAAATACAGAATTCTTCCTTGCCTCTTCCTAGCTTCTGGTGGTGGCTGCAGTCTTTGCTATTCCCTTGCTTGCAGCTATTTCACTATAGTCTCTGTTTGTTATCCCCTGGCATTCTCCCTATATGTTCCCACATCTGATTTTCCTTTACTTATTAAGATGCCAGTCATACTGAGTTAACCCCATGTTCACCTGACTACATCTACAAACACCTCTATTTACAAAGAAGGTCGCATTTCCTGGTACCAGGGTTATGACTTCACCATATCTTTGTGGAAACCACAATTCAATCCATAACAGAGACCAAACTAGCCCTGAATCCAAAGTGAGCCCAGCATTCCAGCCATCTCACTAAGATATTTGAGTTATTGTACAATCAAATATCTTCCTTTTTTTCTACTCCCAGTAAACCAGTAAGGATATGTGTATCCTATAATTATTGAGTCTTTTTTTTTTTTCTAAAGACACATTTTCCTCTCCACCTGCTGAGTGGACTTTTTGAATATCCCTTTCATATAACAAGAAAGAATAACCAGGATTCACATTATATATTAACTAGAGGCCCAGTGCACAGGATTCGTACACTGGGGGGTGGGGGAGTCCCCTCAGCCCAGGCTGCACCCTCTCAAAGTCTTGGACCCTTCAGGTGATGTCCAACTGCCAGCTTAGGGGAGCAGGCCTAAGCTGGCAGGCAGACATCTCTCAAGGGTCCTTAGCACTGCTACGGAGGTAGGAGAAGCTCCTGCCACTGCCACAGCGCTCGCCAGCCATGAGCCCAGCTTCTGGCTGAGTGGTGTTCCCCCTGAGGGAGCACACTGACCACCAGGGTGCAGTTCCTGCATTGAGGCTATGCCCCCTAGTGTCAGTGTGTGTCATAGTGACCAGTTATTCCACTGTTTGGTTGATTTGCCTATCAGCCTTTTATTATATAAGATTAGTCAGTATCATTTTTTATTCTGTAGGGCTCAATGTAGCAAATGGAACTACTTCAGAGGAACCAATGAAAAATGCCTCACAAAAGGGAAAAGAGAAACCCCTTTTGTATGGCTTGGGTACATTCTGAGTAGTTTGGGGGAGAGTCTAAGAGAAGTAGGGACCAGTTTTGGATTGGTTGCTATTTCTAAAATGAGATTAGAAGTGGGGATGAACTAGAGATTGAGAACTATCATGTGTTGAGGGTAGCTGAGTAATTGGGTGTCCTCAGTAACAGATGGCACAGAAATGTGGGTCTGGGGCCATTGTTCGTAATAAAGCAGCCATAACTCAGTGTCATAACTTTGACTATTTTATTATCAACCTATTACACAACTTGCCTTTGGGAAAAACAATGTTTCCTATTAACTGCAGTGGCTTTCCCCATGTCTGTCCTCTCGGCCTATCATTGCCGTGCTTTTCTTTTCCCTTCAGATTTTTTCTCTGTGTCTGTCTGGAGAGTTCTTTACTTGTTCATGACTAAAATTCTATATGGTGTGGACTGTTGTCAAATAGTCTCCCTTACCTTGTCCAAAGATCATTGCAATTGACAGTTTCTTCATAAGGCACTCTGCTTTGAGGCTGTGTTTTCATAGAGGAGTTTTTGCTTTTGTTCTTAAAAATCTTGTACCTTTTGTTACTGGGGATTTGGGTTGGTTTTAGGAGGAGAGTGAGTTAAGAACTGCTACACTCATCATACTTGACTACAGCAAAGAAATTATTTTAAGTCAGAACTAGTATATGAAATGAAACTACAGTAAATATTATTCACCACAGAATGAATTTGATAGGGATGGAACATAACATGATTATTCATTATAGTGAAAAAATAAATGGTGGCATGGAAAATCTACTTATTTTGTTGATGTTTATATGTAATTTCTGATTGCCATTTAAGATTATGTCTATATACAAATCACACCTGTTTGGAAAATAACTTAATCAGTTATATTTTATGCAATCTGTGTTTTAAAACAAGTAAGAAAATGAATTATTCTGTATATTTCTTTGTCTAAGTTGGTCCCTCTCACTCAAAACTGGAATTTTTAAAACCAAAATGAATATTTAAAAATATGCTATAGAGGAATGGCAAGGAAATAAGTTATTTTTAGTATTTTTGTGGATAATAAAAATGTAAGTTGGAACTTGAGTTCATAAAGCATATTTTAAGAACAAAGCAGTATAATACTTTAATGCTAAATTTTGAGGCCACAGCAATTTAATTGAAAAAAAGTCAGTAAAACAAAGCAGAAATTATGAATTTTTAAAAAAATGTATAACTTTAACAGATATAAAGAAAATTCATAGATCCTGAAAAATATAAATAAAACTGTCATTTACAAACATTTCCCTCCATTTATATTTATAAAATTCATTTTCTGGTATATGCATACGAGAAATATTTTTCAAAATGTAATGTGAACTTCTTTGAACTGACATCTTGTTTCTGGAAAATGCTATGGTTGTTGCCTACAACTTGTCACAGAAGCAATTACCGTGAGTGCATTTTTCACAAGTATGAAACAACATAATCACAACATGGTCCAAATATTCATTCACACAAAATTAACACAGCAACAGTACCAAGCAATACAGTCCTGTCAATTACATGAAGCTAAGGTCAGGCTGGGGAAAGTGCTTAGTATAGAAAATGGAGAGAAAATGTGTGTGTGTTCTTGAAAACAGAAGCTAATCTGTTGTAAAGGGTTGTACTAAACATAGCAAAAAGAAAGCAAGGGCAATAAGAGAATGGGTAAGAAGAGAAAATTATGGAAAGATGTGTTTTTGTTTTAAACAGTGTATCGCCAAGACTCTTCTATACAAAGCACCAGTTGAAGGGCTTATCAAGATTGGATTACTGGTATAAACTTGTCAAAGCAACGTGTTCCAAAGTAATATCTGACAGAATTAACTTATATCAGGATATAATTTCAATCAGAATCTACTGCTACAGTTTGGAGAAAATAGGAAATCAAAAAATTTTGAAGGATGTAGAGAATTCCAAGAATTTGTAAAGTCCCTAGAAATTAACATTCCAATGGAATGTAACCAGTGAATCTTTTAAATACTTTTATTTTAAAAAATTGTATTTTTCCATTTTAAACTATTTTATTTATTTTTTATCAATGTTTAAAACAAAGTTGGATATTTTAGAGGATATGGGTGTTTATTGGAAGAAAATTAGAAAGTTCCCCATTGTACCATTTGAGATCAACAAGACATTATCTTTATTTTTCCTACAAAAAATATTAAACTTCCTGTTTAAAACAATAAAATACTTTAATTGTATAGCGTATATTTTAATGTATTTTCAGTTAAATTCTACAAATTTTCAATGAGAGGCCAGCCTTTTTTGAAACTGCAATTTTTCAGTTGGAGACCAGCCTTTTTTGAAACTAAGGCATATGTATGACTAGGAATTGGGGATGACATGTCCTCTGATAAAGAGAGATACATCTCAAGGCCTTATAATATTTAAATTGAAAAGGTACAATTTAAACCTCCAGAGAATACAAAACCACTCAGGTTTCCTAAACTAAAAAGAAGGTATGCCAATAGAGGACAGTTAATCTAATGAAAATAATAGTTACTTAAAATTATTTGTTTTTCCCAAATCCTTATTCTTTCCCATTATTACTCGGCTTTTACCTCCAAGAACATCCAGGAGAGGTGGATGGATCTTAGAGAAAGTGTTTTGAATTTGTAAGAAGCATACAGGATTAATAAAGATGTTTACAGTCATAGTTAGGTGGTTGCACAAGTAGGGTGGCCTGGAAACAGTCCACAGATGCATGATGTAGCCTAGATTACAGTGGTCGGGAAAATGCGTCTCACGAGCCACATGCGGCTCTCAAGGTGAGGTTTGCCACTCTGTTGACCACTGCAGAACATTTATTAGCCAAACCACTTTAAAACTGTTTTGTTCTTCTCAGTTGCTCTGCAATGACAGTTTTATCTTTCATAATGTCAGGTGATCTACTTAAGTTAGCCAGAGGGTTAGGTAAAACTGAGAAACTACTCACTCACTGCCTATAGAAGGTAAAGTCTAAGAATAGTTTCAGGAATTGACAACTTCATTAGTAAATCTATACTACACTTGTTTGGAGGGCTCTGTTGATTCTTTGAAGAACTAGGGATATTATATAAGTAATAAACTGTAATTGTTAGTATAATGGCTTTTCTGACTTCTGTGAAACTTTTTAACAAATCACTCAACCCGGGGGTAGAATTGAGTATCATCTAAACTACAAAGAAACTACGGTCTTGGTGATTGCATCATGTGCACTTGAAAAACACATTTTCTGTAGTTAATGGATGGTCTGTTCTATAACTGTCAGTGAGGTCAAGTCCAATAACACTATTGTTAGTCTTTTATATCCTTACAGCTTTTCTGACTACTCCACAATGACTGAGAGAAGATTGTTGATATCACCAACCATAATCATGAATGTATCTCTTTTTCCAGTTTTGTCATTTTTTGCCTCATATTAGAGGTTCAATTTTTAAATGAATACACATTTATGATATATCTTTCCGATGAACTGACTCTTTGGTTATTATGAAATGCGCTTCCCTACTACTGGCAAAATATTTTGTCCTGAACTCAATCATTAGCATATGCTTGTAATACTGTTTTCCATCCTTTTGCTCGATAGGACAAGGGTTTCAAGGTCTGGGCTTTTCTAATGTTATTACTAAATGCTATTCCTGCTAAATGTTAAAATGTAGCACAATATTTGCAGATCAGCTGTAAACAGGATGAGCTTTACAGGAACTCAACAGGACAGGGCAGCCAACTGCAAAGAAGGAATCAATGTGAAATTGACCAAACAGTACACATAAGCAATGGCTGAGTCTCCCTTCAGGGAGACAGGAGTTTAGATATGAACCTCCTCTCTTGTTTACTTGATGCAATTAAGTAAAACTACATGTGACAACCATGTCTCATTCTTGAATAGAGCACTCCAAGTGGCAAACCCCTTGAATTCAGTAACACTTCTACTTTTAACAATCTTGTATATTTAAGTGTGTCTCTTATAAACATCATGGTAATCAATGGACTCTAGCTCTTAAGAGATGGACAGTCTGATTATCAGGGAGAGTTTGGGGGTTTCTCTTCTGAGCTGGAATTTAATATAGATCTTTTGTCAGGGTGGTAGGCTTTAGAAAAATGAACCTCATAAAATATACATATATAATTTTTTTTTACTTAATGTAGTAAATAGTCCTGAATACAGCCATACCCAGTAGTCAACCTATTCTCTCAATGCAAAACATTATTGTTTTTTAAATCTGCCCTCAGAAACAATACAAGAATTCACTCTATTTAAAAACAGGACTAAAATCTCACTCTTACATGCCTTGCTCCCTTCAATCATCCCATGTCTAGCATCAAACATTTTGGATTTTTTAAAATTATTTTTCAGACAAGGAAAGGGTGGCACAGGAAGGTTAATGAATATACCTCATACCTGAGGTAATGAGCCTGACCCCAGTGTGTATATTGGGCTCCTGGCGGTCTGTCCAGGGCACTTTCTTCCTAGACCATTACCTTTCATGTGTCGTCCGCCTGAAAAATGTTTAGAGTCCTTTCACTAAAAGCATCCCATTGGCCCTTCCCCAAACCTTAAAACACAGAGGAAGAAAACACACAGGAACATTTACTATTATTATTAATGGTCTTTTAAAGCAAGAAAAGTACAATTATTTAAGTCACTACAGACATCATAATCATCCTTGGTAAAATATATCCCAAAGCTTGCCTTTGCTCATGTATGCTTAAAAATACAGAAAAAAAAATCAGCTTTCAATTTTCCTAATGGTTTAAAATAAGGAGGTCCAAATCAAAATTCTTATCTCAGATATACAGATATGTGTATGCATGTGTGTGTTGATTGCCTTCTAATAAATTGGTGAGTGATTGTGAATGCATGCCTAAGGTGATACATAAGGTATTTTTTACCACCTTTATTGGATAGGAGGTACTTTGCTTTATTGTTGGAGATACATTAGCAATGCATAGTTTCAACTCTCAAAAAACTTAAAATGCAATTATATTACTGAATTAAAGCAACTATATAAAAGGCTTTAATTTTAAGCAGAAGAAAAGGTCTTCCATAGATAAAAGGAAAACAATGCCAGGAGCATGAGGAATGGCTTTATGAAGAGTCTTCATTGGCTGCTTATATCCACACAGTAAGCTTAGGAGATACACAGAAGCAAGGTGACTGTTTTCCCCACTTCATAAATGCTCTGCATATCCATTGCTAGTCCACATTCATCTTGCTAAGGGATAAAGGAATCACCTTTCTAATTCAAGCCATCCAAGTTCAGAGATAGATGAAAGAGTATATCCTACTTTAGAGTACTGCCTTCTGCTGCTGACCAGTTGTCTGACTTAAACAACATCATTTTAATACCCTATGGCCATTGCATCCTCTGGTGTAAACAGGTATTTTTATATTTGTTAATTATCCAATCTGCTATTGTTATATCATTTTTCAGACACTAAAATAATTTTAGAGGTTTCCATTGATAACTTACACAGAAAATATATAGGAAGTGAAGGCTTCCTTGAAGAAAATATACATTACCTATTTCGTAGGTAATATATAATGCAGAAAAATGTATGCAAATAACTCTTTTTGGAAAACTGACATTAGATAAAGAGTAGCACTGTGAAAAGAAATCTAATAATAGACAAATAGCCAGATGACCTTTTTTTCTTTTCCTTCTCATAATTCCGTGCTTTATTTGGAGCTCTTTATTCCAGTTTGCAATAAGAACTCAGTGCTGCTGCTTCATTTCTCACCATGTGTGGGTTATTATGGGGGAGAAAAGCTGTCTGTCAAAAGCAGAAGATTCCCACAGAATATCTGAAAATATAAAACTGCTTATTGCAGAGTGATTGCTTGGGTTTATCTGCCATGCACAGACTGCCTGGTCGATAGACACTGAGATTTGAGTGAGGCAGTTGTGTTGACAGGCAGTGTTTAAAACAGCCCTTTAATTCTTTATCAGCTGCATTAAAGGAATTTTATTCTTTAAAATAGGCACTTGTAGGTTAATTACTGATTATATAATACTGCTTATATTCAACATTATTTTATTATCAAATAAAGCATTTATTCACTACTTTTAAATATCATGAAATGACATTTGTGCTTAATTAGCTTTATATTTTAAAATTCTAAGATGTTAACACTTCCTTTCACAAGTCATTTCACTAGATGCTGTTTGCATTTATTTTTTAAATATCTATCCATAACAGGATAGCACTATTACGGTAAAATTATATCTGTTCCTAAAAATTCTGAAATAATATATCAAATGTAAAATTTACACTTGTAAGGAAGATGAATGAATGTGATAAATACATTACCTAACTCCATGCAGAATTTATGGGACTAGAAAATTTTTCTTTGTGATTTAGATAGTATATGAAATAATACACAGATTTAAGTAACTAATACTGACTACCTTCTCTGTGTCCCTGCTAAAAATACAGTTTTTAGAAATCTTAATAAATACAATGACCAGCCGAACCAGTTTGGTTCTGTGGATAGAGCGTCGGCCTGCGGACTGAAAGGTCCTAGGTTTGATTCCGGTCAAGGGCATGTACCTTGGCTGCGGGCACATCCTCAGTTGGAGGTGTGCAAGAGGCAGCTGATCGATGTTTCTCTCCCATCGATGTTTCTGACTTTCTATCCCTCTCCCTTCCTCTCTGTGAAAAATCAATAAAATATATTATAAAAAAATAAATGAATGAATACAATGACCAGTTGAACAAATTTTTAGTCTATGCTCCATTTTTATTCCCCATTAATACATAGGAGCTATTTGTGTCAATATTTTCCTAGCAGGATGGATTTTAAATACTAGATTTCTCTTTTCATCTATTAGTCTTCTAAAATGACTAAGAATATTAGTGAAGATTGATGGAAGAATCTTTAGTAATTATGCATTAATCATTTTAAGTGTTCAACTGCTGAAAAGATTCACTGGACTAAAACAGTTTATACTCAGAAAAGACCTGTATTACAAGCATAAAAAAAACAAAAACAAAAAAAAACAGTAGAACAACAAGAGAAGCATATATTCATGGAAAGGAAAGCAATGTCGCAAATATAGCCTACATGTCCTCTCACATAGGGGCCCTACAAGACATGCATTGTCTCCTCCAGAATAGAGGACCACTTGTAGGTATGCAAATCATCTAGATATCAGGATGTCCCAAATCTACTCATCATGGGGGAGGAGGGTCACTTACCAATGAGCTGATGACATAGGTTTATTCTAGGCACATTTTAGCTATGTGACCATCTATGTTGTGTTTCCCAACATAAACAACCTTTTCTCTAAGTCTACAATGTCAACTAGTTGTTCAACAATTCAATCCAATTCTTACACTCCCAGAGTTAGCCCAGACTCCACAGTGTGAAGACACAGGCCCCCAAAACTGCTCTGAGACACCAGCTGTAAAAGGGGTACCCAAGCTACCAGCACTTCCCCTGGGCTGACTACACATCTGTAGGTTCCCATGGCATCCTCCATTAGGATTTAATAATTTGCCAGAACAACATGGTAAATTGCTATACTAATGATTACAGGTTTACTACAAAAGACACAACTTAGATACAGCCAAAGGAAAAAGATGCACAGTGCGAGGGATATGGCAGGGGATCTGCAGAGCCTCCCTGTCCTCCCTAGCTGAACAAGCCTCCCAACATGTTGATGTGTTCGCCACCTGGGAGCTCTTCTAATCTTACCATTTAATAGATATTATAACCCAATCTCCAGCCCCTCTCCCCTCCCGAGAAGTCACAGGTTGGGCTAAAAGTTACCACCCTCTAATTAGATGGTTGGTTTCTTTGGTGAGAAAGCTCTATTTGGAGTTATCTACGAGCCATAAATCCAATTATTTTTATCAAATGATGCTGATAGGTTGATATGTCCTATCTTGAAACAACTCACAAACCATCCATGGTTATGAAATATTATTTGTCTCTAGTTAATTTTTTATAACATTCATCAAGCATCACCATCATGCTCCAGGTAACTTTGGAGATAAGAACGTGATAAATCCAGATGGGCTGAGATTAACCTGTACTAGGCAGGGTCTGTGATGAGAAGACTAAGACTAAGACAGATATATTAATTCAAAATACATAGATTGAATGTCCTCAGAAAGTGTTGCAAAAAAATTCTCTTTCTATTAGAAGGCAGAAACTTTATTCAATGGATTAAAGATAAAAATACAATTTACAACCAATGTTTGTGACAAAGAGCAATGGTACAATTAGAATGCACATTTTTCACGCCTGTCAGCTGCTAGTGTGAATAGAAACTGGAGTACCCTCTGAGGTGAGAGCTAGCAAAGAATGCTGTTTGGTTTCTCATTTAACTGAATAGAAGTGTGACCATTAGACAAAGAACTCAGCATATACTGATTGTGTTGAAAGTACAAATGAATGAAGCATGAAAATGGTTATTTATTATGTGTAGTATATATTATTTAGACATACTAACAGAACAACTACCAAAGGAAGAATGCCAAGCTAGGTATTTAATATATTGTTAAAAATCCTTAAAAATCACTTAAACCTTATGAGAACTAGCTGAATTTATACTTGTGAAGCATTTATTAGTTGTGGGCTAAAAATAAACTTTACTACATATAAAAGCCTTGGCTTGAAACAAAATAAGGGCCCATGTAAATTATTTGCAGATCAGAAGTTCTCTACTCAAAATGTCTTCACCATCATTTTGTTTTAGGGCCTAAAATTTTCATCATAATTCTCTTTCTCCCCCTCCTCCTGCTCCTCTTTCTTCTCCTCCTCCACCTCCTCCCTCTCCTCTTCCTCCACCTCCTCCCTCTCCTCCTCCTCCTCCACCACCACCACCACCATCACCACCACCACCACCACCACCACCACCAGCAACTTCTGTCCTGTTAATATTTAATACAGCTCTTAAATTTCAAATATTATCTGAGAATGGTACATTATTAAGCCTAATAAGCAATTGATACCTTACAGAGCTTCAATACTTCCCTACATACAGAATGAGAATTCTGGCCCTGTAAATTCAGATACAGAATATAAAACAGAATGAAAATTATGTAAGATTGCAAAGCAAAACAATGATGATAGGAGAGCTAGAGGTAACAGAAAGGATAAGTGTGCATGCTGAAGATAAACTTATCCACTTCATTTTATTACTCAAAGACATATTGGATATTTTAAAAATATGGCTCTATTTCCTTCTGATAATAATAAAATATGTAGAGTGAAATGGCATTGAAGAAAGAGACTTTTACTAGAGGATCTAGATTCATTTTTAAAATAACACTAGTAGATGAGTGGAGATATATATATATATATATATATATATATATATATATATATATATATAAATATATTGTAAAGCAAGCTATAATGTATTGTTGGTTTACTTTTTGTATTCCAGTGTAAAAGATTGTTGGTTATCTCCCCATTTATCCTTCCTTGCAGAACTATGACCTGACATTTTTGGGAGGTTTAGAACATCCTCCAGCACCAGGAGATTAGTCTAAATATCATAAATCAGTTTTAGTTATTACATTAACCTTGAAAACTCACCTGGGCAAATATAGCAAAATGTGATGTAATTCCCATCACTGAACAGTGTTAAAACCGCTGTGGGGTCCTGGGAAAGGTATGCTCACAGAAACAGAGACTGTCTTTTTCCTTTGGCACCACTGTGTCTGGTTGGTATGTCCTATCAACCTGGTTGGTATGTATATGCAAGTGCTGGAGCCTGGCATGCGGCCTAAGACGAAGCCAATGTGGTAAGAACTATACCACTAGAGGAAAGATGATGACAGACAGTCCCCAACTTACAATGTTTCAACTTGTGATTTTTCCACTTCACAATGGTGTAAAAGCAATAAACTTTCAGTAGACCTATACTTCGAATTTTGATATTTTCCCAGTAGAGATATGCAGTTGGCTACTCTCTTGTGATGCTGGGAAGAGACAGCCAACTGCAGCTCCTAGTTAACCATCCAATTACGAGGGTAAACAACCAGTACTCTGCAGTTTACTGTGCTGCCAGCATATTGTGGATGCTGTGTTTTGTGTTTTTGCATCTCATCATGTCTACAAAACACCCATCTGTGTCTCCTGCTTCTGGTGAGAGAATAAGAGGAAGGAAATTACTCTTGAGATAATATTCAAGACAATTGCCCAACTGTAGGCTAATATAAGTGCTCTGAGTGCATTTAAGGTAGTTTAGTATAAGCCAAGATATAATGTATTAAATACATTTATTCAACTTACAAGTTTATTGGGATGTAACACTATCATAAGTCAAAGAGCAATTCTACTTCATTGTGCCATTGTCTTAAACAATCTTAGGGCAGCTTTGTCTGCCCTTCTGATATGTGGGAGAATAAATTCCTTTACTATTTAAGTAACTTACCAGGTAGAATTGATGTTCTGTTATTTATAGCTAGCAAATTCCATGTTGTCAAATCCCAGATAAATTTTCTCTTAACTAGAATTTACAGCTTTGACACATTTACCTACTTTTTCTTTCCTGAAAAACATAGCTTCCGTGAAACTAAAGTCTTTTATTTTTCCCCTACATCACTAGACACACTTCTAGATCTCCTTTTGTGCAATCCTCGGGGCTTAGATTTACACCTCTTGCACAGTTAACCTTATTTTACTTGGTTTTTAACACTGTCTATTACCTGGTTATCCTCAAATGCATGTCTCTTGTACAGACCTGAAATCTGAGTCTTAGGAACTTTTTCTTTTTATTGCCTCATTAAGAGATATTCACTCTGATAATCCACAGGTCTCTCATATTTTAAAAAGTCTCAAATTAAGTCATTAATGATCCTAACTAAACTGCATTTCTTCTACAGAAACCCTAAAACATGCTTAAATGACACAATTATCAGTCAGCTGGTCAATTCAGAAACCTGGGGGCCATTCTTGACCCAGGTCTCACATCCAATCTACCAGCAATATATCTTGAGCCCATCTGTCTCTATCCATCTCTCTATCACCATTACTATCTCCTCAGTTAAGGGGAAGCAAGTAGGTACTCAATACAACAGCCTCTCAACTGATACCACTTCGGGCTCCCTATAGTCCATCTCCTATGCAGCACCCAGTGTTTTTTTTCTTTTTAATTTACCTTTATTGTTGAAGGTATTACAGATTCCCCCCCTTTTTTTTCCTCCATTGACTCCCTCCAACCTGCTCATGCCTGCCCACCCCCATCAGGCCTTCACCACACTATTGTCTGTGTCCATGAACTATGCATATATGCATGTAAGTTCTTTGGCTAATCTCTTCCTGCCTCCCACCTCCCCACTTTCCTCTGCATCAATCTGTTCCATGCACCCATTTCTCTGGATCTATTTTGTTCCTAAGTTTATTTTGTTCATTAGGTTCCACATATAAGTGAGATCCCATGACACTTGTCTTTCCCTGACTGGCTTACTTTGCTTTGCATAATAACTTCCAGGTCCCTCCATGATGTCTCAAAGAGTAAGAGATCCTGTTTTATAGCTGTATAGTAGTCCCTTGTATAAATGTACCACAGCTTTTTATATCCACTCATCTACTAGTGTTATTTTAAAAATGAATCTAGATCCTCTAGTCAAGGTCTCTTTCTTCAATGCCATTTCACTCTACTTACAACTAAATCCAAAGGAACTGAGACTGTCACATAACCCAGACCAGCTGACCTCTCCACTATTATCTCCTGTGATTATCTGATACGTTCACCATGCTATAGACACACTAGTCACTTTCTGTATTTTAAAAGGACACGTACCTTTCCCTTCCAATTTCACTGGCTTAATACCCATTCATATTTTAGTTTTCAGCCTGAATATTATTTCAAAGTAATGACTGCTAGAACCACCCATTTAAATTAACTAAACTATATCCCCACCTTTTATTCTCTCCCATGAAACTATATACTTTTAAATTTATAGCACGCATAAATACATCTATACAAATATATACACATTACACATATGTAAATGTATAGATATATAAATACATATATACATAGAACATATAAACACATGCAATATTGATATATTTAACATCTGTCCCCCACTAGAGAGTAAACTCCAAGATGACAACCCAATTAATACCTGTTTTGTCCATATAGCAACTAGCACTGATCTTGGAACCCAGCCAAGAAAAAGGGTCCAGTTTTCAAAAAGTTTTTGGCAAGTGACAGAGGTCATATATAGGAAAATTAGCTGGTGGATACGGCTCTGCTTGCTGTATCTAGGCTACTAATATGGTGCTAGTTATCGGGGCTAGCTTATAATAATGCTAAGGCAGAGACAAGCAGCTTTTACACTATTTCCCTGTTGGGTTGTTGATATGAATATACCTTAATCTTTAGTTATTATTAGATATAGGATAAAAGTTACACATTGACAGACAGAATAGAATAAATAGCTTTTACCTCATGGATAATTTCTTCCTTTTTACAGTCACCATGATAACATTATAATTAAGTGCATTGTTATTGAATATTAATTTGCTATAAATGACATTAAATGACTAATTCCTATAGATTATTTGAATGGTGCTAGTGGCAAGAAATGGTGCAGTGGACATATCATGATGCTTACTGTCTATCAGAACTAAATTTGAAACCCAGAGCCAGTATATGCAATATTTTCAAGAGAATGAAGAACTAAATATATTGGCGAAAGATTTATTTGTGTGGACATGAAATTTAAGCTAAGAGAGTAGGTAAAAATATGGAAAAGCCAAAAGAATAAGATAGAAAATTCCAGTAGTTTATGACTAACATTTTCAAATATAATTATATTGATCCATTTATTGAAAAAAATTATTTCCACACATACATAAAAATCAGGTAAATTTTTCAAGATTATATGCAATCATATTGTTACATTTTTATACTGCAACATACATAAAAAATTTTCCTTCCATTTCTACAGTCTAATAAGCCATCTAGATGCTAAGTCATGTTCAAATTTATTGGCAAGTTGCTTTCCTACCAAAGAATAATGCTACAACTCATCTATGTATAAACAATTATTGCAATGCCCTGGAAAGTTGAGTTTAAAAGATCTGAATTAGACAGTAAAGACTTTGCTTCATACCGAAGAACCTCATGAAAAGTGTTTTGATCTATCTTACTTGTCTAAATGCTTCTTCTATATTTGTAATCAGGCAGAAACAATTTACCTGCTGCCATTTTTTATTATTTTGTTAAAAATGGCATAAAATTAACACTAGGAGGAATGTTATCTATAATACTTATGCAAAAAGAAGAAGTCTGAATGTTTAAATACACGTATTCATTTCACACCCATACTCAACTGTATACAACATTCATAGGCCACATTGATATTTATCAAATGGGTTAGAAAAAAACAAACCAAATCTTCCCCCTTCTCTACCTTCTACGAAACCCTTAACTCCAAATCACAAACTCAAACTATCCCAAATATTCTTAATTTTTCATGCCCTGTATCAACCATGCTTACGATTCTTGCCATTTCGTTTCCATAATACTATCCTCCAATAATAATCTCTAGAAAAAAGGGTTGTTTTTTTTGTGTGTTTTTTTTTTATATTCCGACCTCTTTGTTTTGCTTTTCTATAAATTCTTAGCCTTGGAAAATAAATATTTTGATAATAATAGAAAACCTATTATCCATAAATGGACATTAACCTGCATTTCTTTTTTCTTGCCAATACATTTTCTCTTTAGTAATATTTCCTGTAACATCTACATAAAAAGTTTCTTTTTTTTAATTAAATAAAAATTTTATTCCCTAAAAAATGACCCCTGTGATAAAGTTTAGCATTTACATATGAAAATGTAAACATATATTCAAGAAGAAAAATATTACAAGTAAAATATGCTTATTAGAATTTTAGCTAAATATTTTTAACACATTTTATTATGGCTGGACACAAGTCCGTATTCTGTGGACTGAATTGCGATTCTATGATTGTACATACTACTTTAACCACTTAGAGTAGTTACTACATTTTTAAAACATTTATTGATTTTGATAACTTATGTAATATACTCTAAATATTCTCCTTCCTTAAACAAAATTTTACTCCTAAAGTGATGCATACCTCTCTGTCTATCTCAGTCTGTCTGTCTTTCTCTCTTCCTCCTTCCCTCCCTTCCTGCTACTTTCTCATTCTCTTCGGAGTGTGCACATTATTCAAATTACATTATATGTGTGTGTTGGGGGGTGAGAGTGATAATAGTGTGTTGATATATACAACAAGAAGAAAAAGTGACAAAGATAATAACTAAACAATTTTAGATGCAAAATGTAAGAATATGTTCCCTCTCCCATTTGCACAAAGGTACACAATCCTTCCCTACACAGATCACATTCAAAACTCAGTTGGGTATAAGTAGGTGTTAGCCACAGCTCACTAAACAATTTGTCACATTATATGTTTTCATTTAAATTGTGTTTAGATAATTTAAGGGACCGATTATTTAAAGGGACTCTGGGAATACACCACTTTCCCACAACAACAGTCAGGTCCCCCTTTGTCAGTTTTTACAGTTAAATATTTTTCATCCGCAGTGTGAAATTTTTAACAAAGTCTGATTTTCTGTTAAAAACTGTGCACAATGCTACATAATTTCACTCTAGACCCACGCCAGAAACAAGACTTGAATGCTAACTCTGCCACCAATAGCTCTGTTTCAGGTAGTATAGTTATAAATTCCAGACACCAAAAAAAAAAAAAAAAATGTTTCATTGTCTCCCTCCTCTGGTTTAAAAAATATATATTTTAAAAAATACATAGGTGTATATATTTTTATTGATTTCAGTGAGAAGAGAGAAAGAGAGAGAGAAACATCAATATTGAGAGAGAGTTATTGATCAGTTGCCTTCTGCACACTCCTCACTGGGATCAAGCCTGCAACACAGACATGTGCCCTGACTGGGAATAGAACTGTGCTCTTCTGGTTCATAGGTCAGTGCTCAACCCTGAGCCATGCTGACTGGGCTAAAACTATTCTTTAAAAAAGTATAAACAATACAGTTGTTATAACTATTTATTATGTCTTCACTCTTGCTTGGGATTAGATGATTTCAATAAAGCAATGCAGAAAATGTCTCAGGAATATTCTTACTCTAGCTACCCTAACAGTTTAAGAGGATTATAATAAATCATCAGCACTAAGCTCTTATACAGAAACTGGGTGAAATTTGTCTTTGCTGCTACATTAAACACCCTTTGGTTAATTGTGATATCATCTGGCATGGGGCACATTTCTCAATCCATTCTGCAAGATATCAAATTGGTATCAAGTTAATAGATTTTACAGGTAAAATAGTCATGATATGGTCAAATAAATTGGAGACACACAAGGTGAGTTGAGTAAAAATAAATAGGTTTTCTTAGAATATTTATTGAAGTTTTCATTATATTAATTTGAATTATGCACCCCCAGAATGGAAGGGTATGTGCACAGTTGCTCAAAGTAGAAATCTGAGGGATTTCACAGACTACAGAATGAGAAAAACTGAGCACAGATGTTTATCTTGTTGCTCTACATGTTCAGGCAGGGAAAATGTTGTTAAACCTTAGTTTCCTCATCTGCTGTACAACGCAGTGGATAAGACATAGTCCCACCTGACCAGTGTTGCTCAGTGGTTGAGCATTGATTCGGGAATGAAGAAGTCACCGGCTCAATTCTTGGTCAGGGCACATGCCCCAGGTTGTGGGCGATCCCTAGTAGGTGTGTGCAGAAGGCATTTGATCAGATGATCCATGATGTTTCTCTCTCATCATTGATGTTTCTCTATATATATCCCTTAACCTTCCTCTCTATCTCAAAATCGATAAGAAAACATTTTAATAAAATTAAATTTAAAAAAAATTAAAAGACATAGTCCCTAGAGACAGATACCTTAACACTCAAATCCCACAGCTACAACTTCTTCACTTAAGTTCTTAGGCAAGTCACTATAAGCACTTTGTGTTTTGATGTTTCCTTTTGAAAATTAAGACAATGATATCTATTGCCAGATTTTATAAGGATTAAATTGCTTAAAGGTTTTAAAGTGCCTAAAAGAATAAGTGTTCATTGATTATGATTTTCTTACCTTAAATTCCCTTTTATTTTAATATCCAGGGACTCAGAACCTCTGTGTAGCCACCTGGTCACCCTGTTATTCCCCATTTTGCTTTTTTTACTTCAGACTGGATCACAATCCATTTTTTTAATCTCCCATTCAATTTGAACAGTACTTTTCTGAATTGTCCACTTTATCTTATTAGTAATTGGTATTTAGATAAACGGAACCATATTTGTGAACTCTGCATATTTATCCCCTAAATTCACATGCCATTAAAGAGATTTTAAATAGCAGCAATGATGTAAAAAAAATGCAAACCCCACATTTGCCAAAGTAAATGGTACCCTCTAACAAATTACCATCTACTTTTTGTAGGGCTAACCTTTCCCTTGGTTGTTTATCTAATATTGTACTTCCTTCTGAGAGTAGGTAATTTATATATAACAGACTAGAGACCCAGTGCACGAAACTCATGCACTGGTAGGGTCCCTAGCAGGTTCTGGCTGCCAGCCAGGCCCTCCCTCCCTTCCCCTGGCCTGCTCCCCCCACTGTCAAACTCGTGGACACAATTTGTAAGAGGAGGAATAATGGAGTGATTATAGGGCATATGAGTTGTCCTTTTGCTGCACACTTTAGGCTTTTAAATTTTATTTTTATTTGTCAAAAAGACAAGTTAATTTCTGATTTTGTTTATTTGGGTCCTCTCTCTTTGTATCTTGGTGAGCCTGGCTAAAGGTTCATCAGTCTTGTTTATCCTTTCAAAGAACCAGCTCTTGGTTTCATTTATCTTCTGTATTGTTTGTTTGTTTGTTTGTTTGTCTCTATGCCCTTCATTTCTGCTTGTATCTTTGTTATCTCCATCCTTCTGCACAAAATCAGAAATAAAAGAGGTAGAATAACAACAGATCCCACAGAAACACAAAGAATTATTAAAAATGCTAAGAACAACACTATTCCAACAAACAAGAAAATCTGGAAGAAATGGACATATTTCTAGAAAAATACAACCTGCCAAAACTCAATCAGAAAGAATCTAAAAATCTCAATAGGTATATAACTATGGAAGAAATTGAAGCAGTCATCAAAAAGTTTCCAGCAAACTAAAGCCCTGAACCCGATGGCTTCACAAGGGAGTTTTACTAAACATTCAAGGGAGAACTAAAACCCGTCCTCCTCAGACTATTTCAAAAAATTCAAAAGGAAGGAACACTTCCAAGCTCATTCATTCTCTGAAGTCAGCATTACCCTAATACCAAAACCAGATCAAGACAACACAATGAAAGAGAATTATAGGCCAATATTCCTCATGCACATAGATGCCAAAATCCTCAACAAAAGTCTAGGAAATTGGATCCAGCAGTACATCAGAAAGATCATATACCACGATCAAGTAGGATGCAAGGATGGTACAATATCCAAAAATCAAATGTGATCACATAAGCAAATCAAGAGATAAAAATCACATAGTCATATCAATTGATGCAGAAAAAGCATTTGACAAAATCCAACACCCTTTCTTGATAAAAGCCTTCAGCAACATGTGAATAGAGGGATCATGCCTCAACATAATAAAAGCCTTATATGACAAACGTAAAGTCAACATCATACTCAATGGGCAAACACTAAAACCATTTCACCTAAGAAGAGGAATGAGACAGGGATGTCCACTCTTACCACTCCTGTTTGGCACAGTACTGGAAGTACTATCAATAGCAATTAGAAAAGAAAAATATATAAAAGGTATTAAAATTGGAAAAGAATACATAAAACTCATTATTCACAGATGACATGATACTGTACATAGAAAACCCTAAAGAATCCATGAAAAATTATTAGATTTAATAAATTAATTCAGCAATGTTGCAGGATACAAAATTAACGCCAAGAAATCTATGGCATTTCTATACACCAATAGTGAACTTACAGAAAGAGAGATTTATAAAAACAATCCCATTTACCATCTCACCAAAAAAAAAAAAAAAAAAAAAAAAAAAAAGATACCTAGGAATAAACTTAACTAAGGAGGTAAAAGACCTATATTCATAAAACTACAGGACACTATATTTTTATAATAATTATCATTTATGTTAAACGTGCTTACTTTCGCCGAGACCAGTTTCGCAGGTGGATAGAGCACTGGACTGCAGACTGAAGGGTCCCGGGTTCGATTCTGGTAAGGGCATGTACCTTGGCTGTGGGCACATCCCCAGTAGGGGGAGTGCAAGAGGCAGCTGATCGATGTCTCTCTCTCATCGATGTTTCTGACTTTCTATCCCTCTCCCTTCCACTCTGTAAAAAATCAATTAAATATATATTTTTTTAAATGTGCCTACTTTGTTCTTGACTATATTTGATCCTTTGTCTATCTATGTTGATTTTAGAATAAACCTGCTCATTTCCACAGAAGTACTTGTTAGTATTTGATTGGAATAGCATTAAGTCTATGCATCAGTTTGGAACGTCTTGTAAATCATAGACATGGTATTTCCCTACCTTTATTAAATAATATTTAATTTTAGTAGTGTTTTATATTTTGCTGCTGCAAGTCTTCGGCAAATCTTTTGTCAGATCTATTCTTTAGTGTTTTGTTTTTGTTATTAAAATTGTTTTATTTTTTAAGTTTTACAGTCGAAGATTTTGTTAGTGATATAGAGAAATGTAATTAATATTTAAATTTATTTTATACCTAGAAAGCTTAGTGAACTTCCTAATTCTAATAATATAACTAAAATGTTGGGCAAAACACCTATGATTAGATGACAAGTATAACGTAGCAAAAGCTTAACTTTTGTGGGCCCCCTTCAACCCTGTGAGTTAACAGTCTACCAGGTTATCTAAAAAGCAAAATGAAAAATCTAAACAAAAATGACAGTAAATGCCTATTCTATTATGTCAAGGACAAAAAATTTTCTTAAAAAACTCTACAAAGTTAGCAATATTAATGTTGACATTCAACTAAGAGTAATAAATCAAAATAATCATTCATTATTTATAAACCCATATTTATTTGCCCTGAAAATGGCACATTCTTTGTCTTGGATAATCTTAGCAATAATCTTTAAGTTGACACCAACTCAGAAAGATTCCATCCCACCAATACATTTGTCATTGCTCATTAATGGGAAGCCTATGTGTTAAAATTTGCAAAGTCTATTTTACTGATATCTTATCTACCTTAATTCAAAGAAATTGTATTTTTTTCAGAATCCTGACACTCAATCCCTACAATATCCAGGAATGTCAAGAATTCAAGAGTCCATTTTTATTTATTTTTGTAAAGTAATTATGTAAAACTAATTATGTAAAACTTCACTAAATATTTGCATTCTTTCAAGGATAGTGAGAAGAGATTGAAAAGAGGAACAGAAGCAGCAATCCAAACAAAACTTATAATTGCAACAAAAATAACAATAATAAAGTTTTAAAAGAAGGTATTAATCACAATAATAAAATATTTAGCAGTTAATTGGCCAAAACTATTGGACAGATTCATTCTATAATCTTTACCTACAGGTCGACAAATCTCTTATTAAATACCTAATTTCATTTTTAATTGTTAAAAAAGTGAAAATAAATGAATATAGAAGTTTATCTAAAATGAGAGAACATATATTTCACATATAATCTCCCATACATTATTTTTAATGTTTTTCTTCATTCTGTATGTTTTTTTAAATATGTTTTTATTGATTTTTAGAAAGAAAGGAAGGGAGAGAGATAATTAGAAGAAATGGATGAGACAGTGGTTGGCTACCTCCTGCACATTCTCTACTGGGGATCAAGCACACAATCCTGTCATGTGACCTAAGAATCGAAGCAGAGATCTCTTGCTCCCTGGATCAACGCCCAACCACACTGTTTGTTTTGTTTTGTTTTGTTAATGTTTTCTGTTTCTTTGATTTTTACTATGAGTAAGGAAATACATTTCTTATATTTAATTTTAATTAAACCCAAACAACCACATAAGGCTATTTAAATAATCATAGTATTGAATAGTTTAAGACCAGATAATTCCATTAGGCCCCAAACAAACATATAAGCCTTATGCAATATGCTCTCTAAAATATATATTTTTTTCTGTGCAGAAATATGTCCAGGCTGCTTGCTTCCTCTCTAATGTTAGATTTCTTCTCCTACATGTTTTTTTCTTCTCTAGGCATTCTTCATTAATTCAACACAATGAATTATGTATATACTTTTACAGATGCTTAAATGAAAGGAGACGTTATTTAAAATATATGACCATGATTTTTGAAGTAGTTTCTAACCTTTACATTTTAAGAACAAAGAGATAGCATTTGCAAAGATTTCCCAGGATGTTTTTAACATTAACTCTTTAAAGTATGTTTTGTATATTAGTAAATAAAAAGTGGTGACAATAAAGAAAAATTGGTCATACTTACACTGAGTGGCCATATTATTATCATCTCTGAACACATAATATATATATTATGTATATCCTATATAATAAAAGGCTAATATGCCAGTTGTCCCCTCAACCAGGAGTTCCACCAGCAGGCGGGCTGGCCAACTGTTCATGTTCCCTCCCCCTGGCCAGGCTGACCGGACCCCACCCATGCATGATTTCATATATTAGAGGCCTGGTGTACAAAGAGATTCATGCAAAAGGCCTTCATTCCCTTGGCTTCCAGCACCGGTTTTCCTCTGGCATCTGGGACCCAGGCCATTGCTCCAGCCGGAGTCTCCCACCTTTGCTCCAGATTCTGGCCAGAGTCTGCCACCTTCTCCTTTGCTGCAGACTTCAGTTGGAAGCTGCCATCTTTGCTGCAGATTCAGGCCAGAGTCTGCCATCTTTGTCTTCGCTGCTTCGATGCAGACTCTGGCCAGAGTCTGCTGTCTTCATCTTTGCTACAGACTCCAGTTGGAGTCTTCCATCTTTGTCTTCGCTGTGGCTGGAGTGCCGCTCCTGTAGATCCCTTTGCTGCCAGCCCTCCATCTCATAGCAGGTGTCCTACCCCACCCAGCCATTCTGCACCTGGAGCAGCTGGGCCACAGCCATCTTTCTCCTTCTAATGTGCATTTTCCCTCCTGATAGGCTGGTGGGTATAACGGAGTGGATTGTGTGTGTGTGTGTGTGTGTGTGTGTGTGTGTGTGTGTGTGTGTATTTACCCAGTATGTATGTGTGTGTATGTATATATACATACACACAAATAAAAGAGAAACATGCAAATTAATCATCAGTCCATTATACACACATACACATACACATACACATACACACACAGAGAGTGGCCATATTATTATACATTCAGAGAGCATAATAATCTGGCCACTCAGTGTACAGTGTAACTCAAAAATCAAGTATCAAGTCTGATCTCACCTATCAAAAAAAAAACAATTGTCAAACTGAATTAAATAGCATTCCATACAGAGTCTCTCTCTCTCATCCTGGCTAGTGTGACATCATGAGGTAGAACCAGCCACCAAGGCTTCCTCACTCACATGCTGCTTGGGCTAATTCTAAGACTCTGTTTTTGCAACCATGAGGCTAAAGAGGTGAGAAATACCATTTAATTCTACACCCATAAATTTGATTTTTCCCATGCAACTTATTACTCTTCAAACTGCCCACTCCAGCTCAGCCCACAGAGTCAGAAGAAATTGTGTGGAGGGGGAAGAGAATTGAAGTGCTCAAATGACATATGGGTATGGCCAATCTTGTGGACAGTTGAGCTTTCTCCAGTTCACCTGGCAGTTGGCATTTGGAAAAGAATGTGCACACAGTTGCTCAGTTCACAAACTATGAAGTGGATAGGAGTGTCTCAGTTGGCTTGGATATTTACCATATTTACTATCACACTAGGTAAGTTATTTAGCCATGGAGTGTCCAAGATTCCCCACCTATATAATGAGATTGTCAATAGCTGCTCAGAGGATGGTTATTAAGGAAAATTAAATAATGCCCAAGAACTTGTTACCTAGTTCCTGGCATAGAGTCTCCAAATGACAGTTATTGCAATTTTTAAAAGGACAAAATTAATATATATAGGTGCAATTTAATAATAATCTTAGGAAGTGCCTATCATCTAGTTTCCTGCTTAACTCCCTGTGTTCACATCTGCTTTTTTATTGAAATTATAAATCATTTTTAAATACAAATTACTTTTATTGCACTCTGGGTTTAACTAAATGAATACTTACTAAAGGAACACCCTACCCTAGTCTTAATATCTCTACAACTGAACTCTATTTTTCCTTAAATGCCACAATACTTCCAGGATTTCCCTTATTGATGAAGTCCTGGCACTCATTTGTTATTAGACTAATCTTTCAATTCTTCTTTTCTCAAAATCAGCATCCAAGTCATGGAAATTCTACAACATTGAAATGTATTAAGTTAAATATCATCTCCCTATTTCCATAGTTACTGCCTTATTACAGACTCTTAATATCCCTTATTTTTTTAAATATATTTTATTGATTTTTTACAGAGCAGAAGGGAGAGGGATAGAAAGTCAGAAACATCAATGAGAGAGAAACATCGATCAGCTGCCTCCTGCACGCCCCCCACTGGGGATGTGCCCACAGCCAAGGTACATGCCCTTGACCGGAATCGAACCCGGGACCCTTCAGTCCACAGTCCAACGCTCTATCCACTGAGCCAAACCGGTCTTGGCTCTTAATATCCCTTATTAGTATCATTCTCATAGTCTCCTGAGAGACTGCCTCCATGGATGACCTCTCCAAAGCACCCAAGTGACCTTTAATAATGCAGTCTGAGCATGCCACTCGCCTGCTTGGAGGTTGGTGGTGATTTCCATTGTTTCTACTACTAATTAAACTCCTAATCACTGCACATACTAATAAAGCTGTTCCTACTATTGGCCCTGCCATTCTTTTCAGACTCATCTCTTACTGTGTTTTATAGTCCAGCCTTACAAAACTACGTAGAGATCCCCCAACATTCCATGAGATTCCACAATATCTTGTTACTTTTAGATAAAAAAAACATATTAAAAAATCAGTTGGTTGGGTTATACAGCAAAAGGTGGGCTGTTCTATTCCAGTCAGGGCATATTCCCAGGTAGTAGGTTCAATCCTCAGATGGGGTCCATGTGGAAAACAGCAAGCGGTCAAAATTTCTCTCTCTCTCTCTCTCTCCTCTTCCCCTGTTTAAAATCCATTTTAAAAAGTATGAATACCTCATACATTCTAATATGGGATAATAACTACAACTAAGGACATGGGGAGTGAAATTTTGAATTGGAAAGCCTTTATTAAGTTGTTAAATTAATGATGAGCTCCAATTTATGCCTCCCTAAGTCTGCATCATCTATATTTTTAATTTATTGACATGGTTTCTCTGCTCAATTCATCTTTTGCATGGAACAACCTGCCCACAACCAAGAGCTCTACACAAAAGTTCTCTCTGTTCCAGAGCCCATCACCAACCAATTATTGTGCCATGTGTCATTGGGTTAAAACTCTAGCTGTACTCCTCACTACTTGGGAAAAACTTAGATCAATGGGCAGACCATTTATTGTTTCTTTAAGTCTTTGTCCTCTACTCACCGACCAGTGTCTTCTTCTATAGGAAAACAAAAACAAAACAAACAGCATTATTTCGCTGGGAGAAGCAGTAGCAGTTTAAGCTACACGTGTTAGATGAGTGTGGAAGACACATTGGCTAATGTATCCAAACATACTCAAAAACTCTGTGCTTCCTTGGAATGCACTTTATCCCCCATCTACTGGTGAAAAATACTCATCTTTCAAAACTATAAGCTTCTTGAGGACAGGTATTGGGTCTTATTAGACAATCGATAAATAGTTGTTGAGTTAATGAACACACATACTCCCATCTCCCCCTTTCAGGTCTTTCCTATTTCTTGACAAAATGGCCTCTTTAATCTCTTACACCCAATTATAAACCCTCGATGTATACCTTTATTAGAAACTAAAATACTGATGTATTTATTTGATTCTATCACTTTACTAAACACCCTGATTTGTTAATTTCTAACAAAATTCTCAACCCAATGCAAATGCTGAAAAAAAAGTCCTGTGAATGAATAATTGAATAAAAATAGGCAACTTTTACAAGCACCTCACACTCCTAATGTCCTTTTGATTGACTATTCCTTTTTATAACAGCAAGGTTATATAGTTCAATAGGAAGCAGAAATAAGTAACATTGTACAAACCTTGTCACTGTGCAGAACATGCCTTACACCTACAAATAAAAGCATTTTCAGCCCATTGCTGTTCCTAATTTTATTAGCTTTTCACAAGAAAAGCTGGTCTTCAGCACATTTCATTCACTGAAGCACATTCTGAGGAATTTGTTAAAGGTTTTGATTTAGAACTTTGACTGATTTGCCCTAAGGACACAATTATAAAACAAGTCTCTGTGGAGTATACTAATTGGTTTTGTTTTAATACCCTTATAAAACAGCATACATAATCCTTTTGTTCCTATCCCATCTAAAGGGCATATCATATGCCCAAAAACAGTTAGATGTATTATTCTTTCATTTTCTTAATCAACTCTACCATACTTTGTCTCTTCCCGTAAATTGCAAGTGGGTCACAGTTTGGAGATTAATTTTAAAAGAAAGCAACTTTCTAAGCATGTAAATGGCAAGGATTAACTGCAGTGTATTACCATCTGTCAATGTTACTGCCCATCAGGCATTTCTTCACTAATGATTTGTTCTACAGCCAATGAAAGCCGAGTTTTTGAACTTTTAATAGTGTTGGATTCTTTATATATGTACCAACTTGTTTCCAAAGCCAATTAATGTTCTTCTATAAATATTTGCATATTTATAAATTATCTCAATAGAATAATATAGAAAGTGAAATTCTATAAATTTATTTTCCCTGGAAATAACCCTATGAAATACTGTGATTTTTTAAATAATGTTTTAAATATTATTTTGGATTGCCTAACATCTTTATACTTGACTAATGTCAAGGCTGTCTCAAAGTTTTTTTTTTTAAAAAAATTGGGTGGAGTAAGCAAAAAGAAGTATTTTTTATTGTATCTAAATAGTCATTTCTAATTTGCCTGTGTTGATGCAGGGTCTTTTTAAATGTTGAATATGGACGAGTTCTTTTCAATAACCTCAACTAATTATAGTGACAGCTCTCTAATTTGTATGTATTTTGTCTTTGCTACTCTTATGTGACAGTGAAGTGGCTAATTATTCTCCAAAATAGGCAATTATATCCATAGTTAATTAACTGCACAAATTACCTACAGAACTTTTCTGTGTAATAGAAACTTTTAGGTACCACAAGTGAAATTTGCTTCAAATTTTGAAGTGTGTGGGTGTATTACATACAGTAAACATACACTACTACTTATGGTAGGTGGACTCTATGTCTATTATCAACTGGAACCCATGAAAAAGAGAGAGAAATAATTGGGGAACAATTTGCTTTAACTTTTTTATTTTGCAATAATAGTCACAATCATTACATTCTGCCTTTGAAAATGATGTACACATATAAGCATAAGTATAAAACTCAGGGTGAAAACAAAGAATAGCCTGGAACACACAGTGAAAGCAGAATTCAGCTGCTCTTTTTATCTCCTCAAGGGAATCTTAGAGGAAATGAGTGTGGTTGAAGCAGGCCTCCAGAAAACCCCCCACATGTAATCAGCCATTCCCAAAGCTGGATTCCCTTGATTTCCATCTGTAGCCCACTAAATTTGGTTCACATAATCTCAAAACAGTCAGATTTCCATTACTACCTACATAGCCATAGGCAAAACCCTATCTCAATCTTGTCTGATTTGTTGAAGTTTTTATGAAAAAGAAATCTTCAAGAGAGATAATTAAGGTCACAGGAAAGATAGTTTACAATATAAAGGAGACAATTTATCTCACTTTTATATACGGAATATTCATCTCAATGAGTAGGCAAATTTGTTTCTGACTAAAATTATAGAGATATGAAAGATAGTAATAGGATAAGAGAGAATAATGGGGTGGAGGAATCTAAAGATAAAATTTTGTTATAATTAAATATCTTTAGAGAAGAGACTGCTCTCTCACAGCACCCAACATCTAACTACCCACTGGTTTATGGAATTCGGAGAAAAGTTTTTGGAGAAAAATTGGGGGGGAGGGGCAAGATACTTGAATCCTATTTTATTTAATGAATAATTTTTAGGAAAATGTTTTATTGTTTTTAATATGTCATTGGAAAAATAGTAATGAATAATAAATGGTTCTTGGAAGGATACAGGTTCAATTAATTTATGCTATAGATTAAATGTGTTTAGAGTATTCAGAACAAGAAGATATACCAATAGCACTCAAGAAAATATTCTCTGTCATTAGACATTTGAAAAATGCAAGTGAAAACCACATTAAGATTGCTATAAGAGAAATTTTTGAGAAAGCAGATAATATTGGTGAGGATGTGGTGAAATTAGAATTTTCATAAATGGCTGATAGAAATATAAAATGGTCAGCTGCTGTGGAAAATAGTTTGATGATTCCTTAATAAGTTAAACACAGAATTACCATATGCTACAGCACATCCACCCCTAGATATACACCCAAAAGAACTGAAAACAGATGCTCAATATTTGTCCACAAATGTTCACAATATCACTATTCAGGAAAGTAAAAAATTGGAAACAACCAAAATGTTCGTCAACTGAAAACAGATAACCAAGATTTTATATAGCCAAACATTGAAATACTATTCAGTCAAAAAAAGAATAAAGTAGCCAAAACTGGTTTGGCTCAGTAGATAGAGCATCTGCCTGTGGACTGAAGGGTCCCAGGTTGGATTCCGGTCAAGGGCATGTACCTTGGCTGTGGGCACATCACCAGTAGGAGGTGTGAAGGGGCAGCTGATCGATGTTTCTCTCTCATCCATGTTTCTGAATTTCTATCCCTCTCTCTTCCTCTCTGTAAAAAATCAATAAAATATATTTTTAAAATGTTTTTCTTCTTCCCAAAAGTTAAACCCAGACCCATTAAATGGTCACTTGCTATTTTTGTCCCTCCAGCCAAGCACTGGAAACCACTAAACTGTTTTTTTTTTTTTATCTCTATGGATTTATCTATTCTAGATGCTTCATATACATGGAATTATGTTATTGTTCACTTAATAATATGTTTTTAAATTTCATTCATGTGATAGCATGTATCACTAAATCATTCTTGTTTTTAAAATATATTTTATTGATTTTTTACAGAGAGGAAGAGAGAGGGATAGAAATTCAGAAACATGGATGAGAGAGAAACATTGATCAGCTGCCTCTTGCACACCCTCTACTGGTGATGTGCCTGCAGCCAAGGTACATGCCCTTGACCTGAGTTGAACCTGGGACCCTTCAGTCTACAGGCTGAAGCTCTATCCACTGAGCCAAACCGGTTTCGGCGGGAATAAGATAGAGACGCAGATTGTAAATTTACTACATGCCACTAAATTACACACTTTAAAATGGCTGAAATGATAAATTTTATGTGTACACAACATTTTATTACTACAATAAAATGTCAGAAAAAAAATCGAATTGAGGAGAACAGTTACCTCCAAAGGAAAGTAAATATCACTCCAAAATAAAATCTTATTTTTCCTTTGCAAACCATAGCACTTGCTAACAATATTCCATCTTGTAAGGTTACCTGTGCTTCTCTGCATGAAGCTTCATCAACACTTAACTTCTCATAGTACCATTAATACCCCCAAATCTAGTGCTGGAGTTAGCATAACAGAGTGCATTCTTTTCCATATTTGTCATTGATATCTCTCTATATAAAAGCCTAAGTGACCATTTGACAGTTATACCAGTAGCTATGATGTACCCTGACCACCAGTGGCAGATGCTCTGACTGATAGGTTAGCTTGCTGCTGGGGTGCGGCAGATTGGACTTTGCAAGATGGGATGGACATGCCCTGGAGCCCTCCCGTGGTCTCCTTCAGCCCCAATAATGCACCAGGGCAAGGGAGCCCACAGGTGCACAAATCTGTGCACTGGGCCTCTAGTATGGTATAAAAGAGAAAGGTTTTTAATACCTATTTTTATTTTAGTTTATTCATTTAGAAACAATATGTGCTTTGAACTATTAAAAATTACCACCACTTTAGGCTACTTTTAACAGAGGATCCAAAAGTATACTTTCCACAGTTCTCTATTCGTGACTCCTATTCACCTTACTGCAGAATTTAATTGTTATAAGTAATATTTTTAATAATCATTTGGTGCCTTACACCATGTACAAGGTTTAACATCTGTCTTAGTCCCTAAAATTTTCAGTAATCATACCCATTGTAAAATTTATACTCAAGAAAAACAACCTCATTGATATTTATAGATATGCTGGCCATTTAAATAAATTAGTTTGTACTGGATAACATGTCATCTAAACCAAAGTGACTTGAAGCCCCAACCTGCCATGATGCTTGTATTTAAGGCTTGAGGTAAATTATTGTTTGTAGAAGAAGGAGATGCATAATATCACCAGTACTCTAGTGAAAGCCAAACCAAACACAAAGCTCTCACCATCTGGATACCTATTTGATTTTTCACATAGAAGATTAAAGCTTAACCAATTGTTGATGTTCGTTCAAAAGGAATAGAGTGGAAGGCAGTAAGATTTCCCTGCTGCTTTACAAAATCTACCATCTATCTTTCCAAAACATACAGTTTAGATAATTAACTTTATGTATGAAAGAACAGTATTTACAATATGACCTCCAAGTGAATGTTATAAGCTACAATAAAGAAAATGAATATCTAAATTCTACAATACAAAAGTTTACAAAGTAGAGTAAGGAATTAGCCAAAGAAACAGATCTAATAAAAGAATAATATGCAAATTGGCCATACCTTTGCTACACCCATAGGCCATGCCCACAAGCCTATCAGAGCAATTATGCAAATTAACCCAACCAAGATGGCAGTTGATTTGCATATCTGCATGCAGAAGACAGAGTAAAAGGAAGCCAAACACTGCAGAAGGGAGCAAAACTGCAGAGAAGTAAGCAAGCAGGACAGTGGAGAAGGGAGGGAGCAAGGCAGAGGAGATGGGAGCTACGCAGCCAGCAGAGACAGGAGTGAGCAAGACAGCAGAGATGGGAGGGAGCTTTGTTCAGGCCATAGGAAACTCTATTCTTGCATGAATCTTCCTACAATGATCACTAGTATATATATAAATATCTATACTAATAAAATAGTAATATGCTAATAAGACCAGGAGACCTTCTGGATGCCCTTGTTGAAAAAGCCATGGTGGTGGGACTGAGGCAGAGGTGGTTAGGGGTGATCAGGCTGGCAGGGGAGAGCAGTTAGGGATATCAGGCCAGCAGGGGGAGCATTTAGGGGTGATCAGGGGGGAAGGGCAATTGGGGATGATCAGGCTGGCATGCAGATTACTTAGGGGCAATCAGGCAGGCAGATGAACAGTTAGGGGTCAATGGCCCCTAATTGCATGTCCAACTGTGAGATTGGGCCTAAACTAGCAGTTAGGCATCCCTCAAAGAGACCCAGATTGGAAAGAGTGCAGGCCGGGCTGATTGATCCCCTTGCACTGTGCACAAATTTTATGCACTGGGCCTGTAATATATATATACACATACATGTAGGTAGATATCCCCTGGACACAGAAAACTGTGCCAGAGGGAAGGGCAGTTGGGGGTTGGTTTTGGGAAGGGTAAAGAGGATAGGATGGAGACATCTGCAATAGTGTCAATAATAAAAAATAAAGAAAATAACCCCACAAAAATCAAGTTCTCAAAGTTTGTTAACTGTGAGCCAGAAAGGTTTGAGAAAGTGGGATTAGACTTTGGATTTAAGGTATGGATAAGGATGGACAGGAGAAAAAGAAAAGGGCCATCTTATTAAGTGAGTCAGGTGCATATAAAAAAATATGTCACTCATATGTAGAATCTAAAGAACAAAATAAATCCAGAGACATAGAAGCATTGAATGGACAGCCAAATCTCAGAGAGAGAAGGAGGTTGTGAGGGTAGTAGGGGAAGAAGTAACTAAAGAACTGGTATGCATATATGCAAAACCCATGGACACAAAAATAGTATGGTGAAGGCCTGGGGCAGGAGGCAGGTGCAGGCTAGAAGGGGTCAATGGAGAAAAGAGGGGGAGGGAAACCTGTAATATTTTCAACAATAAAGATAAATTCCTAAAAACTAGGTGTCAGAATGAAGACAGTATATATACATGGGACATTACTAAAAGTTATGTTTGACTGAAATTGGGAGGCCATGTTGACATGTAGTAGATGATATTGAACTAAGAAATGCAAGATGGAGCCAGAGTAAAAAGTTCCTTAGATGCCCAGAAGGAGTTTGAATTTACACCAAGGAAAGTGAATAAATCATGACTTTTTTAGCCTGGCTGCTGAATTTATTAAACTAGGAATATGACTTGGTCTTACCATGCAGTTTAAAGAGGGATAATTCTAGAATCAAGGAAGCCATACACAGATCGCTACAATCAGTTAACTGTGGAATGATGAAAATCAAAAATTAGGAACAATATAGAGGAAGAGAATGTATAGATTCAAGAGCCATAGCAAACAATAACAAGAGAGGATGAGAAGAATAAGAGAGGCAGAAGTGTCTAGTCCATATTCTTCTGATAGGAATAAATGGATGAGGAGATCAGTAGGGTTCATTTTCTCAGTGTTAGGCTTGAGGCAATATTAGATAATCTAGGTCAGTGGTTGGCAAACTGTGGCTTGTGAGCCACATGTGGCTCTTTGGTCCCTTGAGTGTGGCTCTTCCACAAAATACCACATCTGATTGAAACTTCGTGGCCCACACACAGAAGTCGGTTTTCGACTCTCAAAAGAAAGTTCAATCGTTGTACTGTTGATATTTGGCTCTGTTAACTAACGAGTTTGCCGACTACTGACCTAGGTCAATGACATATTAGGAAAAATCCTACCTTCCCTAACCACCTCAAATATTACAAAGTTAAAAAAAGATAATATGTATGGAAGTATTTTCCAAGCTATGTATAGCTTATGTATAAATATAGAGTTTATATGTAAAACATTGCTACCATTATAATAACCTGGTAATTAATAACATGAAAGGAGCAAAGGGAAGGTTAGATAATTTAGGCATGCCATTTGCACAGCTTTGCCAGAAAGCTGCAGTTTAGAACTCTCCAGGTCTGTTCCTCTCAGATCCTGGGGGAATGGATTGCAGAAAGAAGAGATACGTGCCCAGTAAGGTCTGAATGACATGGGAAAGGTGCTTATTTGTCAGTCACATTTGGGAATAGGGCATTGGCCAAAATAGGAATAGCCACTGCAAGGGTGCAAAGTCTAAGATACATAAGCTCCTGAGCAAAGGGAGTTCCCTCTCTTGGCCCCCTTGTCCTCTTGGACCTATTGTTGTAGGCCATGCCCTCCCATGGATTTACCCACTTGGCTCATGGCCATGTGGACCCCACACAAGGACTAATGGATTACAACTGGCCTGATGCTCTGCCAGACTGAGCTCCACTGTGGAAGGCAAACTCTGGACACTGGCTTTGCTTTTAACTTTGGTGAATCCCCAGCAGCACATTTTCCAGAACTCGTTTAAGAGAAAGGGGACTTTAGAAACCAAGAGATATCATTTCACGCAAATAAAAACCACTCATTCTCTTGTGTTAGTCTTAGGAACTTATGTTTCTCAAGATATAAGAACCCCATGTCCATTAGCCAAGGAAAAGGGCAGTCCACAGGATTCTCCAATAATAAGATGTTTTTGTTGCTATTTCCTTTATTAACAATTACAATACTGAAGGCTGCAAATTGAGGAGGTTCAAGGCTAGATAGACTAGAGGGTGTCTCCTTGGAGGTTCAAGTTAAAACCTGGAGCATAAATTTGCTTGCTAACGTGGCCAAATGAAGAAGAGCTTTAGGCTCATTTGTTTCCAAACAAGTTTAAGAAAGAACAGATGTGGACATCTCAATAGGATGTTTAGGTTTATTTAGCTGGGTAAAGGTTTTGTTTTCCTTGTAATAGAAGCCGAATTTTATGCCAATCAAATGCAATATTTAGACATAATAGACAACCCACTATATTTCAGCTTTTTAAGTATTGCTCCTGCCATAAAAAATAGGAACACACACATAAATAAAGAAAAAAATAGATGGTCAATGATGTCATGGCATGCAAAATAATGATTTCACCATACTTTTCTATCACTCGTTATGAAACTAAAATGATGATTTTACTGAGGGTGTCATCTTCTTTTGAAGGGACCAGCCAGGTTTTTATGAGATATGTTTTTGTGCAATACAATAGTTTCTGATTAGAGAAAATTACTGTTGATTTGCCTAGTGAAAGAGTAAAGAAAGTTGATTATCCTCAGCATTGGTGAGTAAATTAAAGCAGCTAAATGCTATGGAGACTGAGATAATGGCTTGGGTGAATTAGGGCTAAGAAAATCAATAGTCATAACTTTCTTGTTGGTAACAAGATTTAATTTAAACCTTACAGCAGAACAAAGTTGTTTTGAATGACATTCCTTAAGGAAATAGATTTCTTCCTGATAGACAATTAGTTTCAAACTTGTCCTTCCATATTATTTAACACTCATAAACAATGTAGTGATGCCTATTTTAATTTACAGTTTTAAAGTAGACTATCAATTTATACAAATGAGCTCACTGAAGTATTACCTAGAAATTGTGCAGCACACTTTCTAAAACATGTAAATTATTTTTCAATTTGTAATAGAGTCAGTAATGACCATGTGTTAGAAATGGAAATAAAAACCATTATTGATTTGACAAAATCAATATGTGACAATTCAAAACTATAGTCACATCTAAAAAAATAGTTATTTTCTAACAAGTCAAAGAAATACAATGCCTATGGAAAGATACTACCCATCTAAGAAAAAAATTCTAAGGATGTTTTACAGCCAAATATGATGTTATCCAGAAAATAGCATAGATTGTAAGATATTTGACCTTTTTTTTTTTTGCAAACTCATAACTATTCCTTAATTAAACTTGTCCCATACAGAGTTTTTTTTTATCAGAGTCATATCCATATGTGTGTACTGAAATGTGAGATCATCTCTTTCACCAAGACTCAGCATTCTGCTCCACTTAGCAGCCCTAAGGGTTTGTAGAGGTCAGATGTGTCCAGCCAGACCTGAACATTGTAATTGACAAAGTGTATGTCAATTGTTAATGGCCTTTTGTAGCAGATAGGAATAGAGCATAAAGGAAGATAATGTAGAGAGAAAAAAAATTGCAGAGCATTATTAAAACAGAAAACCCTATCCTACTTGTATATATATATATACTTACCAACACATCTCAAATGCTCAGATACAATGTATTTACTATTCAGTTCAGGATTTTTTCATCTTTAAACAGTTACTTGTTGGGAACTTCCAGGCCTGCAAGGGAATTTGTTTTGCCCATGTTACTCTTGTTTCGCCCATGTTACTCTTAACATCTGAATAGAATGCAAGCCCCTTGAAGTCAGGGAATTTCTTTCTTATTCTTCCTTATAACCTTTCTTATAACCTTGACACTAATAAAGGTGCTTGTACAATTAACATTAGTTGAATTAATGCTTATACAAATACTTGGATAATTTTTTTTTAAACTAGAGTATTATATTTCTCCTGGTTGGGGAAATATCCTAATTTACTAGGTTCCACTAGCATTGCAATTTATCTCTCAGTTCACTTAGGCTGAATTACATAAAAAGAAGAATTACCAAATAGAACTAGATAAGTAAAAATGAAAAAGGAAAACAATCTAGACAGCCAACAATTTATATATATACTAGAGGCCTGGTGCACAAAATTCATGAACGGGGGCGGGGAAAGTCCCTCAGCCCAGCCTGCACCCTCTCCAATCTGGGACACCTTGAGGGATGTCTAACTGCCTGTTTAGGCTCAATCCCAGTAGGATCAGGCCTAAATGGGCAGTCCGACATCCTTCTCACAATCCAGGTCTGCTGACTCCAAACTGCTCACCTGCCTGCCGCCCTGATTGCCCCTAATCGCTTCTGACTGCCAGCCTGATCACCCCCTAACCACTACCCTAACAGCCTAATTAATGTCTAACTGCTCCACTGCCAGCCTGTTGGCCCCTAACTTCCCACCTCTGCTGGACTGGTCACCCCTAATTGCCCTACCCTGCAGGCTTGATAGGCCCCAACTGCCCTTTTTACAGGCCTGGTCCCTCCCAATTTCCCTCCCCTGCTGGCCTGATCACCCACAACTGCCCTCCCTTGCAGGCCTCGAACTTCCCAATGGCCCTCCCCTACTGGCCATCTTGTGGGAGCCATCTTGTGTCCACATGGGGTCAGCCCTCTTGTGTGTTGGAGTGATGGTCAATCTGCATATTACTGTTTTATTAGATAGGATGGAGGCATGGTGCACGGGTGGGGGCCAGCTGGTTTGCCCTGAAGAGTGTCTCGGATGAGGGTGGGGATTCCATTGGAGTGTGGGGCAACCTGGGTGAGGGGCCTGTGGTGGTTTGCAGGCCATGTCCCCCAGCAACCCAAGCAGAGGCCCTGGGATCTGGGATTAATTTATGTTCTACATTTGAAACTTTGTAGCCTGCAGTGGAGCCAAGCCTTCTGCTTGCTCCATTGCAACAGCCATTTCTGTTTAAATTCTATAATTGAAACTTTGTAGCCTAGAGTGGAGACCTAGGCCTAGGCCTAGGGCTACAGAAACTTGGCTTCCTCCATTACCCGTGCAACCCTGCCACTGCTCTCTCCAGTTCCATTGCTGCCACCATTTCTGTTGGAATATATCTTCCATAATTGAAATTTTGTAGCATTGAGTGGAGGCCTAGGCCGGCAACAGCAGGAGGAAAGCTTGGCTTCCTCCATTGCTGGGGAAACCTAAGCTTCCCTCCTGCTCTCAGTGTCAGCAACCATTTTGGTTGGGATTTATTTGCATAATTTCCTCCTGTTTGGCTGATGGGTGTGGCTATGAACATGGCCTTATTGGAGGTACAGTCAATTTGCATATTGTTCTTTTATTAGATAGGAGGATCTTTCTTGTAAACAGTCCACCTCCATAGTTTGTGTAGAGTTCACCCCAAATCTCTGGAGGTATGTTGAAATATCTTGACGCTAATAAAGGAAAAATTGCTATGGACACTTATTTAAAACAGCATGAGATCCTATATAATAAAAGGCTAATATGCAAGTAGACTTAACAGCAGAACAATAAAACAACAGGTCACGATGACATGTGCTGACCACCAGGGAGTGCTTGTGGAACATGGTTGGCACTGGCAGCAGGCGGCAGAGTATGAAACATGGCATGTGTTGTCCACAGTGGGATGGTGGACCAGGAGAGCAGGGATGCCAGATCAAGCCTGGGTACTGGTTGCTGTCATCAGGGCAAGCCTCTGGTGGTTACTGAAAATTCTTTGCTTCCACACGCTGCAGTCCTGCTCAGTGCTCATACCTGCTGCCATCACCAGGCCCATTTGTACCCACTGCTGGTGCTGTCAGCACGTGGTAGGAGTGGCAGTGGGAGCAGGGCTGCCAGAAGATGGGGGACGTGGGGCCACAGTGGGAGAGGCCAGCCAGAGGTGCAGATGATGGATTGAGACCTGCCCCTGGGGCCACCACAACTTCGTGGCCTAGAGTTCCTTTTAAGGTGCACAAATTTGTATACTGAGCCCCTAGTATTTTATATAAAACAATTGCAATAGAGATCGACAGAATTGCAATAGGAGAGAGATTAAATTCAGCTCCTCTGAAACAAAATACTATCGTTTTTAAACACTAGGGAAAATGGTGAGCTAAGTGAAAAGTAGAGGACAGGAGATTGAGGAGGAGGTTGGTCAAAGTGACTAAGCCTTCTGCAGTTGGTTGTTGGCACCCATCCAAGTTAGGTGCCTGTCCTCCCCCAGAAACAGGAAATCAGAGGCCCTATATGTCTTGATGACTACATTTCAAAGGGAGGGCTCCCAGGAACTACAGAAATATAGTCAAGGGTCCTAAAATTATCAGCAGCTAGGGAGAATATTTACATATCAATGAGGCAGAGAAAGAATTTACCATCACAAGTTTCCTTAGGGTTTTCTCTTTCGGACCAGTGCCTCACTATGGGTATCTCTCACAATAACTGGCACAAGCACCACAAGACTACAGGCAAGAGGAAGCCCTACCACAAGAAGCGAAAAATATGAGCTGGGACACCCTACTGCCAACACTAAGATTGGGTACCCCCCCCCCCCCCCGCATACACACAGTCCGAGTGCATGGAGGCAACAAGATGTACTGAGCCTTGAGGCTGGATGTGGGCAATTTCTCCTGGGGCTCAGAATGTTGTACGTGCAAAACAAGGATTATTGATGTTGTCTGCAATGCATCCAACAATGAACTGGTCCACACCAAGACCCTAGTCCCTAGTAAAGAACTGCATCGTGCTCATCGACAGTACACCGTACCGACAGTGGTACGAGTCACACTACGCACTGACTTTGGGCAAGAAGGGTGCCAAGCTGACTCCTGAAGAGGAAAAGATTTTGAACAAAAAATGATCAAAGAAAATTCAGAAGAAATATGATGAGAAGAAAAAGAATGCCAAGATCAGCAGTCTTCTCGAGGAGCAGTTCCACCAGGGCAAGCTTCTTACATGCATCCCTTCAAGACCAGGACAGTGTGGCCAAGCAGATGGCTATGTGCTCCAGGGGAAGGAGCTGGAGTTCTATTTGAGGAAAATCAAGGCCCAGAAAGGCAAATAAATCCTTTCCTCCCCTGTCTTAGCCCACATAATAAAGATGTTTATTCTAAAAAAAAAAAAAAAGTTTCCTTAGTAAATGCACCTAAAAAGGGTCAGAGGCCTATAGCCAAAAAGAAGTATGTCTACAATTCAGTGATACTAAGGGGAATATCAGGCCTTTCTTGGTCAATACATTTGGAGAAATGTTTGAATCAGAATTGTGACATTGAAGAACAGCTGAAAAATTCAGAAACTATTTCTTGGTAAGAACATGCTCCCTGGTACAAAAATGGGTTCCTCTAAGTTGCCTCGAATTCTTCATTTTGTCTTCTCATGTTGACTTGAGTTATATCAATAAAAATTCATTTGAATTATCAAGAATTCTTTTAAAACCCAAGTATTTTCATAAATCAGTTATTCAAGAAAAGTGAGTACCTCACTAATATGAACAAAAATTTAAAATTAGTTTTTAAATAGAATTGGTTGGAAGCAATATAAAGACTCCAGAGCAGAGCCATATGTTCAGGTTCAGACGTCCCCCTCTATTATTTGCTAAACTAGAGGCCCAGTGCACGAATTTGTGCACAGGTGGGTTTCTCAGCCTGACTGGCATTTGGGGCCAATCAGGGCCAATCAGGCCGGCCAGCTGTGGAAGGTTGGCTGTGGAAGCACAATGATGACCAGCGGGCAGGGGGCAGCTCCTACATGAGCATTTGCCCTCTGGTGGTCAGTGCGCATCATAACTACTGGCCGGTTGTCCAGTCGTAATGGTTGCTTAGGCTTTTATATATATACTAGAGGCCTGGTGGACGAAATTCATGCATGGGGGTGGGGGGGTGGTAGCGGGAGATGTCCCTTAGCCCAGCCTGCACCCTCTCCAACCTGGGACCCCTCGAGGGATGTCTGACTGCCGGGAAGTCAGACATTCTTCTCACAATCCAGGACTGCTGGCTCCAAACTGCTCACCTGTCTGCCTCCCTGATAGCCCCTAACCGCTTCTGCCTGCCAGTCTGATCACCTACAAAACACTACCCTGCCAGCCTAAGTGATGTCTAACTGCTCCCCTGCCAGCCGGTTTGCCCCCAACTTCCCTCCTCTGCCAGCCTGGACACCCCTAACTGTCCTCCCCTGCAGGCTTGATCACCCCCAACTGCCCTCCCTTGCAGGCCTGGGACCTCCCACTGTCCTCTCCTGCTGGCCATTTTGTGGTGGCCATCTTGTGTCCACATGGGGGAAGGATCTTGTGTCCACATGTGGGCAGCCCTATTGTCTGTTGGAGTGATGGTCAATCTGCAAATTACTCTTTTATTAGATAAGATAGAGGCCTGGTGCATGGGTGGGGGTCAGCTGGTTTGCCCTGATAAGTGTCCATATCGGGGTGCGGGTTCCCTTGGGTTGAGAGGCAGCCTGGGTGAGGAGCCTGTGGAGATTTGCAGGCTGGCCATGCCCCTCAGCGACCCAAGTGAAGACCCTGGGATCTGAGATTAACTTATGTCTACAATTGAAACTTGTAACCTGGAGTGAAGCCAAGCCTTCTGCTCACTCTGTGGCAGCAGCCATTTCTGTTTGAAACTTTGTAGCATTGAGTGGAGGCCTAGGCTGACAATGGCAGGCAGAAAGCTTGTCTTCCTCTATTGCCAGGGAAACCTAAAACTCTATTCTCTCCAGCTCAGTGGCTGCGGCTATTTCTGTATCTTTTATAATTGAAATTTTGTAGCATTGAGTGGACTCCTAGGCCCACAACGGCAGGTAGAAAGCTTGGCTTCCTTGTTGCCGGGGAAACCCAAGCCTTCCTTCTGCTCTCAGTGGTTGCAGCCATCTTGGTTGGGGTTTATTTGCATAATCTGCTCCTGATTGGCTGGTAGGTGTGGCTGTGGGCGTGGCTTGTGGGTGTAGCAAAGGTACAGTCAAATTTGAATATTACACTTTTATTACACTAGAGGCCTAATACATGAAATTCATGCACAGGAGGGTTGAGGGTCCCTCAGCCCAATCTGCACTTTCTTGCAATCAGGGACCCATTGGGGGATGTGTGACTACCGGGTTAGGTCCAATTCCATAGGGCCTAAACCAGCAGTCGAACATCCCTCTCACAATCTGGGACCACTGGCTGCTAACCACTCTGCGTACCTGCCTCATCACCCTTAACCACTCTCTTGCCTGCCTGATCACCCCTAACTGTTTCTGCTTGGCCCCCACCCACCATGGTGGCTACCTCTGCTTTACCCATGCTACCTCATCTTTGCCTGGAATAGCATCCAGCATGAGGTTCAAAAGGTCATTAGGCTGTCCAGTCTAATTAGCATATTATTATTATAAAAAATAGATAACCTGCTGTAAGTTATTCACACTATATTCTTTGTTTTCTCATCTGTAGGAAACATATACAGGGCTACTGGTATGTTTAAGTATATTAACATTATTAAGTGCTTAGAAGTGTACCTGAAAAAGAATTGTTAGTTATTACTATTAGTGTTTAAGAAATGGAAGACATTTTAAAATATCTTCCTTAAACTAGATAAATAAAAACTTTTCCAGTGTGTTTCAAGTTGAATTCTGATTAAGAATGATTTGTCATTTTCAATTTGCTCTTTGGAAACAGATCCTATTTTCTCTGTCATAAATTCTCTAAACTTATGCAATTAGAAAAAAATCCCTACTGAATTAAATTGGTCATATTCCTTCTGACAATGATATTAAATTTTGGTGCTTTAATAACCAATTAACCAAAAAAATAAACTTCAATGCTTCCCACAGAAGCTGTAAATGTAATTATATAATCATAAAATAAGATATATTTATGACCATATAAACTTTAAACAATTCATGGTTAAGAAGGAGGCTGTCTTCTTGTATTACCCTTGCTAGAAGGTGAAGTAATAATTTTTTTAGGCAAGTAAATAATGTAAGACAGAAACAAAATTCATTATTGTAAACTAGGGGACCGGTGCACGAAATTTGTGCACTGGGGGTGGGTGGTTCATCAACCCTATCTGCCCCCTCTCACATACTGGGAGCCCTCAGGGGATGTCCAACTGATGGCTCACCCCCAGCCTGCCCAAGGCTTAAAGCCCTCTGGTGAGGCTTTAGGCCTTGGGCACCCAGCCATCGCCCTGCTCAGCTCAGCCCCAGCTGCCTGTGACCACCCAGCCCTGGAGGCTGGGCGCTCACTGCCACTGCCGTTTCATCTCCACCCCTGGGGCCAGCGTTCACGCCACTTGGCCCCACCCCCGCTCCTAATTTGCTGGTAGCATAGCCAATCAGGAGCAAAGGTAGAGTCAAATTTGCATGTTTCTCTTTTATTATATAGGATAGTACAAATAATTAAATTTAAAATTATAATGTTAATCAGCTTAACAATAACCCACAACCATCAGACCAACTGAAAGAGAAAAATTTTATACTAGAATGAAGATCTGAAATAGAAGACAAACATGGTATGAATAGAACATGACCAGTGTGAACGTTGATCTAAGTAGATATAAAATTGCATAAAATAAATATAAAACACCTATTTTCAGTAGCACTAGATATCCTAACTTCCAACTATAAACTATTGAAAATGCCAAAAAAAATAGATTTTATAAACTTTAAAATACATCACTGAACTGTAAAGAATCTGAGGCAAAAAAAAAAAAGTGAAGAGAGAATATAGATTCTTGAGGAGTCTATCAAACTAAGACCTCTTTTTGCATGTCTCCAGAGCTAAGTTTTGTTTTTGTTTTTGTTTTGTTTTTTCATTTTTAAAGGGTTAAAAAAATCAAATAACAAAGAGTGTAAACAAAGTGTATGGCTGGTAAGTATTTAGCCTGAAAATCCTAAAGTATTTTCTATGTGGTTATTTACAGAAAAAGTTTGCCAACCTCAGAACATAAGTGGAGCCCTGAATTTGGCTTTCACCTTAAAGGCAATTGCCAAAATTAATACCCATGACTTGATTTTTCATGGCCTTCCAGGACTTAGATGTGAGGAGGAAAGTCGAAAATCTACCCAAACAGTAAAATATTTTAGAAAAACATCCACCACAGAAGATTATGTTCCATAATAAGGGAGTTCTAGGAATGTGTATACATACTCAGAATGGTACCCCCCAAAAAATCTACTTTGAAAACTGTCACTGATTAAATAAAGTTGGAAGAAATTGCCCTTCCCCACAAGGATTTGTAATATTAAATTGGCTCTCATGTAAGTTTGTAGCCTAAATCCATAGAATCTGAGAGACCTGAACAATCACAGTGAGAATTTAGTGTGAAGTGGTTCTGGTTAGAAAGGAGGATTTTCAAATGCCCAGCAGAAGCAAACAAAAATCTAATTTACAAGGACACCTTTCAATTCAAGAGTCAGAGAATTCTCATTGATACATTTCCAAAAAATCAGAAGATCTAATTACAACTTCTTAAAAAAATCATAAAGCACTCAGGCTTAATGAGATTGCATCAGACTCAAAAAGGCTTAAAATACTGGTTTTATCACATAGAATATAAAATAAGTATGGGTACTTCACTCTCTAAAACTCACTAGAAAAATATCCTAGGATGAGGATTAACTAAAAACAAACAAAAACAATAAAATAAGTATGGGTACTATCCAGCCTTTGTGGCTCAATAGTTGAACATCGACCTATGCACCAGGAGGTCATGGTTTGATTCCTGGTCAGGACACATGCCCAGATTGCAGGCTTGACCCCAGTAGGGGATATATAGGAAGCAGACAATCAATTCTTTGTCACCACTGATGTTTCTATTTTTTCCTCTCTCTCGCTCTCTTCCTCTCTGAAATCAATAAAAAATATATTAAAAAATAAAGGTACTATGTTTCAATAAGTGAAAAATATTATATAGAGTGAGAAACTATAAAAGTTGGACCACTACAGCAGTCACTTCTTGCTGGAAAGCATATCACTTACAGTTGGGGGGGACCTGGCCTGCAGGGAAGGGCAGTTTGGCTAATGAACTCCATTCCACCTCCAGAATCGATATTGCCTGCATACCTCTTGCCTCTTTCTAAGAAAATTATTAGATGTTCTAGAAGAAGATGATCTAGAAAAAAAGGAAAGATTCTATATATAAAGAAGCAGGAAGTGATTTATTATAAGAAATTAAGGATAAAAGCAAAATCTATAATTTTTTTTTTCATCCTAGAATAGTGGTCAGCAAACTGCGGCTCACAAGCCACATGTGGCTCATGAGCCGAGGTTTGCCACTCTGTTGAATAATGAGTTTGTGGAATTGCCCTAGAATATACAAAACTGGGAAAGGAATTTAAAAAGAATCAGTTTTGGGATCTCTACAGATGGGTTGAGCTACACAATTAAACCTTTTTCTAGCAGGGTGCTGCCCAAAGATGCTACAACCCAAGCACATGGGTCTCAACTCAACATTTTCCCTGATTTCTTTCCCTGAATTTCCCGTGAGATGCTCCCATAAGCAGATCACAAACTTAGGTATATTTAAAGGCCTATAGAAAGAGAAGAGATATAATTTCATTTTTTTCCATCCCTAGATGAAAATTCTTATTTAGCTCTTTTCCCAGCATTTTATATACTGAGTTATTCCTAAGCTTGACATTTACTTCTTCTATAAAAGTAAAATGTACAGCTACTAGATATATAACATAGTAGATAACAACCACAAATTTATATAATCAAGTAACCATATGATTAAGAATATTGCCCTCTGAGAAAAGCAACCAAAACTGAAATCTTAAATGTTGTTTTCCTCGTCTAAATTTTATATCCTATATAATAAAAGCCTAATATGCAAATTGACCATCACTCCAACATACAAGATGGCAGCCACAAGATGGCCAGCAGGAGAGGGTAGCTGTGGGCAATCAGGATAGCAGGGGAGGGCAGTTGGGAGGGACCAGGCCTGCAAGAGATGGCAGTTGGGGACAATCAGGCCTATAGGGGAGGGCAGTTAGGGATGAATGGGTGGCAAAGAAGGGCAGTTGTGGGTAATCAGGCCTGCAGGGAAAGGCAGTTGGAACAGGCCTACAGGGGAGGGAAGTTGGGGGTCACCAGGCCTGCAGAGGAGGGCAGTTGGGGGTGACCAGGCCTGCAGGGGAGGGCAGTTGCGGGGGGGGCAGGCCTGCAGAGGTAGGCAGTTGGGGGTGACCAGGCCAGCAGGGGAGGGAAGTTGGAAGGGACCTGGCTTGCAGGTGATGGCAGTTAGGGGAAATTGGGCTGGCATGGGAGCAGTTAGTCATTGATCAAGCTGGCAGGGGTATGGTTAGAGGGTGATCAGGCTGGAAGGCAGAAGCGGTTAGGGGCAATTCAGCAGGCAGGCAGGCGAGCAGTTGGGAGCCAACAGTCCTGGATTCGGAGAAAGATGTCTGATTGCCTGTTTAGATCAGATTCCTGTGGGTTCTGGCCTAAACGGGCAGTCAGACATCCCTCAAAGGGTCCCAGATTGGAGAAGGTGCAGGCTGGGATGAGGGACACCCCAACCTCATGCATGAATTTTGTGCAACGGGCCTCTAGTTTTAAATAATAATATTGTAAGTGGTTCTAAATGCCAAGAAATGGATGCCTCTATAACTAATGAGAAAGGATTACCTTTTACATTGTATTGGCAGAACTATTTATGCTAATTTTCAATAATTTGAGAAGTGTGGTTCATAGTGTCCTAAATCTAAATACTATCTTTGTTCATACTTATTTTTCCTCAATATGCTTTGACAATGACACTCATATTAACTACAAAAATCATTCAGCAATGCAGTGCCTTAAATATCACATTACAATAAGCTTTTTGTTGCTATTTTCCTTCTTTTATTCTTAACACAGATCCCCAACTAGATGTCTATGGAAGAAAAGTCATTTCTTGAGGAAAAATTAAACCCAGCAAAGAGATTGTTTATATATAAAGTCAAATAATGAAACACTTTTCACTCTACTTAGACGTGTCAGGGATATACCATGTGCCAGTCCTTGTAATATGCGATGATAATAATAAAAAGGGCCAGGCTCCTTTCTTTTTCTTCAAGAAAATGATAGTCTAGCACTCACTAGCAGATAAATTACTGAAATAGTAATTCAAGTAGATAGTCTTTCATTGCAATACACAGAGGACTGGTACAAAACTCAGGCTTCTAATCTTGAAAACCAGGTGGAAATAATGGCATCCTGGTTCAAAATGTTAGTGCTCTCAGGGGAGGATGAGGACCCTAAAACCTCCTAGGAGAAACCCGAAGAGGCTATTATTCAGTGTTACATCATTGTGAGCTGCACCCAGGATTTGGTCTTAACTCACTCCCCATGACACGAGCTTAAGTGTTTATAGATCTGACCATAATTACTTCATGTATAAGCTTAGTCACAGTAGAAAATCCAATTCAACTATTAGCTCCCTTGCACAAGTATCATCTCTGTCTCCCACCATGGATAAAGGACAGAGAATACATTATCTTGCTTTCTTTTTTTTCTTCCAAGACTGCATTATTGAAACTCTGCTCTTCAGTTGTTCCCTCTTGATTACTTATAATGAATAAAAAATATTCAGACATGCAAGGCTGGGAAGGGAATTTGTGCAATTTTGGGTTTTCAAAGAAGCAGATGTCAAGATGGAGTTTAAAATGTAAGAAATTAATAAAATTTAATTCCTGTAAAAGATACAGAGAAGGAATAGGCAGAGGAAACTTTCAGACCATGATGCTAATCTGATACCTGTGAATCACCCTTTAGAGTCCAAGTTCTTATAAGGCCAGAAATTGTGCCTGACAGAGTTTCAATAATTACTAGATTCATCACTCAATACATTAGTGTTTTGTGTTAGAGAATGTGTAAGACAAAGTAAACACCCAAACAAATTAATAAGTATTCATGCTATCACAGTGATTGGGGACCTGGCTGGACAAAAATTTATAGAATAAGTTTCTTCTGGAAGCAAGGCCTTCCAGGTGGGACTAAAGGGAGATTAAAGGTATGTCTCTACCATCACTGGGGTTCCTAGGAAGCAACGGTTGGACATTTGATATGAGTACAATGTGAATGAAAAATTTCATCATGTGAGGTAGAAGAATGAATAAGAATCCTGAAAAACTAAGGAAGAAGAGTCTATCTGGTGTTACAGTTAGTTAGTGTTGTGTGTCAAACAACCCCAAACTCAGTATATAAAAAAAAAAACATCAATTTTATTATGTTCATAGATTCTGTGAGTCAGGGATTCAGACAGAACAAAATGGCAACATCTTGATTTTGCTCCATGATTTCTAGCCCTTCAATTGGACATGATTAGGGGCATGCTGGAGTGAGAATCCCCATGGATTTGCCTCTAACTCATGATGCACAAGATAATTATTTTAGTCTCTATAAATATAGGGTCTATTGTTCATGACTTAACTTCTCATTCTGTTTTTGGATGATAAATTCTTTCACTGTTCATGGCTACTTTTAACAGCTGTTTGCCTTTGATATGGGCAAAGTTTGATATGAATAAAGTTATGTGTGTGTGTGTTTTTCTTAATACCCTGCAGTCAGCGGTGGGAAGGGTTTAACAGATTATCAAGCAGAAGGGCCATCAATAATTGCTGAGTGTATTAGCACTTGCAACACAACATGTCATAATAGTTCAAACCCCTAAACACGCTACTATATTCATTTTTGCAAGTAATCTCTATTGATTACATGGTCTCTCTCATGAAGCTGTGTTTTTTTTTAATGATCTCAAGTCATCTACTATGGCTATAAATAAAAAAGGAGCTATATTTCTGCTTAGGATCCTCTCAAGAATGTTTTTGTATTCCTTCCAAAGAACAGACTGTCCAAAAGAAACAATTTTATTTTTGTAGTCAAATTCCATTCTTCTTCTGCCACTTATCTTTTTAGTATGGTTTGGGGATCTAGTTACCTTTTAAACTTGTTCTTGTTAATTTAATTTATCCACTGCATCTCCAGAAGTTGGAACTTTTACTTTGGTTGTCTTTTTTGGCAGAGCACGAGGTATGTGAAGATTCCATTTAGGAAAGTAAAAGTTGCTATTACTGTAGGTGCTTTATGAAAATAAGCAAAACTAAAATATGATTCAATTTATAAAAGTTTGAAAGAATGGGCAAAAACACAAGAGACATGCTTTTTAGGAGGGATGAAACAAATGTCCTATCTTTCCACTCACAGTCTCCTGTTTCTCTAGGTCTCATTGCATGTGAGAGAAGCAAGAAATTCTTATTTCGTCCCTAATAAGTCTTCCTTAATTCATTTTTAATTAATGTCATTGCCCCTGGCCAGAATGAATGAATGAACAAATAAGTAAATAGATAGATAAGTAAATAAATAAATAAAACAAAAGTAGAAAGAGTGTTGGCTCTAGCCAGTTGGATGTACTAGAATTGCTCATGATCCATGTCTATTAAAATAACCCATTAGTGCTGCAATTTCAATCAGACCCATTTATGGAAATGAGTGATTCATATTACATGGCAGATTAATGCCACTATTCCCAACAGAAGGAAATTAAGAACTAAAGAAGAATTTGGAAATATCTAAAACACTGTGCATTTAGATTAGAAGTATACATGAGTATACAGTTGGGACTTATGCGGTCATCCTGAAATGGGAAGTCATGGAGCCAGTGGTGCAGCTTCAGACTGGGTTTAGGACTTGGACCTTCAAGGTTCCCACCTCCACTCCCATCCTTTATAGCAGAACCTACTTCTAACTGGCTATCCACCCACCCCTCCCACCCCACCTAGGCTACTCCAGAGTGGAATAACCTTATCTTTTCTTGGTTTATGTTTTCCTAAGACCCTCAGAAAAGGTGCAATTGCCGTTTTATTGGCTAATTACTTTTTACCAATTACTATTTCTTAGTAAGTTTAATACATTAGAATTTTTGACTTGGGTCCAGTCAATGATTAGAAGCATAACTATTATCATTTCAAAGTGAGTAACTGAATGCTGTCTGAATAACTGCCAAGGATTCCATTACTTCCTAAATGAAGAGAAATCATCAGCAGAGGATGTTTCTCACACTTTTCCTGTAGCTGATCCCTATTTTAGGTGACAAGCCACATCCATCCTATCTAATAACAGAGTAATATGCAAATTAACCATCACTCTGCTACATCCACAAGCCATGCCCACCAGCCTATCAGGAGTGAGTATGCAAATTAACCCAACCGAGATAGCTGTGGCCACAGAGCGAGCAGGAGGCTTGGATTTCCCCAGCAATGCAGAAAGCCAAGCTTTCAGCACACTCTGGCCTGCCTCTGCTCAATGCTACAAAGTTTCAATTATAGAAGATAAATCCCAACAGAAATAACTGTGGCCACAGAGCAAGCAGGAGGCTTGGCTCTACTCAAGGCTACAAAGTGTCAATTATAGAAGATAAATAAATCCTATAAATAAACCCAGGGCATCCACTTGGGTTGCTGAGGTGGGGAGGGGGCGCAGCCAGCCTGCAAACTACCACAGGCCCTTCGCCCAGGCTGGCCCATTCCCCAAGGGAACCCCCACTCTGATCTGGGACACCCTTCAGGGAAAACCAGCTGGAAAGGGTGTAGGCTGGGCTGAGGGACACACACTCCCCCCATCATGCACAAATTTCATGCACAGGGCCTCTAATAAATAATATTTAGTCACTTCAAGAGCATTTGCTAAATTTGGATTTATACCCCTGCATTCTCTAATTCACTAACCAACATTCTCTAACAGGTTTGTAATTTTTACTGGTCTTTGAAAAGTGTAGCTTAGAGCAGCATACTAAGACCTAATTTCAAAAAGTGACATTGAGTAATAGCACTCACTAAGTTAAGAAACAACAAACCTGGCTTTCATTTTGTATACTATCTCAGGACAGTAATTATGCTACCAGATTTTTTTAAACTCCTGTGCCAAATAACATATCAAAACAGTATCTTTCTTAATAACTATAGATAACTAAGTATAAGAACTATTTTTCAGTTTGAAAATTTTCTTGAGAACAAGAAAATCATAAAAGCAAGCTTAAAGGGTGAATAAAAATTAGCTAATGTTACAACTTTAACTGAGTGGTCTAAAGCTTTACAAAACAAACTTGCTGGGACTGAATCTCAGTGATTTGAGCCATTCACATGGTTAATTCTGAGTGCCACATTACAAAATCTGAAGTCATGTTGAAAGAACACAGATCATTTAAATAAAGCTAGAATATGGCCTTTTTTTCCCCCTTCAGAGCACAGATGGTAATCTCATCTTTCAATTGAATATCATAAAACTTTGGACAAGGAAGAAAGATATAGCAAATAATCAACCACTACAAACATTAATGATGTTAATGGCTTTTCAGTTTGAGAAGCACATTATTTCATATCTCCGTTTTCCTGCAACTCAAATTAATACCAACTCCAGTACTCATAGACCTTAGAGACAAAAAGCATCCTTCACATGCACTAGCCCCCATTTCCTTTTTCCTTCCCTGGAAAATGCAAGGATCCTCTAATTTAGACAGTCTGGAAAAGATGACTGCCAACCTGTGGGGAGTTCTGGTATTTATTCACAACCATTGTCCTCTTGGCCATAACTCACAGCTGTCACAAGGTAGCACTGTGGATGCTGCTTCACCTTTGCACCAGGACTCTAAGTCCATACAGAAGGGAGAGTTCACTTTCTTGGGGGGAAAATACGATCAACTGAACCTAAATGAGGGAAATAAATATAGTCTTATAACGATTGCTGGAATGATTGGATGAGTTAAACATCATGATGAGAATATACTTTCTTGAAAGAAAAAACATTAGGAATGTTGGTAGGGTGCCTCGAGGTATCAAAACACCTTAGCTTTACATGAGATGTTATTCCTAAGATTGGAAGCCTTAGGAAGTGGACAAAACAAGAAGAACCCTAAATGATATGATTGTATTTTTCAGCGTATAAGACGACTTTTTAGCCCAGGAAAATCTTCTCAAAAGTCGGGGGTCATCTTATACGCTGGGTATCATCTTATAGGGTGGGTGCTGAAACCCCCCGGCCGCTGGACTGGAGAATCTGCGGTTGCCGCATGCAGTGGGGGGAGCTCAAAAACGGCCCCAGCAGCATCCCTGCTCAGTCATCTTATACGCCGAAAATACGGTATTTACTTCATGAGAGCTTTCTCTTCTGGGTCTGCTCAGAGTAAAAATTTTGAAACCAGGCAAAAGTTACTTCTAAATTCATTCGAATTATAACTGTTCCCAGTAAGACTTTTTGCTACTCCCCTAAAGTTTCATTTCTCCTAACTTTCTGATCACTTTAACGATGGTGGGTTTACATTTGGCTGTTTGTAACAAATTGTCCTTAATAAAACAGAGGCATCATTGAAAGTGAACAGTTCTTTCTGTGTCACTGATGCATTTTCAAGTTATTTTCGTAAGCAAATAATCTAAAATATATTGTTTGTTTTGTTCCAAGCAGTTCTTTAAAACCCATTATATTACTCTGGTATGTTTTTCTGAAGACTGAGCTAAAATAGCTTCCTCTTTCAGACCATTACTGCAGTTACAAAATGCCAATCTTCACTCCTTGACTTTATCTGTTTTTATTTCAACCTGTCTGCGTCTTACTTCAATTGTAAATCACCAGAGGGTTTCCTATTGAGTGCAGATTCTTTAGCTGTCTCACAATATGTTAATCATTATTATATATTTTCCATGTGGAATTGTAATATAGAAATTCCTTCCTCAAGCTAACCTTTTCTTGGTATTTCTTCTGGCCTGAAAGTTAACTTTTTAGTCTATAAAAACTTTTTAAAGTTTATGTAAGATATATGTCTTCTCTAACATGTCTTAACCTTTCATGTTGTTCTTGTTCCAAGGTTCGATTCCCACTAATTTATCAACCAAGCAGACTTTTTGTATTGATGTAAACTATTCCTATTTTTCCTTAAACTAGTCCATGGAATCCCCTAAGATTTTGATTATATGCTAAGCTCTACACCATGATAAATTGTTCTGTGGAAAGCACTCTGTAAGTCACTCAGACATATGCTATACATTGTAAGCAATTGAATAGGAAAAAAAAATTAAAATAATTATTCTCCATTCGATGTTTGAATTCTTACCCACCCACATAAAAGCCATTTCCTTGGCTACATTTTTCTGGGAATGGACTCAAAGGGATGTATTACAGTAAATCATTGTGCATAATTTGATTCACAGATGATAGATTTTTAGTGTTGTCACACTGGGTCAAATATCATCTTTGGCAGACCCCCCAATTTGACTTCCAAGAATGGCTCAGTTTTAATTTTTCCTGCATAGAGTGCTTTGTCAGAAACTCCTCTAAGAGAGGCGAATTTTGACTAAGAACCAGGTCACACTATATTCTGCTGCAACCCTGGTGGTATCTTTCTAGCAACCACTCAGCAAATATGTAATAAGTGTCCATTTATACAGTCCCTGTTCTAAGTACCTGTATTACAACAGGAGCCAAAACAAAGCAAATCCACATTCTCTCTCAAAAAACAAATTTTCAGTTGTTCAAAAGAAAATAAATAAGATAAATAATAAATATATATGTTAGAAAGTGAAGAATGCTCTGAAGAAAAATAAAGCAAGAGGAGGAGTATGACATTAAGCATATGTGCAATATGTGATGGGGTGGTTAGATGGAGCTTCACCAGATGGTAACAGTTGAGAAAGATCTGAAGTGAAGGAGACAGTCAAGTGAAAGTGTAGGTAAAGAGTGTTTCAGACAGAAGGAAGAGCAAATACAACGACCTTGAGCTGGGATTCTGCTGCAAATGACTGGGCAGTAGGAGAGAGGCTGATGTAGGTGGTGAGCAACAGAAAGGGTAGGGTCAAAGAGCAACATGGAGCAGAGGGGGGGGAGAAATGTGTAGAGCTATGGGTGATTTTTAGAGATATTCGTTTTTTTAGTCTCATGATATGGAAACCCATTGTTGGATTTTACTCACATATATTATGTGATATAATCTTACCTACTCTTAAGCAATGACACTGTTGTGGCTCTGTTCGAAATTATCAAAAGGAGGCAAAACAAAAGCAACAAAACCAGTTGGGGCCCTTGCAATAACATAGGTAAAAAAAAGGTAGTAGCAACTCAGGACAATGCATGAGCAGTAAAGGTTGAGAGACATAGTGAAATTATATATATATATATATATATATATATATATATATATATATATATAGAAAGTGGAGTAAAAACTTGTCACATTTTACTAACATATAGAATGGAATATGACAAACTGAGGAGATTGAAGAATGCCTCCAAAGGTTTTAGCCAAAACAAATGTAAGAAGGAGCTGCCCTTTATGGAGGAATAGAGTTTTGTGGGTGGTGGTAGAGGAGAATAAATTATCTTGATTTCTTAGATGTCAAGTTTGAGATGCCCGTTAGATATGCAGCAGAACATATTTGGGGAATAAGTTGGATATATGAGTGTGGAGTTGGTAAGGGAGGTAGACTGCATATGTACATTTGGATTAATTATCTGGTAGATAGATATTAAAAACCTTAAGACTTGTTGAGATCTCCCAGGCAGTGGATGCATAGAGAAAAATAAAAGAGTAAGAAAAGGACAATGCTGGGACACTCCAACATCCTATCAAATAAAAGAGTAATATGCAAATTGACCATATATCCGATCAAGCCATGCCTACAGCCATGCCCACCAGCCAATCAGGAGCAAATTATGCAAATAAACCCCAACCAAGAAGGCTATAGCCACTGAGAGCAGGAGAGAGGCTTGGGATTCCCCAGCAATGGAATACTCCAAGCTTTCCACCTGCCCTTGCCAGCCTAAGCCTCTACTCAATGCTACAAAGTTTCAATTATAAAGATATATCCCAACAGAAGTGGCGGCAGCCACAGAGTTGGAAAGAGCAGAGGCTAGGGTTGCCCGGGGCGATGGAGGAGGCCAAGCTTCTGCAGCCCTAGTCCTAGGCCTCCACTCTAGCCTACAATTATAGAATTTAAATAACCCCCCCAAACAGAAATGGCTGTCGCCACGAAGCAAGAAGAAGGCTTGGCTCTGCTCCAGACATCAATTAGGCTGGCAGGGTAATAGTTAAGGAGGTTATCAGGCTGGCTGGCAGAAGTGTTTAGGGGCAATCAGGGAGGCAGGCAGGTGAGCAGTTATGTTATTAATTACATAACATAAATTAATCCCAGATCCCAGGGCTTCAGCTTGGGTCACTGGGGGGCATGGCCAACCTGCAAATCACCACAGGCCCCTCACCCCAAGAGAACCCCCACCCTGATACGGACACTCTTCAGGGCAAACCAACTGGCCCCCACCCATATACCAGTACTCTATCCTATCTAATAAAAAGTAATATGCAGATTGACCATTAATCAAACACACAAGAGGGCTGTCCCCATGTGGTCAAAGATCCTGCCCCCATGTGGACACAAGATGACCACTACAAGATGGCCAGCAGGGGGGGGGGACTATTGGGAGGTTCCAAGCCTACAAGGGAGGGCAGTTGTGGGTGATCAGGCCAGCAGAGGAGAGCAGTTGTAAGGGACCAGGCCTATCAAGGGAGAGCAGTTGGGGGCTATCAAGCCTGCAGGGGAGGACAGTTAGGGGTGACCAGGCCAGCAGAGGAGGGAAGTCTGGCAGGGGAGCAGTTAGACATCAATTAGGCTGGCAGGGTAATAGTTAAGGAGGTTATCAGGCTGGCCGGCAGAAGTGGTTAGGGGCAATCAGGGAGGCAGGCAGGTGAGCAGTTTGAAGCCAGCAGTCCTGGATTGTGAGAAGGATGTCTGACTGCCCGTTAGGCCCAATCCTACATGGATTGGGACTAAACCGACAGTTGGACATCCCTCGAGGGGTCCCAGATTGGAGTGGGTGCAGGCTGGGCTGAGAGATAGTCCCAACTCCCCATGCATGAATTTTGTGCACCAGGCCTCTAGTTACTATATAAGTATGATGAAGCAATAAAAAGACAAAGGAGTTAAGAATATAGGCAAAGGAAGGAGTAAAATCAAGAATCATGAAACTTAAGGACCTAAATTTAAGGGGAAAGTGAGAACATGGGGATACATGGGCAGTGTGACAGTAGCTAGCTCATTGCTTTGAAGGTCATGACAGGGTTAAAGAATTATTCGAATTGGGGAAATGGGGGGTTGGGTGAAAATACAGACGGTGGTGGTCAGAGATATGATATTTGAAATTGACAAGACCTAGGGAGTGACCATGGGCACAATGACTGATGGTGAGTGCAGGACTAGATCAGTGGGAGCGAGGTGGTTTGAATTAATAAAGCATATGGGTATTTAATCACCAAGAATAGTGACAGGAGTGATACTGAGGAAAAGAAAGTAAGCCAGAAGTTAAAATCTCTAAGGAATAAGAAACTGTCAGCTAGGGGCAAGATAGATAATAAATTACACTTAAAATAGGAGTCATTCTTTTTTTTTTTTAATCCAGTCACTCTCTAGACCATTCAAAGACATTCACTGAACAAAAGACTTAAGAAAATATATTGAAATGTTTACTTCTTTAAGAAAGATTACAAATGATTTATATTTTCTTCTTTGTCTCTTTCTGTACTTTTGCAATTCAAAACAAATGAGAATGAAATAATCTTTAATTTAGGAAATAATAAGTTAATAAAGAACAGAAGAAAATAAAGCTCCTAATATATCATTGTGGCTAAATTAAGTTATATGTGATCATAAACTTAGAAAGTTATTGTTCCTTCACTTTAAAAAGAAAAACAACAAATTATTCAATACTAATTTTGATTTCATAAATACTTCCATGTATTACTTCTCATGAGATCAAGTGTAAATTACTTTGGGGCTGTAGCTAGTACATGGTGTAATTTCCCTGAAAGTCTTATTTAAATTCCTCAGTTAGAGCCAAACTTCAAAAAATTCCTCTTTGAGAGTCAGTTGGCCAATACATTTTTAGAAACTTTGGGGACCATATGCTATTTCAATTTCCAGGAAACTTTAATAACAATAAGCTTACTCTCTGTGAACCCCCATCACAGAATCTCAGCTCTCCTGCCTGGCCTCTGTGCCTGGCTTTTGTGATTAAACCTCAAGCCAATGGTTGAATGGTGCTTTTGAAAGACTTCTTGAAACTGTTCTTTAACTTTTTGTTTAGTAACTTCCTTTAGGCAACTTGTCATTTATCTTATAGTTGGAGCGCATAACCAAGAGTGAGAATAATAAATAGCTGGGGACCTTTTTTTGAACCTGATTATGTAATCAAGAGCCACTCTTTTAAAGGTTGATACAACAATGGGCATTTTCAGCCTTTTTTCACTTTTGTTAGAAATTCTCCTCCAACATTAATTAAATGCTTACATTAATTCTAAATGACAAGATTTCTTCAGCGCCCTTATTAAAAAGTGATTATATACGTTTTTAAAAACCCAAGGTATTAAACACTTAACCTGGCAGTATAATCCTGACAAGTTTTTCTATGAAAGGCTCCCAGATTAGCAAGCAACTCAGCCTGTCAGTGCTGTTCCAAAATGAGTTAACTCTGACCCTGCCTTCCCTTCTCAGCAAAGTCATCTTTTTAGAATGTTTTACATTTAAAACTCTTTAAATTTGCAAGAGGTTCGCTAAAAATTTTTGCTAGCATCCATCCAATTTATGGCAAAGTTTTTGTAAGGTTGAAGGTGAAAGTGAGACTTGAATGTCAGAATTTTAAATCTGAAATATTCCTTGTTTTGCATTCTAACATTAAATCAATAGAATGTAAAATATCAGCAAGGTGTCCTCTTTACTTACACAGCCTGCTCAAAATTAGGTTTTCTGACAATAATTTCCTACATCCTGATTGGTATTAGTCTGCACAATATAATTGATATTACTCCACAAATGCCTGCTTCTCCTTAGTAGCTATTTCTACATTTTCAAGACTGTGAAGCTAACCTAAAAACCCAAATTTAGTAACAGGACTTTGCTAAAAAAATAATAATAACTGGAAGTTTCTGGGATATATATATATATATATACACATATAAATTTATTCTTATATTACAAAAATGCCTAGTTGGCATAATTTTTATAGATGTATTGAAACTTGAAACTATAAATTCATGGTGTCCCCTAGGGTACTTGGGTTCATATTCCTCATTCATGATTTGTAATCAAGAATATAAAGCATTGCCCTGGCTAGTGTGATTCAGTTAGTGGGACCATTATCCTATGCACTCGCTGAAAGATCAAAGGTTTGATTCCCTAGGTCTGTGATGGAGAACCTATGACACACCTTTCAGAACTGACATGCGTAACCATTTTCGATGACACGTGGCCACATGTGATCGCATACAGAGTAGTATGGGGCTGCATGCTGAGAAGAACATTTTATCCTCGGCTACTGCACAGCCAGGTGCAGTAGCCGAGGATGAAACATTTGCTGTAGTGTAGTGTAGACATTCTGTACCAGAGGTCTGTAGGCCAAACAACAGAACTCCAGCACAAAGCATCTAGTTCTGGGACTTCCGGTTAGGCCATTAAGGATCTTTTACCTCACTTCTGGCCAGCGGAGCAGAGAGCAGCGGAATGCCATGGGGGATACATCTCTGGGGGCCCTATGGTAACCATTACCAGCAACCACATAATGACAGCAACCATCATCCAATCTACTGTTCTGGGGTGTCATGGATTTCTAATTGACCATCATTACTGAGATAAGTAAGGGGGAGGCTGAGAGAGGCGATGGTCTATGCTATGCCCATGTTAATTTGTATAAGGAACACCATTTTGCAGGATAGTGCAGACTCCATTTCATTACTATTACTGTTATGCATCCTTATTAACCCCTATTTCTGCTTATTAACCCTACCCTTTCCTAAAAGACAGTTACATGTGCTATCATGTGGTCAATTAGGCTAGTTAACCCCTAATTGCCTGCAGGGCTAACAGGCTATCTATAATTTTATCTTCTGTCACTGCCTACCTGATGGAGAACCCAAAAAATAAAAAAACCAAGGTTAAGTAAAGGCAGTGGTAGTAACAGTAGCTGACCCTTTCAAGAGACATGGACCGAGATGTATGGCATTATAGAAAATAATGGCAGATCATTTTGCGTTCTATGTACCGAAACAGTAGGAAGCAGAAAGTGAATATAAATAGACATTTTGAAACTAATCATTCCCAGCTCTTGAAAAAAAAGTGAGGATGAAAGGAAGGAATACATTTCCAGGCATATACCTTTATAAGAGCAAATCTAATTACATCCTTAAATTTATAAAAAGTTCTACAAATTTAACATCTGCAAATCTGAGTATTGCTCACTCTATAGCTCAGCATGGAAAAACACTCAGTGAGGGAGAATTTATTAAAAAAATTCTCCTAAGATGTGCACCAGTTCTATTTCATGATATGCTGAATAAAAATGCAATTATTAAGAGAATATCTGACTTACCACTCAGTAGAAATATCATAAAAGACAGAATAATGAGACTGAACACAAATGTACAACATCAATTAAAGAGAGACATAAGTAATTGTAAATACTTTTTTATCTCTCTTGATGAAACTTATATCACAACTCATGCTCAGTTGGCCATTATTGGTCAATATTCTGATGGTCTCACAATGAGAGAAGAGTTGATAAAGTTAATATCAGTGCCAACAAGTACATCAGGAAGCGAAATATGTAAGGTTGTTATACAAACATTCTATGACCTAAGCATTGATATCTCTAAAGGGTTTTGGCAAAAGTATTGACATTATGTTTGGATACATAAAAGCTTTTGAACGTAAACTTAAAATTTTCAAGTGAGATGTAGAAACTAAAACTTATAAGTATTGTCCTGGAGTAACAAAATATTTTGAGAAGGCCAGTGCAGCTGTACAAAATGAAATAGAACCCTTTTAAAACTAAAGAAAGAGTTCAAATGAAACTAAAGTAGTAATAAGAGCTACAGTCGTGTATAAACTAATAAAAACTGTAAATATAGATGAAGAGCAGTAAAAGCAAGTCAAATAAATCTTGCCTGACAGATGCTGGTAAAATGTAAAATTTATAACAGTTGTTCAGTTATCATCACTTTAAAAAGTAGGTTTAATGTTCTGATGTATCTTTCAAAGTTCTAAGATTGTGAATTATATGTGGTGCTCATCACACAATTCTCTGCAGTTGCAAAATGAAAATATATACCAATTAATTGAATATCCTATCTAATAAAATAATAATATGCAAATTGACCTTACCTCCTATAAAGCCATGCCCAACAGCCAATCAGGAGCAAATAACCTCCAACCAGGATGGCTGCAGCCAACGAGAGCAGGAAGGAGGCTTGGGTTTCCCCGGCAATAGAGGAAGCCAAGCTTTCTACCTGCCTCTGCTGGCCTAGGCCTCCACTCAACGCTACAAAGTTTAAATTATAGAAGATACATAACTACAACTGAAATGGTGGCAGCCACGGAGCTGGAGAGAGTAGAGGCTACGGATGCCAAGGCGATTGAGGAAGCCAAGCTTTTCCAGCCCTAGCACGAGGCCTCCGATCTAGGCTATAAAGTTTCAATTATAGAATTTAAATAAACCTCCCAAACAGAAATGGCTATCTCCATGGAGTGAGCAAAAGGCTTGGCTCCGCTCTAGCTACAAAGTTTCAATTGAAGAACATAAATGAATTCCAGATTCCAGGGCCTCTGCTTGGGTCACTGGGGTCTGTGGCCAGACTGCAAACCACCATAGGCCCCTCCCATGCCCCAAGGGAACCCCTACACTGATCTAGGACACCCTTCAGGGCAGACCAGCTGGCCCCCACCCATGCACCAGGCCTCTATCCTATCTAATAAAAGAGTAATATGCAAATTGACCATCACCCCAATAACCAAGATGGCTGCCCCCATGTGGTCAAAGATCCTGCCCCTATGTGGACACAAGATGGCCACCACAAAATGGCCAGTAGGGAGGACCATTGGGAGGTTCCAGGCCTACAAGGGAGGACAGTTGGGGGCAATCAAGCCTGCAGAGGAGGGCAATAGTGGTGACCAGGCCGGCAGAGGAGGGAAGCTGGGAGCAAACAGGCTGGCAGGGAAGCAGTTAGACATCAATTAGGCTGGCAGGGTAGTGGTTAGGGGTTGATCAGGCTGACATTCAGAAGCAGTTAGGGGCTGTCAGGGAGACAGGCAGGCGAGCAGTTGGGAGCCAGCAGTCCTGGATTGTGAGAAGGATGTCTGACTATCTATCAGACATCCCTTGAGAGGTCCCAGATTGGAGAAGGTGCAGGCTGGATTGAGGGACTCCCCCCACCCCTGTGCACAAATTTTGTGCACTGTGCCTCTAGTCTCTATATATAAAAGTCTAAATGACCTTTATACCTGGACAACTAGACAACCAGCCAGTAGCTATGACACATACCACCAGGAGGCAAATGTTCAATACAGGAGCTGCCCCCTCATGGTCAGTGCATTCCCACAGCCAACCTCCTACTGTGAGTCAACCTCCCATGGTCCCTCTCCTCTCATTGGCAGGGGGGAGAGACCACGGCAGGTTGACCAGGCAGGGGAGGGACCGCAAGTTGGCTGGCAGCCTGATTGGCCACAAGTGGCCCTAATAACTAGCCAGGCCGAGGGACCCCACTTGTACATGAATTTGTGCACTTGGCCTGTAGTTTTCATGTATTTCATGTCCACTCACACATCCCTCTGTGGTATATTGCTAGCAGGTAACTTATCCCATATGTTATCAAGTCCTTTGTCAGGAATTCTCACATGAATTAGAAATATCAAACAATAAAATTGAAATAAAATGCAAAGTAATTACAAAGTAAACTTGCAAATCTTGTTAAATATTTTATAAACTAAATGTAGAAGATGATTGTAATCACATCAAAATTCCTCATACATGACTCTAACCAATTATATCAGTTCACTGAAAATGAGCATCAGCAGGAATATGAAAAGAAAGGCATTTCTAAAGGGATATTTTGAATAGCAAAGCATTAATAGTGACCTTTAGAAAAATTTATACAATTCTTGAATTTTTTTTGGCAAAAGTTAAAATTCAAATACAAGAATTAGTAGTGCTTACAGTATATTAAAAGTTTGTTGGCAAAATTACACTCAAAGTCCATCATTAAAAAATAGGACAAAATGTTGGTATAGACACAATAAATATTTGCTTTCTTTCTCAACAAATAATTTAACATATTCAAAGTAAATTTTTTAAATTATTAACAATAAAAATTTTATCTATATTTAAAGGGATTCTTAGGTGACTGATCAGGCCACAGTTATTCTGACACATGAGTTTCTTTTATGTCATTTACCTTTACTAAAAAACCTCCATTTTAATTAATTAATTAATTATTTATTTATTTATTTATTCTTCAGGGTAGGTAAGACCAGAGTTTCTATTTATCAAACATTGTTTCATTTCACAGTGTCTACAGAATGGCAAAAACTATCATAAACTTAGCTCAAATGTACTTACACACTTTAAAGTCAATAGCTCAATTTTGAAAATGAAACGTATTATAATAAACATTGCCTTTATAATTATTCAAAGTATGTGAATACATTTTTTGGATAACCCATATTAAAATTCACATTACTTTGCTTTATGTATATGGCATTGAGGAGGGATGCATGTATGTATAAGTAATAAAGAAATTTAGATATGTAGTATATTGCTAATGAATGAAAGGAAAACATTAAGCATGAAGATTTTCATAGGACTCAGAAATACATTTTTTCTATTCATCACTTGATTTTCATTGTTGTCTTTTGTTCTAGAACAGTGGTCGGCAAACTGTGGTTTGTGAGCCACGTGCGGCTCTTTGGCCCCTTGAGTGTGGCTCTTCCACGAAGTACCATGTCCTGAGTGAATCTATTTTGAAGAAGTGGCATTAGAAGAAGTTTTAAAAATTTGGCTTTCAAAAGAAATTTCAATTATTGTACTGTTGATATTTGGCTCTGTTGACTAATGAGTTTGCCAAGCTCTGTTCTAGAGCAAAATGGTTAGTTGGCAAGTTTCCCAAATTGATTAAACATGATAAAACAGATTATAGTTTTTCAGATTTCTTCTAAAACTTTTAAACTTGGGAGATTTTTAATAATTTTCACAGGTTGTAAATGTGCATTTTCTGTTTATTAGTTTATCCTAATAAAAGAGTAATATGCAAATTGATCATACCTCCAATCAAGCCACTCCCACTAGTCAATCAGGAGCTGGGGCGGAGTCAGCCAGCGAGAGCGCTGCCCAGACTGAGGGGGGTGGGGCCAAGGCGGCCAAGGCGGTGGGGGGAGCGGGGCAGAGGTATCCAGGGCCATGGGGGACAGGGCCTAGGCATCCAGGATCAGGGAGGTGGGGCCAAGGTGGCCAGGGCTGCATGCTGGCCTGGGAGAAGGCCTGGGCCGGGGGAGCAGGGCTTGGGGCAGAGTCAGTAATTGGCCCCATTGCAGGGCAATGGCTGGGAGTCCAAGGCCTAAAGCCTAGGCTGGAGGTTTAGGCCTTTGGCAGGCTGGGGTTGAGTGGTCAGTAGGACATCCCCTGAGGGCTCCTAATATGTGTGAGGGGGCAGATTGGGCTGAGGGATCACCCACTCCCAGTACGCAAATTTTGTGCACCGGACCCCTAGTTTTTTTTATAAGAACTGATACCCAAAATACCTATATAATGTGGAACTATTTTATCCTAGTCAGCGGGTGCTCATATTAAAGTTCAACTGCCTTGGTCATGTGGACTCTGAGGCAGGTCTATGTCCTGAAACAAATTCCTGAAAAATCAGAATTTCACAGACATGTATCTCACTTTCTCTGATTTCAATAGTAGACAGTAGCAATTAAGAAAACACAGCTACTTAAATTTTCAATTTAGTTAATAAAATTTCTTGTTGCTGATTGCACCAAACCTGAACTCCTTCTCTAAAATGCTGGCAAAGCAGCCCAGCTAGTGTGGCTCTGTGGTTGAGCTTCTACCTATGATCAAGGAAGTCACAGTTCAATTCCAGTTGGTCCTCCCAATCAATGATTCTCATCATTGAAGTTTTTATCTCTCTCTCCCTCTCCCTTCCTCTCTGAAATCAATAAAAATATATTTAAAAAGATTAAAAAAAATGCTGCCAGTTTTTCAAAAATATTCTTGGAAACACATAATCAGAGCTCACTTATATGTAAGGGAAAATAGGCACCAAGTTTAATGGGTACTGAATGAACCCAGCTGACATGTGCAAATACCAGAAGTGTATCTAAAGGGGACCTGTACAGTAAAGAAGTGCTTTTTATCACCTGACTAAATGGACAAGTAAAGGATTAGTAGCCAGATTGGGACTGATTTAGAAGTTTCATTTGTGCTTGAGTCTGAGGATTTATTTTACATCAAATGTTGACCTAACTTTAAAATTGTTTGGAGGGATGTTAAATAAGAGTTACAGTACAACCACCTTGCTGAATTATACTGATAGTCTACTAAACTTAGGAATATAAAGGACTGGGTAGTTACAACAGATTTTTTAAAAAATGGAATTTCTTATTCTCAGAATCAAAGGAAATAGAGTTTCTGAAAGCATAATGCTTATGTTTCATAAATAATGTTTTATTTGCTACAGAAGATGAGTTTATTAGTGATAAAGGTATCTGAAATAAGGTATCTGAACTGGTAGTTAAAGTAAATTTTCTTAATTTGGTATACTGTTTTAAGTATATAATCAATAAAGTGAATATAGCAAAAAACAGGTTATTTGGAGAAAAGAGTATAATAGAGTAAACGAGAAATATTTTTGTTTTGATGTGAGACAAAAGACTTTTTCTGCAAGTCATAATTGGAATATTTACAGAAACAATGTTGGGGTTCTCTACAACCACCATGAACAAATATCACAAAGAAGAATTTGACAACCAAATGATCACAATTGTCACCATCAAAATCTAAAATGTTGCTGCAAATGTGAACATGTAACTCTCCTCATCCAAACCTGTTCTTGTAGAAGACCAAAGAAAACCAAGGATGTTTTGTAGTAGTGCACCCCCATCTTACAAAGAATCCCTCAAGAAATATAATTATGGAGTCATTTATTAACAGCTAGTGGCATATGAGAGGCTAACATGCTCCAAACCTCACAGCCCCAAACAGTTTGCCACATCTGGCTTACATGGACAGAATATCACAAAAGTATGGATTACATCTTTGGGTCTGGGATGAGGAACGTGTTTCGTAAAAAGTTTTTACAGAAGAAAAAATTGAGCAAGTTAGTTACCTAAAGTATCTATGAATCACTGAATCAACAGAATCACATTATCTGGGACCACCTGAGCAATTTAGAATAATTATGCTTCCTGTCCAGATTCTGAGAACACTGAGTCAACAGGAATGCACTATTTGTAGCTACTGAGATGATTTAGGGTCTGTTCTGATTCTGGGACCACTGAATCAACCGAAACTTGTTATCTGTAGCTACTGAGACAATTTAAGATAATTAAGCTGCCGTGGTTTCCATAAGAATGTGCTTCAGTAACCAGTGAGATCACAATCAATGGGATATTCAAACCATCATTAATGAAATATTGAAATAGTATACATAAATTCAGGAAATCAAAATAACTTACTATTGCTTTAGCAAACAAATAAGTACAGAACCCAAACAGCAGTTTCTACCTGAGATGATTGCTACCATACTTCAGCTTCTGAGAAAAAAGGAGGGACAGTGTTTAATACACTGGCAGACTCAGGGAACAGCCTTCCAAATCTGAGTGAAGGAACACCCCTGGGTCTTTTCTTTATAAATCCCTCCCTGTGATCGTTGTCCCACAAACATGGATTATGCTTTGGGTCCTTTTCAAGGGCCTTGTAAGAAGGCCCCAGGTGTTGGGGATCTCCAGGCCATATCTGGTGGTCTGGCCTGGTGCTAGCGTTAATAACCCTCCCTCTGGAGCAGTGCACTGTTCCCAGTAACAAGTTCTGCAAGACCAGTATCTGGGAAGGGGAGAGGGAGTTAAGTATAGGTTATCAGGAACGTACACTGAGCTTGCTGGTTTGGATTCAGATCACTAGCCCCAAATATCAGGGTTACATTGGAATTAGCCCTTTTTAGCCTTCTCACTGTCACATGAAGGAAAGGCATTCCTTTTCTACCTCATCTCGGTGAAGAGATCGCAAACCACCAAATGAAAGACACGGTCCAAACTCCCTAGATCTGGCTGTGCAGTCAAGGTGTTGTGGTGAGACCCCCATCTTTAAAAGGACACTTCAAGAAGTCAAATTATGGAGTCATTTATTAAATGCCGGCAGCATATGAGGTGTGGAGCAAAAGTGCTCCAAACCTTGCAGCCCTGAACAGCTCAACACATCTGGCTTATATTGGCAGAATATCACAAAAGTATTGATTACATCTTTGCGTCTGGAATGAGGACCCTGTTTCGTGAAAAGAACCTTTTTTACAGAAGCAAAACCTGAGCAAGTTAGTTACCTAAAGTATCTAAGAATCACTGAATCAATAGAATCCCATTATCTGGGATCACATGGGCAATTTAGAATAACTGTGCTTGCTGTACAGATTCTGGAAACACTGAGTCAAACAGAAATGCACTATCTGTAGCTACTGAGGCAGTTTAGGGTATGTTCTAATTCCAGAACCACTGAGACAACCAAAACTCAGTTATCTGTAGCTACTGAGACAATTTGGGACAATTGTCCTGTCCTGGTTCCCAGAGGAATGTGCTTCAATGACCAGTGAGATCACAATCAATGGGACATTCGAACCATCACCAATAAATGGAGTATTCAATCATAGATAAGTTCAGAAAATCAAAATAAATGTCTATTGTTTTAGAAAACAAATAAGTACTGAATCCAAAGAGCAGTTCCTACCTGAGATGATTGCTACCATACCTCAAAGAGCCTACACAGGAAGCACCCTCTGAATATCCCACTGGCCATTTCTGATCATTTATTTCTTTACCATCCTGCATGTGAGATTAGAATTGAGGCCACTTTATAAAAACACTCAGTGATGGGGTTAGTGAGGAAGGGAGCAGTGAATGAGGAGCAAAAGACCAATGGAGAGGGAAATTACTTCCTTCTGCTGATGAATCAGCTGCCATGACTTTTGCCACAGCCCCCACTGCTTGCCTAGGGGAAGAATCTATCTCAACAGGAAATCAACAAAATCAAATGCAACCTATTCATAAACACTAGGTCCTTCTCTCAGGTTTGGACCAGAAGGCAATTGAGCATTTCCTGAGCGTATGGGATAATGTGTGTTTGTCTTTTCACAGCATGCAAGACAAGGGAACGAGCTAGTTCTGGGGAACTGGTGTAGGGGGTGGGGATGGTAATGCAAAAGTGCCCAATTTTCCAGGGAACATTGTGCAGCTTTTCCATCTGTGCACCTTTCCTCTATTTTGTCCCCTATTCCTCCTGCTTTGTCCTCCCCCCTTTTTTTTTCTTTTCCCTTATTCATCTTCCTCTCATGCTTCTGTAAAAGTAAAATGATCTAGCTTCAACTCCTCAGTAAACAAAGATCACATTTTATTTGTTAAATAAAGAGGAAGGATGCAGTAGTTCCTCACCTCCCCTTCTTACAGTGTTTTCTTGAAGACATTTTTCCCAACCTTTTGATTTTTGGTGCAAGATCCAGCAGGGCCTTCAGACTATTGGAACTGAAGCAGGCATTTTAGGGGAACAGAGGCAGGCTTAGGGATTTTTTAGAATTGGGGTCCATGGGAAAAGTGTGGGGCTGCAGACTGGGAGAAGGTACATTTCCATAACACAAGGAAGCCAGGTGCAGTTACATTTGCATAAGACAAGGAGGCAGCAACAGGTATATTTCCATAAGACAAGGGGACTGAAAGTAGCCAAGAAAGGTCACATTTACAAAATAAAGAGAAGGAAGCCCAAAGGGAATATTGACCAATCAGAGGGATATCAAGGCACCAGGATTTGCAGCCTTTATAAGGTGTAGGGAAGGTGTACTTTGCTATACTACTTTCTTTCCATGGATTCATTCTTTCATTCCAGTGGACAAAGAATCTGGGTTTCAGTCCAAAAATTTGGTATCAGAACTGTAAAACCCACACCCCCAAGGCTAACATTGTTCACATTTCTCATAAGATATATAGGACATAATCACAAAATGAGTCACTTTTCTCCTGAGGAGATAAGAGAAGTCTTAATTCTCTTCTACATTATTATATAAATTTCTATAAAATTTTATCTTGATTTTGTAATGGATTACATGCTACTTTAATGCACAGAAATCTGACAATGCTTACTCAGTAATAATGTGTGTTCTTTCTTTCTTCTATATTGGTGTGGAGATTGTTTTATTTTCCCCATCATTCTGAAGCAGGAATTTGGGGGGAGCATAGGCAGGCTTAGGGATTTTTTAGAATTGGGATCCATGGAAAAACACAGGGCCACAGACTGGGACAAGGTACATTTCCATAACACAAGGAAGCCTTATGCAGTTACATTTCTATAAGACAAGGATGCAGCAACAGTTATGCTATCTAATAAAGAGGGAATATGCTAATTGACCATCACTCCATCATAAAGATGGCTGCACAAACAGCTAAAGCCAAGTTCCCATAAGGATCCTTAATGAGCAATCAGCAGGGACATGAGACTACACCGTCTTCATCTCCTCCCTGTGGGGCTTGACAGGGGACCTCAAGCCAAGCTCCCCATCCAGCAGGGCTTGACAGGGAACTTCAAGGTGCACCCCCAGTGCTGGGTTGGGGGAACTCAGGCTGTGTCCCCAACCCCAGCACCAGGCCAGGGTACCTCAGACTGCACCCCCTCACCTGGCAGGGCTTGACAGGGGACCTCAGGCCATGCCTCCAGCCTTGACATTAGGCTGGGGGACCTCAGGCCACACCCTTTACCTGACAGGGCTTGATGGGTACCTCAGGCCTCACCTCCAGTCACAGCATCAGGCCGGGGGACCTTGAGCTATGCTCCCCACCAGGTGGGGCTTAACATGGGACCTTAGTCCATGCTCCCCTCCCAGCAAGTCTTGATGGGGGACCTGAGGCTGTATTCCCCTTCTGGTGGTACTTCACTGGGGACCTGAGGCTGTGCCCCCCTTTCAGTGCCAGGCCGGGGGAACTCAGGCTGCACCCCCCCACCCCCCAATTGTTGGGGCTTGACAGGGGACCTCAAGTTCGGGAAGCCAGACTTTGCCTCACCAATAGAGATGTAAATAGAACAAACAGGAAACCTGGTCAAAGCTTAATGGATCTGTTTACCCATTGTTTAGGTGAGACTTTAGGTGCCCTGCTTTAGTCTTATGTTAAGTATGATCTGTTTACTCATTGTTTAGGTGAGACTTTGTTGCCCCTCCTTTAGTCTTATGTTAAGAATGAACTGTTTACTCATTGTTTAGGTGAGACTTTAGTTGCCCCTCTTTTAGTCTTATGTTAAGTCTGCACTATTCACATATTGTTTAGGTGACACATTGGTAATTAAAGAAGCTTCCACACCTTTTGTCTTATGTTAATTCTTGCTGGTTGATGTCATTGTTGGAATTTCCTGACCTAAAGGATGTGGATGTATCACTTGGCCCTAATAAAAGGGGATAGGAAAACCAGAGCAGTGGTGTCCTCCCCCTAGAGGTGGACTCCCGCCTGGCCCCCATTATTCCCAAAAAAAGTAATGCTTTTCTAGTCTCTTCTCATTTGTGTGCAGCTTTCTCCAGATGCTGAACCCTGGCATTGGAACCCTGGACACGCGGGACGTGAAAAGGATTTCCACACTCAAGGAAAGCCTTCTGCCCCAGCCTGGTGCCCTCATGCCATACCACCCATTCTGGCTCTGAGCCAGGGGACCTGAGGCTATGTATCCTGCCCAGCGGGGATTGACAAGGGTGGACTAGCCAGGTCTGGATCTAGCCCAATTCAATGGGGGAGGGTGTGGCCAGGTCTGGGTCTCACATGATTTTGAGGTGCATCTGAGTGGGCAGGGAATTGACTCTGGGTCCCGTGGTGTGCCCCAGACTCCGAGAGGAGGAAGGTTTTCATATACATTTTACTAATTTTCTTTCATCTCTGAATCTTCTGTTATAAAGAAAGGGCAAATAGCAATATAAAATTATTTCCTCTAATTAATTCCCTTTTAATGTGCACAAATTTCATGCACCAGGTTACTAGTATTTCCATAAGAGAAAGGAATTGGAAGTAGCCAAGAAAGGTCTACATTTACAAAATATAGAGAAGGAAGCCCTTCATTCAGAAGGAAGAGGAAGCCCAGAGGGAATAGGAAAATAATAAGAAAGGAGGGTGGAGAACCTCACATGCACCATGTGACATTCAACCTTTGTTGAGCCCAGGAGTTACTATAGTAACCAGCCTAAGGGGATAGTGACCAATCAGAGGGGATATCAAGACACCAGGATCTGTAGCCTATATAAGCCATAGGGAAAGGGATCCCAGTGGGACCCTTTTCCCCTCCCTAATTGGGAGTCCATTCTGTAGGGCCCTTTTCCCCCTCCCTACTTGGGAGTCATTTATGTGGGAATATTCCCTCTCCCTACATGGGAGTCTGTACTTGTTTTTCAATAAATCTCCACTTTGCTATATCACTTTCTGTCCATGGATTCATTCTTCGATTCCAGTGGACAAAGAATTGGGGTCCAGTCCAAAAATTTATATCACTTCATTCCTTCCTTCTTAGCATTTTTCTTTCTTTCCACAAATATTTACTAAGTATAGAGAGCACTATAGTAAGTACACAAAGTCTAAGATCATGACAACCTAAACTAATATGTAAAAAGAAGACCATGCCATTCGTTTTGGTATTTTAACTTCTGTTTCAAAATTTTTCAATTTATTGGCAAATTTGATGTTGCATTATTTTAATTATTGTTTTTTTTCTTATTATGACTACCCATTTATCATTTATCTAGGAAATATTCTTATGCTGCCTGCATTATTTTTAGTTCTGGTGGCAAGAACTCTGACTGTTTGTAATTCCGTTGTTTTTGCATGATGCATGCTCTGCTGTCCAGTAATAATGATGCATGAGGCTTGTAGCAGTAAATGCTCTAAGAAAATAGTGGTCAGGGGCCTATTATCAGGGGGCGGAAATTAAATGCTTAGTCAAGTCGAGGGTAACATTAAGGCCATTTTGGTAAATAGTTATATTATATATTCAACTGAGTTAACATCAAAATGATTAGGATACAATGAATGTCTTAATTTTTATAATAAAGTGTAAACACTTAAAATATGTTTGTATTATACTGCTTTAAAAATGTAGCCTTGGTTATAATTTAAAAAGAAAAAAAATGGTAGAATAAGAAAGCTTGCATTCCAGGGAAGCACGTAGACTTATCAGTTGATTGATGTCAATAAAAAATCAATTTCTTAGCAGTGACTTGTTCCCCTTTCAAGCACAGATGTTTACTGGTATTTTAGAAAGCTTTCAACTAAAAAATCTTTCTCTGCTCTTGAAATGTCTTTTCCCAGCCCTTTGCCAGTTTTTCAACCCAGCACTGTCTTTCTCAAGGACCTGACAACAGTACCTTTGAAATGTAGGCATCAAAAAAGATAGGGTATTTGATATGTGGGGGGTGGAAGGAGTGGGAAAGAGGGTTACTTAAGTTACTCTGAAAGTATATGATTGTCTAACCAGTATGCTGTACACTTAAAAAAAAAACAAAATATTTCAATTGTAATTGAAGGATAAAATTTTTAAAAAGAAAATTTACACACACAGACACAAACACACACAGAATTACATGCAAAAGATATGACCCTTGTCTTCAGTCTCTATGAGAGAGTAAGACCCTAATTTTATAAGTGCAAATCAGCAAGCACAGATGGCTTAATCACATTGACAAATCTGATAGAAGCCTCCATTCCTTTTTACATTAATTCACCTCAATGTTTAAAGTTCTTCCTTTGTTTCTTTGAAGTCTATATATTATATTTTAATAGAGGCCCAGTGCACATATTCATACACTGGTAGGCTCCAGCCGGACCACCCTGATGGAGGCTGATTAGGGGTGGGGCTGGCTGGGGGAGGTGCTGCGGTTGTTCTGGTCATTCTGCCTTTTGGTTGCTGGGCTTTTATTGTGTAGGATATAAGTATAAAATAGTTAATATATTCTATAATTATTTATATTTGTACATATTCCTACATCTGAATATTATATATATATGTATATATATATATATATATATATATATATATACACACACACATTTCTACATATACACATACACATACTACATACATATTAGCAAAATCTAAATTTAATAACACTAGAACCAAGCACTATGGTGCAAGCAGATATAGCAGATAGACTATTCTTTTCTTGAAATAACGCTGTTTTCCCATTCCCTTCTCTGAATTTCACCTGTATCTATACCTTTCTATCAGTCTGACTTTCAAATTTATACTCCATTCTCATACTTGCTCCACTAGAATTTAAAATTATTTTCTGAGTAGAGGCCTGGTGCACAAAACTCATGCACAGGGGGCAGGGGAATGTCCCTTAGCCCAGCTTGCACCCTCTCCAACCTGGGACCCTTCAAGGGATTTTTGACTCCACTTTTAGGCCCGATCCTAAATGGGCAATCGGATATCTTTCTCACAATTTAGGACTGCTAGCTCCAAACTGCTCACCTGCCTGCCTCCCTGAATGTTCCTAACTGCTTCTGCCTGCCAGCCTGATCACCTGCTAACCACTACCTTGCCAGTGTAATTGATGTCTAACTGCTCCCCTGCCAGCCGGTTTGCCCCCAACTTCCCTCCTCTGCTGGCCTGGTCACCCCTAACTCCCCTCCCTTGCAGGTTTGGTCCCTCCCAACTGCCCTCCTCTGCTGGCCTGATTGCCCACAACTGCCCTCCCTTGCAGGGCCTGAAACTTCCCAACGGCCCTCCTACTGCTGGCCATCTTGTGGTGGTCATCTTGTGTCCACATGGGGGCAGGATCTTTGACCACATGGGGGCAGCCCTCTTGTGTGTTGGAGTGATGGTCAATCTTTGTATTAATCTTTTATTAGATAGGATAGAGCCTGGTGCATGGGGGCCAGCTGGTTTGCCCTGAAGAGTGTCCAAGATCAGGGTGGGGGTTCCCTTAGGGTGAGGGGAGGCCTGGGCAAGGGGCCTGTGGAGGTTTACAGGCCGGCCATGTCCCCCAGCGACCCACGTGAAGACCCTGGTATCTGGGATTAATCAATGTCTACAATTGAAACTTTGTAGCCTGGAGCGGAGTCAAGCCTTTTGCTCTCTCCAGGCGGCAGCCATTTCTGTTTGAAACTTTGTAATCTAGAGTGGAGGCCTAGGCTGGCAACAGCAGTCTGAAAGCTTGGTTTCTTCAATTTTTAGGCAAACCCAAGCCTCTGTTCTCTCCAGCTCAGTGGCTGCCGCCATTTCTGTATCTTTTATAATTGAAATGTAACATTGGGTGGAAGCCTAGGCCCACAATGGCAGGTGGAAAGCTTGGCTTCCTCTGTTGCTGGGGAAACCCAAGCCTTCCTCCTGCTCTCAGTGGCAGAAGCCATTTTGGTTGGGGTTTATTTGCATGATCTGCTCTTGATTGGCTGATTGGCGTGGCTGGTGGGCATGGCTTGTGGTGTGGCAAAGGTCCAGTCAAATTTGCATATTTCTCTTTTATTAGATAGGATACAATTCATTGGAAAAGCCAATAAAAGCCTCTGCCCTACACATCCTTTTTCAACATATTGCTGGTAAGCCTGACTGCATGAGGTATAGGATATGGATGAGAATATATGCAATTTCATATATATATATTCAGCGACCAGAACAGCAGAACTACTGGAATGACCAGTGACTATGACATGCACTGTGGCAGCCAACCAGCCTGATCTGGCCCCCGATGGGCCCCCAACACCCCGATTGGGGATGTGGCCGGCCGACTGGCCCCTACCAGTGCACAAATTCATGTACTGGGCCTCTAGTTATTTAATAGGCATTATATACACACTGTCTAATACAATAACAGCCATCTAACTTTGGTGTTATTTTCCCCATTTCACAGGTTTACTGAGCTTCAGATTCATAAGAAACTTTGTTGGTGAAGGAGCCACAGGCAGTAAATGCAGGAGCTGAAATTTAAACACAGGACTAGTTTGAGCACAGAGCTTAAGTTCTTTAGGTTGTATTAAGAGACTCAGATGCTCATTGGTAAGAATTATTAGCACAGTGTTGGCAAAAGGAAAAAGACAAAAACCCAACTCCAGAAGTGGCAGGTATAATAAAAAAGGTAAAGCACTAGAAATGAGAATTGTTTGACTTTGAACACATTATCTAGCTATTTGGAATAGTAATTTCCTTATTAATCACATAAAGAATTAAGGCAGTTTGTGATCTTACAGATCCTTTATAAATTAAAAAGAATATGGTTCTTTCTGAATGCTACTTACACTCTAAGATTCTTTTTGGAAACATGCACTTGTATAAGCATAAAGTTAGAAAATTTGTGAAAAGGATAATATCTTTCCATGTGACCTTAAAACAGTAGCAACAACAACTGATTCAAAGTCTTAAGCCTCTTTCCAATCATCCATGTAATGGAGATACAAATAATAAATGTTATTCAATCCAAGCTGTGTGTCAGAGAGGCTGCATCTCTCTCCTTCCTGCCATGCAGGATGACTTTGAGAAGTGCTTTTTCTTGCTCTCCTGCCAAGCTGGTGTATACCAGAGGGAGAAAAATCCATAAGCCCCAATATCTAGCCCACAATTTGCCTTTCATCTGCCCCAGCTAATCATTTTCAGGTTGAAGAAATTTTTATGTTCACATTCCCCAAGGCTAGGAAAAGCCATTAAAAGTGACAAGGATTGCTGAAAATGGAGGAAATGTATAGGATCAATGTAAGTCTGGCAGGCAAAATAAAACTACTTTGGATTACGTATATTAGGAAATATGTTTGCAAAGCTGATCTGCTATAGAGAGCGGAGGGAAGAGAGATGGCCAACATTAAGTAGGCTACCATGCTCATTCAGATTCAACAAAGATAATGTCAGAACCATTCTTCTGCTGTCCAATTCCAATTCAGCTAATGCTTACTGAATGCCAGCAACAAGCACAATGATTTTACAGATGCCAGTAAAACTTAAGTACAAAAAGCAAACAAATTGAAATTTACTTGTCGTTTTCCATTAACATCATTCCCCCAAAAATTGCACAATTTTTTGCCTCCATTACAAAATCAAGACTTTTCCTTTTATCTTTATTAAACTAAATTCATTTCTACCCATGAGCTTAAGTATGACTGTTGTTAGTAATTTTCTTAGAACTTCTGCAAATCAGTTAAAAGTGCCCTAAAGGAGAGAGGAGAGCTCTCTAACCATCACAAGCAGTTGTTCTTCTATGTAATCAACAGAGAAAAGAATGAATGTGAATGAGAGAAACAGACAACACGCATGCACAGGCCAATCAAAATGTAGTCTACGGCCTAGTATTGTATATACTCTTATTCTGGCACAAAGGATGGGACAGAATTCACAGTATGAAAGTCTCATTAGACCAATTTATTTGTCTTTGGTGAGGAGTAGTTAATTTGGAAGGAAAGTAATAGTTTCAATTGTAGGAGTTAGGAGTCTTATTGCCAATAGTCTCTTTCAAACTGTAGCTCTCAATCTCAGCTGAATTTCAACAACTCTAAAGCTCATTCTATTAACTATGTTTAATGAAGGCCTTAACCTCCAGGTTTGTAATTCCAATGGGATCAGACTTGCATTGTTCTGGCACATTTTTTACAAAATATAGTCAAATAGAAAAAAGAAAACTACTGCAATTCATTCTAGGCAAACGATATTAAAAGAAATACAAAAGTCTATGCCACGCCTTAGGTTCAAAAGTAAAATCATATAAAAAATATAGGGTATGCCAAAATATTCTCAAGGAGAATATTTAAACTCAGTAGGAGTAGTTTAAATTCATAATCTTTCTATCTTGGATTTAGGTGAGGCCCCAAAAGCTGAGAACTACGAAGTGCTAATCACCCATACAGGGGTGGGCAAAAGTAGGTTAATAATAATACAATAATTAATAAATTATTATATAAGAACAAACTCAGTGTGTCACATACTCACAACCATAAACCTATTTTTTCCATCCCTGGATATCTTAGTGAGATGTTAGGTCACCAAAGCTAGAGAACGAGAAATTTTTTTACAGACCTCACAAGATCAACCATCTCAGCTAAAAAATAAAAGGCAGCGCCCAACTGGTGTAGTTTAGGGATTGAGCATTAACCTATGAACCAGGAGGTCATGGTTCGATTTCTGGTCAGGATACATGCCTGGGTTGCAGCTGGATCCTCAGTGGGGATGTGCAGGAGGCATTCAATCGGTTATTCTCTCTCATCATTGATTTTTCTCTGTCTTTCTCCTTTTCCCTTCCTCTCTGAAATAAAATAAAATTTTAATTAAAAAAAATAAAACAAGGTAAAGACTGAATGGTCACAGAGAGAATTTCATTGGAAAGCCTTGTTAGTGATCTAGCACTATCCTCATGGGGGCAGAGAGAGTGCTTCCTTTTAAATGAAGGCAAATCAATGGGGCTTCTCAAAGGCTCTTTATGTACCTTCTGAAATTTAGTTGACATAACAACTGGTATTTAAAACACATCTGAGTAGCATGAACATAAGGGGTTGTACATATTAGGCAAAACAATTGGGTTTGGGAAGAGGAACTCAAGGAAGGACACAGTTTGGTGATGGAAATAATTTCAAATATATCAAAAATCACATTAAATGTCAATGCAGTTGATATTTATAAAATAAAGTAAAAATAAAAAAGACAAAGATTTTTCAGATTGTATAAAAATGGTTTTTGGCACATTTAGAACATAAATATAGAGAAAAGTCAGAACTAAAAATAGAATAAGATATACTATGCAAATGATATCCAAATTAATTCATTTCAAACAGATACAATTGAAGGCAATAAAATTTGTTTGAAGTAAAAGAGTCAACTCACTAAAAAAAACTTAAGTTTTAATTCTTCCCACTAAATGACATGATCTTAAGTCATACAAAGTAAAAATAAAATTTAGCTGTAAAATATAAATATAAAAACTATAAAGATAGCTTGACATATCTCATTTAGTAAATTATAGAACCGGCAGACAAGAAGGATTTCCAGTCCTTACCTTGAGAATAGGGGTTGACATTGGAACCATTTACTCCTCTAAGTAAGAATTTTGTAATGAGTATTTATATGATCTTAACACATTAAACAGATACCAGAGCTAGGTCTATCTCTCCAATAACTTTCCAATATCTTATGTATACAGCTACAACCCCAAATAAATCAAAGGTCCTAAATATGCTCAATATTTTTTAAAAGAATATTCCTCAAGATTAAATATACTAATGTAAATATAGATAATCTTACTTTGCTAACCAGAGAGATAATCTTTTTCCAGTATTTCCCCATGCGTGACAGAGGCAGAAGCAATCTGATAAGCCAAAATAAATAAATACATACATACATACATACAATGGGAGCAACAATTTATCAGAGGAAATTCTCAAACTCACAGCAGTATTTCTCCTTGGTTAATAATGCATGCATATGAAGTTGCACAGTTTATGGAGACATAAAGTTCTCTGCTTTAGAGAAATTACTAGTGCTGGTAGTGAGTGTGTAAGACAACAGGCGCCCTCAACCACTATTAGAAATACAGCCTGCTTGGAGGAAATGTGGCTATTTCAAACACTTTTTGGTAAATGCATTCCTATTTGCTTATATCTAATTCTCTTTCTTATAGGATAAGTATTCCTCCTTACTTCCCCCGCCTCTGAAGCTGATAATTGTTATGTAACTTTCTTTGGACAATGAAATATGAGCAAAAATGAGATGCATCACTTCTGGGCTTTAACAGTAAATATAAGCTATAATTAAATCTCATTCTGAAGTTATGTTGTATTAAAAGTCTCAATGAATAATGGAAGCATCAATACTTAATTAATAATGAAGCACGTCATTGCTTTTAGAAGAAATACAGGGTTAGGTTCCTACAAGTCTCTAGTCACAACATTGTTATCAACTTAACAATATAACTGATAATACTTGTTTTATGTATTTCTATTTAAAGGTGCTTATTGAATATATATTTCTTATAAATAATTAAATGCAATATTCATTACAAAAAACACACAAACACACACATACTCACACTATCCACAAAAGGTTTAGCATTTTCCTTATCCTGGGTAGCATGACTGTAGATTTCTTTGGTTTTCATCCTCACAGCAATGTTATTCACTATTCTGTTTTTATCACTCAATATCTCATGAATCCACAAATGTAACCATTTTCTATCTTTTCTACAGCTTTAGATAGAGCAGGCATCTTTATACTATAGCTGTTACTTTTGTAATTTCTGGAGAAGCTTCAAGTACATATTGACAAATTTTCTCTTCCTTTTTCTGGATATGCTGTTGTTAGTTCCTCAACATTGAACTCACAGCACTATAACTAATGCCTAAATAAAGCTTATCTAGCAGATGTTATTTTCTCTGTAAGGCACATCACAGCTTTGTTGGGATTAGAAACATTAGAAAGTATTTCAATGCTATGCTTGGGGCCATTTTGAAGAATAAAATCACTAGCAAAAAACCCCAGACAAAATGCAAAAACAAAAATCACTAACAAAAAACAGACAAAATGCAAAAACAGTGTCACTAAGTAGGTCACAAAAAACCACTGCTAATAATATGAAAGCTGAAGCAAGAAGGCAGAGCATTCGCTTGCCCAAACTCAGCTGGGAATGTGCTCGTTGGGCAACTGCAATTCCTCACCACTCTGTGCATATCTCTGAATGACCACAATAGCTCTGTTAGTGTTGGCTGGGGGATTACAAACAAATTTTAGTAAGTGGACAAATTTGCAAAAACAGAATCTGCAAATGATGATAGACTCCAGAGCTTAATCTTAACCAATGGTGTCCCAGATACTTGCTGCTCCATTACTCTGGACTTTGCAGAGACCTCAGCTGACCATGGCTGAACATATAGTATGAATTGGAATTAAACTTTTTCGTTTTATGTCTCTTAATATTTGGGATTGTTGGTCACCTCAATGTAGCCTACCCTACTCTGACTTAAACAACACTCCTTTCCCAGTCAGTGTGGCTCAGTGGTTGAGTGTTGACCCAGGAGGTCACAATTCTATTCCTCATCAGAGGCAACCAATGGATAGTTCTCTCTTTTCAATAATGTTTCTATTTCTCTCTTTGAAATCAATAGTAAAAACAACAAAAAACATGAATACAAATAATGCTTGCCTTAGAAATTCCACTGCAAAAATTAGCTAACAAATATACTCAGATCTGAACAAAGATATGAAGAATGAAGAATATTTATAGAAGGATACATGAAAACCACTACCTCTGATCATCTCTGATAATCAAGATTAGGAAAGTAAGGTGGTACTTCATTTTCACTTAATAATGTTAAATTTTTTAAATTGCATACATTGTTTTGTGAATAAAAGACAAAAGCTTACAGATTAGAAAAAATAAATAGGAATAAAGTATTTTTTTAAATAAACCTTCATACTTTCTCTGAAAATTATGGAAGCATCAGCTATCCTAGACCAAAAATTTCTAGAAGGCTTAGATTGCTATCTTTATGGATTATTTTATGCTAAGGGACAGGTTATTTCATTACTTATGTGAAAGATAAATTTTAGCTATTTTCAATCAATTTTAATCACTTTAAATTATTATTTATTTCATTCTCCTTTCTGAGACCCAGAAGTACCAATAGGGGAGTACCGTGGCAGAACAGTTGAAAAACCAGCGCAGTCCTGCTTCCTGAAGGAATCAGGTCCATGGTGAGCCCAGTCTGCTGTCATGCAGCTATTTACCTAGACCACTGGCACATGACTAAAAAGTATCAGAGGATGCAATGATTGCCTTCCAAAAATAGTTACTCCATCTTTTGATGAATATGAGAACACTACCTCTTTGCAAAAACAGTTTTTGGAATAAAAAACTCATTTATAAATCTTTCCTTAGGTATTTTATTATATTCATTATACTGAAAAATTAAGGTAACAACACTTACAGAAAACATTTTGAAAATAAAAAGAATCTCCCAGTAATTGCTCTACCGCAACACTCATTCAACATTATCTTTATATTTATTATATAAAGTGCCAAATTAATACTTTATTCTAACCATAAAATTATCTTGCTGTCTTGTCACAGATTTACTGAGTACAACAGTACACATATCTATTTTCTACATTATAGTTTGGTCTAACTTTACTCCAAAAAATTTGTCAAATGTTGCCCCACCCAGGTGGCTCAGTTAGTTAGAGCACCATCCCATACACCAAAAAGGTTATGGGTTCAATTCCCACTCAGGGCACATACCTAGGTTATGGATTCTATCCCATCAGAAGGCAACCCATCAATGTCTCTCTCTTCCTGCCTTTCTGCCTAAACTCAATTTTTAAAAAATTTGTCAGATGTTTTGTTGAACAACTTTTCTTATAGTTTAGCATGTTAACATTCCTGTCACATTTTTAAATAGATTATCTTCAAATCAGATTTATGTTTATTTATATAAGGAAAATAGTTATAATTACTTGTATAATGAGACTTTAAAAAATAGCTTACTTTCAGGAAAACATGCTTTTATAGAGAAACATTTTGTGTTTTATAGATGTATGTTTTATATGTATGTATAAAGAGAATAATTTTGTAAATAAAAACACATATATATCTGTATACATAAAATCTATATACATGGCTAATCTATACGGTGGCAATGCTACCTAATAAAAGAGTAATATGCAAGTTGACCATACCTCCAATGAAGCCACACCCACAGCCATGCCTGCCAGCCAATCAGGAGCAAATTATGCAAATAAACCCCAACCAAAATGGCTGCCACCATTGAGAGCAGAAGGGAGGCTTGAGTTTCCCTGGCAATAGAGGAAGCCAAACTTTCCACCTGCTGTTACTGGCGGAGGCCTCCTCTCAATGCTACAAAGTTTCAATTATAGAAGATACATAATCCTAATAGAAATGGCAGCAGCCATGGAGCTGGAGAGTAAAGAGGCTAGGGTTGCCGGGGCAATGGAGGAAGCCAAACTTCTGCAGCCCTAGCCTAGGCCTCCACTCTAGGCTACAAAGTTTCAAACAGAAATGATTGTCGCCACAGAGCAAGCAGAAAGCTTGGCTCCACTCCAGGCTAAAAAGTTTCAATTGTAGAATATAAATTAATCCTAGATCCCAGAGCCTCTGCTTGGATTGCTGGGGGGGGGGGGGGGGGGGGGGGGCGTGGCCAGCCTGCAAACCACCATAGGCCCCTCGCCCAGGCCACCCCACAGCCCAAGGGAACCACTACCCTGATTGGGGACACCCTTCAGGGCAAACCAGCTGGTCCCCACCCATGCACCAGGCCTCTATCCTATCTAATAAAAGTGTAATATGCCGATTGACCATCACTCCAACACACAAGAGCGCTGCCCCCATGTGATCTTGCCCTCATGTGGACACAAGATGGCCACCACAGTTGTGGGCCAACAGGCCAGCAGGGGAGGGCAGTTGGGGGTGATCAAGCCTGCAGGGGAGGGCAGCTAGGGGTTACCAGGCCGGCAGAGGAGGGAAGTTGGGGGCAAACAGGCTGGCAGGAGAGCAGTTAGGGTGTGATCAGGCTGGCAGGCAGAAGCAGTTAGGGACTATCAGGGAGGCAGGCAGGTGCGCAATTTGGAGCTAGCAGTCCTGGATTGTGAGAAGGATATCCGACTGCACTTTTAGGCCCCATGCCACTGGGATCAGGCCTAAATGCGCAGTCAGACATCCCTCGAGGGGTCCCAGATTGGAGAAGGTGCAGGCTGGGCTGAAGGACACCCCCTTTCTTCCCCTCCCCCCGTCCCGTGCATGAGTTTCGTGCACCTGGCCTTTAGTAATCAATAAAAGAATATGCAAACATTTCTTTTTTACATTATATATTTTTAAAAATTAGTTTCTTAGCACTATAGTTAAGAAAACTTGAGAAAATAGCTCCTATGTTTATGTGTATAAATTGACTTGAAAAGTCAATTTAGTTGTTTGGTGTGTTGCACACATCATTTTTGAATTGCTAATGACAGTTATGCCCTCTGACACAGAGATGTTCTGGCACACAAATCAAACTGAATGACAATGAGTTCAACTGCATCAAAGAATAAAACCTTGTGGTTTATTATGAGCATAAAACCATCATTATTCATTTAAATTGTCACTATGTTCATAGAAAGTACCAGACTAGTACCTTATTCTAACCATAAAATTATCATTTTCAGATTATTTCCCATTTATTCTGTTCAATTATGATGGTTCATTTCTATCACAGAAGAAGGAAGGTAACAAATGACTAATAGGAAATACATTTCCAATTTGTTTAAGAATACATAGTACTTAAAAACCAATCCTCATAAGGCATTGGAAGAAGCAGGAAATTAATCCCTATTTGAATTTGTATTAGGTAAATTGCCTTCAGTAGAAAGTATTAGAAAACATGGCATTTTGTGGCTCAGGTAACTGAAAAATTAAAGATGCAGTTTTCCAATAATGTTAATAAGCTCCCAATTTCATTCTGATACTCCATTCTTTTTCACAATATGAATCTTATCCAAATCTGGACACCCGTCTGCTCTCAGATCAGTTACTAGCTTCAACCAGAGCTATATGCTTCTTTATCTATAATACAGGAAAGCAGAAATATGTTTTTTTTCTGCAACCACCACACAAAACCTTGGGCTTCCTTTTTCCTCAATCCAACTAGTTTCCTTATCAATGTCTAAATGTGGGGATCATGACAAAATGATTCCTGATATGCTTAGTTGTTTGCATAAAATTAATCCTAACCATATCACATGGATGGAAAATCTTTAGATCTGATTAGAAAAAAAGCAGCAAACAGTTTCCAGGGAAATAAACATAATTATCTTTTCTGTTTTATAAATATTTCTTTGAAGCAAATAAATCTGTTATAAAGTGCCTACTTTCTTCTCCCTAAACATTTTTTTTACAGAAGGGAATACGTAATTAATTGTCGTATCTTTTTATTATCTACACATATTTAAAGATCATGGAAAGAGGTGGCATAATTCATCCTATTATTTAATTCATTTACTTATACACACATTTAATTAATATTTATTGAAAGCATATTAGGTCCCAGATACTATACTAGGCTATGGGAATAGAATAGTGGGCTGGATTAGATAAACTCTCCTCTCTGGGAGCTGACATCCAAGAATAGGTTACCAATGAGAAGACAATGAAGAGGCAGGCTAATAATTTCAGAAAATGAAAAGAAGGTTAGAAAATGAAAAGGGGAATGATATGTGAGGGGGGAGGTAATGACTAAGCCCTGAAGGTCAGGACATACCTCTGAGAAAGTGACATGAAATCTGAAGGCTGAAGAAGAATGCAGCCAGTGAGGTGTAAGTGTTAGGAAAGGACATTCTGCACTAATGAATCCCCTTGCAGAGAGATTCATTAATATGAAATAAGAACAAGCTTGATGTGTTAGAAGACAGAAAGATTTCCAGCATGGCTAGAGAAGAAGGGTGGAAGTTACAGAAGAGACCATGGTCCAGTTGAATAAAGTCTTACAAAGCATAGTAAGTTGTATTTTATTCTAAATGAATAAGAATGACATGCTTATTCTGGCTACCCAGTATTTGACCCTCCTTCCTTTATATGCAGAGAGTTTTCCCATCTTATGAACCTTGGTGGGAAGAAGAGCTTACACTCTGCACTCTAGAAACTGAAAGTTATCCAGTATCCATTGAAGCTATGAAAGAGTCATAGGAAATACAATAAGCTGTCTTAGGTGATGGCAGTGAGTACAAAGTTGATGGCAGTACGGAAACTCCTGTGGTGTGTCAATCACTGGCAGCAAAGGCATGAGAAGGGCCTCACTGAACCAGTTCTGTCTGATGTGTCCCCTGGCTGTATAATCCTGAACCTGGTTCTCCTAATTCCCCCAGAAATTCTTTAAATTGCCTGTTTTCTATCAAGCGATTTTTCAATTAAATTAGCATATAAGTTACTTATCATTGCATAACACATTAACTCCCATTTTACTAACTTAAAACCACCATAAGCACTTATTATCTAACATAGTTCTGTGGATCATGAATTTGAGAATATCTTAATAGGATGGCTTTGGTTCAGAGTGTTTCGTGAGGTTGCAGTGATGGTGTTGACCAGGAATTTACCCATGTGAAGGCTTTACAGAGGCCAGAAGATCTCCTTCCGATGTGCCTCAGTCACATGGCTGTTATTGGGAGGTCTACATTTCCTGCAGGCTGTTGGCAAGAGGCCTTGGTTCTTCACCATGCAGGGCTGTCCATGGGGCTTGAATAGCCTCATGACATGACAGTTGGCTTTCTCTAGAGAAAAGGATCCAAGAAGAGCAAGATGGACACTGAACGTCTTTTATGATCTATCCTCAGAAGTCATATTTCATCATTCCAGGTTTCCCCTGTATGGGAGTAAACTGCACAAGACACTGAGTGGCACGTTGCTGGGGATAAGAGAGTACCATCCTGAACACTGGTTGCCAGAGTTAGTAAGAACTGATTTCTACTATTTGCAAATAAGGACCCTGACTTTGAAAGCCATTGGATGGTTTTAAGCAAACCTCTGTTTAATGGTTTTAAGAGATTATTTAAATCGCTATAGAGATTGAAATATTGAGAAAAAGTGGAAATAAGAGGCTTTTGCTAAGTTTCAAGAGAGAAATAAATGATGTTACCATGGTAGAAGTAAAATAATGATTTTGTTAAGATTCAAGTCACACTTGTAAGGATCAGCCACAAAATTTACTATTGGGTAGAGTATTTATGGGGAATCTATAAAGTTAGAATGTCTCCAAAATTTCAGACTTAACAGAGTGTATATAAAAGCCCATTTACAAAGACAGAAATGTGAGAGAGAGGAATAGATTTGTAGAGGAAAACTAAAAATTTGTCTTAAAAATAACTTTGATACAACTTATATTCGACACTCAAGTGGAGCTATAGATTAAATTCTTAAATATATGAGTGTGGAGTTCAGGGCAGAGTATCAAAGCCACAGATATAAATTTACTGTGTTAGGAAACAGATGTTATCTAAAGGCACTTTCTCTGTTGATTTAGTAGAACCATAACTGTAGAATGCAACTCAGATTTGAATTACATGAATATTGCATGAATACTAAATTGCAATTTTATTGCTGAAATAAAGTAAATTTGCCATTTCCATGAGCTTCTATAATTCTTTATTTTAAAAAAGTAAATAGAAAATATGTGTTCACTAAGAAGAGGAAGATAACAGAATACAATATCCTTAGAATAAACTTATTAATTAGTTACCCCAATATTTGAAGCTTCAATATTATTAAACTGGACACAAAAATGTGGTATCAAATTTCTTTAGTTATGTATAAGTTAGTTCAGCCTGCTTAAAAACTTGAAGAGTACAAGGTTATTGATTTTTTTTGAAGAGCATATGATATAGCAGAGAAGAATCACTACTTGATATAATAAATGACTTAATAAGCAAGGTAATTGAAAAACCATTTCTGTGAATCAGGCCCTCAGAGAGTTTTTTTATGAGAATGCAATGACTCCTCATCACTCTCTCTACCGCTCACTAGAGTAAATAGATGCTGAGTTGAGTTAGATAATAGATCATTGTGAAGGTACATCCCAAAACATAATTTATTAATCCCAGTCATGTATTTACTGAGAAATATGTGTGTTATTGGAAATGTTTTATGGCTGAACATCTGTCTCCTGTCTTCCTGACTAGTGTCTTATTTTCTAAAATTCCAGTTAGGTCATCACTTTACTGATTCATTGTTATTAAAGTGGCCCTATCTGCTCTATACCTTTACATCTCCAATTCTTGTTCAACTGGCATAACAATAATGGCATCTTTGATTATGATCACTATAATAAGAACTTAAAATAAAAGTAAATGTTCTATCAAACCAAAACAATAGTCACATTATTGATGCGTGGTCAATGACTACTGAAAATTCAGTGGCTTTTTTTAAATCATTGGAATTTTCATTCCAAATATAAAATAGAAACACTCGTTTCACAAGTTTAAAAAACCACCTTTTGCCAAAACCAGTTTGGCTCAGTGGATAGAGCATTGGCCTGTGGATTGAAAGGTCCCAGGTTTGATTCCAGTCAAGGGCATGTACCTTGGTTGTGGGCACATCCCCAGTAGGGACTGTGCAGGAGGCAGCTGATTAATGTTTCTCTCTCATCAATGTTTCTAACTTTCTATCCCTCTTCCTTCCTCTCTGTAAAAAAATCAATACAATATATTAAAAAAATAAATTAAACAGAAGCCACTTAAAAACAAACAAACAAATAAAAAACATACCTTTCCTTATTGCCTGATTGGGTGTGTTTTACATTTTCACTATTTCATTTATATAGATTAATCACCAATATTTCTTCAGCTAATACTCAAAATGTATAAAACTGTATTTGTTATCTTCCTCATCAGCTAACCCCCAAGGTTAATCAGCTTGTCAGTATTATTTTTAATCACCCAAGCTTGAAATTTTGAAATTGTCTTGATTTACTTTCTCTTTAACTCCACCTAGTCAATATTTGTATTTATTCCTTCTTCTATATTTCTTCTGCTGCTAAATCAATCTTCGCTAACTTTCTTGACTCTACTCCTCATACCAAATTTATCCTAAACTTTGATGCCATATTAATCTCAGAAACAAATGCTTTGCATGTTATAGTCTCTCAAAAAAATTTAATCAGTCCACTTATTCTCTATAATTGTTACATATTTTAGTGATTATTCAATACACTCAACAATATGTTCCCCATCCTACTTCAAAGATCTCCGTTCACTCCTCTGAACATTCTGTTCTATCTAAACTAATCTACACACTACTCCTACACAAGCCTTACATATTCCTACTATCAAGCCTTAGTTCATCCCATCCCTTGCCTGGGGTATATATATATAAATTTTAAGTGTATATTCTATTTTTCCAGTTAGGTTGTACATACCTTGAGCTTTCTGATTTTGAGGCATGTACAATCTAACTTGGGAAATCAAATGTATAAATGAAAGTCAAGTAAACATATTTCTAAAAACCTTCTTCCACTGTAATAACATTTAGAGGTAGAACTTAAATACTCATTATAGATCTTCTTTAAAATTTTACACTATAGATTACTTTATCGTATTTTTTTTATTTGGATAAATAAAGCCTTCACATTTTTGTTGAGTTTTCTTAGAGTTAATTATACAATATTAATTTATTATGGTGAATCAGAGTCCTTAACAATATTCCACTAGTCCACATAGAATTGTGGAGCCTGGGACTTGAAGGGCCTTGATAATTATTCAAATAAAAAAAGAAACTGAACTGCAGATCTCATCTTATCTGTCCAAAGCTTTTGTCAGCAACATCTAGAATGTAAGGTGCCAACCACATAGGCACATTGCAGGAAGCAAAATTAAACAAAATTAATCCATACCTTTCCTTATAGCTAGACTAAGGCATATGTAGTAGTGCCCCATCTATTTAAATTATGTAAAGATGATGCATATGTTTTAAGAAATATTGATGATTAGAATTTTAGAACTGATTTATTTGGATGGTGAAGAGAAGCCACTGGTCCATGATATCCTCATCTCACTATTTTTTATACTGTTATAACACTTTAATTGTTAATCCTAAAGACAATTTTTAAAAGACAAAAATTATTTCTAAATTTTGCCAAACAACAGTATTATTTGAACTAATAATAGCAATAACAACAATAATAACATTAATTAGTAGAATGCTTACTATATGGCAAATCTTTCTCAGAACTTTATGTAAATCGATTCACTAATTACACAAAATATCTATAAGGTGAATGGTGTTATCAAATCTAAGGTTAAAAAAAACTTATACAAGGGCACATAATATCTTCTAACCCCAAATTTTTGCCTCCTCAGAATGTTAGTCTTATTTCTATGGGAGCAATTGGCTTAGATCTCTAAAAATAGAGAACAAAGGAGAACAGCTTACCATTTCTTAGTTCCAAAGTCTTCAATAAAAAGTTGCAAATCACTGGAGCTAATTGGCCTAAAATATTCTTTATAATAATAAGAGATAACAGGAGATATAAAATTCATACAACCTCTATTTTGGACAATTTATGATTTCAGTAACATAAAATATGCTAGTACTTTTTCTTGAATTTTTATTTAATAAATGGTGCCTTCTTATTTGCTTATTTTATTAGCTGTTCTTTCATGTTAAATTGTTATTCCTCAGGTTTTATTTTTCTGCTATGCTGTGATTCATCAAGGTTGAAGATAAACATTCAATCCACCAAATATTTTTCTCTTTGTACTACTTAATCTGATAAGTGGAAATGTTGCCATCACAATGAAAAAAATTCCAATCAGGAAATTGTTTGTGTTGCATATGAAAGGTTTGACAGAATTGATAGAGTGTACAATTCATAGCATGATTGACTAACCACCAGCTTTTAATTAAAAGAGAAAAGATGTAATAAATAGAATTGGTAAATTGAAGTCAGTGTAGAGTCACATTTTGACAGTCTCCAAGCCAGCCTTAATTTTTTAAAGCTTGTTCATGATTTATGTTTTGAGAAAGTAGGAATTTCTTTAAAAATAATTGAGTTCCATTGTATTTCTGCACATGCAGAAATTTGATTATGGTTATCAGGCTCTTATTATGGGGTCTATTAGCATACTATAGATAGGATTCACCTAAGAATGCCTCAAATTATTTTTGTCCATCAACTGCCTATTCTCAATACATTGCATAGTATCTAACCTTATTTATATATCATATAAGGAAATGCCCAGAGGATCTCAAGATGTGACAATAAACATATTTCTATCTTCAGTAATAACAATAACAGCATTATTTAATATGTATTACATTCAATGAACTGGCTAAGCATTTGTCACTTAATCTTCTCTTATTCTTCACAGTTGCCCTATAAGACAAAGTGATATTTTTTATTTAATTTTAATAGAAAAAAAACAGACATAAAAGTTAAGTCACCTAATTAGAAAGTATTAGAACTGAGGTTCTAACCAAATTGTCTGATTCTATAGTCCATGTTTTATCTATAGCCTCTGTCTCCTTCCTCCTGGCCTGCATCTACAGACAGCAGACAAAACCCATCTGTGATCAGTTTTGAATTGAGTCACCATTGTATACTTGTCTATGTATTCAGTGCTGAGGCGCCAAAGTAAGGATCCACAAAGATATAGGATTTCTGTGGTGTGAGAAAAGTAGAGACCAGACTGGCAATGGGAAGTTTCTCCTAAAATTCCAAAGAGATAGTTCCAGATTTTCTGATTTTTTTTGGCCTTTTTATGCTGAAATATAAATAAACTAGTGGCCCAGTGCACAAAATTCATGCATGGGAGGCAGGAGGTGTCCCTCAGCCTGACCTGCACCCTCTCTAATCTGCAACCCCTTGGGGGATGTCCGACTGCTGGTTTAGGCCCACAGGGATGAGGCCTAAACTGGCAGTTGGACATCCCTCTCGCAATCCAGGACCACTGGCTCCTAACCACTTGCCTGCTGGCCTGATTGCCCCCAACTGCCCCCCCTTCCAGTCTGATCACCTCTAACTGTGCCCCTGCACTGGCCTGATTACTCTCAACTACCCCCCTATGCTGGCCTGCTTGCCCCCAAAAGTCCTCCTCTGCCAGCCTGCTTGCCCCTAACAGCCTCTGCCTCAGCCCTGCCACCATGGATTTATCTGGAAGGTTTCCTGGTCTAATTAGCATATTACCCTTTTATTAGTATAGATATACCTGCCTGCCACGTCACTCCTCTGTTCCTTCTGGCACCCAAATAAACACAAGTTAATGCCAGATATTCATTTAATGTAGCTAATTTGAGAGACTGGTGAGCCTGGATATGTAAGATCCAGTTACTAAGCATTGATTTGTAAGCACCAGGACTGTCCTGGTGATGTTACACACATCACCTTATTTCATCTTCAGAGTATCTCTCCAGTAGTGGTGGCATGTTGTCTGTTTACAGATTTGGAATCAGAGGTTTAGAGGGGCTTCAGTAACTCTGCTAGGAAAGTAGTCTACCCAGGATTGAAACTCAGTTTGTCTTATTCCTGAACCACTGCTTTTGCTCCTGTGCAAGATCACTTCCCCTGTAACTTGGCCTATTTCAGAATCAATTTATCTTGGAATAAGCAGTTTATTCTCCTAGATGTTATGACCTATTTTCTGTTTTGTAACATTGCCAGGTAAGTAATTTAAGACTGTGTTTTTGTTTGTCTATATGTCGTTGCTACTGTTATTTGAAGCAAATAAATAACAAAAATCAAGTAGCCAGGAAGCCAGCCTGCACATAAGAAAAAATAAAAAAGAGAAAAAGTAGCTATACTAAGTGAGTCATCTCTTCACCTGGTGTCATCTCTCCTCTTGGGCATATGCCTTGGAGCACTGGGGCCTCTGGGTGCTTTTTATTGCCTTAAGTGTTTAGCTCAATAACTCCCCTTGTGTTTTCGCAGTAATGTGGATCTTTTTAATAGAAAGGGATGAACACTGTATAGTATCGAGGTCATGTAATGAAATTCTGATTCAAAAAACCACATGAACATCAATATTGACTGGAACTGGTGGATAACCAAATAGTTGTTTCATTATTTGTTTTTTGTTTGTTTGTTTGTTTACAAATGTGAAAATTAAGGTCTGGACCCCCTGCTGCACCTGGGGCTGCGGCGATCAGGACCACAGCTTCCCCAGGTTTGCAAGGGCTGGGCTTTGGCAGCAGTGGCGGGGGTCCAGACCCCTTGCTGGGCCTGGGGCTGTGAAGATCAGGACTGCCGCCGCCGCCCCAGGCTTGCCAGGGCCGGGCTTTTGGTCCAGTCGCCATTTTGCTTAGAGGTTAATTTGCATATTGCTCTTATTGGCTGGTAGCATAGTGAAGGTACAGTCAATTTACATGTTTCTCTTTTATTATATAGGATAAGATGGTAATCTGGGCTCCTGAGTCCCAATCTCACTTGGGGAACAATAAATACTTAAGACTTCAAGAAGATGTTTCCAAGAGTGTATTTCCATGATCTCACAGAGGTCTGAGAAGAACTTTTTTCCTTAGTAAAGAATTAAAATGCATCTCCTCTACAATTCTACTTAGAATTAAGATCCTGCACTCCTATGGGAAACTCTTTTCAAACCACCCTCCAGCTCAATCCCATTGTTCTTCCTATGACACAATTGTCACTTGCTTTGGATCAGTTTATCCCCTTAGAACCAGAATAATTTATTGACATCATTCTAAGAGTAATCACCAAGTAACTACTTTAGACATAAATAGATTAGCATGTGCAACTTGATTATATTAAAGCTGTACCTCAAAAAGAGTATATTTAAATAGAATTAAAATTGCTAGTATGTTAGCCAACACAACAAAATTGTAGTGTTGTGTTTGTGTGCGGCTGTAGAAGTATATTATTGAAGAACTAAGAAATGGTTTATTATGTATTTTAGAAAACAATGATTTAAGTACAAATGAGCCTAGAAGGCTGACATTTAACAATGGTGCCAAAATAAAAAACAAATACAAGAGAGTTTAATTAAGAAATTTAAGCCAAAAGATTATATTTCATTTATTCCTCTAATTCCATAATTATAGCATTTTATTATATAAAACTGTTAATTCCATTTTATAATATAGAAAATCGATTAGCACAATTTGCAAATTAACTTTACTATTTCTGTATCAAGTAGAAATTTAGTTGTAAAATACGCAAACTTGTACAAATTGTAATTGGTTGTCTGAGATGGGCTGGTGTCCTAAAAACCTCCCTACGCAGCCCAATGCCACTGGAGCTCCATAAAAATGCCATCTGCCTCTGTCCAACAGCTCAAGGGATTTTCCATTTGTCTGTTCCCCTTGTTTACTCCCATGCTAGTTGAATTTCCAGTCTCCCACTGTCACAGCCTGTGCACAATCTGACATTCTTTGAACTAACCGCACAGTTGGACTGTCTGCTGAGCTTTGCCATCAGCCTCCCTGGCCATGCCTCCAGAAATGCCTTGCTTCACACATTCTCCTACTTGCAAGTACCTCTCTACCTGCTAAATTTTCTGGTCTACATCCCAAGCCTGATTCACAGCTTCAAAGGAGGAAAATCAACTATAATGAGCAAGTGTTGGTGCAATAAAAGTTGCAATTTCCCAACTTCTTTCATAGATCTTAGAGAAAATAACAGAAGTGAGAAGTCAGTTGAAGATTCAGAAGCATGATTTTTATATAAAATATTTAAAGAAATAAAATCTCTGACCAAAACATCACTTAGCTTATAGCTTTTCACAAGTGTAGATCAGGTGATTAACTGTGATATGATTTTTCTTAAAGAAAAAAGTACCCAATTCCATTTATCTATGCAGTGCATACAAAGTATTGTGCACACTGACATAAATGTATGCTCTAGCTGTGTCAACAGTGAATGACTGGAAGCTCTTTTGTCACAAACTTTATCATAAACACAAAAAACTACAAAATGGAGCCACTTAGAGCAAAGCTGTCCAATACAAATATATGAGTCACATATGTAATTTAAAATTTTCTAGTATCTATCTTTTAAAATTAAAAGGCAGAGGGGAAGTTAATTTAAATACTATATTTTATCTGTAATATAGACTGAATATCTCCAAAGTGCAATGTCTTTATACATCCTATCTAATAAAACGGTAATATACAAATTGACTGTCACACCAAGATACAAGATGTCTACCGTCATATGGTCAAAGATGACTGCCCCCATGTGGACACAAGATGGTCACCACAAGAAGGCCAGCAGGGAAGGGCAGTTGTGGGAAGTTAAGGATGATCAGGCCAGCATAGGAGGGAAGTTGGGGGTGACCAGGCCAGCAAAGGGGGACAGTTGGGGGAAACCAGACCTGCAGTGGAGGGCAGTTGGGGGAGACCAGGCCAGCAAGGGTGGGCAGTTAGGGGGGACCCAGGCCTGCAGGGTAGGGAAGTTTGGGGGCACCCAGGCCAGCAGGGAAGGCAGTTAGGAGTGACAAGGCCAGCAGAAGAGGGCAGCTGGAGGAGACCAGGCTTATAGGGGAGGGCATTGGGGGAGGGTGGCCAGGCCTGCAGGGAAGGGCAGTTGTAGGGGACCAGGCCTGCAGGGGAGGGCAGTTAGAGGGGGACCAGGTCTGAGGGATCGGGCCTAAACAGGTGGTTGGACATTCCTCAAGGGGTTCCATATTTGCGCGGGTGCAGGCTGGGCTGAGGAACATCACACCCCCATGCACGAATTTCATGCACCAGGCCTCTAGTTTTATTTATAAAATATATTTCTAGAAATATAACAAATATAGAAAGTATTTAGATAACATAAAAATCGAGTTAATTTTTATTCTATTTTTAACAAAGTTTTTGATCTATTAAACTTACAGCATATGTCAGTTTGGACTAGCCATAGTTCAAGCTCTCAATGGTCACATTGGCTTGGACTACAATGTTGACAACCCAGCCTTAATGGATGGATATTTGGTATCAGTTTCCTATTAAAAGAATCATTTCTGTAATGAGAAAATATTCTTAAAAGAAAATTAGATGCAAAGTTTGTGCTTATTAATATTCCAAAACCATTATAAGGATTTAATTTTCACCAAAAACAAGCCCTCGTTTTATGTACTCAGTTATACAGTATCAACATGCAATCACAAGCTATAGTTTTAAATTCTTACTATTGCCAGATAAAAATTTAAGCCCTCTTATTCTAAGCACCAATCTGGCTGGATTTTTCCACATAAAGCTACCCCAGGTCTCTCTATGGAAATACGGCTCTGGCATGAGTTAAGACAGGTTAATGCAATAGTATATGCAGTGAAAAAAAATATAACCATGAGGCCTAAGAATTAGTGTATCTTTAATTCTATTTGTAGTTTCAGAAATAACACATTTCCACAAATTCTTATTTCCCCAATTAACTTTCAATGCTCTCTTCTCTCCTTATCTCTAAGTGCCAACAAATTTAGCAAGAACTGATTTCATTACAAGCGTTTTCTAAGTAGAAAAGCCCTATTTTTATAAAGGTTGTTTTAGAAAAATATTTAAATCTATAGGTAAAAATACTAGCATTTTTTATTTGAAAGACAAAACTAATACCAGAATTTCCCCCTATAATTCATTCACAACATCACAGTTATATATTCATTTATTCCTTCATTCAATCAGCATCTTTCAAATAGACATTACATGCCTTATGTTGTACAAAGAACAAAAATACAACAAAGAACATCCCAGCTTCTGCCTAAAAGTTTACTTTATATTAAAAGATGGAGACTATGTACTATTTGTGCTCAAATTAGAAGTATGCAAGGTGCTCCAAGAGAGGAATGCCCAAGTTATTTGCATAAGCATCAAGAAGGCACCTAATCCCACTTAACGGGGCCAGTTTTCTCTGAAAGTAGTAACAGCTAAGCTGAGCCATGAGAAATGAAATAGATGTTTGAAGATCAAAGTAGAGGAAGAGAGGGGAAAAAAGTCTTCTTGAGAAAATTTGGGTTCAAATGAGGTAGTCTTTTATGGAACTTTAAGAAAGGTTGTCTGGTTAGTTTGGAACTATGAGGAAAATGTGGCAAACAATGAAGCTGGGGAATTAAGTAAATAGAAGCCAATTTTTGAAGAGCGTAGTAAAGCTGTTCCAAGGATGAGGAGCTACTGAAGACATTTATATATAAGATGCAGTTTATCAGCTATGCGTTATAAAGTCATCTGGCTGCTCTATGGATGACACATGGTCAGGGAGTAATATTTGGAGAAAAACATTAGAATGATCCTATATAATAAAAGGCTATAGGCATCACGACCAAAATGACCAGACTCCAGACCACCAAAGCCCCATCGTAGGCTGGCCCCACCCTCAAGCAAGTGGTTAGGGGCAGTCGGGCAGGCAGACCGGTTAGGGGTGATCAGGTAGGTAGGCAGACCAGTGGTTAGGGGTAATCAGCTAGATAGACCAGCAGTTAGGGGTGATCAGGTAAGCAGACAGCCCCTCGCAGGGCTGGCCCCACCCCCAGCAAAGAAAGAGGGAGGCCTAGGCCAGGCAAGCCATCATACCTCAGCCTGTCACCTCCAGAGGGAGGCTACTGGTGGCAGGGGAGGGGGGAGCAATGCACAGATGGGAAAGCAGTGGCAGCAGCGGGAGTGGGGCCAGGTGCCTGCAGCTTGGGGAAGGAAAGCCCTGATAGGCCCTGATCTCAGGCCAAGCCTAGGGACCTTACCTGAGTGGTCCCGGATTGCGAGAGGTGCAGGCTGGGCTGAGGGACCACAAATTTTCATGCACTTGGCCTCTAGTACTTTAATAATTGGTGACTATCTTGACATTTTGTGATTAAAGGGAAGTAAAAGAATATAATGTTTCCCAGGTTTCTTACTCTGGCAATAAAAGAGTGGTAATGCCATTTATTAAGGCAAGACAGGGGACATGATAATAATGTTAAGCACTCACTCTTCCAGGTATTGTACTTTAAAAAAAAAGAATAGTTTTTATTGATTTCAGAAAAAAGAAGGGAGAGGGAGAGAGAGATAGAAACTTCATCGATAGACTTCCTCCTGAATACCCCTTACTGGGGATGGAGCCCACCACCCAGGCATGAACTCTGACCAAAAATCCAACCATGACCTCCTGGTTTATGGGTCAATGCTCAACCCCTGAGAAACACTGGCTGGGCTCTTTGCTTTTTATAATTATATTGTTTTCATAAAAAAATATAGTAGGATAGCCCCACCTGGTTTGGCTCAGTGGATACAGCATCAGCCCATGGCCCCAGATTCAATTTCAGTCAAGAGCATGCCCTTCAGTTACAGGCTCCTCCGCAGCCTAGGCCCTGGTCTGGGCTCGTGCAGGAGGCAACCAATTAATGTGTTTCTCTAACATCAAAGTGTCTCTCTGTCTTTTATACTCTCTAAAAATCAATGAAAAAATATCTTGGATGAGGATTAATATCGTTTTCTAATAAAAGAGTAATATGCAGATTCACCATCACTCCAACACAGTGATGGTCAATCTGCATATTACTCTTGTTAACACACAAGAGGGCTGCCCCCATGTGGTCAAAGATCCTGCCCCCATGTGGACACAAGATGGCCACCACAAGATGGCCAGCAGGGGAGGACAGGGGGAGGTTCCAGACATGCAAGGGAGGGCAGTTGTGGGCAATCAGGCCAGCAGGGGAGGGCAGTTGGGGGCAATCAAGCCTGCATTAGAGGGCAGTTAGGGGTGACCAGGCCAGCAGAGGAAGGAAGTTGGGGGCAAACAGGCTGGCAGGGGAGCAGTTAGACATCAATTAGGCTGGCAGGGTAGTGGTTAGCAGGTGATCAGGCTGGCAGGCAGAAACAGTTAGAGGCAATCAAGGAGGCATGCAGGTGGGCAGTTTGGAGCTAGCAGTTCTGGATTGTGAGAAGGATGTCTGACTGCCCATTTAGGATCGGGCCTAAAGGGCCAGTCAGACATCCCTCGAGTGTTCCCAGATTGGAGAAGGTGCAGGCTAGGCTGAGGGACACCCTCCCTCTACCCTCCCCCCCCCCGTGCACGAATTTCATGCACTGGGCCTCTAAAATATATATATTATATATGCGCACTGGGCCTCTAATATATATATATATATATATATGGAACATTTAATGGATAATTCATTTTAGGAACAAGAGTAATCCTCTTTAGCTATGTATGAGCTGCCTATAAACTATAGGATTTAAAACTTTTAAAGCAGTAACAACGTATTAATTTTCATACTTTCTTGTTTCTATGATTTAAGGGTAACTACATTAAGACAATGTTTTTTGATAATCATCATTACTTTTCAACAGTGACTTCTAATTTATACCAAAGTAGATAGAATCTGTATGCCATTTATAATAAAACGTTGTGATTGTCTACTCAGCATCCAACTTCCCTTTCTTCTACCAACAGAACTTTGAATTCCATTAGAGAAGATGCCTATTACATCCCAAGGAAGGGCTTCAGGGGAAAGCTCTGTTTATTACTAGTTTAATCTAATCACATCTTTCCATTTTCCTGGCCACTGTGATTGGTACAAGAATGGGAAATAAGCCATTTAATATCACTCAGATTTGAAAAGACATTTTCTGGATTAAAAATTCTCCTCTTTCTTTATCAGGAGTACTAGAAGTAGATGTCGTTTTCTCTGTTGTTTCTAAATGTATAAATTACCTAATGTCTGGTGCTTCTATAGCTAATTTTGGTGTCACAAAGAGTGAGTTAATTTGAGAATGAAATGAACACCAAAAAAGGAAAGCACAGAAATGTATTCTGGTCAGATCTTTGAACCCTGAATCAAACTATTCATTACATTTCTTACAATAGGATTTGGTCATATTTTCTAAAGAATCCTAACTGATACTAAGGAGTTTAGTAACTAGCAAAATTCAAACTGGAAGAGTTCATTTTTTTCAAAACTTATATCGAAGTCTTCTGACTTTTCTGTTTAAAAGACATGACATCAAGGTAGCTCCTACCTTGTGACAACTCAACTATTTTCTCTTCCACTTTTGTTCTAAGTTTCCTCAGATATCACAGCATTTCTAAAGGGGGACGTTCCATCTACATATATAAAACCCTAATATGCAAATAGACCAAATGGCAGAACAACCAAACAAACAGTCACCATGACATGCACTGACCACCAGGGGGCGCATGCAGAACATGGTGGGCATCAGCAGCAGGTGGCAGAGTGTGGAACATGGTAGACATTGGCTGTGGTGGGATGGTGGAGCAGGTGAGTGGGGGCGCTGGTTGCTGTCAACGGGGTGGGCCTCCAGTAGTTACTAAAAATTCTTTGCTCCCATGAGCCACAGTCCTGCCCAGCACTTGCACCTGTTGCCAAAGCCCAGTATTGACCCTAATTGCTCGGTGCCACCAGCAGGTGCAAATGGTGGCTGCCAGCCCTGATCAACCTTCAGGGCTTCTCTACACCACCCCCCCTGTTACTGAGGGGTGACCGGGGCCAACAGCTGCCTGTTGCACTCACTGATGGCGCAGAGCATTTGGGGCCAATGTCAGCAGCAGGTGCGAGTGGGACTAGCGCCATCAGCGCATGGAGAAGCAATGTCAGGAGAAGGGATGCCAGCAGATGGGGGGAGGGAGGCCATGGTGGGAGGAGCTAAGTGGGGGCACGGAGGATGGGCCGAGACATGCCCCTGTGCCCCCTGCAGCCTCATGGCCCACAGGTTCTTTCAAGGTGCACGAATTCATGCATTGAGCCCCCAGTAGTATAAAGGCACACAATTTAATTGTAAAACCTTATTTTTCATAGAAACTCACAAAATGTAAGTGTGTTTAATATGTTACTAAATACCTTGCAGATTTCATAAAAGACAACCCTAAAATATCAGTGCAGATTCTTCTTTGTATCTCGGTGCCTTTCTATCCTTACTGGGTGTTAGTATTGTGAAAGATTTGAAGCATCTCTGGTTGCTGATACATGGACCTTAAGCATAAAAGTGCAGGTAATGTTTTTATACTAGGAAAAATTTTAAGTGTTGTATTCTTTAAGACATTAGTTGTTGTATTCTTTAAATAACATATACTTGTAACAGAAAGTTTCTAGATCATCCTTTTATCTTTTACTTTTTAAGTAAAACAAATATTACCAAAAAACAGCTTCACTGACTTGGATTGTTTATAAACTTTTGGGGAACAACTGTTACATATCCCTCCACCTTAACAATGAAGCAATACAAATATTTGTACATTGCCTTTATTATTTTTTAAATAAATCTTTATTGTTCAGATTATTACAGTTGTTCCTCTCCCTGCCCCCCCCCCCCCCATAGCTCTCTCCTCCACCTGGTTACCACCCCACTCCATGCCCTTACCCTCCCCACACTGTCCTCATCCATAGGTGTAAGATTTTTGTCTAATCTCTTCCTGTACTCCCCACACCCCTTTTCCTCCAAAAATTGTCAGTCTACTTCCTTTCTATGCCCCTGATTCTATTATGTTCACTAGTTTATTCTGTTCATCAATTTTTTATTCACTTAAGTTTTAGACTCACTTGTTGATAGATATGTATTTGTTGTCACTTTGTTGTTCAGAATTTTTATCTTTCTTTTTCTTCTTCCTCTTTTTAAAGAAGACCCTTCGGCATTTCATGTAATACTGGTTTGGTGGCCATGAACTCCTTTTGCTTTTTCTTCTCTGGGAAGCTTTTTATCTGACCTTCGAATCTGAATGATAGCTTTGCTGAGTAGAGTAATTTTGGTTGTAGGTTCTTGCTATTCATCACTTTGAAAATTTCTTGCCACTCCCATCTGGCCTGCATTGTTTCTGTTGAGAAATAAGCTGACAATCGTATGGGTGCTCCCTTGTAGGTAATTGTTTTTCACTTGCTTTTAAGATTCTCTCTTTGTCTTTTGCCCATTGCATTTTAATTATGATGTGTCTTGGTATGGTCCTCTTTGGATTCCTCTAGTTTGGGGTTATCTGCACTTCCTAGACTTGTAAGTCTATTTCTCTCACCAGGTAGGATAAGTTTTCTGTCATTATTTCTTCAAGTAGGTTTTCAATATCTTCTCTTTCTCTTCTTCTGACACCCCCATAATCTGGATTTTGGTACCCTTGAAGTTGTCCCAGAGGCTCCTTACACTATCTTCATATTTTTTGGATTCTCTTTTTTCTTTTTGCTTTTCCAGTTGGGTGTTTTTTTGCTTATTTGTATTTCAATTCTTTGACTTGATTCTTGGGATCCTCTAGTCTGCTGTTGGATCTCTATATATTATTATTTATTTCAGTTAGTGTATGCTTAATTTCTGATTGATCCTTTTTCATATCCTTGAGGGTCTCACTATGTTACTTGGAGGTTTCTAGAAGATTCTTGAGTAACCTTATAACCATGATTTTGAACTGTATATCCAGTATTTTGCTTTCCTCATTTCTTTCTTTTGTGACATGTTCGCCTCCACATTTTGGCTGCTTCCCTGTGTTGATAGAGGGACCTTGTGTGCTAGGTGTCCTATATGGCCCCATGGCTCAGCATCCCCAATCACCTAAGGTGGACACTCTTGTGGGATGTGTGCACAGTCTTGTTGTAGTTAAGCCTTGATTGTTGTTGGTATCACTGGGAGGAATTGACCTCCATGCCAATTGACTGTCAGGACCAGCTATGTCTACAATGGAAGAACTGCTGTGCTGGAGGCACCCTTATGGGGCAGGACTTATATAGGACTTATCCTATATAGCCCCATAGCTCAGCCTCCCCAATCACCTGAGGTGGACACTTTGTGGGATGTATGCACAGTCTTGTTGTACTTAAGCCTTGATTGTTGTTGGTATCACTGGGAGGAATTGACCTCCATGCCAATTGGCTGTGAGGATCAGCTGTGTCTACAATGGAAGAACTGCTGTGCTGGAGGCACCCTTATGGGGCAGGACTTACTTCAGTGAGGCTTTGGTGCTCACTAAGTATGCCCCTTGAGTTAGTTGTTTATGGATGTGAAGAGTTTTAATCTGGTATGGTCTCACTCTGATCACTGGATACACTGGCTCTTGGATCTCCAAGGAGGTACAAAGTTAGCCACTGCCTGGGGCCACCCAGCAGGAGCTACAGAGAGATCTATAGATTCCTCCTCTTTTTCAGAGATTTGGAAGTGCTCAGATGAAGCCCAGCTATAAAGCAAGGCCTGCTGTGCTGCCAGGCCTTGAGCTTTCTTTTGGAAGCTTTGGAACTCTCTAACCCAGCCGCAGTTTGTTAGGTTTTAGGTTGCAAAAGGACAGGCCACTCATATGCAAAAGCCACTGTGCACAACTTGGGTGGGTTTGTAAATTGGGTGGGATAGGGTCTCAGGAAATCACCAGGGCGGAGCCAACAATAATGGCTGCCAGTCAGCCCTGCACCAGAGAGGCCTCTGGGTCTCTGCACGCCATCGCCTGTCCAGAAACAATGATTGCTGCAAGCACCTCTGAGAGATAGCTGCCCTAGTGTTCTGGTCTGATGCCAGACACACCAGTTTCTTTCCATATAAATCTGGGTCTCCAGAGTCTCTCCCACAAATGGAGTTCAGAGCAATTGGGAGCTTGTATCTCCCTCCCAATTGAAAAAAAAAATTGCAGCTACCGAAAACCGGTTTGGCTCAGGGGATAGAGCGTTGGCCTGGGGACTGAAAAGTCCCAGGTTTAATTCTGGTCAAGGGCATGTACCTTGATTGTGGGCAAATCCCCAAGAGGGTGTGTGCAAGAGGCAGCTGATCTATGTTTCTCATCGATGTTTTTGACTTTTTATCCCTCTTCCTTCCTCTCTGTAAAAAAAAAAATCAATAAAATATATTTTTTAAAAAGAAAAAAAACAATAGTGCATCAGTCCATTTTACATGCACCTCCTCACCTCTGCACTTTCGCACCTCCTATCAGTCACAATGTGCTTTTTTCTTTCCTTCTAGCTGTAGAATTTCCACTCAGCCAGCTTTCCCGTGGTTCTGAATGATATTTGTGTTGTTTTTTAGTTATAGTTTTGATGTGGTTGTGAGAGGCGGCAAATATAGGTGTTTACCTATGCCTCCATCTTGGTCGTCCCTCTGTACATTGCCATTTAGAATTTATCTATGCACACATTTTATGTAGTTGTGTTCAAATTTAACATTCACTGATTTGCTCTATTGTTTTATTTTTTGCAACATTTTAATGTAATTTTTCTATTTATATATAGTTTAATTATCATTGCCATGCCTTCATAACATTTCCTTAAGTGAATGACTAGATATAGTCACATTTCCCATTACCTTTCAGCAAAAATATATTTATCTGATTAATTCTCTATAGACCATAATAGCAGATATTTAAAAAAAATACTTGGATATAGATTTTTTTCTTTAACAGAGCATTTACATTTGGCATCTATTGAAGAACACAGAGCCACCAACCTCTAAGGCCAATGCTCCTGGGTCAGATGTGCCCACTCAGGAAGGCCCATTCACCTATTTCATTTTGAAATGCCAATTTCTCAGTTGAAGGCCCAGGATAGTTCTCTGCCTACCCTCTTTTAATTGACTATGAGGAAACAGCACATAACCTATCAGTATCCAGCTGCTTCCTAAGTACTTGACCTAAGCGCTCAAATATATACTGGGCCTGGCATTGGATTTAATTTTTACAGTATTACACAACTTGTCCAGGTCTTCAAATTTACCAAAGCATATAAGCATAACCAATGGATACAAGATACTGTGGTGCCGGGGGAGGAAGTGAGGGCATCTGCTGGGAGGTAGGGGAGGCCAGGGGGAGGTCAATGGGGGGGGGGGGGCGAGATATGTGTACTACTATTCATAATACTTTAAACTTTAGAATTTCTTAACTTCTATTTCATTTCTCCAAAATACTCATCTCTCATAGACATCTTCCAATTTATTTTTTTTTTACAAAGTCAAGCTTCCCTTTTCTACCAATTCTCTATAAGAAATTGCTTACTTTTGGAGGCCATCCTCAGGAAAAAAAAGTCAGAGACCTAGTTGGTAGTAAGGATTAAGAATTTCTGTCTTTGAAACCTCAAAGCACTGATATGAGAATAAAAGCACTACAGCACAAAGCACTTTATACATTTTTAAAATTTAATTATCAAAAAATCTTAGGAGATAGGTACTAATAATACCTATCTCCTAAATTGAGTTTTTAAGATTTATTAATAACTTACTGAAGTCACAGTATTTGTAAATGTTGAAACAGGATTGATGTCTTAATTAAACCTAACCTAAAAATCAACAAGAGTAACCCAAGAATTAAATAACATCACTCAGAGAGGATGAGAAAATGACAGTTTTTTCATTATATGAAAATAGACTAAATAATATATTTTCCACATACATTTCTCTGAAATTGAGTACACCTCCTCTCATTCTCCCACACACCCAGCATAATAGGAAAAATTACAGGACATCTTTTCTAAATGAGCCCTCAGTCTTCCTCAGAACAGTGGTCTAGGCAGCCACCCCCCATCATCCAGGGCAGGATAAACCATGAATGTATTGGCTTCCTAGGACACTGATACAGGTCCAGTGACCAAACATTCCCGAAAGGTAGCTGTGATCTTGGTACTAAATGAAGATAGTGGACTAATAATGCCATCTTTTTTTCATAAAAACTGTTGAGAGGATTAAATGAGCTAAAACAAAGTTCCAGATAACTTAATAAATGTTTACTCCACAGTATCATGAGCCAGGTACTTTTCTGCATTCTTAGGATATACATCAGTAAATACAGCAGAGATAATAAGTCCATCTAACTACTGCCGTCTTTTACAAAGCTTAAGGTGAACAAGTATTCTCCAAATTCATTATCATTTATTCATATATTTATTCATCAAATGGTTTCAACAAACATTATCCACTATGTACCTTTGTTTGAAAAATATTAAAAAATGAACAGATCTTTGTTTGAAGAATATTAAAGAATTCAAACCCTGTCTTCAGTAAATACTTTTACTTAATCAAGCGAGATAGGAATAAACACATTTACTATAATAAAATTTGTGAAGCATCATAGTATAGGTAGATGTAAATAGCTACAAACAATGGTGAATCTTCCTAAAGACATGAAAATTGATTTAAAATGTAAATATATAATGTATTTGGATTTAGAACATCTTAGAATATCTGAGTATTATTTTAAAAGCTAGTGTCCTTTCTCATTTACTTTTAACAGAAATTTCATCTTAATTATATTTGTTTGCTTTTACAAAGAAAAATGCACCATTAATCCACATTGTACTTAAATATATGTACATTATATGCTAAGTATGTGTGGTAAGTGGCTCAGTGGGGTCCGATTATTATGTGTCCAACCCTATATTCTATGAAAGAGCATTGTAATGCAGAGATGAATCTGGGAATGCCTCACAGGTTTAATTAGTACAGTTCTGACTTTTTAAATAGTAACAGATAATCTTTTCCCCCTAAGGACTGGCCGGTTCATTATGTTTTCTGCCCGAAGATTAGAACATATTGATTTCTAATTACCAGTTTATAAAACTACCAAATCATCTCTGTCAAATGACTGTTTTCACCCAAACAGCTTAAAAATCACACAAATTTAAATCTTCGGATCTCTGAGGAGGCAGATGTGAAAGCCACATTCAGGACTGCAGGAGAGAACATGAGAACGAGGTCACAGAAAAGCTGTGGCTCTAAAATGACCAGCAGACATACACTGGTCAGAAATTTTAGATTTTATTATGAATAGTTCTCTGAAAAGTTTGAGAAAACTACTTATTTAAGAGTATTTTATGTAGAGTATGATAATTCTGCTGAGTATATGACCTATCTGGGAACTTTAAAGACCTTGTGTGAGAATTCAGACATTTTCTACATTAATATATTTAATGCTGGGTATAAAAGTTAGAATTAAAATCAGCTGAAAGTAATGGAGACCTAAAATAATATTGGTTAAAGTAAGACAGAATTTTATTTCTTAGTAGGTTAGAGGGAGAAGGTAGGTGTATTCCAAGAAGTCTTAAGGAACCAAGATCCCATCCAGTTCTTTGCTTTACCATCTGTAAAACATAGCTCTCATATTCATGGTTTAAAAGGGAAGTTAGAGCTCCAGGGATCAGATTGGTGTTAGAGGTGGGTTTAAAAAATTGGATAAAAGTATGCCATTATGCATCAGGATTTTCAGAAGCTCTCACATATTTACATTTGATTGGCCAGATTTAGTCACATGCTCATTCCTGTTTACAATGCAGATAGAAAATTGTTCTTTCTATTCTGATAGTCATCTGCTTCTGCTGACACATAGACACCTTTTGACTAGGGGACAAGGGAAAAATGGCCATTAGAAGGTTTCTTACTAGTCTCTGCTATGTCATTTGATTAATTTAGGTGACTTAAAATACTTTGATAGTATAAAAATAAACTAAAAATGAATTATTCATAGACAACAATCTTATAAGACACAAGTGCAAAATGGCCACATTGGGAAATAAAAGAATTAAATCAACCTTTGTAACATTGGGAAGAAAGAAAAGAATACTAGTACATTCTCAGTATGAGAATGAAAAGGAAAATAAAGGAGTATATAGATCTTTATCATTGGAAAGAACAAGCAAAGAACAAAAATCAAACCCAATTAGAGAAGGAATCATTGAACAAAAAAGGTGTGACCAAAACTTTTAGTGCTCTAGAAATAATCCACATAGATAATTGACTAGGTTAAAATTTTAATTCTTTAAAGTCATTAAAAAAAACATTATTTGAATTCTACTAAATTTAAAATGAAAACAGTGCTATAAGCACTAGAAGAACACAAATATACATATATTTCTTTTAAAACAATAATATCCATTTCATATCAGACCTCCAAACCTCATGTGGGAAGAAATATTTTCATTCAATAATGTGAATATTCTATAACAAATAATAATGAAAGACAATGACATAATGAGTAACTTTGGGAAAGTATATTAGAGCTGGACCTTGTAGGAAAATAAGGTTATCAACTCGCAATACAAAAACTTGTGCTGGAGAGAAGGTGGTGAGAATGCAGCAGAAGCCATTATGCAACTTTTAATTGGTTCAGGATATAAAAGACTCATTTATATAGAAATACTACATACATTCCAGTCCACTCTGGATTACTAGGGAGAAGAAATGGGTATGAGTGGCTGGAGGGTGTGGGGTAACCAGGTGGCCTTGGATCCCAGGGGTGGCTTGGGTAGCTGCTGGGCTGTGAGGCAATGGCCCAGGCCTCAGGCTGATCCCAGGCCAGGGTGGGGAGGAAGGGGAAGTGTGTGGCACAGGGGATCACTCATAGGGCAGGAACAAATCCATCACCACTGTTGAGAAAGCTGGTGATGCACCATTGGTTCATCATACCTCCCTTTTGTAAACATCTTTCTAGCCCCAAAGTCTTAGTGAGAATCAAAATATATTAATGCAGAATTCAGACCAACTACTTGAGATCAGGAATATCAAGTAATATATGGAAGTGTAAGGTCTCTTACCAAGAAGTAATTCTAAGCTATAAAATAAGACCATCTCTCAGGACTGAGGACATGAACAAGAATCTGTTCCCACTACACTGAGTGGTAGGGGCTGGCCTACCAAATTGATCTCTATTTCAGTGATTCACAAAGCCTAACTGCAACAACAGAAACCCAAAAATGCACCTTCAACATCAGACATGTTAATAAGTAAGCGTATGTCCTTGCTTTTAACTGTATCCTCCACAATTTAACATAATAAAAGTGATTATCTTGTTATAATTTTAAATCAGATGTTAGTTTTATATGCCATTAATTTAAAATGGGAAAATAAACTATTACTCAAACTTTTTCCAAAAAACAAATTTCTAAATTAAAAGAATAAAAGCTATATAAGGGACTCCTGGTGATAAAAATGTTTGGAAAACACTGAGCCAATTTTAATAATAGAACTCTAGATCTTTGTAGAAGATTATTTCAGTTGAGTAGAACTTCTCCATACTTAGGTTCTTTTTCTAAATAGTTGAAAAGGCATCAGTCTACTTTTAGAATGATTAATATGTTATTACAAATACAATAAAAACACTTAATTTGTCCTCCAAGCTTTTTTCTAAGTAACAGTTAAAAAAGTTGTAAAGAATAATATTTCTTCTACCACTATTTCAAACCTACTGAGATAGTTAACGGTGCTCTAAAATAAAGAATTTACTGAGATTTTAAAAATAATATTTGCCTTTAAAAACTAGCCACAGCATTAGGACAAGTTCATAATAATAAACAAGTAATAATATATCAACTGATATGTTGATATTCCTGTCAAAACAAGCATGGAGCTTATTCCACCAAAACAATGTAAAAAGCAACATTGGCTGGAACATTTCTCTCATACATCACCAATTTGATTCTGAAAATAAAATTTTACTATTCTATAGAGAATTACACAGCAACACTAAAGAGATTTCAGTGGAAATCATTAACTCGAGATTTAGTTTCAGTTAAGACACTACCTTTGAGGATTAGACCAATTAGGGAGGAACTAAGCAGGGGGCATCATACAACACAGTCATTTGAGTGTAGAAGAAAATGTTTTCTGTAAAATATAAAAATGTTTTATAGCATTTAATTTGTGAATTGATAGTAGTGCACGTATAAAATATACATGTACTATATGCACAAATTCATGACATTTTTTAGAGATATACAATCAGAAGTTTAGATACCACCAAATAAGATGACTGGAGGGTTTTTCCTATTTTGTGGTCTTACAACTTATTCTGAAATAGTCATTTAACTTCTCTGGTGGAAAGAAACTGAGCAGCAGTAATAGAATAAAGCCCTTAGAAGCAGCAGGTAAGGGAATGATTAGAGCGCCCAACACAAGTTAACAAGGAGCAGAGGGAAGCTGGACAGCACTCGCCTCACCTAGAGGGAGCTGTTTATCACCAGCTCTAGCTGAGTGCTGCCCTGCAAATAAGTACATTCCGAGTAAATTAAGAGAATCCAACAATTTAAAATGTATATTAACTTTCATGAGCTTTAAAAGACTGTTTAGGGGGTAAAGACAAAACAGAACAAAATAAAACATTAAGATCATGACAATACGCTAGGCTCTGTTTTGCTCTGGGATACTCAGTGGGAGCATGAACTGGGGAGTGGGGCAGGGAGAACTAAGTGCTCAGTTAACAACTCTATCACCAACAGTTTGTTTGATGTGACTCAATTCCTAATCAAGCTGAACTTGTATCCTCATATGTAAAAGGAGTATAACAATGGAGTCTGCTTGTTGCGTTGTAGTGGGGATTAAATGACAAAATGCATGCAAGGTACTTTAGCATTGTGCCCAGGACATGGCACATACTCAGTGACTCTGTTAAAATAATAACTGAGTTTTTAGTATGTGCCAAGCACTGTCAGTTGTAACACCTGATTTAAATTATTTCTCAAACCTTTGAGAACAGCATAATTTGTTCAGAGAAGAGAAATCTGAGGATCAGAGAGAAATAAAAATGCTTTAAATCACTACTGAATAACACTCCTTAATAGAGTTGCTGAAATTCCAACCCTAACCATCTTCCCCAGGGTTTGACATCCAAGCTCTTTATAGCAAGCTATTCCCATCACTCATAGATTTCATCTGTAGAATCGGCCTCTTCTGTATTAGAGAAATAATTGAGTGTTTCAGACTGTGATTTTTTAGTTCTGTTTCAAAAATGAAATCAAAATGATGTGTTTTTTCTTGATGGTTTATGATCCTAAAGCCTCATATAATAAAAAACTTTATTTTCAAAATTTTACATGTTACACTGAGCATGACACCTTATTTAACTCATAAAGGAAAATTAAAACAAGGATTCCTCCCCTCAAAGAAGTAAACACACCATGTAACATAATTATCTGTTTTGACAATTTAATTAAAAACTCCACCATCTTCTTTTACTACAAATAATCTGATTGTTTCATCTTGGAATGATATAATTTCTCTTTTATCCTCATTTCAAATTTATATCATAAAAAGAAAAAAATTATTTGTATAAGTAAAAGGGCTATCATTTAATATTTATATAACAAGCATATAACTTTAAATTTATTCAGAGAAAATAATTTTTAAATCTTACCAGTTCTTCATTATGTTAGAAGCAATTCCTTCCAACATGTTATCTTTAATCTCTATGCAAAGAAATAAAGATTAAAGCAAGGCCATCCTCTCAATGTCACTCAAACTCTAGGCTAGAAGTTTGCAAACTATGGCCTGCAGATCAAATCTGATCTTCAGTTTGTTTCTGTAAATTAAACTTTAGTGGCATACAGTCATGCTAACTTAGTTAGGAATTGCTATTGCTGCTTTTTCACTAAAAAGCCACAATTCAGTAGTTGTGACTAAGAGCATGTAGTCAGCAAAACAATAAATATCTACCATTTGGCCCTTAGAAAAAGAGGGTTAACCCAGCATGTCTGGGTGTTCAAACTTTGTACCTCCCAACGAAAGGCCTGGCCCTAACTAACTCCTGGGAGATAATGTCTATGTCCTTGGAATAGCCAGCCTGCTAAGAGTGTCTTTGTTTATCTGGGACCATGGTACATACCATATAGTTTATTAGTAATGTGATTTTTGGTGGGATCCTCAGGTCACAAATACACAGTTTGTGACCTCTGGAGCACCTGGAGACCAGCCCCCGTAAAAAATCTAAATATCAAGGCTTGGCTAAGGTTAACTTGTTAGCAAGACTTTATACATATTGTCACAGGTATTGTTCTGGAATTTAAGCACTGTCCATACAATTCCACTGGGAGACAACAACTGAAATATTAAGCCCGGTTTCTCCTGGACTCCACTCTATGCACACCTTACCTTTGCAGATTGGAATGTGTACTCTTTCGTGGTAATAAACTGTAATTGAGTGTAAGAGCTTTTCTGAGTTCTGTGTGTAGTTCCAGTGAATCATTGAACTTGAGGGTGGTCTTAGGACCCCTGAATTACTGACTATATAAAAATTATCCAATCCCAAATTGTCCAATGGACAAAAATTATTAAACTTAAGTCATCTGTATATATAAAAGCCCAGTAACCATTATGGCGGAATGATCTGAATGACCAGAACGACCAGTCACTCTGATGCACACTGACCACCAGGGGGCAGACAATCAACGCAGGAGCTGCCCCGTGGTGGTCAGTGTGCTCCCACATGGGGTGCACCACTGAGACAGAAGCTCATGGCCGGCATGCTCATTGGCAATGGAGGAAGCCTCTCCCTCTTATACAGCAGTGGTAAGGAACAGTGAGCCAAGCAGTAAAGAGCAAGCAGGCAAACAATTAGGAGGGGTCCCGGATTGCAAGAGGGCACAGGCCAGGCTGAGGGGACCACTCCCCCCCCCCCCACCGCGTGCACAAATTTTGTGCATCATGTCTCTAGTTAACATATATATAAGATTTTTTTAGAGTTCACGTTATCTTTTTCTAACTTATAAGCAACATTCCAAGAAAAAAAAATGTTTTTTTAAGTAAAATTTAATTCCTGAAATTAGACTATTCCACCAGTAACTAGCATTAAGCCAAACTATTTTCCTTAACCCATGCAAATCTCAATTACATTTTAGCATATAATATTTATTTGATAAAAATCACAAGAAAAATTAGCAGTGTGCATTTTTAAATGCATTTTCTTTAGTGGCTAGCAGAGGCTCTAAGACATAAACTTATAAAAAAAAATAGAATGAAGTAAATATGTCCTTTGAGTAGCCTTTGTTTTCTGGATTTTGTTGTTGTTGTTTGTTTGGTTTGTTTTTGTATGTGTCCATTTTTTAGCTCATTTAAATGTCTAAATATGGGAAGCCAAAGTCTATATATTGCATTTTCTTGTCCTCAGTGATAGAAAAATTTTTTACCTGATACCTTTGTCAAAGTAAAAAACAAATTCAGACTTAGCCAAGA